>JBAPLH010000004.1:5940833-6549166 GCA_037897445.1 Ceriops zippeliana | reverse complement strand
AGACATGCTGGAGAAATAATCGGAGACTGTAAGCTTGCCAAGAAGTGGACACTTGGTAGACCAGGAAATGACAGATGTCGACTTCTGGGACGCTTTCCTCATCCTTACGTTGCCACTTATGGTGGGACCTGTCTCGTCCCGTCAACTGCCGTGCATAAGTTTAAAAACCAAACCCCAACCCCAACGCAGGATTCTCTCTGACATTTGACTGTTGTTTTCCTTGCATATTCCGAGCCCAACATTGAGCCCAAATTTCTAGTGACGTCCGCATCAAATAGCAATTAGTTATGTGTGTATTTAATGTGTGGTGAGTGTATATTCGTGTGTGCCCATAGGACATATATAAATGATAAAAGATCTTACTAACCAAAATAATTACTTTCTTTATTTTATTTTTTTAAAAAAATTACCTTTGTCGTTCAGTCGTCAGTTCAGTGCAATTTTGTAATAAATAATATGAATTAAATTTAGTAGTTATACTTATTTATGTTGTTAATGTAAAAGAGTTACATAAATTTATTTTATTATTTCTTTAATTTCAATTCAACCTCAACTCAATTTTTCATTTTCATGCACTAACATAATGCCCCTAAAACACGAAAGGTTAAACCAGAAAATTTCACAGATTAAACACTGACAAAACGAATAAGGGGTGGGTGGTTGATTGTGTATAGGATTTCCGACTGATAATGAGATCCCCACAGCCATACGCAGATGGTCCGAAGTTCATCATAAATCATGACTTGTCATGGTCCACTATTTCTAGCTTGTTTTTACGTTGTGGGGTGGGAGTAATTCTGTTAGAGGACACGGTCCATTTATCTTGCAGCGGATGTCTAAGCATCGTTGCCATGGGGGGCTACAATTGACATTCGCCCGATTCTGCTTGGCAATTCCCTCCAAGCACGAAGTGATTGTGGACCCTCTGCAACTTCTAATAACCTCCGTCCCAAAATAAATAAATAAATAAATTGAGAAGGAAAGGATTAAACGAAGACCCAATTTAATAGGGTAAATAAAATATATATAAATTACGTTAGCCTTTCTTTTTTTTTTTTTTGGGGGGGGGGGGGGGTTTCTCTCCTCGTTTATGATTGTAAGGAGATAAGTATTATTGTAGTGATTATATCTAGTTGCGTCAAAGATTTTTCAATTAAAAAGAAATCAAATTTAAATCATTTGTTAAACTCGGTCTTTGAAGGAACCAAACACATTTAAGGTTGAATTTTTTGTTTAATCTAGAATAAGTTGAATAACTATAATCCATGATTATAAGTAATGCATGCCGTGTTTAATTTAATAACCGATAAAATATCGATTTAACGTAAGGGTGTTGAGAATGAAAGAATGATTTGACAAAAATAACGAAGACGTGAAGAAGCTGAATTGAATTTTTTTCCTCTTTTTTTATAATTGAATTGTTTAAGTCCCTTGGTAGATTTGACTTTTGTGGTAAGAAGATCTTGTTCATTAGATAGAATTAAGGTCCCGTTGAAATACAAATCAGAGATTAGTCATCTTATGTATTTTTTATGTTTTATGCGATTAATTATAAGTAAAGTTTGAAATTTAAACTCTTGTATCGTATGTTTTGTAGACAATAATTCATACTTCAACATGTATTAAAGTAAAAATAATTTTAAATATGGATAAAAAATACAAAGATTTTTAAATAATGATATTATTGAAACTATGCAACCGATTTTATTATATTTATTTAAAATATTTATAAATTAATTTAATAATATGAATACTGACGTATTTATTTTATAAAATGAATACATATCAAATAAATTTATTTGTATATTTTAAGGAATAGTTTAGTAATTAAAATCTTACATTTTTATTATTAAAAACCTAAAATTTTCAAAGAAAAGGGTTTAAAATTTATAAAAGTGAATATATATATATATATAATTTTATTGTGTAACGTTTTTTTTTAATTAATGAAAAAAAAATAAACTAAAACACGTCATTATACCACGAATGGGCGATAATAGCGATGACTGTAGGATGCAACGAGGATGGTTCAACGAGTGCAAAGGTTTGTGTGGCTAGCGAGTGAGGAGGGGTCAGTTCACAGCCATAGGTGAAATGCGGGGTGGGTGGGTAGTACGTGAATGCCAACAAATCAGCACCTTTGAAAACTGGCGTTAGATGTTAATGCCTTCGTTTTCTTTTTGTTATTGTTGGGATTATCATTCGTTGTCAACCCCTCAGCTTGTCACGTCAGAGACGCCCCACTACCCTATGAGGTGAGAAACACGACGACGAAGTTCTTGGTGGTTTTAAGGGTATCGTATTTTCTGCGATGTCTGGTCTTGAAACCCCGTTCAATATTTGTGAGAGCTTTTTTTTTTTCTCTCTCTCTCTCTCTCTCTCTCTCTCTCTCTCTCTCCCTAAAAGTGATGTGCCATTTTTGTCATGCCTTTGAATTTACTCTCTCTCTCTTCACTATTAATCATTAATAAATTAACAATTGATTATTATCGTAGCTATAACCAAAAAATTAAAAAAAATTATGAACTTGTAAAGCGCATTTGCAGAGCAATAAATGGGGAAGGCAGTCGTTGTATCTCTTTGTCGCGTGTCGGGTGGTGGAGTTGCCTTGCATTCTTTGATGCACCAACCAATAATTGTTACAAAATCATCGCTTCTCTTTGTCTTTCACACTCAACAACCAATCGGCGTTCTCCGCAGGCCATGCCCACCGGAGTCGGGGGGGCGCCGCCGCAGGAGGGGGAAGACTCAAATAGCAAATTGGCCCTTCACGTTTTTTGGTTGTTGTTGGTTGCCAAATAAGCGTATTTAACGTTTTCTTCGGGTGCAGTTAAAAGTCCTGGGCGTTAGCAACATTTGTCCATATCCACGCTTCCGACCGTTTCACCGTCAAATACCAGGAAGAACATTGTTTTACTGTACAACAGGGATAATAAATTAATTAATTTTTTATTTTTTATTCTCATTTATGTTTAACTTTATTTATTTGTTCAACCAATTAGTAATATACGGTCAGTATATATTTATATTTATTTTTTATATTACTTTTAAAATATTACCTCTTTAATTATCTTTTATTGTCAATCGGGTAAAAATCATTGTCATTAACGTGGTAGACGTCGCCTATATGCCATCCAACAAAGCGTATTATTTTTTTATAGAAAAAATAAAATAAAATAAAATTAGAACTGCTGAGACGTGAAACACAATTTGGCTTTTATTATTATTATTATTATTATTAAAGTCAAAAACTGAATGGCCTAACTTTGTTTGCATACGTGTACATTTTCAAATTACTGTAAAAGCCTGAGATCCAAAAAAATTATGATATTAGGATTGTCAAATGATTTTGTTTTTAGAGAAAAATAATTTTTTAATTTTTCCCATTTGTTAGACGTACTTATTTTCAGAAAAAAAAAATATATGTAACGTTCCATATCATCTCACAATTATATAAAAAAAATATAACTAATTTATTTTATTTAAAAATAAGAGAATAAATCAAAAATTAGTTCTCAACTGTAATGAATTTTTAATATAATCTTATTACCTTTTATTTTTTTATTTAAGTTTTAAATATTTATATTTTATTTCACATGAGATTATTTTAAGAAAAAATTAATCAATTTGTTAGATTAAAATTATTTGACTAGATGAAATATATCGTGAAAGTTTAAATTTTACTCAAAAATAAGCTTAAACGAAATAAATGTATAGGTCTACAATCGAAATGAAAAAAAAAAAAGGATTATAATTAAAACTTTATAGTAATTTAAATTTATTGATTTCATATTCCAAAAATAAGTTAATTGTAAAAATATTTTTTTTATTTTTATTTCTTATTTCTTATTTTTAAGAAAAACAATGTAACAGAAAGGGTGAAACCCAAAGTAACAGATCCTCATGCTAATATTTATTCCAGATCGTGTCTCCAGAGGTGTGGTGGCACACGCGAAAGGTTGCTTTTACGCTGCCTGCAGCTTATTTGACCAACGCCTATTTTATATTTATCCACTTTCTCTCTGAGAATGTTTATGTCAGCTGAATTTTTTTTATTAATTTAAATAATATTAAATATATTACGATTTTCAATTTGGTGAAATAACGAAATTTTCTAAGCCGCTACTTGTGCTATGCTATTCAGAATTGACACATAAATTTAGAAGGATAGAATCCTTCCAAAAAGCATAAATAGTTTCTTTTCATTTCCAAAGTTAAAACAAAATTTGAAGAATTATTTAAACAAATTAACATCATATATATTATTCTAAAATCGTAGTTGGTTTATTTTCATTTCACTTTTTTTTTTTTTCTGTATATTTGGGACTATCATCTTTGATACAAAGATCCTAAATTATCCACAAACGAACAAAAAGAAGAAGAAGAAGAAGAAGAAGTAACTTTTGTTTAAGAATTTTACAAAGGAAAATGTTTAAGATAATTAAAATCAATAAATCCTAAAAATTTAGTAGTTACATATTTGAAACAAATATACTTGTGTGAAATATATATATATTACTATAGTGGGGCTAGCAATAAGCAATGAACCCAATGCTTCTAAGCTGTAACAATATTATTTATTGGTATTAAAAAAATAAAAGTGGAATTTTTTATTGTCAAGAGTGGAGAATCATATGATTTCAGTATAAAGGTTTCTGAGAGGCCAACCGGACAACGAAATTTAATGCCCCATGTGCTCGGTTTCTCTTCGTGAGTCGAAGCTGTTGATTCCTCATCCTCTACTCTTTCTGTGACCACCCCCCACCACGTTAAGTGCCCCCAATGTTTCAGAAGCGTCACTCGGTGTTTTTGTCCCACACATAAATATGTAGGCACCCACATGAAGGTGGCATTAACTGGTGTAGAAATTATTTATAGGTAACAAGATTCATTCTTTCTTCTTCTTCTTCTTCTTCTTCTTGTTCATTTTTTTTTCTTTTTAGGCTACAGCATATTTTATATCCACGAGTTGCTGATCTTTATGAAGTTTTCGCACGAAAATGACACCCCAACTTCGAGCAGGAGGCGCCTAAAATACCGTGGACATTTTTTGCAAGAGCGCGGGGTGGGGGTGGGGAGTTGAAATTCCAACTTTTCTTCCGATCCAAGACCCATTACCCCCGGGGTGGGGTGGGGGGGGGGGGGGGGGGTTGGGTTTATAGTTGTTATTATTGCTTAATAAATACCGGCCGCCCATGCACATATTATATGTGCTGCTATTGTTATTATATGTTCTTATCATATAAGTATGTATGACAAGGCAGCTTCAATCGCATCCTTTCTTTAAATTATAAGCTTGAAAAGTACATCCCATCATTTTACTTTTACATAAAGCCCAAAACTTCAGGGTCACCAAATATATCAGTTGTAATGAAGTTCATTGTTACCATAAAAAAAAATAAATTGGAATTTGATTACTAATACTTACAAAATGGTAGTCAATTCTATATATTTATATTTATAATCATGTAAATAATATTATTCTAATTATTATTTTACTATGTTGGAATTATGACCACGCAACCCCTACGAGTCTACTTATATTTTTTCCACCAATGCATATATTTGCGCGGGGCTTCCAACCCTTACTCCGGAAGGAAAACCAGGAGGCTGCCAAAATAATAGTAATCAACTAATTGACAATTATTTTGGTTGAATCTTGCCATTCCTTAGGACGGGGAGTTCAGAAACGCCCCCACGCAACATGCCGAGGAAGTCTCTACGTTATAGTTCCTCGTCAAATCATTATTATTATTTTTAATATAATACATACATAATATTCTATTACATAAATTTATTTAATTATTTTTTATTTCAATGAAATTCGACCCATTTTTTACATTTACAATTAAATTAATTTATAACTTAAGTGAATTGAATTAAAAATCCTTTCTATTTGTTTTACCTTTTAATATTACTAGCCCCATTAATATTACTTGCATATGGTCACATGCAACTTACATACCCAATGACAATGCCACTGCAAGCAATGTTATAAATGCATAATATATTTAATTAAACTATCAATGTCTAATTTTCAAACCCAAGCCAGCGGCCTTATTATTAGCTTAAAAATTAAAATTTCTTTTCTCAGTTAGCCTAACCCAATACCTATAACACCAATTTATTTATTTATTTATTTATTTTTCTCAACTTCTCATTCCACACCACGAAGACAGCGGGGTGACGGTGAAGCACCATCAAAATTATCGCTATGGTTGGTTTTACAAGACCAACCCTTTAAGCCAATGAACTTTTAGGGACTAACAGTTGTGCAAATCAAAGAAAAATACTAAAATTAATGTAAAACATCCTATTAATACAAATCATATTGGGGTTTGTTTATAGACTCCAGTTCGATTAATATATATATAAATAGATAAGAGTAATAAAAGAAATAAGATTAATGGCCAGTCTTTAAGTAAAACCTTGCGACAAGGCAGTGGGCCTCTATTTTATTTTATTTATAGCAATTACGGTTATATGATTACGAAATTGAAGTGTCAAAAATTAATTCATTTTTTAATTGAGTGGCCGAGAGAACATGCTTGAGATTGTAAGCCGTGCCAAACGTGGGAGTGGGACGGTGACTTTTCCACACGGAAGTCTGAACCGAAGCGCCGAGTTGGATTAAAAACATGTTTATATCGGCTAACAGTTTCAACGTTTCAGCCGGTCAGCCGATGGGGAAAGCGTAGTTATTTTCTTTGGTGCATTTTACGAAAGGGTAATGCGCCCGTGTCGTGTCGCACGTGTGTGTGCGTGCGTACAATAATGGCGATTAATGATTAGTTAATCAGAAAAAAACAAAAGACGTACTTATTAGTTATTATCAATTAAATTAAATTATTGGATAAATTCCGCATTAAAAAAAAAAGGGTAATTCATGTGTCCCATAAGACGCAAAATTAATAGTGGGGCCCAATATCCACGAGACAAAATAGGGGTAGGAAAAAGAGAGAGAGAGAGAGAGAAGGAGCCCTCACTTTAAATATACCAGCTGACCACCGCACAACCCAACACAGCCCGTCAAGGGAAGAAATCCTAGAGAGAGAGAGAGAGAGAGAGAGAGTTGAAATCGATCGAGATCGAGAGAGAAGGGGCGGGGGGATTGTGAATGGTGATCATAAGGAAAGAAAAGGGAATGCGACTTGGGAAATACGAGCTTGGTAGGACTCTGGGAGAAGGCAATTTCGGAAAGGTCAAGCTCGCAAAGAACACCGAATCTGGGCAGCCTTTTGCTGTCAAGATCCTCGAGAAGAACAGGATCACCGACCTCAACATTTCCTATCAGGTTTGCTTCTTCCTTCCTTCCTTTCTTTCTTTCCTCTGTTACTTTGCTTTTTCTGCCAAAATTCCATAGCCACTCTGGCCTCGCCGGAGGGAATTGATGGTAGGAAGGACCGAGGGAGGGAGAGTTTTCTCTGAGAATTTCCTGGATTTGGATGATGCCGTCTCAATCTTCCAGGTTGAAACTTTGAAAGTTCAAAGTTCAAATCTTTACATGAGGCTTTTAGGGCGTGCGTGCATGCCAAAGTTCGAATCTTCTTAATTTACGAATTACAATAGAAAGAGCTAGGCAGGAAGTAAAAGATAAAAAAAAAAAAAAAAAAGGGAGTTGCAAGTGAGAATATATGGATTTGCATTGTTTGTGCGGGGGGTAAGACGATTCACTTTCTTTTGGGGTTTGCTCTGTTTTGCTGCCCACACATTGTTCTCTCCAGTCTCCGTTGTCCCATTCTAGCCCAGACGACCAATCAATGATTTTGGGGCATAATTTAAATGTATTATATCATTTGTGTCAATATATTTTTATTAATATTACATAATAAGTAAATTTGATTCATAATAAAATAAATGCCTATAATATAAAATTATAAATAATTATGCTTAAAGAAAAAGTCAACATAACATAGCAAACCCCTTCTGACGTATCCTAAAGAATGACATTAACGTGATATTACTGACCACTCAGATAAAGAGGGAGATTGCCACTCTAAAGCTCCTTAAACATCCCAATATCGTCAGATTATATGAGGTAAGTTTTTTCTCTCTCGTCACATCTTTCCTTTTTTTTATTTTTTTATTTTCTGTTTCCTATAATTTATGAGGGAGTCAATTCAAAACTTTATTTCCTTTCTCTCAATTTTCTTGACATTTCTGTTCTTATTTACCTTTGGGGAGAGGGGGCTTGGTTGCCCACTTCCCTGGTTGGAATGGAAAGAGAGACTTCACGTTTTTGACGGAATTATCGCTCCAATTATGGAGCCATGGGCCTATGTGTTGCGTCTCCTTGGATTTTTCTTAATATATATATATATATATATATATATGTATATGTATATATATTTTTCATTTTTAGGTTTTCCACTTTGTCTCTCTCTGTTTTTGTTTTGTTTTGTTTTTTTTTTTTGAGTAATCGGAAAACACGGGTTTCAACTTTCTGGGATTATCTAATCGGTTAGGTACTTAGGAATTGAAGCAATCTGTTTTTTAATCCACGCGAAAGCCAAGTTTGGAATCTTATTCAAAGGATATGTTGTCTTATTGCGACTCTTATGCGGTTAAGTTTTTAATTTATTCCCGGTTCTGATAGGTCATGGCTCTTTCTATCCTTTTTTTTTTTTTTTCAAAAAAACTCAAGAGAATTTTTTAAAATTTTTTTTATAAAAACAAGTAAGATGAGAGTTAGAATTACCGCAAAATTGTGCAGTGAGCAAACTTTCCTAGTTGGTTACGAGGATCTTTTATTTTTTCCTTCTTCTTCTTTTGACAAGACAAAGTAAATATATATATATATATATATCTAACATTCAGACATTATTCATATCCGAAATAACCCAAAAAAAAGAAGATTTAATTACTTTTTTCTTACTTATTTTTGTAAATAAAAAAATTAATTCATTATCTTTCTATAGTTACGCGTGTTTCGATACATTTTGTCGCTTAATGGTATTTTCAATGCATTTGTGTATTTTCAATAGATGCTGTTAAATAATTTTTGCCGTAAAAGAAAGTAGACAGATGATTGAAGATGTTACAGTAACAGATAATTGCATTTGCCTGTTCCCGACTTGTATTGGGGCCTTTGGGTCACTGGCCACGTGATTCCGTGTTTCCTTATCAGCGGGGTTCATGTGTTTGTGGTTGTTTTCGAAGGCGTCCCTGGGTAGGAGCATATTCCTTCTTTAATCATATGAAATCTCATGATTTAATGTAGTAATCTCAAATTAGTATGGGAACGGAGTCAGTAACCTTAGATTTCCACCCAAAATTACTGCTACATTGAGAATTTTAACTTAATTTAGGGATTAAATCTATGGGTCAATAACATTATATTCACTCAAACACTGTATGAGTTACTCATAATTATCGGTTGGTATTTATCCTGCCTTGTGGCTAATTGTGTGAGGGAAGAAAGGGAAAGGGAAAGGCAACGGTGATCTGGACCGGAGTGGTCCCACGGGATCCATTTGTCTTTTTCCGACCGGATGAGGCGGACGTAAATGATGCCCTTTGGATATAACTCAGAGACTTTTCTTATAACGAGACAAAAACCCTCTCGACGGTGAGAGAGAGAGAGAAAGAGAGAGATTATGTCTATTTTAAATTTGGGACAGCTTTTCATAATTATGATTTAATATTTTTGTGTCAAACTCAGTGTAATATCATTTTACATATAAAATGTTTTATATTATACAAGTAATTTTCGGTGTCACATAAATTGTTTTTTTTTTTTTACATAAAAGTGAGTTATATTTTTATACAATTTTATTATATGATATTAAATGTTATTTGTATAACACAAAATATGTTGTGCGTAAAATAAAATTATTATGTTTTATTAGACAATATGTCGACGTCAAGGGGTACAATCATATTATTATTATTATTTGATTCTAATAGCCACATCAATGGTGGGCTCTTGTGTTTACTGGAGAGTATGTCTGAGTTCAACTAACTATTTACGCAAACGTGGGCTCTGTTGTTTTACATTTTGAGTGCTGCTCAGAATTGACGTGGTCCAAACTTCTTTTCTCCTTTTCTTTGCCTTTTCCTTTTCCCATTCTTTATGGCCCCTCATTTTTTTGTGGGCATAAATTACAACCATATAATATGATAGACGAGTTTGGCTAATGCTGCGCCCCTTTTCTTTAGCTCTGATTTGAGACCAGCAACGACGAACTCACTGGCAGAGTTTACAACCATATAATACAATAGTATCTAATTTCTCTGTGAATTCCATTTTGGCTCATGCTTTAAACATCGACACCCCTTTAATTATAAACATAGAATTGTGATATAAGTCACTGATTTTTTGTTTTTTAGTTTTTCAAAATGTTTAGATCATAATCTTTGTTTTCAAAATCAGTGATCCAAATTCACTTAACATGGCAGATTATCCCAGAATTCAATCCTAATTTTTGCAAGCCAACAACTAGCATGGTCCTCAGAAGCACATGGCAATGAAATTTCCTTTTCCATTTGATCAAACAACAATGTTGATGAAATAATTTCAAGTTTAGGAACAATTATTAGTTGGGAGTAATAGCTTTTAGAAATGACGGTTTCCATGGAACCACTACTTAAGCATCCACTGTACAATGTGCACGTGCTTATTAAGGCAATGCGCACTGATAATTTTCCCTGACTTTGCTTTGCCTTGCCAATCTTGTACCTTTCAGGTCTTGGCAAACAAATCAAAGATCTACATGGTGCTGGAATATGTAACTGGAGGGGAATTGTTTGACAGAATTGTATGAAATGCCTTTTCAGTCTCCCTACTTAATAGTTTCTTGCCCTCTCAAAACTCTCCAACAATATTGATAAATTTTTATTAGCTCGTGACATTCAATTTGTGGCTTGCATCTTACAGGCATCCAGGGGAAAGCTTCCAGAAGCAGAGGGCAGAAAGCTCTTCCAGCAGTTAATTGACGGTGTTAGTTACTGTCATAACAAAGGCGTTTTCCACAGGGATCTCAAGGTAGTTTAAGCACTATGTTCAGGCAGTGACATTTTTCGTTACACATCTTGCTTCTTTCAAATGCTAAATCTTTTTTAATATGATTTTGACATGCAGCTGGAGAATGTTCTTGTTGATGCAAAAGGAAACATAAAGATCACTGATTTTGGACTCAGCGCATTGCCTCAGCATTTTAAGGTATGCTTCCCTGACCAAGCAGATGTCAGAAGACATTGCATTGTTAATGACTGATTCCCTGAAATAATAGGATGATGGATTGCTGCATACAACCTGCGGAAGTCCTAACTATGTTGCACCCGAAATTCTTTTAAATAGAGGGTACGACGGTGCCACATCAGATATATGGTCATGTGGAGTTATCTTATATGTAATTCTCACAGGATTTCTCCCCTTTGATGATAGAAATCTTGCAGTTCTTTACCAAAAGGTACTGAGACATGGTCATTTGCCTTTTGGTCTATTAGATTATCCAATCTTCTTGTATGTTTAAGAAGAATTTTTTGTTTGATTCATCTCAGATCTTCAAGGGAGATTTTCAGATGCCCAAATGGTTATCACCTGGTGCCAAAAACTTGATAAAGAGGATTCTTGACCCAAATCCTTCTACCAGAATAACAATAGCAGGTATCAAAGCTGATGAATGGTTCAGGCAGGGGTATGCTCCTGCTGACCCAACAGATGAAGATGAAGAATTATATGTTGACAATGAAGCCTTCTCGATGGATGAAGAGGTATTCCATCGGAGCTTTTGAATCAATTTCACTATTTTGTTGTTGACCTTTGGTGTTTTTGGTGCTCTAACTGGAAGACAAATCTTTCTGCCATAGCTGTCTGAAGGAGAGAAAAGTCCAGGATCACCTGTCCTTATCAATGCTTTTCAGTTAATTGGAATGTCGTCATGCCTAGACCTCTCTGGTTTCTTTGAGAAAGAGGTGACCAAAAATGATAAAAGTACATTTGTGTTTAGGATTCAATTTTTATCAATAGATATGCATATTTACTGGGGTATCCAATTGACATCAGAGTACGTGCATTTTACTCTCTATTACAGGACGTTTCAGAGAGAAAGATAAGATTTACATCAAATCATTGTATGAAAGATTTGCTTGCAAAGATAGAGGATATAGTGACTGAGATGGGATTTCAAGTCATAAAGAAAAACGGAAAGGTTTGCGTCTTTTCCAGTTGCCTGAAAGACAATGTTTGAAGAAATGATGAGATTTAGCATTTTTATTTGTTTGGGGCTTTGGATTTGATTACCCCAGACATCTTATCCTTATTTTTTGCAGTTGAAAGTGTTGCGAGAGAACAGGGGCCAGAGAAGTTTGGGCAGCCTTTCTGTTGCTGCAGAAGTAAGTTGCTCCAAGAAATTTGAGCCTGCAAATTTGTTGTTTATAGCAGTTGGACTTCCATAACCAGCTGTTAGAATTAAAGATCATCTCCCAACTTGTGACAGGTACTTGAGATAAGCCCATCACTCTATGTAGTTGAATTAAGAAAATCATATGGAGATCCTTCAGTGTATAGGCAGGTAATTCCGTTCTCTCTCTATCCCCTCTCTATCTCTCCTTCCTCAGCCATCATTCTGATGTCTGATTTGAATGTGAATAATGTGTGCAGTTATGTGAAAAACTCTCAAGCGATCTAGGCGTGCCTCCTAGTCACGGATTGTTAACTACGGAAGTGTGAATTGCAGACGCTTGTTAGATTAGATAGCTCCTCCAAGTGGAGCACCGTTCTATGTCCTAGAGCCTCGGAAGAGCCTTTTTGTATAGTTGAGTTAATAGTGCCTGCACCGTGGCTTGTGAGGCATCTATCTGGGACTACATTCTTTAAAGTAAAGGTTTTCCGTTTTCAGGTGCTATAATCAAAAAGTGGAAATCAGGATGTAAAGAATAAAGATGTTGCCTTATTTTTCAAGGCTTCTCATTATTTATGTCTTACGCAAAAAAAAAAAAAAAGAATTTCTTTGTTGTTACCTTTTTACCATTGTTTTTATTGGGGTTCCCCATTTTCTTTCTGCTCACTTTCATGAACTGATTCCAAAGTCCAAGCCCATCCAAAAGACATACATATTTTATAAGGGAGCACCAGGCATCGACTATTAAAATGTAAAATATCCCATATAAGAGGACCCAAATTAACTCGGCAAAAGACAGATTAAACTAGCCCAAAGAGTGATTTATACGGTGGACGGGTATTGGATAAAGGGAGTGCGGTGGGACTGGTCGGAAGCTTGACCATTTGCTTCGGCTGCAGACCGGAAGTTATTAGCCTGCCACTACTCTTTCAGAATGGCGACCGTGCAGATAGTCTGGGTGCCTCCTCCAACGGGGTTTTTTCAGTTAGAAGTGGAACCAAGCCCCCACATGTGATATTACTCTTCTTCTGGAATACCGATGAAAATTTTGAGTTAGAAATATCGATGTAAATATCATTCTTGTAAATTTAACATAATATCTTAATTTAAAATTTTAAAACGCTAATTTATAAATTATTTATTTTAAATTCTTATGTTCATAGTGATAAAATTTTAACACACATCATAAATTCATACTTAAAATTTCAACTTTGGGATCAGGAATTTCATTGTATGTGGAAGCTTAAGGTTAGAGGGGAGAGAGGTCGCTGTTTTCTTGGCAAGTGGCGACAGGAAAACTTATGACTAACTGGGAACGATGGCTTCAGAAAGGTCCTTTTGGAAGTGGACTCTCTAACTGCATTGGAGGGTTCGTGCAAAGGGAGTTCCAACCGCTCACCCATTGGCAAATTTGGTGCAGAGTTGGGGGGATTTGCTAGTGTACTGGACTGGCAAGCCAAAATCACTCATATATATATATATATATATATAGAGAGAGAGAGAGAGAGAGAGAGAGAGAGAGAGAAGCAAATCGTGTGACGGATTGAATGACAAACTTTGCCCTGCTCTCTTGAACGGGGTGTCCATATGTTAAATCAAACCCCCATCCGGAGCCCTTCAGCAACTTACCCAGGACATGGTCAGCATCCATTGGTCTCGTAGAATAGCTTTGTAATTGTTTCTTCTTTATTAGCGCTATGCGTCCTCGCTAAAAAACGTTTAGGATTTAGACGACTTAAGATACTGTCGTTTTATTAACATCCTCGTGACTTTACGTTTTCCTAAAACCCTACACCTAAACCACCCCAAAAGGGCAAAACCTCCTGACTCTGTCTTCCTCGCGCTGCTCTTTCGGGGTTTGGGTCTTTGGCGGTGTTTCGACAAAGTTCAAACAACCGACGTTGAGAATCTGAAAGCTTACCACTTTTTGGTTTTCGATAGCGTCTCCCTCTTCGTTAGATTGTACATAGAAGGATTTTTTTGTTTTTTGGTTTATTTAAACTAAGAGCTGGAGCCAATGTCCTGCCTTCAAAGAGGACTCATTTCTCGCATCCACCGCCTCCTTTCCCTCAATTCTAAAGCCAGCATTTCATCACCGACAACACCTTTTCCTCACCAGCGCTTGCTCGGAAGCTGGTTCTGCACGGACGTGTCCCAGATCCAAAACCAACATCCGACTCCTCGGATCATCGAAGCAAAACCGGGTGTAATGACCCCTAATTCTAAGCGAACTGGACTCATTGCTCTCAAGTGTGGCATGACTGCCCTTTGGGACAAATGGGGTGCTAGGATTCCCATTACTATCCTCTGGGTCGACGACAATATTGTCTGCCAGGTCAAGACTGTTGAGAAAGAAGGAATCTTTTCACTACAGGTACCAGTATGTTTTTTTTTTTTGGTCTTTGAATCTGCCTTACTTCTCTTTTGGGCCTTCTTAAGCTGGAGAATTTGATGTTTATGGCTATGTGTGGTGTTAGTCAGATTGGTTACGGGCAGAAGAAGGCAAAGCACTTGAGGAACCCTGAAGTGGGTCATTTTAGAGCTCAAGGCGTTCCCTTGAAGAGAAAACTCAAGGAGTTTCCTGTCACTGAAGATGCACTCCTCCCCGTTGGTACTCCACTCGGTGTTCGCCATTTTCTTCCCGGACAATTTGTAGATGTTACTGGAATCACCAAAGGAAAAGGTTTTCAGGTCTGTTATTCTCATATTTTGTTTCAATTGTCTTGCATTTCTCCTCTCGCTGTCCTGATTTAATTAGGGAATTGTAAAACATCCGCATAATAATTCTTTCAATCTTAGCCAGTAAGTTTCCATTGCTCAAGTCTCTTTCGATTCCTGTGATTTGAGTATCTTTCTGCTTAATACCTTGTTTTCTTCATTTGTGACAACATTTTTATTTAGATTTTTTTGGAATTCGCCTTTTTTGATGGAAGATTGGTTAGTTATCACATCAGAAGGGTGACCTACATGTTTTCTATTTGCTGTAAAAATGTTGTCGACTTGTTTTGATGTGGGAAATAAAGCAGTACCATTCAACTTTAAGCTTGCTTTGAAGGCTTTTTCACGAAGTTTAATCTAACTGATCTGTCCCCTCTTTTCTGTATTGTTTGTTACCTATTTGCATATGTATGGCATCTACACATTTTCCAATAATTTTAGCAGCAACGCTTTATTACCCCGTCTTACAACTTTTTCTTGTCTTATATCCTCTCTCAGGGTGTTATGAAAAGACATGGATTTAAAGGAGGACCAGCAAGTCATGGTGCTTCCTTATCACATAGAAGTCCTGGTTCTACTGGTCAGAGGGATGCTCCTGGGAAGGTGCTCTGTCTCTTTCTTTCTCTCCTCCTCAATCATACGATTGTTGAACAAGTAATAGATTTGCTCACAGGGAAAAAAACCATCTTCCCCCCTTTCGGCAGAGGAAGGCTTGTTTGGATAAATAATGCTTTTAGAAACATATGGATTGTGCACTTTTTCGTAAAGCTTTTGTCGCATGTATCTTGAGTTGAATGGTTGCGGAAATTTTGACAGTTTGTACATAAAGGTGTGACTGAATGTCCACATGGATGTCATGAAAGATCCTCTGTAAAACAACTCGACTTTCCAGATGTTTGTTCTTCAAGTATCATTATCTCTTATGCACTTTTGGGCAAATAATTAGCTATTAGCTGAAATAATTTAATCAGAAATGGAATACCATATCATCTGTTCTTTACTTTCAAATTTAGCTGAATACTTACCTTTCTGTCTAAAGGAGGCATAACTTGGCAATTTCCTTTGAAAGTTCTATAGTCAATTTCCACAATGATAGTTCTTTGTCTCTCTATGATCAACACTTACACAATCCAATAACTAATTACGCAAAGGATAGAACATGATATGCAAAGGACTATAGATGGGTGGACAATCTTACTCACCTCAGCTAAGCAGTAATCTAAACTAGTTATTGTTGCTACATGAGCTTTAACCTTCTATCCATGTTGCCTAAAGCTATATTCTCTATGAGATGCCTGGTCAATCTTGCTTAACCTACCTTTTATGACAAACAATTGTAATATGTTATTGCATGCTTGTGGAATGACTCAATAAATTACTGCAAATTATTTTTCTGCTTGCAACTGGTGTTGGCCATAATTGTGTCGTTTTTTCTTTCTCTTTTGATGAAACAGGTATTCAAAGGCAAAAAGATGCCTGGGCACATGGGCGTGCAGCAGAGAACAGTTAAAAATGTATGGGTGTACAAAATTGATCAATCACGGGATTTGTTGTGGGTGAAAGGCCAAGTATGGTTCCCTTACTGAATTTTCTGTTAGTGGACATGTGATTAAAATGAAAACAGATGGATAAGGAATTATCCCTGCCCTTGAATCATGTTGGCATGTCATCATTCTATGTTTGGCTTCCTTATAGGCCTTAGGTATCCAGTGAATGAAACCATTAAAGCTATCCTGAATGTAACAATCATTCCCAAAAGGTTAAGAAATTTTGAAATAGGAAGTGCACAGCTCGTAATACAAGAATGCATGTGTGGGATGAATGAGTAGTATCGATTTCTTGGATTGTGCCTTTGCTTTCATTTTCTGCATAGGCAATCTGGCCGAAATTGTTTTTGTTACTCATTTTAATGGGTATTTTATGTCTCTGTTGTAATAATGTCAACGGAAATTCTTACAGGTACCTGGTAATGAAGGGGACTTCGTTTTTATAAAGGATGCGGTCTACAAGAAGCCTGAGGTTTCTTCACTTCCATTCCCAACATACTTTGCAGCAGAAGGTGAGGATACGACAGAACCTTTAGTTGCTGATCTTGGGGAAGCAGATCCATTTATGGCTGCAGACTAAACAGGCACATTAGCTGGCCGTTTTTTTTTTTTTTGGTCCGATTTAAATGCTTTATAATCAACCATTTACGTGGGTGAATGGCAATAGCAAGGTGGGATTGTAGTCTGAGGAATGAGCTGAACCTTTTTTTTTTTTTTTTTTTCCTGAAAGAGAAAGTGACAGGTAATTTTGTGAATGTTTACATGCTTCAATAAAAAAACTGAGCCAATTAACCAGATAGCCATGGGAAAAGGCCAGTGCAGTAGTAGCGGATATCTCCAATTGCAATCGTAGTTTCTGCCTTGGAGAAGGCATTTTTAATTGGCATATTAAGTTTCAGCATCAAAATCTCGCTTGTGATCGAAAATTTTACATTTTACACCGTTACACTTAGCATACATACCACATATAGGTTTTTTTTTTTTAGATAAATAGGTATGATGATAAGAAAAATTCACTTGTAAGGTTAAAATGAATAAGCAGTGTGACTATCAACAATTTGTTGTATCCATGTGACAAAGCTCCGCATAAAAGCAATGCCTGTTATCTCAGCTGCCGAAAGCCAGGTCTAGTAGACGACTACTTCAGCCAACCGAAAACAGTAGAAAGAGATGAGCTTAGCACTGCATCTGCTTCCGCTTCAAGCCAGCCCCCGAACAGGGGTTGTAAACTCGCGTCCCAGCCCTAGCACCCATTGTTCCCCATTTCAAGGCCTCAAAAGTAGCTCAACCATGGCTGACCTCAGGCAAGTTCATTCCCAATTCATCCGACTTGGCTTCTCCGCCGACAACGATGCGATGGGCCGACTCATTAAGTTCTGTGCCCTCTCCCAAAACGGCGATCTATTTTATGCCACCAAGCTTTTCAATACAATTCCTGACCCAGATTCTTTCATTTACAACACCATCATGAGAGGCTACCTGCAACGCCAGTTACCCACAAACTGCATTCTTTTATACTCTAAGATGCTGCAAGCCTCCGTTATGCCCAACAACTTCACTTTCCCTTGCATTTTGAGAGCTTGCTTGTCCGAAGATTACATCCAAGAAGGGAAACAAATTCATGCCCATGTTTTAAAGCTTGGTTTCGGAGCTGATGGCTTTGCTCTAAACAGTTTGATTCACATGTATGTTAATTTACACGCATTGAATGAGGCCAGAAGGGTCTTTGATAGCATGCCTGATCGCAATTTTGTATCGTGGACGACCATGATTTCTGGGTATTCTCGGTGGGGATTTGTCGACGAGGCTTTTGATGTTTTTGAGTTGATGCCTGAGAGAAATTTAAATTTTGCTGCTTGGAATGCTATGATTGCTGCTTATGTCCAGAACAACCGGTTTCATGAAGCCTTTGCTTTGTTTGATAGGATGAGGACAGAGAATGTGGCATTGGATAAGTTTATCGCAGCTAGCATGTTATCGGCTTGTACAGCATTAGGTGCTTTAGAGCAAGGGAAGTGGATACATAAATATGTTGAGAAGAATGGAATTGAGATAGACTCAAAGCTTGCTACGGCAATCATTGACATGTACTCCAAATGCGGTTGCTTGGAGGAAGCTTTTGAATTTTTCGATGGGTTGCCTTTTAAGGGGATTTCATCTTGGAATAGTATGATTGGAGGACTAGCAACGCACGGTCGAGGAGAGGCTGCTGTTGAGCTTTTCAAGGACATGGAGAAACAGATGATTGCTCCTGATGAAATTACTTTTGTAAATCTCCTGACTGCATGCGCTCATTCGGGGCTAGTTGACGAGGGAAGACGATACTTTCATTCCATGACTGAAATTCACAAAATCGAGCCCTCAGCAGAGCACTTTGGGTGCATGGTTGATTTGCTTGGAAGAGCTGGAATGCTGGAAGAAGCAAGAAAGCTTATTGATGAGATGCCTATGAGCGCTGATGCATCCGTGTTGGGTGTATTTCTTGGAGCCTGCAAACACCACAAAAACTTAAAGCTAGGAGAGGAAATAGGCAAAAGAGTTATTGAACTAGAACCCAAGAATAGTGGGCGCTATGTTTTGCTGGCCAACTTATATGCCACTGCTGGTAAATGGGAAGATGTTGGTAGGGTGAGGAAACTGATGAATGAAAGGGGTGCGAAGAAGGATCCAGGCTCCTCCATGATTGAGCTGGAAGGGGCTGTGAATGAGTTCATTGCTGGTGAAATCCAGGTTCATCCTGATGCTAAACAAATGTATGACAAAACGTAGGAGTTGCTGGAATCTGTAAAAGTTGCTGATTCTGTTGGTCATGTGGCTGAAACAGCTGGAGTATTCCAAGGAGACCTTAATGAGTAGAGTAGGGAAACGGCGACTTTTTAAAACTACCACAGTGAGAAACTTGCTATTTCAGCTGGGTTGGCTGAAGACTAAACCTGGCGGATCACTCATTACCTGGGTGTGTGTCATGAAGCTAGAAAACAAATCTTGGACATTTTTTGTCTGAGAAGTTATGCCAAAAGCTAAGCCATTGATTTCACCATCTGAAAATGAAGGACTCAAGGGAGGGGAGGTAATCCAATTGCGTGTGTTAATTGTACATATGATAGACCACGGCAAATCCATTTGTATGGCAGGGTATTTGTATGAGCTACAGCCTAGAAGATATGATGAAGCCAACACCACCACCACCACCACCCCCCGGGGGGCTCTTTTTTTTTTTTTAAAAAACAAAATTTAGGATGATGGCTTGAGTGTTTAGTTCAAGATAAAGATGATGCCAATTTTAAACTGAAAAGAGTTGAGGAAATTTCAGAATATAACCTTTTTACAGTCTGTTGCTCAAAAAGGTAAGAGAAAAAAAAAAAAAAAAAGGAGAGAGAGAGAGAGAGAGAAAAGTGCATTACTCTAAAAGGAAGAAAAAACTGGCTTTCTCCTCATTTCATTAGCACACAGCTGTTATGTGGGTGTACTGATATAATATAGTTTGGTAGAAGAATTATTAAATTAATATATTATTAAATAGATTATATGTGTGTGTGTGTGTGTGTGTGTGTTTATTATATTACTGTTTGTATTTGGAAAACATAAAGTCGCATTCCTTTCACTTGTGTGTTTTGACAAGATTACTTTCCCACGTAAGAAGATCTATGATTTTATTTAAAGCTGTGTGTTTCACATTAAGTTGCTGCTACTATTAATTATATTACTATACAATCAAACTTAATATTGAAAAACATTAATTTGACAAATTTACTCTCCCCCACGTAAAGATCTCTAATGATTTTAAAAGTTGTGTGTATTCTATAGTTTCATATAACAGAAACCTATTCTGCCTTTTTCTTCTTTTCTTTTTTTTTTTGTTAATCTTTTTAATTTCAAGGGCTAACAACAAAATCATTTTAATAGAATTGAGGTGCAGAGGGGACAAATTAACTCAATCAACAAGATTAAACCGAAAGGGGTAACTTAAATAAAAAAAAGTCTGCTAGTTTCGCTTATTTATAATTTTATATTATATAAATTTATTTTATTATTTTTTATTTTAAATAAATCTATTTATTATGTAACTTGAGTGTATTACTGAGTTATATTGTAAAAAAGGAAAGATAAAAAAAAAAAAAAAAACTGACGGAAAAGAGCCCTTTAATTAAATTGCTGTTAAGGTTAACGCAAAGCTGTCGTCTTTTTTATTTTTATTTTTATTATTATTTTATTTTTTGGTTAAAATCGCAACTTTATTATTCAAAGTTTGGAGCCCGTCGGCTTCTTTTGTCCTTTTTCTCTCTCTTTCCATCACTTTTCTCACACTGAGGGTGTGATTTAGGGGGCGGGGGGAAAGGTTCTTGACAACATCTATGTTAGTTGGGCATCGTATGATTCTGGGGGTTGGGCATAAGGTTGTAGGTTGTTGGTTGTGAGTTGGGTTTTGATTGTTCTTCTTCACCATCACGATAGATTCGCCATCTAGAGTGAAAATTGGAAACTGCGTTGCAGAGGCGCAGTCATGGCGGCTAAGAAGGCGTACGAGTGTCTGTCGAAGAGTATGATGGTGGAGGTGCAGAGATGGAGGAGCATGAAGCAGACAGGGGTTAGCTTGAAGTACATGATGGACTTCGGCTCCAGACCCACCCAGAGGAATCTCTTGATTTCTGCTCAGTTTCTTCACAAGGAATTGTCCATTAGGATTGCTAGGAGAATTCTGGACCTCGAGACCCTCCCTTATGGTTTGTCTGAGAAGCCCGCCGTTTTGAAAGTACCCTTCTCCTTCTTTCTTTTCCCATTTTTTCCTTTTTCCAGAATCACTGGATTTTCCATAATCATTCACCTTCGTATAAACTGCTATATCTGTATTTGTGCGGTGTCTGGAATGTATACTTCCATGGTTTGGAAATTTATTTATAATGTCAGCATCTCGCTCGCATTTGCCAAATATGTTGTTTTGATTAGCATTTCAAATAAGGGTGTGTTATGCTGCTGCAACTGTTGCTTTACAACTGCAAAGTCCAAAGCAAACCTTTTTGTTGCAGAAGCAATTGGCTGTCGTTCCTCATTCCTTGTGTTTAGTTTTGTTGGTTTTACATAAAGTAGCAACGTCGACTTTCAAGTTTAATATTGCTCTTCCATTTGGACATTCAGAAATTAGTCAACAAGTTGAAAGGAAAAAATTCACCAATTTGCACTGAGGAAATGTAGTCTAGAACGTGAAAGACATGGTTGCTTTGAAAATTCATGGTCCAATTCCCAAGTTTTCAATGTAAAGTGCTCATTCATGTTTTTTGTCTGCAAGGTGCGAGACTGGTATCTGGATTCTTTCCGAGATTTGAGGTCCTTTCCTGATGTCAAAGATCCAAGTGATGAGAGTGAATTTACGCAGATGATTAAGGCAATTAAGGTCAGGCACAACAATGTGGTCCCCATGATGGCTTTAGGTGTTCAACAGTTGAAGAAAGGCATCGATCCAAGCATTAATGGGGACCTTGATGAAATTCACGAGTTTCTCGATCGCTTTTACATGTCAAGAATTGGAATTCGAATGCTTATTGGTTAGTTCTGACCTCTTTTTCTTTCATAAATAGATCCGAGTGCTTTCTGATTTAGCTGTTATTTAGTTATATGGAATTCCTTTTGTGGTGGAAGCTAATTGGCTCATTGGTTTTGGATGATACTCAGGGCAGCATGTGGAGTTGCACAATCCAAATCCCCCTCCACATTGTGTGGGCTATATTAACACAAAAATGTCACCTGTTAAGGTAGCAAGAGATGCCAGTGAGGATGCACGTTTTGTTTGTTTACGGGAGTATGGAAGTGCACCCGATGTTAATATTTATGGGGATCCCAATTTCACATTCCCGTAAGTAATTTTTTTTTTCTCTCTTTTGGTCACGAATGCTTCTTTGCTATATACTCTCTCTTGGTGACACACACACACACACACACAGTCATTTGCACTATAGCTTTTTGGTTCATTTGATTTCTATTTTGATAAAACTACTTCATTTCAATTTCACTAGTTGCCATTAGTGATTAAAAGCAATTAGAAAGTTTGCTTTCTTGACTGTTATGTATCCTCTATGTTTGCATAACAGTTATGTACCAGTACACTTGCATCTTATGGTATTTGAGCTAGTTAAGAATTCTTTGCGTGCTGTCCAAGAGCGTTACATGGATTTGGATAAAGTTGCACCTCCCATTAGAATAATAGTTGCTGAAGGGATTGAGGACGTTACTATAAAGGTACCATTGTAGTCTAGTTTTGCTGTCAGTGGAAGCTTTTACATCTATCCTCCATATTTTGCCCCTTTTACCATTAAAGTATACATCTTGCAACTGAAATGGAATGATTGACAACTTGGCATCCTGCTTTTACAATAGGTCTCAGATGAGGGGGGCGGTATACCTAGAAGTGGCCTTCCCAAAATTTTTACTTACCTCTACAGCACCGCCAGAAATCCGCTTGATGAGCGTTCTGATCTGGGAACAGCAGATGCAGTAACAATGGCTGGATATGGGTATGGGCTTCCCATTAGCCGGCTGTATGCTCGGTATTTTGGAGGCGATTTGCAAATTATTTCCATGGAAGGATATGGTGAGTTGGTTAAGTGATTCCAGTGCATTTAGCATATGTTGGATGCCAGTATGTCCTTTTTGAGTTTTAACAAACCAAGGAACTCGACTTCTGAACTGAAAATTTGCAAATTTATGCAGGCACCGATGCATATCTTCATTTGTCTCGACTGGGAGATTCGCAAGAGCCCCTGTCATGAAAGCTCGCTTTTCTCGTAATCGACCCTTGGAAATAAATGAAATTATTGCTCTTCTCTGTAGTTGGGTTTCTTTTCGTACATCGTCATATGCTCTGCTTTGCGCTGTGCAAGATATGGTGATCAGCGCGATAATCCACTGATTGCTCAATTCTCCGGGTCGTTGCTCATTTTTGACAATGTTTCCAGCTGGAAAGAGATTGGCTGTTGCTTCACTTCCATGGCTGTTAGGATGGCCTTTTTTCAAAAGGTCAATGCCTTGGACAGGCATGGCGTGCAAACGAAACCGAAACCCCGCGATGGCTCATTCGATGTGTAAGAAAAATCTCATTCCCATAAGCAAGGGAATAAGAACGAGAATTCTTTTTATATCAAACATTAAAAATAAAAATCACTTATTTTTATTTTTTTTTTATTAATATTACTCTCAACCAAACGCCTCAAGGAAATAATAAATGGTCAATTAATAACACTTACAAAAAGTATTTCTTATTAAATATAATTTCTTAAAAAGAATTCAACCAAAACAAAAAACAATTTGCAACATTATAATTGCAAGTGGTGTGAATAATGAATTAGATGAAATGTTATAATAAAAGAAATATTCATTTTCTGTTGACTAAGAAGTAAAAGCTATTCTATCTAATTTATTTGTAGGTAATTTTTGGGCCTGGAAGGTGTGCATGTACAGTAGGATACGGGTTGTCAAGCAATACCAAAAATTTTAGCTATGTGAGATCTTCCAAGCATCGCACACACTTGTATTTGGTGAGGTAATGGATTAGACTCTGCATATTTGAATCTTTGTTTGCTCTTTCTTTTTTGTGTGGTTGAATGAATTCCCTGTCCTGTTCTTGGCATGGTCATCAACTTTTGGACTTTGGGATGCCCCAAGTCGTAAACATGAACGAATCAGAACAAAAACTGACTCGGAAATCAGAAATAACGTGCCCTGATTTTTTTTATTGTTTTTAAGAGGTGATGGCTTAGCTTAATCATTTCTAGGCTTCCCAGCATGTCTCAAGTTTTCTCTAAACATAAACACAAGCACAATTTTATGGAAGGGGGTGAAAAGGAAGGACAAAGCCTGAGTTGAGAGAATCCTTATAAATGTTACGATATACAATCGCTAAACATGATGCGGAAAGCGTAATAAAGCCAGGAAAGGGACGTTACATAGGCAAGTGATTGGCTCTTCATCGGATAGATTGTTTTCAATGACAGATGAGACAAATCATTAAATCACATCTGACTGCCATCAACTTTCCAAAGATATTGCTGGTAGCCTTGGGATTTAATTCAACTCACAATGTCTATCAACATGGAAAACAAAATAAGCTTCTAAATCAATACCCTCGAATATGTCAGCAAGCTTGTCATCACTGCAAACAGCCGGCAATGGTTACTAAGCCACGCCACCAGGAAATTGACGCGTGCAAATTCTACAAATGCAGTTACAGTGAACTGCTCCTTGCTTTTGCAGGGTGAAGCACTATTCACTACTCAGTGGGAAGAAAATTAAATCAATCTCCCCCTTAAGTTACACGGTGCAATATGCAGTTGGCCTCACCTTCCTTTTGTCCCTCGTTTTCATTTTTGAAACATTAACTTTCACTTCATCACCTATAGCCGGGGACTCAAAAACTCACACGGCATGGCTGCTAAGCTGTGAACGTCCAATGTGTGATAGCCTTGATGGTGGAATTAGAGGTGCCTCTTCATCGACACTTACATCAGCAATGTTACCCCCACCACCTCCGTTAATATCACTACTGTTGTTAGGGGTGAATATGTCAGATGACTTCTTCTCCAACTTCCAATCCTGTACAACCAATGTTGCAATCCATGAAATGAATTTACTGTTAGAGGTGATAAAATGGTCCATTCAATCCAATTTACCCCAAAAAAAATTATAAATTGTCAATGGACAAAAGCACAAATTCCCCTTTGGCTGACAAATAAGATACAAAAAACAAAAAGACTTTCAAGTGCAGAAGGCTCCCATACTCTGGGGGCAATGTGAAATACTTGGGAGGCAAAGAAAATTATGGCAAACATTCAGTGTGTTTCAACAACTTCCCCACTAAAAACATTGCCATCAAGAAAGTGTGCAATGCATTGCCATTCACTGATAGATTGCATTGTCACTCACAGCAGAAAGGACTCCAATCAATATCTGACAGTCAGTGCCAACTAAAGTTTCAGATTTTCACTGACCAAACACGACTGGCTCTCATGATAGAAACAATGGAAATTTTATCTCAGTCCAGTTGGCAAACAAATTGAAGAGCAAAGCTGAGTGATGCAAGGAAATAAGTTCAAATATTCATGTTAGTCTGTATCACCACTCTTATCAAGACAGTCTACCTACATTGTAGGGTTAGTTTCCTGATTCATTCATAAACTGATACTGGCAGAGATTAAAACTAATGCAGAAGCAGCATGGAATAGTCACGCATATGCATATATCTATTACTTTATTCAATAAGCCAAATAAAGTCTAGTTTTCAATTCAGCCATCTAATAACTGAAAAGAAACATTATGATCTGCCATACCAAAGCCAGTTTCAAAATTAAACAGAATAGATGTAGATGCAATGATTGGCTTTAAGATATCAAGAATCAGCAAGAAAATTAACCTTTGTCATTCTCTCTGGAACAGTCTCAGGAAGCTGAGATGCACGGACATCCCTAACCTTTAAGTAGTTATACATGATGACACCACAAAGCGCTGCTCCAAAAAAAAAAAAAAAAAACTCTAAAGAAAAATCTAAGTGCAGCCAAAAAGGGCAAAAAATGTTCAAATCAAAATCATATGAAATTTGTGCAACAATAAGTACCGATTGCATAACCAATTATGTTCAGCCCAGTTATTGTCGACTCTGGAAATATAACAGTCGAAAGGGCTATCAGTATCCAGTCTTTTAGAACACCAGCAACCCTAATGGTGACAGCACCAGTTCTGCCAATTACTAAGAATATGGAGAAATTCAATGCTAAGGCACAAAGGGCGTTGGAAAAGAAGATCCAAAAATTAAACTGAATCTGTGAGACTTCTATCCCATGCTTCTCCAGTAAAAACCAAGGCACGAATAGAAACACAAAACTGCAAACAAGAAACGATACAAGAGTGAGCATCTCAGAAATTAACACCTGTCAATCTAAATCATGGTCAATCATAACATTCATGGAAGAGTTCCATCTATGTGAATGCTTAGTGCTAACTTATATTTTGTAGTAACAGTTAGCCAGATTTCTCCAATAAATAGCATATCTCACAGAATAGGACTTGCCTGATTTGACAAACTTTTTAGTGCAGGAGACAAAAATTGACTAATATATTTCAATCCATATTTAAACCAGATTTGATAGCTCAAGGCTAAATGCAAACCGTAGATCAGCCCACATAACCTGCATAAACCATGCTAAGACAACCAACAAAAAGAAATTTCAAAGAGCCAAAAGACAGCACCTGCATGGAGCTATATAATATAAGCTGGTGATAGGATTTAGAGTCAAGCCCTTCTTTTGTAGAAGGACCTGCGTTAAAACCAGCCTAAGTGCCTCAGCAAAGATGCCCGTGACCTGGTAAACTGTGCCAACTACATTAAAATGAATTTCTCCATATGAGGAGATGACAACCCCAACACTGACCAACACCATGTTTAAGAACACGTCACACCTTGCTTTGTCAGTTCCACACATAATAGCCATGATAAATGTTGCCACTGGCACTGTAATGCAAACCCATCACATATAATTAGCCCTTGGGTAGGCTTAAATAGTATAACTATGAAACTCAAATACTGATTTTGCCTGTTATATTTACATACTGAGAGCTTTGAGCATCTGGATAAAAGCCACTGAAATATATAAATAAGCAGTGTTACCAAACCTGTAGAGAAAAGGGGGAAAATATTAGATAATTCCTTCACTTCAGAAATCCCAGCCTAGACCACACATGTTGAAAACATAATAGTCGTGAACTGTTGGTGCTGATGATAGATCAACATCTTGAACTCAAAATATGGAAGAAAGCTGATGACAGAAAAGGCTAATCAAACTAAAGTTTATCTGCCAGTATAGTTTCAAGGCACAATGCCTATTGAAATGTTAACACAAAAATGAGATAATAAAAACCCAGCAGGATGGCACACATGCAAGCAATGACCATAATTCAGTAGATGCATGATAATCCAAGTCATTTTGAGATACTAAAAGACTGGCCTGTTGAATTTCAGAGCAAGTTTTGCCATGGAATACTACAGGGGCCGTAAGCTACAGTTCTGCATGGGGTCTTTGTAAAAGGATTATACAGTTAAAGGCTGGAGCTTCTGGGTTCTGGTACAGAAAGTCATAATTGGAATGAACCAATGTAATAAAGTTCCTCAATTGTGATAAAAACTAGAATCAAGCGATGCTTGTATAAGGTGACATTAACAGGTATCCAGAGGACCCTGAGCTTGTCCAATCTTAGCTAATGCGAAACCCGACAATCCAACATTCTTTGCTGCAGCACATGACTTACGCATCCTCCCTGTGACTGAAATTGATAATCCAACCCAACCTTCTAGGCTTATCAAGTCTTATTTTGAACTGAATAATAATCAATTGGCATGCAATTTGTTCATGTCTTGCAAGCCATTAGCATGATTTGACTGCTACAAGACTGGCTAGAGCATGTTCAGATTTAATTACTACCTGTTCCTCAAGATGATGATCAGCACAGAGCTGATAAATGATAATTACCATCTCCAACCAGTAAGTTGGTAATTCTAAGACATCTTGGTTTGACAAAAGGGGAAGGTTTTTATGAATTCTAACCTCCAAAAGACCAATCTAGAGCAGGTCCTGAAATCAGGATTATTTTTAGTCTGAGGTCATGTAACTGAGTCTTCTCACTTTTACAAATAAGAACTAGAACCACTCTTTGCTATTTTTGTCATCACAAGTATCAAGAAATTTCAAGATCTAGATTTTGCATTTGATATCAACGACCAGAACACAAATACATACAACCATAGAAACTTAAAGACAAAACAAAATATCATATACTTGAGCAGAAGCTTAGTCCAGCATTGCATAAGTTTTTACCAAAGACTCGCCGCAAAAAAGGCACTAATTGGTATTACACAAGTTGCATATCTGCAAGACAATAACAAATGTTGAAGAACTTTGAGAAATAAAAAATTTTGTGGAAGCAAAACATAACATCTCAAAAATGGAAATTTTATTATTATTATTTTTTAAATGCAGCATATCACTTACATTTCAAAAGTCATTTTGACAGGAGATACCAGCTGCTCAATAGAATGAGGGCAAAAGAGCAAACAATATTAACCATCAGCACACAGAGACTATATGGATAAACAATGAATAAAGAGCTTTCAAATTTGTCTTTGGCTCATGCAATTGGGAATATTTTGACATTTATAACGTGCACAAAATCATACCTTGAACACACGAACCAGAAAAAAAGCTACAACTCCTGAAAACCCCATGTGGATCATCGTCAGCATTATGGGAAATGGGAAGTTGAAATATTTCGGCGAGAGAACCCACTACAAAAAGGCTTCATAAGGTCAAATACTTACCCGATGGAGCTAGATTGGAATCTGGAAATTGGCACTTATAATTGAGACAAAAGAAAGCTTAAAATTCTAGTCCATCTAGACTAGAGAGTGACTTAAATTGGAGAACTGGGCTTAAAATCCATTTAAAAAAAAAAAACGCAAAGAAGGGAGGAAGGGATTTAACCTTATTGTACAAAATAACTCCAGAGGAAAGCGAGATGTAGATCAAAATGTATAGATAAGTCAACAAGAGTGGCTTGTTGATCATCACCATTTCGCCTGCGCCTCTTTGGTTCCAAAGACCCCTTCTTTACTTGGCTTCTCCTTTTCAGGTTGAAAATGTCCCACAAGAAACCAATGAACTTGAGACGCTAATATCCGAATCCAAAAGTGCCTTTAGCTCGCTTCTCTTTACCGAACTACATTAAGAGAAACTATATATATATATATATAATATGCAAGCAATGCTGAGGGTCCTATCTGATCCACGAGAAATTAATTACCTTCTTAAATTGAAACCTGGAAATCGAAAGTCATTTGAATCGAAGGGAAATGCGAAAATGAGAGAGAGAACTCTCCCCCTTTTATTACCAACGAACAGGAAACAGCGTTAAGAAATGTCTGAAACAAATATGAATAAAGTTGAAATTTTACAGTGTTTCAAACTTCTAGTGATGCTGCAGGCTGCTGTGTCCCTAATTTCTTTGTCCTTTGTGACTGATTGGCCTTCTGGGTCAGAGTGACCGAACACTCTCAACAACCTTTGTTTCGGTCGCCTGGAAGCCTGAAAGAAGCAAAGCACAAATTCAGTTAATTTATTAATATTCATTAATTTTTTTATTACATCCTAATACTGATCGAACAAAAAAAATCAGAATATATACGTACATGCGGTGACGGTCTCTCAAATAGACACTTTAATAATTAAAATTATGTGTTTATTATATTTATTTATTATTTAAATATAATTTATTTGTAATAAAATTTTATTTTATTATTTTTCATGTTAAATAGATTTTACTTATTATAGAGTATAAGCTGAAGAGTGAATTATGCAAATAATAATAATAATAAATTTAACAATTCAAATTTTATTCTTAATATTCACTCGATTTTTATATTTGGGAATTTATGAAATTATTGGTTTTAGCCTTTTTGTTTTCAAATTTTTATTTATGAATTTTTAAAATTTTGATTTTCTAAATATTTTAGATTTTATTTTCAGTTTTAAACTCAAATAAAAAAAATTTGGATTATTATTTGAATTTTGAAAATTTCTTCATTTTTGAAAATGTTTAGAAATTTTTTTTAAAAATATCGCGTTGTAACAAATTATAAGTTTATATTTAAATCAGTACCGAACCCCTAATGTGTAATTTATTTAACAATAAACTAATAAAACAAGAACTAAATATTATTGAAAAGAGCGTAAAAACTCAAATTTCATAAAAACAATTACAGACAAAAACTAAAAAGCAGCCAAACGAGGAGGAGATTCAAATTAGTCCTTTTTCACCCGATTGAAATAAAAAAAAAATATGACTTTTTTTTCCCTTTAATTTGCAAGAATTGTATAAACGTTACAATTTCATTATTATTTTTTAAAGAAGATAATTTATTAAATTTTTTTTTTGCCTATCTAACGTAAGATTTCACCACAGTGAACACCTAATAGGAGAGAATTTGGAGGAGACGGGGCGTCAAATCTCTGCCTTCGCCCTAGTCAAAGGGTCGTCAAGTATGCATCTATAGCAGATTATAAGGTAACATGTTCTTCGGGGTAAAACACAGCATGCCCTGGTCGATCTGTCGTCTCTATTTCAAATTGTTATTCCTCGTTATTAATTACAAAAATACAGTAATAAAGCCACATAAATTCTTAATTTCATATATAAAGTTTGGACTATAGCCCATTTACTAGCCCCAAGGTCTGCTAGTTGTGCGAGAGGTTAAAGGGGAATTTCCATTGTCGGCAACTAAAATAATCTTATTTATTGTGCGAGGTTTTCTTTCTTTTTTTTTTTTTTCTCCCAACTTTTGAACAGACTTGTGTGTCGTTGAAGATGACATTCGGTTAAAGATAATCTCTCTCGCTAATAAATTTTAACTCAATGATATTAGAATTATCTTAAAAAATTAAAATAAAAATTTCAATTAATATTAATTTGAAAATATTTTTACAAATAAATTATTTTCAATTTAAAAAATTTAAAATGTAATTTGCGTTGAGGAGTGTCTACCGTAAGAGGAAGGAAAAAATACGGCTAAGGGACTTGACTTGGTTATTGCCTTCGAATGATATTTAAAATTTCAAAACAAATGTTGTAATATTCTATATACACGGGGTGATTAAGACTATTAATATTAATAAAGTAAAATTACTTGTAATTAAGAGATTATTGACTTCTGAAATTAATGAAATGAGTCTGATAAAATTTTGTTGACGACGGAAAGTAATTTTCAATATATAATTATATGAATCAATAATAAAAAAGTATATATTAAATTTTTTTATTAATATTTTACAATATTTATGTTAGAATTAAAAATTCAATTTCTTTTATTTTTAATTTTAAGAGTGTAACACTTTACAAATATTTTGATTAAATAAAATAAAATTTATTACATAGATTTAATAATTTAATTTTAAAAACTTCTATTAGTCAAAAATTAATATAAGTGGTTTTTTTTTTTTTGCTTATAATTTAGTGTAAATATATAATTTCTTCTCGTATTCATAAAACATATTTTGAAAATAAATAAAATTAAAGATAGAGATCGTACTCTTTTATCCAATGTGTTAAATTGAGGTTCAATGCACAAAAAAAAAAAAAAAAAAAAAAAGGGCCGACTACTCGAACCTCTTGAAGAACAGATAGGGTACCAGCAGAAGTTTTGGATATAATTGGATACGAAGAAACCACATATGATACGACAAGAAAAGAAAACTAAGCATACCACTTTTGAAGATCCCCTGTGGGCGTGGGGGTTTAAAAAGCTGAAATTAAATAACCCATTAATAATATATAACATCAAATCTCAGCCATCGTAAAATTATTAAAAATATCGATCTCAATCCTTAATCCCCCTCGCTCATCATCGATCTTGTACTCCCCAAACATTTCTTTAGGCATACTCTTCTCCTTCTCACGCTATTCCTAGATAACTGTAGACAAGATTTGATTATTAACTCGGTGAGATTAGGCAGCAAGTTTAGTTAATTAAAATATTTATTTATCTGACCATGACATGAGTTTCATAATAACAATCAACATTCTCGTGTTAAAACAAAGTAATCAAGTATAAATAAAATTTAACATTATATTTCTTAGACAACGTGAGACACGTTTATCCTATATGTTGTGACTTTCACAGCACACTTTTATCCCATTGGCGTGGGGGAGATTCGAGGTCAAGGACTTTTTAGAGGAACAATTGCCGCTGAGTCTACCACAAATGTGTATCACATCACATCTGTAGGAGATCCGTCGCTTGATGCCCGTGGCGTATAAGAAGACGACTGACCGACAATGTGGGAATAAAAATATAAAAAGCAGGATAATTATGGACTCAATTTACGCCTGTTATATATATAATCAAAAGGGCAACTTGATGCTTCCCTCTAACCAGTACATGGCAATGAAGACAAAGAAATGTCTGGTGTGCAGTTTCAATCGCACACACCTTATAGTTTTTAGGCATTGGATAGGAAGAGTACATGTTGTCGGAAATTAAGTATATTTTAATTTTTTTTATTCTATGTAAAAAATAAAAATATAATTTTATATATTTATAAAAAATACTTATTTTATACTTTATAAAAATAAAGATTTAAAAGGAAATTCTAAATGTGGCCTACACGCGGAAGCGAAAAATCATAATTGTAGGAGACGGGCTTTTACTAGCTAAAAAAATAATATTTATAGATCCATCGCTAACGACGAATTGTTCATGCGTGGCAGGAACCGACGTACCTGATGGGAATGAGCTGTTCCATAAATGGATCTTTCCATTCCTCGGAAGTTTCCTTTGTCTGGAAGATTGGCAGAACAACAACATTTCCAACCCCACCCCCACCCCCCCACCTTATTTTTTTCGTGTGTGTGTGCATAGTTGAATTGTTGGGTCTATACAACATACGTGTCAGCATGTCATATCCTGCTCGAAGTTTCTATTCTTTTTTATGTGCTGCGTTTTGAATAATACAGTCGGTCCGATAGACAAGGCATTTGACCTTGCTCATATACGCTAGTATAAAACTTGGATTCCATTTTCATGTCTGTCGTACTAGGCTCCCAGCTGTGTCGTTCGGACAGGGAGGAGGACCCCCTTGAACTGGTCGCTGGTCAGTAGGTGGAGGAGACAGCAATCAAATGAACCTAACAATTTGTTTTTCTTTTCTTTTCTTTTCTTTCTTTCAATATGCTTCCTATGGCTATATGTCCGTTCGCGAACACGGAGGATAACACAATAATAAAAAGCACAATCCAATCATATCTAATAATTTGCTATCATTCTATTCATAATTACCCACATTCTGCCTCTATGTATTATTGTCCTTGGTTTTATTCATGTACTTGTGTCTCTTGAGTCTTGAGTTTATCTATGCTGATTAAAATATTGTCCGCCTAGAGGAGTTGCTTTTTCCATCAGCAAACATGCAAATAAATAAATAATAGCCATGCCATTGCCCGCGAAAGAGACACCAAAACAACAGTTCCGGAGTCATGAACTAGAATTACCTTCAAAAAATAGGACCATGACGCAGAATTTCCTGGCCTGTTCATTCCAAATTACAATGAGATAGACTCATAGCCATGGTGAGAAAAAAATACAAAGAAAAAGCTGATTCAACTGCATTTGAAATAGTTTCTCTCGTGTACTGAAAACATTGACAAGAAATCTAGTCATATGATCGGATATTTTGTTGCCTGAATCCTGTTGAAAATTTGAAAAATGAAGTAAAACCCGAGGACCAACCAGGTTTTCTTGTATTGTATGTTCATCACAAATTATTTTTACTTGGTTGCCTTGCTTTAATACAATAATGTATATGCTCCTGTCAAAAGTCCAAAAAAGACGTATTAAAGCATGGTTTTAAAAATCGGATCAGTTTGGTAGTTAAATCAATAAATCAATAACTTAAGATTTGAATTAATTTAATTTTTTTATCTAATTAGATAAAAAAGTCATCCGAAAAAAATTGCTTGACCGTTTAACTCGAATGATTAGACTAGTAAACTGAACAAATATTCACTAAAAACTTCTCTCTTTTTTTTTTTGTTTTTTAATATATATATTGAATTTTATTTGTTTTCTATAATATAAAATATTATTTTGTAAATAAAATTTAACCTATTTTACTATTAAATTAATAGTCAAACTAATAACTTGCCGAATCGAAATCTAAATTGGATCAAATTCCAATTCAAGTTTAAGAACTGTAAAGTAAAGAGCTCCGACCTGTTTGCACGCGCTTTGAGACAGCAAAAATGGACAGATTCTTGAAATAATATTCTTACAAAAGACTTTGGATGTCTGCTGATAAAAAAGAAAAAAAAAAAAAAGACTTTGGGCGTCGTTTCGCAATTTGATTTTGTTTTATTTTTTTTTTTAACTTACAGGTGTCTTTTCTCCATTCAAATGCTTTTGACCATCTTTAAGTATGGATATATATTCATCTTTTCCTACCCCTGGCCGTTTTGTTTCTTGCTTTCCATTGATTTGGAGCATGGTGCTTGCGTTTTCTTTCAAAATTGGATCCTGCCAGAGAATAGAAGAAGTACACGTAGATGTCATTAAAAAAAAAAAAAAGAAAAAGAAGAAGGGTAATTGCGTGCTGGCAAGTGTGTAATGCCTGACTCTTTTCTGATGTTGATTTCTACTTAATTAAACCTCTTCACGTCTCTGCATGAAACTCTGATACGCAATGAGCCCTTGTTTCTATTTTCCTTTTGCTGATAATTACAGTGACCGGCTACCATTGAACCTATCATCCGCTGGCCACAAGGTGAGCCATGTCAAGTATTAATTTTAAGTTTAAAGATAAAATTAGTACTCAAATTATAACAAAAAAATTGATTTAATTTTGAGAATTCATCCATGTCAAGTTTAGTTTTAAAATATAGTAATAAAGTTATCTTGAACTCTTAATTTCAAGTATAGAATTTAATATTTAATCTCTAAAAATAATAATTAAAAAAATGAAATTATTATCCAAATTGCAGCAAAAAAGAAAAATTTTAATTTAATATTTCACGAGTTCACCTATGTCAAGTTTAGCCTTAAGGCTAGGACGAGGCTGCCCCCATCATAAATTTTAATAAAAATCTCGTGGAAAACTTGTGAGCTTTTATCATCGTTAAAAATTTTAAATCCAAATTGAGTTTCGCTTTTTCTTTCGCTCACTGTATTCTCTCCATCCGTTTACAACTTGCTTGGCCATTAATCCAAACTTTCAAATCACTTTTTTAAAGCAGGTGTTTCATTAAGATGAGCTGTTTACGCAAAGCTCCCTCCATGTTTATTCTCTTTAATGGTGGTCCATATGGGCTTCTTTTTTCTCTTTCCTTTTTTTCTGTCGGCAATATAACATTGCATGGTGAAAAAACAAATATATTTTAGCTCAATTCTTTTTTCATTATTTATTTCTAGTAGTTATCTTGTTTTTGCAATGGAATATCTTAAATTTGACCATTTTCGTAAGATCTTGGTTTTTTCGTTTCGCAAAATCTAGCCTTTCAAACCTTGGCTTCGTTTGCCCCTTTTTTAGGATTTTTGTTTTTCAATAGTTTTCAATATTTGTTATGTCCATTCTTAAAATTGAAGTTTATGATTTGGCATACAAAATGCACGGTTGGTTTTGGATTGTCAGAGCCCCAAAAGATGTAGAATTTTAGGAAGGAAGATGTTATGTCATTGAAAATTAATAGCAACATCTCATGGCTAATCAACCAAAGGATTATTAGCATTGATCTAACCATATGGTAATGTATTTACAAAAGAATTTTTTTCCATAAACACAATTGAAAGTAGCAAACTTATTTTGTAAATACACAAAAATACCATAAGTTATAATGTTTTTTCTTTCTTTCTTTCTTTCTTTCTTTTTTTGTTTTTGAACGGCACCATAAGTTATAATGTGCATGTTTCTTATGCCTTATATAATGAGTGCTTCGTTTTCGCATGTTACAGCAACCTGTTCTGGTCAATTAAGAGATACCCACAAGACAACCTAGCTTGTATACATGGATATTATTCAACGCATTATCATCTCTCTCTCTCTCTTCTTCTCCCACCCCATTTTCACATTTTGATAGATAAGTCAAAGTTAGATAGAAGAACTCATTGAGCTAGATTCAACGCGAGATTCAATCAAAAGGGATAAATGCAAATTTTGCAAACTGTAGTAGCTACACGGGATCATGGGATTCCCACATAAGCAATGACTCTGCATGTATTCACATGTGCTTCAACGCTAATTGTGGCGATAGTGTGCTGTAGATACTCTTGCATGCAACTTCAAGTAGCAGTGACTTGAGAATGTTCATATTTATATATCGCGTCGGGATGAGAATCACGTGTGTGGCACTACTTTTAAAATTATAAGACGAATGTGAAAAACACAATTAATTACAAGGACAACAATCGCCATTGGTAATGACAAAAATGCTTTGGCTGGCTGCAATTTGCAGTTCCAAAGCAACAGGACGAGTAGGCCTTTAAATACAGGGTAAATTAGTTCAGTTCAGTTCATTTCCCTTTCTTTGTTCTTGCATATTTAGCACTTTAGGATCAAAATTGGTTAGATCACGAATCAGACTAGTTTTTTCCTTAAAATTTTTTGATTCAACAGGACTACGATCAAATTTGAATCTCTCTGTTTTCTATGGTTGAATCAAATTGAAGATACTGATTTTTATTTTTATTTTTATTTTTTTCCCCATTTTTCAAAACAATGGAAGGGAGCACACATTTGTGGGTTATCTCTTGTGGGCAATCCAGTCCATTGCTTCCGCTTTACCCGTCGTATGGCAATGGATAATGATGATCAAATTTACATGATAAAAAAATTAATTTATTACAATGCATCTTATTTAATAATAATAATAATAATAATAAATCTTAGAATAATTATTGTCTCACCGGCCATCTAATACGAGGGCATTTTGGGAAATATGATGATATTAAATGAAGAAGTAAGCCAACGTATGCTATGGTATGGTGTCCATTTCCAGTTGGTGCGCATCCTTTTTGACTATCCCACGTCTCAAAGATGCAATTGATGTTACTCCTATTAAATAATAATAATAACAACACAAAATCTGATTTTTTTTTTGAAAAAATAAAAATAAAAAGAAGAAAAGCGTGACACTTACAAGTCACGGGGCTGAGAAATTTTTCCTATAAAAAAATAATTTTTATGTTTATATATATATATATATATACATAAAAATTAATTAAATTCACTTAAATTGATTACTTTGAAATCTATTTAATCAAATTTAATCTGAATCGAAGTCCAAGAGGTTAATCTTATATTCTTAATCACATCTGGGCCGTGTATTTCTTTGCACTTTTTTTCACTAAATTTACGTTTTCCCAGAACCGTCAAACACGCAAATTACTCGTGGTCAAGCCTCTCATCCAATCAGGATTTCGTGTTGGTTTGACTTAATGAAAAGAGATTGGTTTGTAAATAATATTATAATTAAGTTTCTGTTCAATTGTCATCCTCAGGACCCCCATTTAATGTAATTAAATAATTCATCAAATAAATGGAAACTTGAAAAAAAAAAAAAAAAAAAAAAAGAGTGTAGAAGCAGCTGAGAAAGCTTCCAACTTTAAAATGCCTGTTGACGCTTCTCTCTCACCAAATATCTATTCACATCCAGAGGTTGCAGGTAATGTAAAGCTATGTCCTTCCTGCTTCCTCTTCCCAATCACCTACCATTGACAACTACGCGTCTTCTTATCCATTGTCTCCACGGTCGTGAGAAACCCGGAAAGGAAGCAAATCTCTCTGGCTTGTAGATCTTTTGGCAATGTGGGTGGCACCCTGGCAATGAGCTTATTTCCAAGTGGGATTTGATATAAACATTTGGGTGTTGATCTTCTTGTCTGCAAAGGACAATCAGGTTTTGATTTGATAAAATATGCTTTTAAGTTTTCCCCCCATCTTTTCTTGGGAAGTTGGTGTTGGCTCTTTAATTATGTTCCATTCCCTACTGAAATAACTTCCGTCTTCATGGTTTCATTGATTGCCGATGTAAATAATGTAAATTATCCCTATTTCCTTTTCTTGGTTCTCTGGAGGAATAGTGAGACGCCTGTTTCTATACGGATTAATCGGTGTTCTGCTTTCCATGACACCACACAAGTCTAGAAGTTTGAAGATGCTGGCATTTCAATCCCATTTTTATGCATTCTACTTTTTTTTTTCCATATAATAGATGAGACAAGACTTGTTTTTGAGTTTTGATGTTCCAAAACCCTTTGTTATTCTTTCTGGGCGGTGGATTTTGTTTGAAATTTGTTAGGCAGTCTAATTCTATGTGGAAAGAGGCTTCTTTTTTTTTTTTTTTTTTTTGTGGTTTCTTATCTGTTGGTTTGATAGTCAGATTATAACCTCTGCAATATGAATGAATAAGTAAATGAACCAACTTAGAGATCAAATTCCTGACTGCTTTAGATCTTCGAGTTATTTGTATCACATGGAATTTTTTGTTTCTTCAAATAACCTGCTTTCTTTCTACTTTGCAGGATCACCAGCAACAATCAACAAAGAATGGCATCTGATCTTAAAAATACGCTAACCCAGGAATACATTGGTATACAGTTGTGGGTAATAATTACTGCCTGTCTGGGAGTGCTTTGCTTAGTTATTCTGGTGTTTTCACTGTGGCTTACTTTCAGAAGAAAATCACCAAGGGAAAGTAACATGCTCCCAATTAAGCAGATGCCCATGGTTTCAGAGGAAATTAAGGAGATTGTGGTGGACAATAATTCAGCAAATCATGGTGCTTTCTACAGTTTTAATGATAAGTTCAGCGACAGAGAGTCAGAAAAGGTCTTAATCCAGTCAGAAAATGGTGACAACAGCGGCCAATTTGGGTATTCTAATCCCATTGACAAAGATGGAGTTCACTCTGAAGTAGGAGAAGATGAATCTGCTGGGAGGCCTTCTTTCTACAAGCCTTCCTCACATCCTTTAACTGCCACCTCACCTCTGTCTGGCCTGCCTGAATTTTCCCACTTGGGCTGGGGCCATTGGTTTACCCTCAGAGATTTGCAAGTTGCAACAAACCGGTTTTCCAAGGATAATATAATTGGTGATGGTGGATATGGAATTGTTTATCGTGGCAATCTGATTAATGGGAGTCCTGTGGCTGTTAAGAAGCTCCTGAATGGCTCGTAAGTTACAAACAATTTGTCAACTATGCAACTTTATAACTTACTAAATTTTTAGTAAACTATAAAACATTGGCTGAGTACTTAAATTTTTCTTTGCAGAGGTCAAGCTGATAAGGATTTCAGAACGGAGGTAGAGGCCATTGGTAATGTCCGGCATAAAAACTTAGTTCGTCTTTTGGGATATTGCATTGAAGGAACCCAAAGGTGCTATACATTTTCATGTTTTCTATTAGTTTGTGAACAAAAGTACATTGCCTTTGAATTAGTTTTCTTTGTGCAAAGTTGAAGTTAATAGATGGAATGGTACAAGGACATTATTTTGCACTTTCCTAAGAGTGCCTTACTTATACTTATACAGCAAGAGAGCAAATGTGGCAATGGCTTACTAATCTTTACACAGATGCTTATAATAGCTAGCAACTGAAGATGCAATACATATCTGATCTTTAAAAGCTTGATGAGGAACTTATAATTTAAAGTTCTTTACACAATCATTAGCTATTTTTCTTCAATAAATGTCAGGTTGTTGGTGTATGAGTATGTCAACAATGGCAATCTAGATCAATGGCTCCGTGGAGGTATGTCTCAGTATGGCTATCTGACTTGGGAGGGTCGCATGAAAATTTTGCTTGGCACAGCCAAGGCGTAAGTCCGTTGCCCCTTGTTCTGAATGATTTATGCCTTTGTTGGTGTTAGTTTAACAGAGCTCATGATTACATGTTGCAGGCTTGCTTACTTGCATGAGGCTATTGAGCCAAAAGTTGTGCATCGGGACATAAAATCAAGCAACATATTAATTGATGACAATTTTGAAGCTAAGATATCTGATTTCGGTCTGGCCAAATTGCTGGGTGCTGGAAAGAGTTATATTACAACTAGAGTTATGGGTACCTTTGGGTGAGTGACTATTTTCTTTCTGTCAAATTAGGTTTGATGTAATAGCTTTCTGTTGGCTTTTGTATCTACATCTTATTGTGTTATCGAAGCACCTTTTGTATCTACAGAACCTTTTTAACTTCTACATACTAAAATTTGTTTTATATTTATTTATTTATTTATTCATTTTGTAGCTATGTTGCTCCGGAGTATGCAAATTCTGGCCTTCTGAATGAGAAGAGTGATGTCTATAGCTTTGGAGTTGTACTCTTGGAAGCAATTACTGGAAGAGATCCAGTGGATTATGGCCGCCCTGAGACTGAGGTGCATATTAAGCATTTATTTCTGTATGAGCGATTAAAATTGTTGAACTGTACTTATTGCTGCAAAGAAATTTATATGGATTTTTCTTTTTAATTCTAATTTTGTTGTTATATTAGGTAGAGTTGATGTGAATTTTAGCATACACATCTAATGTTAATGGTGAGCCGGTAGACTGAGATCCTTTGGGGTGCAGAGAAACCTGGTTTCACATTTTGGTTCAGTTGGTCTTTTAGAAAATTTGCTACATATCATACAATATTCCCTGCCACTCTTTTGTTATATATCTTGTTCTCATTTTCATTGAATTATAATCAGATACAACATTGCAGTTATTCTTATTTGATAAACATCTTGCCCTGATCCTCCGGGTGGTGTTTTTAGGTAAATCTAGTTGAATGGTTGAAGATGATGGTTGCGAGAAGGCGCTCAGAAGAGGTGATAGATCCAATGATTGAGACTAGACCGTCAACAAGTGCCCTAAAACGAGCTCTTCTAACTGCTTTAAGATGTGTGGACCCAGAAGCCGAAAAAAGACCAAAGATGAGTCAAGTTGTCCGCATGCTTGAATCAGATGAATATCCAATACGAAGAGAGGTGTGGTTTCGAAATCTTTCTCAGAACTTTCACCTAAGTTTGCATAATTGTCCTTGGCTTTTGGATCTGGACCATAGTTTCATAGTTTATTGTTTCACTAAAGTGGATTTTTTCCCATCTTCATTTGCAATTTTCTGTAAATGGGAACTTGAGTTAGCTGGATAGCTGTTTAATGTGGCCTTGGATGGAAATCTTAGGATCAAAGACGCCGAAGGAGCCATACAGGATCCAACGAGGCGGAGTCTCGTGGGAACAATTCTGACGCCAACAATCTCGATGGCAAAAGGAACAACCAGATGTAGAGTGATGATCGTCTTATAGAAGCTGAATTGACTATATACGCGCACACAAAGGGTAAAATGCAAAACATTCTTTTGGGAGCCCTGAGTCTGCTGATTTTGAGGGCAGGGAGTATAAGCGAGAAATCATGGCTCAGATATTGCCTATTTTTCTTCCTTACTATATGCTTTTTATAGATGGTGCAAACGGGATTGCTTTGTGCCTCAAAGCCTTGAGCTTTTGTCACGGGACACCGGTGAAGGAGTGATGTATATGTACATATTTTTGTTGCTTCATTTTGGAAATTTCACCTTTTTTTTTTCTTTTCCTTAATAGTTCATTTTTGCTGTTTTTCCTATTGGTTCAAAGTATTGCCATCGTGGTTGGGAAAGAATCATTGATCAGAATTTGCCTGATGGCATCAGGTAGAACGATGGACGTGTTGTTGTACGTGCATGCATACGTGTCTTGTTCTCTGCTTCGCTCCTGCCGGAATGGTGCAAAAGAAGCGGCAAATATGCGGATGGGTTGTGACGCGAAAAGTTAAATAGTATTAGAGTTTTATTAAGAAGGCACTAATAAAAGGACCCAAAGAATTTGTTGCGGTTGTTATTATTGCTAGTTGTAATTGATCCATTATTTAATATAAGATAATCAATTATAATTACAATTTAGAATTGCATCACGTTTAATTTCATTTAATTTTTTTCCTTTTTGCATCCTACTGACTTTAATGAAAGTTATCTACGCAGCAATGGTTGCAAATTAATTTTTAAGTCCTCAGCAAACATCCTTTAGAATTGCGCTCTATTTTATAGATGTTAGTAAATTAATATTTATTTTTGGGTTAATTGAAAAAGAAAACCATGAAATTTTTTAATTTTTGTAAACTTACACTATCTATCTATATATATATATATATATATATATATAATGTAAGTGTATGGATGTATTTATTATTATTATTATTTACAAATATGTAAAGGGATGTTTATGCAATTAGACCTAATATTAAGGCTATCTTGAAATCACAATGCTATTAATTTCCAGAGGGTGCGCCTCCCGCTTTGCCACTTCCCTGCAGTTATTTATACGTCGGCACATGCAACCGTACGTACCATTTACCAGGACACTAGGCAACATGCGAAATAGGCACACAGCTCAAAATAGTACAATATCCGAGGCAACGAACGGGCGGAGGTTGGGGGGCGGGGGTTGGGGGACGACATTCCATTCCAACAATAATAAGCCTACGTATAGCCTGGTAATGAAGTGTGTGTGTGGGGGGGGGGGGGGGATGACGGTCGCTAGAGGCCTTTTTGTGGGTTAGAAGAATCTAGTGGTTGTGTCGGGGACTGTGGGGGGCGACTCCTCTTGGGCCTATTTTCCCCTGTGGACGCCGCTACAAGTCTCTGTAAAGAGGATCTTTTGTTCCCTTGCATGAATGAATGACCGCAGGATGCTGATATCATTTTCGCAAGGGGTGGACAATTAATATGAATGGACGCGTGAACAGCTACTTAAGAAAATGCTTTGGTAAACGGGACCATGATTTAATCTTGGCTGCTGCTGCTGCGTATACAACATTTTTTATGTGAGGTCGTTAGCTTTTCGTTTTATTTATTTATTTATTTATTTTATTTTAAAAAAGAGATGGAAATTTAAGTGACATATGTCGTATGTGCATGTTAATCTCATTGAGGTGGAAGTCCTTTCGTAATGTTCAGCGTGGCCATAACGCCAGCCTGTGGATGTGACAAAGTGAAATTATGCTCTCTCTCTCTCTCTCTCTCTCTGTCTCTCTCTTTAATATTTTAATAATTAATAGTTTAAATTTTTATTTAAATATTATAAATTTAACTTTTTTTATATGTGTAATTTATAAAATAAAAAATATTTTCATTCTGTAATTTGTGATTTAAAAAAATTTATAATTTTGAAAAAAGTAGTGAAATGATGCTATTCATTTCGCCTTCGAAAAATCACGTCGGGAGTAAAAATGTCACCATATTACTGCCTTCCTTCTACTAAGTCTAAGGAAGGTTCTTCGAAGAGTCAGAATATTTAATCTTTACATGGTACATATATTTATAATTGAGAAAACCTAGATATTAATATCTAAACAATAATACAAGTGTAAATTTAAAATATACTAATTTATTGCATAATATTTAATTAAAATTAAATGCAAAAAAATTATTTTATTTTTTTATGTTGCTTAATAAATTACGCAGTGATAATTTTTATGATTATATATATATATATTATTTATGCTCAGAGGTTGTATTCGGGGCGGGGTTTGGCTAGGGAAAGAAGAAGAGGGACACAGTAGTCATAGTAATTTTGGTGGAGGCTTTACTCGGTTTCGAGTGCTCACTTTCTGGTAATTAAATTGACATTACACCGTCATAAAATCTAACCCAAGACTCCGAGAAATTGTATCCTCTTTTGCATGAATTGCAATTCAACGAGTATCCCCAGTTATTAATATATATAAAAGACAGAATGATTAGAGATTTGAGCTCACCTAACGTTGATTTGGTCCGTGTCCTGCAACCAAGCCCCATCTTCCACGAAACTCACATGAAGGTGCCTAGTGCCTACAATTTGATCTGTGACCCCCATATGAGACGGTGGGGGATGACCAAACGCGGCAAAGAGCACGATTAGTGGATCAAGTCCACGAGGTCCTTTGACAAAAAAAATCATATACGATAGAGGTATGTTTATATTGCTGATATTTGGTGCATGGTTGTTCCATTAGCAAAAAGAAATTCTATTTAATGTGATATTATTCTTTTCTTAGTACAAAAAAAAAAAAAAGAAAAGAAAAGAAAAGAAAGAAAGAAGGAAGGTTTCCACTGATGTTTATGCAATTTAGCTATGGAATTATAGAGTGATGAATTCGGGATATGTGCCCCCGCCCCCCCGGCATGTTCTCCATTGCTTTGAAATCCAGGTCGTTGGCATCAATTACTTGGTACCAAAAAAAAATAAAATAAAGAATATACGAAATTTAAATATAAAATATATACTGATTTATTAAAATTATTAATTATTATGTGCGAACTATACAACCGACCAGTTACTGTCTATTAGCATAATAAGTAAAGTTCATTGTCCTCCTAATCAGGCTCGACTTGGTATTTACTGTAGAAAAATAAGCTTGGAAACCTGGAATTGATCGGCAAACCTTGGTCTTTATCGAACAGAGCTTGCTTTGGCTATCTGCCAAGTTAAAATGAATCCAATCACCATTCCTTTAAAGCTGTCGATTAGGTTCTTTAGCCCCGCAGTTTGCTTAACCCTAACGCCACAGAGAAGCCCCAAAAAAAGAGTTTTTATCACGTCGTGCAGCGCAATGCAATGCTCTGTGCGGGCATTTTGCCTGGCGGAATTCACATGCGCAGTGCCCAAGTGATTCTTTTTATCCTGATTTTTAAAAGATTTCGTTTTATAAATTATTTCATTGCGTTTTACAATAACTTTTTAAGTCCCAGAAAAATTAATTCTATTGTGCCTTTCATTATCGCTCGTTAAGATGACAAATGACGTTGGATTTTTCTTAGAAAAAAAAAAAAACAATTAGAAAGGACTTATTGTTCAAAGCTAAGCCTACTTTGTCCAAAAAACAATATAACTACAGAAATTTTCATTAATTTTGAGCAACCATATTCTGTACGATATTACAAGCAAATAAATTTAAGTTAAATTACATAAAAACGTAACACATAAGATCGATTGCAAAATGAATAATAAAATTAAAATGTTTGTACATCATTACACATAAATTTAATCCCTGTCGATATCTCATTATAAAATTTATGCTAAATTGCGAGGCCTTGTGACATTTGCAATTTATATCTCATTTCAAAATTTTATATTCGATAACTATTAAGTTATTATAATTAATGCTATGTTGTATTTTTTATTTCACTTACCAGTAAATTTATAAGCATACATGGGTGGGGGTGGGGCGGGTGCATTAATGCAATATGCAAATCTCGTTGTCCCAAACAAGTATCTCTGACATTTTATGATCCGGATGAGCTGTTAAGCAAATTGGATCCCACTCCTCCGACTCCACCACCATCGGAAGAGTTGCCATTCTCTTCAACCAACGAGCAAACGAATAAAGATTATTGATTGGTAACTAACAAAAAAAAAATAAAAATTAATATATAATTTATAATTTAGATAATTTTTTCCCACACAATATTACTATTACAATCGTTATTTTTACTATTTAAATTTTAAATTAAATATAGATTCTCGATTTAGTACGAAGGCGGAGGGGGATTAACGTCAACTCCAAAGAAAAATTAAAAGATGTCCTGCAAATGTCCCCACCACCCAACTAAATCAACAAAGACGAGTCAGAAGACTGGAGGCCCCCCGTTTTAGCCCCCGAGTGGTCGCCGTCTACTCTTTGTCCGGATTCCTCCCCCCTCTGATTGCCACATTGTTTTTACTCGGAGTACTCCCTCTGCTCAAATGGCAAAATTGGCAAAGCGGCCAGGCGCTCTTCTCACTGTTTGCACGCTGCCGTGCACAGCCCCAACGAGTTAAAAACCGAGCAAACCTAACGTTCAGTCTAATTTGTTGGGTTGAACGGTAATTTAGACTGAGAGAGAATTACAACTATAATAAAAATTAATTAAACTCGCTAAATTCAATTTAAATTTTATTATTTAGATAGATATAAGTGTTTATTATTATTATTATAGAAAGAGATAATATTTAAATTATTATGTGTAATTTTAAATTATTACTTGATATTTTATTGCATTAATAAAATATTAAACATACGTATAATTATCTAATAATTTGCATTTGAATGCCCGTTGATGAAATGACACCGAGTTAAAACGGAGAAGACAAGTCGCCTTGAATCCACCGAAACATCTTCGGCGGTCACCTGAAAGGGACGAAAAAAAAAGGGAGTCGGATTAGATTAAAACAAGAGGACTCAAACCCAAACCCAATTAGTACTTGTTTGCGGCATAATGCTTCCCTTCATGGCACTGGGTTCTGGTATAAAAATGGAAAATACAGGGATTATGGGAAAGGAAAAAAATAATTATATATATATATATGTGTGTGTGTGTGTGTGTGTGTGTGTGTTTATTTATTTTGTGTAACTTAATTTTTAGTAAGTATCTTAATAAAAGGGAATTTATAATTAAATTAAATATTATTATTAGATTGCCGGCATATGAAAGTGTTTTCATTTTAGTTATTATTACAGCGAGAGCGAGAGACACGGGGCGTATAGGGTCTGTGGAGCATCAAAAAGTGTAGTATTTATTACTGGAAAAGAGCCTTTATATCTCAAGGAAAAGAAAAGACTTTTTCTTCTCTTCCTTCCTAACCCATTCCTAACACAACTGCTTTTCTGCTGTTAATCCTCTGTAATCTCTTTTCTCTTTATTCCTGTGAGAAGCGACTTGGAGCTGCGACTCCACCTCACCAATTTCATATCTGAGGAAGTCTTCTGTACTCTTTTTTTTTTTTTTTGGCTTACTAATTTATTTGTGTTTTTTTTTTGTTGGGTTGTTGTTAGCTGAAAATTGTTGTACTGGTTGGATTTAGTGGTATGGATCGATTGAAGAATTGAATTATGGTGGAAGTAGGGCATAATACGGTAAGATTCAGGACGGGCTTTGAGCATGTGGGCAACCCTTGTTTGGATCCAAGAATGTGTTGGTACACTCTTTTTGCATTTCTGAGGGCACAGAGAGGATAATTTGAAGTACATTTCTAAGGGATTTGAGTTCACGTGATGTTTGATTTGAGCTGCTGGTTCCTATGTGAACTTCAAAAGTTCTTTGTTCTTGCACAAGTTTGTTACTTTATTTGATTCAATTGAAGTTGCCGATACTTTGTTTTGTGGGTGAGTTTTTTTTTTTTTTTCAAATGGAGGCTGAAATTAGGGGGAAGTATAAAAATCTCTATAGTCCTCTGGTGTCGGATTTAAAGGGAGCAGGAAAAAAGAGTTTAGAATGGGATTTGAATGACTGGAGATGGGACGGCGATCTTTTCACAGCTACTCCATTAAATTCTGTACCATCTGATTGTAGGAGTAAGCAGTTGTACCCCGTTGAACCCGAAATTCCAGCAAATGCAGCTTTATCCCACTTTTCTTCTGATGATGATGATGTTGTCCACCTTGGGACTGAGAAAGGGAAGAAAGAATTAGAAAAGCGGAGGAGGATTGTGGTTGTTGAAGGTGGGGAGCAGGACGATGACACTGGGTCACTCAACTTGAAGCTTGGTGGCCAAGTCTACCCTATCACAGTGGAAGATACAAAGAGTGGTCAAAAAACAAAGATTGTAGGAACTGCCTCAAATCGTGCTGTTTGTCAGGTGGAGGACTGTAGGGCTGATCTTAGTAATGCCAAGGAGTATCATCGACGACACAAGGTTTGTGATGTGCATTCCAAGGCCAGTAAGGCATTGGTGGGAAATGTTCTCCAGCGGTTTTGCCAGCAATGCAGCAGGTCAGCTGAGTTATGCCATCATATTTTGCTAGAAGAGGCATTTTGTTATGTTGTTGAACTTTAATTTTGGAGTTCACAGCTGTTATTTAGTGATTATATTTCGTTGAGAAAAGTTTCACATTATAGAAATTGGTGCATTGAGTCTACTTCATCCCTTTTTTGAGATTGTGGTTACAAACTTGTTACTCATTGCATCTTTGGCACGAGCAAGCTTATGAATATTTGTGCAATTTGGTTATATTTATGGCCAGGTTTCATCTTCTGCAAGAGTTTGACGAGGGAAAGAGGAGTTGTCGGAGGCGTTTGGCTGGCCACAACAAGCGAAGGAGAAAGACACATCCTGAAAATATAGCCAATGGGGGCTCCTTGAATGATGAAAAGGATAGTAGCTATCTATTGACAAGTCTACTCAGAATTTTATCTAATTTGCAATGTAAGCATGCTTCCAAATCATTGTTTTAAGTTTGCTTCTTTACTAAGACAATGATTGGTTGTCGTTTTTGCCCACAATAGCTTCTGTGAGCAGTTGATATTATATCAATGTTTGTTATTTGAGTCACAAAACAGTTGATTAATTTTATGGTCCTTTTCAAGTTTCTCTTAGTTTATTAATGCTTCTGAGTTCTTGCGTTTGCTTTATTTCTATAGATAAATCTGTGATAATAGATGATTCTTTCAAGGCTTTTTGTGTGAATGCTGGTTCTTGATTTTGGAAATGTTTATGCAGTACGATTCACATTCAAAGTAGTAAGTTGATTGTTGTTTAAGCTTCCCCCCATGTTTCCTTTCCATCAGTATTTTGGAAATTGTTTGACTCCATGGATTCTAACATCTAAATTGCAGCAAGTAGCTCTGATCAAACAAAGGACCAGGATCTGCTTTCACATCTGTTGAGGAATCTGGCTACTGTAGCTAGTACAACTGATGGAAGCACCGCATCTGGTTCAGTGCAAGGAGCTCAAGCTTTGTTGAATGCTGGAACAACATCTCAGCCAGTTGGCAAAGCATCAGATGCGGTAGCAAATGAGCCAGGTGCTGTTATGCCATTTGGTTCAGCTTCTGGGAAACAGAATTGCATTAATTCTCAAAACCTTCTGAGACCTTTGGACCAATGCGGGACTGTCCCTGCTTCCGATTTGGCACAAAAAGCAAAGTTCAGCAATGATACTCAGGACAGAACTCTGCAAACCCTGCAAGGGTCATATTTCATGGAATTATGTCCATCAAGGAGTGTAGCCAAAGAAAATGAAACAAAGGGTACTGATCAGAGGATTAAAATGAATAACATTGACCTTAATCATGTTTATGATGATTCACAAGGCCATGCAGAGAACCTAAATAGGTCTTCTGCCCCATCAAATCCAGGGACAGGTTCTCTCAGTTGCCCTCTGTGGATGAAGCCAAATTCTCAGAAGACAAGCCCACCACATCTGACTGGAAACTCAGATTCCAATTCTACACGGTCGCCATCTAGTTCCAGTGGGGAGGATCAGGTGTGTGTGTGTGTGTGTGCGTTGGCGCGTGTGTGGGGTGTTTGTTCTGTATCTTCACCTTTTGATCACATCTTTTCCATTTAACCATGATGCATCTGTTTATTACATAAATAGCCATTAAAGACTAGGCATGTTTCCCACAGTCAACAACATGCAAATGGTCTACTGACTTGCCTTTTCAATTTCCAGAGTCGCACGGGCAGAATTGTCTTGAAACTCTTTGGAAAAGACCCAGATGACATTCCAATAGCCCTGAGAAAGCAGGTATTTTCTCAACCATTATTTGGGTGCGAATTTCTGGTTGATAGCTATCCTAAAATGTGGCCCATCATCAGATCCTTGACTGGCTATCCTGCAGTCCCACTGACATTGAGAGTTATATAAGGCCTGGCTGTATCATATTAACAATATATCTGCGTCTGAGAGAATTGCTATGGGAAGAGGTATGCTTCCATTGCTAATTTGAAGACGGTAATTGGCGATCCCTTTCTTAAAGCAAGAATGATTAAATTTTTTAATCATCATTTCATCTGCAGATCTGCCATGATCTCGGTTCCAATTTGAGTAAACTTCTCGATTCATTTAATGACTCCTTTTGGAGAACAGGATGGATTTATGCTAGGGTGCAGCATTGTGTCTCATTTATTTTTGATGGTTTGTTCTCCCTCTCTGCCGCATACTTGTGTTTGCTTGGTTCTTGCATCAATATGAGCATGATGGAGCAGTAACATCTAAGATGGAGTACAATTATTTTGATTTTGCTCTGTCCATGCTGCAGGGCAAGTTGTTTTGGATGCACCATTGCCTCTGAAGAGTCATGTAAATTGCAGAATCTCGAGTATCAAACCAATTGCAGTGTCTTTGTCTGGAAGAACTCAATTTATTGTCAAAGGTTTTAACTTGTTTCAGCCTACTACAAGGTGAGTCTTATCTTCTTTGTACACATGAAGTGTCATCCTTGACTGTTTGTAACTTGGGAATCAAAGTATCATTTTTTAAGACTGAAAATCAGGCCAAAAAATGGTGTCCCAGACTTTTATTTTTTCTGAATTTGTTTGAATATTGCAGTAAATGAGTGATACTAACCTTTAATTTCAGGTTACTCTGTGCCTTAGAAGGAAAATATCTGGTCCAGGAAAGTTGTTATGACTTGCTGAATGGTGCTGATATGGTTGATAAGCATAGCAAGCTCCAGTGCTGTATCTTTTCTTGCCCTATACCAAATTTTATTGGAAGAGGCTTCATTGAGGTATTATTCTCTCTTCCTTCTGTCTTCTTGTGTTTTAATGTCATTATTATGCAATAAAAATTTATCTACCTCATGATTTGACGTTATTTGATTATCCACGTGTCTCATGTACTGCAATTTATCTACTTTCCCTCTTCCCCCCATGCCAACTGTATCTCTGAAGGAACATGTCATAATTTAACTAGCATGTTGCAAGGTTGTCCTTCCTTGCTCTGGATGCACTCTCCTCCCTTCTTCACCTACTCCGTGTCTCTCTGACTTTCGGTGCACTTGGATAAGGTTTTGTATGAAATATATTCATGGCTCTAGCATCAGCAGGTGGCATCTGATACACAACCAATGGTGTAGGTTTCAACTGAAAAATAGAAAAAAACTGTCAATGGCTTACAATAGATGAGCTAGCTGGATGTCCCAGCATTGTTGCATGTAGGCTGTGTTCATTCTAAGAATTTTGGTTGCACATTTTTTTCCAGGTTGAAGACCATGGTCTCAGCGGCAGCTTCTTTCCATTTATTGTTGCAGAGCAAGATGTATGTTCTGAAATCTGTGTTCTGGAGGATGCAATTGAAATGGCTGCGAGTAACATGAACAAAAATGCCAAAACAATGGAAGCAGGGAATCAAGCACTGGAATTTGTACATGAGATGGGTTGGCTTCTGCACAGAGGTCGCTCAAAGGTTAGGCTAGATGACAACGATCCCAGTTTGGGTCTCTTTCCTTTCAAACGGTTCAAGTGGCTAGTAGAATTCTCAATGGACCATGATTGGTGTGCTGTTGTTAAGAAGCTCTTGGCCATTCTATTTGATGGAATAGTAGATGTGGGAGCGCATTCTTCAATTGAACTTGCATTGCTGGACATGAGTCTGCTCCACAGAGCCGTGCGTAGAAATTGCAGACCTATGGTGGAACTACTGCTGAGATATACCCCAGAGAAACAACTATGTGGACCAGGATCTCGGCAAAAGCAGGAGTTCCTTGGGGGCTATAACAAACTTATATTTAAACCTGATATGGTGGGGCTAGCTGGGATAACTCCTCTTCACGTGGCAGCTAGTAGGGATGGTTGTGAGAATGTGTTGGATGCCTTAACCAGTGATCCTGGATTGGTATCTCCTAATCTCTACAATAGATTTTGTCTATTTGTTTTAGCTAATGCTCTTGACCATTGACTGTAGTGGAGAACGCCCACGGGATCTATAACATAATCTGTTTTTTGGTATTTGCCGTTTTTGCATTAGGTGTGATGTTTTAGATAGACGTGGTGTTTGTCTATAAATTCCTTGCCTCACTTTTAGGTCACCGGATTTAGACTCTTCTCTCTCTCTCTCTCTCCCCATCAAGTTCAAGCATTTATAATTCATTTGATTTATTTACACGCATGAAACGAGTTATGTTTCCCATAACACAAGTGAATTTTTTCCAAATTATTTAGGTGATGCCATGTTTTGTCTTCTTCTTTTTCTTCTATATTACATTTATGTGATTGCGTGTGCTCTTGAAACGAGTTCTATTTCCTACATCTCTCAATGCTTGATTGAATTTGTTTCAGAATTATTGAGAGGGTGTCATGTTTTGTTTCTCTTGGCATCCTGTTGAATAAAGTTGCATGTTTCTTCTATCTCTCTCGTTGAACTCACCGAATGGTGCTGTCTGTGTGTGCTTCGTTTAGGTGGGAATTGAGGCGTGGAAGCGAGCTCGTGACAGTACAGGTCTGACCCCTAATGATTATGCCTGCCTGCGAGGCCGCTACTCTTACATTAATCTAGTCCAGAGAAAAATCAACAAGAAGGCAGCAGAAGGTGCACATGTGGCGCTCGATATTCCCAGTAACCCCTCTGATATACAGAGCAATCTGAAGGATGGGCATAAATCATCGAAAGCCGCCATGTTGCAGATCGAGAAAGGTGAAACAAAACCTATACAGGTGCAATGCAAGGTATGCGAGCACAAGATGGCTTGCGGTGTGGCTAGAAAGTCGCTTGTGTACAGGCCGGCCATGCTGTCGATGGTGGCGATTGCTGCTGTCTGTGTATGCGTGGCTTTGCTCTTCAAGAGCTCTCCTGAAGTTCTTCATGTGTTCAGGCCCTTCAGGTGGGAATTACTCAAGTATGGTTCAAGCTAAAAAAATAAAATAAATTATTCAAGGCATCATCAGATATATATATATATATATATATATCCCATGGAATTATTAATTGTCTTGGGCACTGGAAGACTCTTGTTTTCTTTCTTTTTCCTTTTTAATCTTTTATCTACAAATTTTATTATTAAAAAAAAAAAAAAGATAAGATAAAAACTTAGGGAGCCCTGATGTTGTGTTTGAGTTTTTAGATTATTTTTAGTGGAGATTATTATGTAAACATAGGTATTACTTACTAATGTCACTTGTGCTGCCACACGATTAAATTATTCCATGAAGAATAATAATCAACAAGGTAAAGATGTGGATGCAATCAATTAATTATCTTTCAATTGAAGTGGAAGAGGTTGGAATTCTAAAATTTATCCTTAATTTTAATTTTGATGACTATTAAATTATAATTAATTTAATTTTGTGGGATAGCTTACTGAGCACCGCGACGGACACCCATTGGGCTGCGTTGAAGAAGAAATATCAAAGAAAATGAAAATTGAATTGAAGCCTGCATTGGGTGGAATGGATGTGTGGAGTTCCGTTGCTTCAATTACAGTGAAATAAAAAAAGATAAATTACGAGCTTCTGTTCTTAATTAGAACGATTGTCCGATTTAATTCGACGCGCACCAAAAAAAGAAAAAGGAAAAAAGAAAGAAAATTAGTATCTGTTAACAAGAAAGTTATATTGACAAGTTAGAGTTATTTTTAAAATTAAATCTTTTAAATTTAAACTTTTTAAAATAATTAAAGAAAAAAAGAAAAGAAAAAGAAATGACAAGTAGTTGCGGGTTAATTTCGGACAGGACACCAATAATCAAAAGACGATAGATAAAGCGTGGATAGACGGAAGAGACATGGCTGGGGCCATGGCAATGTTTCTGTCCTTTTCGTCTTCTTCGCTTATTTTTAGCAATGGAACGACGGCGAGTAAGAAGAGGAGGAAGAAGAAGAAGAACATGAACAATGTCAATACCAACCACCATTCTAATACCATTCGATACGCTTCTTCTTCTTCTTCTTCTTCTTCTTCTTCTTCTGCTTCTTCTTATTCCATTGCAGCAGCACCACCTCAAACTAAAAGGAGGCACTGGAAGCGAGGTGAATTCCCTGGAATGACCGACTCTTCTTCTTCTTCTTCTTCTTCACTCTCCAAGAGGTCAGCCTCACCCATCAAGAATCTCAAAAAGTTAGACCGTAAGACCAAAGCCAAAGCCTGGGCCAGCACCGTCACTGAAGCCTTGTCGGATCACATCCTCAAGAAGCAGTGGCTCCAAGCTCTTCAGGTATATTTCCTTTTACATTTAAATCGTATTGGAAGCACAGGGTCTTCTTCTTTTTGTAATTTTTACGCGTATTGTCTGGTGTAATTCTTGGATGGGTAGGTGTTTGAGATGCTAAAGGAGCAACCTTTCTATCACCCAAAAGAAGGGACCTACATGAAACTCTTGGTTTTGTTGGGTCGTTGCGGGCAGCCCAATCGTGCCGGTCAACTGTTCGACGAAATGCTTGAAGAAGGTTTGGAACCCACTGCTGAACTTTATACTGCACTCATGGCGGCTTATTGTCGCAACAATCTTATTGACGTGGCCTTTTCCACCCTTGACCAAATGAAAAATCTCCCTCGTTGCCAGCCTGATGTTTTCACTTACAGTACTTTGCTCAAGGCTTGTGTCGATGCTGCAAGGTTTGACTTGGTTGAGGCTTTATTTCGAGAAATGGCTGATAGGTCCATATCTCCCAACACCGTTACTCAAAACGTAGTTTTAAGCGGATATGGGAAGGCGGGGATGTATGACCAAATGGAGAGAGTGCTTTCTGGGATGTTAGACAGCACTTTGTGTAAGCCTGATGTTTGGACAATGAATATCATCCTCAGTGTCTTTGGCAACAAGGGTCAGATTGATTCCATGGAAAGATGGTATGAGAAGTTCCGCAACTTTGGAATTGAGCCGGAAACCCGTACGTTCAATATTTTGATTGGTGCTTATGGAAAGAAACGGATGTATGATAAGATGTCCTCTGTGATGGAATACATGCGCAAGCTTCAGTTTCCATGGACTACCTCAACTTTCAATAATATTATTGAGGCTTTTGCAGATGTGGGGGATGCAAAACTCATGGAGCATGCGTTTGCTCAAATGCAGAGGGTATGAAGGCAGACACCAAGACATTCTGTTGTCTTATCAATGGATATATGAATGCGGGTCTTTTCCATAAGGTGATTAGCAGTGTGCAATTGGCTGCAAAGAATGAGATACCTGAGAATACCTCATTCTATAATGCAGTTATATTTGCTTGTGCAAAGGCAGAAGACTTGATGGAAATGGAGAGAGCTTTTAAGCGGATGAAAGATAAGCGATGTCAGCCAGATTCCAGAATTTATAGTATCATGGTGGAGGCATATAGAAAGGAAGGGATGAATGACAAGGCCCATGATTTAGAGCAGGAGAGAGAGGAATTGATTGCCAATGGTTTTGCAAATCATTAGGCCACTAACTGCATTGTGATTGATCACTGATGGGAAATTTCATAATCAGGTTTTCTCATTTCAGTGATTTCAAGGCTTCTTTTTAAATTATTTATGTATTTATTTATTTATTGGGAGGGAATAGCTTATATGTTGGCCAGCAACATTTCTATACGTGGTTCCTTACATTGTCAAAGCTTTTTTTACAGGTGATATCCTTTGTTGTGCAACTCTCCAACATTTTTGGAATTACCTTTTGTAAACTCAAGAATGGATATGCAAATCTCATTGTGCAGTATTGTCTTCGTCACTGTGATTGGTGATTCATTGGAAGGCTAACTGTAATGATTTGCAAAATGGAGAGAATACCTTCCTTGATTATATAAACTCACTCATTCTTGTCCCAGTTCCATTTCCCTTCTCACCTGCTATGTTACTGATTCCATGAAGGAAAGAATGCAACTAGGTTCTGTTTTATCCCAGCTTCTACAAAGTAAAATGCATACATTTCTTGTCTTCGAAGCATTGCATTGATTTCATGTGGTCGAGACCATGATAAGAACCTGGAGCTCGAACTAAGAATAGTGTTTATGCCCTGCTACGGCCCAGCCAGATGAGCATAGTGAGTCTTATCTTTCCCTCACCATTGTATTGGCGTTAGAATCTTACTGTATTAGCCTGCCAATATACTAATTGATTCTCCTTTGCGACTTGGGAGTTTGGTAGGATGGACTATTTAAACACGAAAAAACTAGTCTCTGCTATTGTGGTCCAAAGGGCTTAGGCCTCTCAAGCCTCGAGCCAACGTTAGCGCCCTTAACTGGCCAATTGAAATAAAATGTGTAGATAGCATCGTCTAACTTGACACTAAAATAACCTCAAAAGAACATTAACCCAACTCCAAGTCTTACGTGTGATCATCCCTCTCTAGTCTGTTTTCTAGCGAATAGTCTAGTCGAGGATTTACAAGCTATAAGTATTAATGAATTGATTAAGAAATGAAGGAAATAAACACGTCAATGAGGAACAATTTTTTTTTCTCAATATAACAGAAAATTAACTTGTTGCGGCTCTGCTGCGAACGCCATTCTCTCCTACTCATCCTTAGTAGCTCTGGCTAAGCAGCAGGGCCTCATAAGCAGCAAGATTACATCTTGCTTATTTCCTTTTACACCAATTTGACAACAGCTTTCCAATTTTTTTTCACAAAAAGGTAAAAAGAAACTTGAAATAGGACAAAATAAAGGAAAGCATACTAAATAACAAACTTCCATGCTAGAGAGTAGCAGACTTCAGTAAAGCTAAATCATGTACTGGTGACTCCGCAGGGACCTCAATTACGCAGAGGCCTTGTCCCACTTGAGGGGCTTCACCACCTCCCATGTGAAGTCGGGATCATCCCTGCCAAAGTGCCCGTACGCAGCTGTCTTCAAAAATCTGCCATTGCCACCCCTCTTGAGGTCAAGGTTTATGGCAATCATTCCTGGCCTGAAATCAAAGTTCTCTTTCACAATTTTAAGGATCTCTTTGTCAGGTATCTTTCCAGTACCAAAGGAGTCTACAAACACCGACAAAGGCTCTGGAACACCAATTGCATAAGAAACCTGGACAATGCACCTCCTAGCCAACCCATTGGCAACAACGCTCTTAGCAGCCTGTCTGACAATGTAGGCTCCGCTCCTATCCACCTTGGTGGGGTCTTTTCCAGAGAAAGCACCACCACCATGAGCCCCCCATCCTCCATAAGTGTCAATGATGATCTTACGACCAGTGAGACCAGCATCACCATGAGGACCACCAATAACAAAGCGGCCAGATGGGTTAAGATGGAATATGGTCTTCTCATCCAAGTACTTCTCAGGAATGACAGGCTTTATAACATGCTCCTTAAGATCAGCAGCAATTTCATCGTTTGTCACTGTCTCATCGTGTTGAGTAGATATGAGGACAGTGTGGACCCGAAGAGGAACCATTGCACCCTTGTCATTGTAGTACTCAACAGTAACCTGAGTTTTACCATCAGGCCTGAGCCACGGGCAGGTACCATTCTTGCGAACCTCGGTGAGGCAGGCACCAAGCTTGGTAGCAAGAACATGGCTCAACGGCATGAATTCAGGGGTCTCATCAGTGGCATAGCCAAACATGTGGCCCTGGTCCCCAGCACCAATCTCCTCGGGCCGCTTGGAGAGATGGCCGTGGACACCCTGAGCAATATCAGGACTCTGTTGCTCAATGTTGACAAGAACCTTGCAATTGTCAGCATCAAGACCCACGTTATCTGATGTGAATCCAATAGATCGACAAGTGTTGCGGACAATGTTCTCATAGTCTACATTGGCCTTGGTGGTGATCTCGCCGAAGACCATGACCATATTGGTCTTGGTGCAAGTTTCGCAAGCCACCTTGCTGTCAGGATCCTGTTCCAAGCAAGCATCGAGCACAGCATCAGAGACTTGGTCGCAGAGCTTGTCGGGGTGCCCCTCGTTCACTGATTCGGAAGTGAATAGAAAAGTCTCCATTTCTTCCAAGCTGAAGACAACAGAAGCGAGTAATTAATACCTCAATATTGCAAGATTTAGTAAAAACCACTCTGCATATATTTCTACACTGCACACTTTATGTAAAGCTTGTGGCTTGATGATGTTTATGCCAAAAAATCAATTCCCCAAAGTTTTAAGTTCAGGAAGTTAAAGTGGAAGTTCAGGTACAAACTCAACCATAATATTAATTCAGATCTACAAATTTTCCACCAACAAAAAGGAAAATTCACTGCCAGTGAACATAAATCTAAAGACAGTAGGAGGTCAGGTCCAAATAGATAAAAGAAAAGGGGCATACGCAAAGAAACGAGCTTGCTCAGAGTCCCAACATAAATCTCGAAACAAAATCATTGGCTACACAAAGTCTATCATATTGAAAATACAAATCCAATAACCAAAAGTGACCCAGATCCTAAGAGAGAGAACAACACAAGAGAGGGTGAGAGAAAAGCACCAACCTTGCTAAAGATGAACACAGAAAGGTTGGCGCTTGAACCGAAATGGACTTCTCTCTATGTCAGGCAAAGTGGGTGTGCGAGCCCTCTAAGAGATGGGAGGTGAAAATTTATAGCAAAAGGCAGGCAAATAGTTTGAGGCCCCGAGAAGCAAAAAAAGGGGTTAGGTGAGAAAAGGATAGTGGATAGAATAAATTTGACCAAAAAATAATTTTATTTATTATATTGTAAATTATTTTTAATTATATTTATTTTTAAAAATTTTATTTAATATATTCATTTTATTGAGTAAATTTAATTTATATTAATTTTTTTATTAAATACAGTTATATGATAATTATTTATGGATCACATAGTAAATATATTTTTTATTGTTAAATTATTAAATTTATTAATTTGATATAAATATTAATTTTATAAAAAAATAAAAAATATAAATTTTAAATTTTTTATAATATTTAAAATATATTTTTATTTTATTAAAATATTGAAATATTTTTAAAAAATTAAAATATATTATATTTACAAAGATAATGACGTGTTAATAAAAATTTTATTTTTATTACATGGTTTAAAATAGTGATTAAGTAACCATATTTAATTTAAAATATTTAATATAAATAAATATAAATAAAATTAATATATTATGTAAATTTTAAAAATAAAAATAAAAATATTTATAAATTTTTTAATGTGACAAGTGAAATTAATTTTTTTATCAATTTTTTTAAAAAAAGTGAGTTAGCAAGTAAGTGAAATTTTTAGAATTAAAAATTAATAATATCTTAAAAATTACCATATTATTGGACAGTAAATGTGAAATTATTTTAAAGAATATATATATTTTTTAATCTGTGAAACTTTCATACCAAAGTTCGCCTGCATCCATTTCGTCCAAGTCAATCGCAGGCCGCAGCCTCGGTGACGTTGGGGGGTTTGGTGTTGAATCTCGGCCGTTGGTGGGGACGCCGGGTGTCTGGCAAAAACTCTTTTTCTAGACATTGTTTAAGATTTTTTCACTTCACCTAAAAAAAATGTGACTCCCAAACAAACAAACGTGGCAGAGCGTCCGTTGTACGAAAATAAGATATGTCGTTAGTGTAGTTTTACCTAACGAGCAAATCAAATTGAATCTCGTTAACTGAACGAGTTTTAACGAGTCAAATCTTCGTTGTGATTTTTTTATGTGAGTTTTTTTTTTTTTCCAATGATTGATTTAATTTTATAATTTTAACTCAAATAATTAAAATTACAAAAAATAAATTCTAAAATGAATCTTGCATGTTATTGAATTATATAAATGGGTAAATTTTATCCAACAAAATTACTAAATCTTTTACATCACTCAACGTTATGATAAAAAATCATTTATTATTATATTAAAAGTTATGAATTTTAATTTTTTGTTACCATATTAAGTAAAATTAAAGATACATTCATAACATATAGTTTATTGATGGAGACAATCTTCCTCGTTAATAATGTAAGATATCATTCTTTCTTTTATTGTACTTACCCAAAAAAAACAAAAATAAAATAAAATCCTAACCCTACATAAAAACAAGAAGGGAGTTGGTGTGGGTCGCCGCTTCTGACTCCTGGAAAGAGAGACGGAGTGAGAGATATTAGAGGGGGAACTTAGAATTATTAATTTATTCACTCACCAACCCAACCCCACCAAAGCTGTGCACGTGGACTTTATTTGCCAATGGTGGGGGTGATGGTGACCTGATGTACTTATTTATTGCAAAAACTACACATCTCCCACGTTGACTACGCTTCCTTGGCTTTCTTTGAAACCTTCCCTGTTAGACGTCTCTGCATTTTTGAGTTTTGTTAGACGATATGGAATTCATGGACAAAATAGATGAAGTGTGATTCGAATTGTCGGCTGTATCTAACTCTACCTATAGATCCGCGTTCTCCTGTTCTTTTTTCGTATTCTGGGGCTTTTTTTTATTCTCTTATGCTGACATTTGACAGAGGCTACCGAACGGGCAAATTCCACCGGTTAAATTTCAACAAATGCCATAGTAACGTAACCTTAACTTCTATTTGGTACGCCCCAAATCAAATTGATGGTTTCTATAAAATTCAAACTCGTTTAAAAATGCCCAAAATTTACCAGTTGCCACCAGAGTTACAAGGTGATAACATGTTATAAGCTTTCTTTCGTTTTTTTTTTTCTTCTTCTTCTCTTCTTCTTCTTTTTTTTTTCTTTTTTTCAGCAGCCAGAACCACCAGCTCATGATCGGGATGGACAACCACAAAGAAATATCCAAGTTAGTTTACAGAACCAACTCCTTTGTAATTTTGATTTTTGAGTAAAAAAGAGTGGATGGCGGGGGGGGGGGGGGGGGGGGGGGGGGGGTGAAGGGGTGCAGATCCATGGAAGAAGAAGAAGAAATGGGGTACAGGGCCAGGCTGTTCGGGGTTTGCCATTGTCAGTAAAATAACGTACCCCGCATGCCAAGTTGCCAACTAGTATCAATTAATCTTAGGAAGGCCCAAATCCATGAAGGCCCATTCCGACCGCTTGGAGGGAAGCAATCAGACAAGCATGACAACGGAGATGAGATCCGCTCTGGCATTTCAGTTAAACCGAGAAAAAAAAAAAAAAAACATGACAACGGAGATGGAAGGAAAGAGCACTTTCGTTTTGACTTTATGAGCTGTCATTTGTAACGGACATGTTAATGTCAGTAACTTGCACAACAATACGATCATTCTCAGGCAAAGCTGTCCAAAGTTAAAATCTTCTACGACCCGTCTCTTTCCTGTCCGCCCAACGCCTCTTTCTCAACTCCTTGTCTGAATATAGACAGACCCACCACAGAGGCAAAAACAAGAAACCTCTTCTGTTCATCTCTTCTTTCTTCATTTTTCTATTCTGAAAACTACCGTTGTTGTTTTTCATCAACAGCAATTCATGGGCAAGGTTCAGTCTTTCAAGCAGGAATACACGTTAGGTTGGTTTAATTTGCTTTTCCAAGATGATTGTTTTCTTTTCTTTTTTTGGCTGTCAAATTCTTTGACCAAGGGGCATTAACGTTTGTGTGTGGTTATGGCGTAGATGAACGAATTCAAGATTCAACAAATATCATTAAGAAATACCCCGAACGTGTTCCTGTAAGATTATATCACCTTTCTTTCGGTTTGAGTTGTTTTTCTGATTTGGTTGGTTGAATTGAAGGCGAATACAACCGCTGAGTTTCAATTAACAGGATCATTTTGAGGAAACTGTACTATAGATATGCACGTAGCATGTGTTGAAAGATGCTTTCTTGATGGCCATTACGAGAAAGGCCTCGACGCCTAAAATAGTTTCGTTTTTCCTCGTTGGAAACTAAATCGTATAATATTCTGACGAAGTGGGAATGGCATCGTCCAAAAAATATTTCTCTGATCTCCATTAGAAGAATCTGAGTTAGCCCACGAACTCATTTTTGGGGCACTGAATCCGTAACCTGAAGACTAACCCAACCTCGATTTTTCACAAAGCAAAATTCGACCACATCGTTGTGGTTGCTCGCAGTAATGACCTCAGTTTTGGGACTCTTGACTTAGTGTTTTTATGCATATCCCTTTCTTTGCAGGTGATTATTGAAAGATTTGGAAAGGCAGACCTACCAGAACTAGAAAAAAGAAAGTAGGCCGCTTTAGCTTTCCAGATGAGCACTCTGAAAGTCAATTTGCTGATGGTTTAGTTCTTTCTTTCTATGGCTCCTGATTGATAATCATCTGATTTCTTCCAGGTTTTTAGTTCCCCGAGACATGACCATTGGACAATTCATCCACATCTTAAGTGGTAGGCTGCAATTGACTCCTGGAAAAGCTTTGTTTGTATTTGTCAAGAACACATTGCCCCAGACGGGTAAATTTTTTACACTTACATTTATCTCGATGAATCATGTTAACACGTTGTACAAGGAGATTCCTTAACGGGCAAACATTTCACATTTGTCTACAGCAAGTCGAATGGATTCAATTTACGAATCTTACAAGGATGGTGATGGTTTTCTGTACATGTGCTACAGCACTGAGAAAACCTTTGGCTGAGATGTAGCATCCCCGCTCTCATTATGCGATGCATATTGTTCTTCAAATGTATGGTTCTTCTGCCTCTGTGGCTCAATACAATATTCGTGTACATAGCTGTTCTACTGATGTTTATGTAAAATGCAGAGACCCCTGTAAGTGATTCTTCCTTTTCTGAATTCCATGTAGCCAAATAAAAGAACTGGAGCAAGTTCTATTGCTTGCACGGCTCTGCATAAGAATCAGCTCGCTGAAGAGTAAGATGAAAGCATTTTCTGACCAAATATCTTGTAGCACTTATGGTAGATCCGTAGCTCGTATCATTTGGCTTAAATATTGCGCGAGTTTCATGATTAGGATTCAAGTCAAAATTTGTCTGTACAAAGAATGGAAGTACCATCCTCTTTATGTACAGGGACCATTCAACTTTTAACATTCTTGTGCTTTCCTTGCGGTATTCAGAAACAAATCAAATCCTTCGTTAGCAATGACATGGACCAGCAATTCCAAAGTACCGTGACCTCTGCTTCCACTATGCGTATGTCCTTTGTAACCATAGGGCCATTATTTGGATAATTAAAATCTTCGAGTGGAACGAATCTTGACCACCCATTTTCCCAACTCGAGGAACTGAATCAGAAATTAGCGGCGAGAGAAAAATAACAATAGAACACTGATGCAGTTTTGCCTTGCTCCATCAATGACCTTGCTACAGTTAGAGACTTTATTACACAAGCTCAAACTTGAATACAAGGGCCTCTATAAAGCTCAGAATTTAAAGGCATGTGTCCAGGTTTAGATCCATAGAAATGGCATTCCTAGAACAAAAAATTGAATTAGGGTATATTAAACAAAAATTAACAATAAATCACTTACTTTCAGCAATTAGCTGTCGGACTAATATAAAGCCTTGCATAGTACGCGCAAGATGGAATCACTCCAGAAAGTTAATAGACTACGTGAACCACGAAACGATTAATCAAGCAGAATCAAGATGAGATTGAAAAGAAAAGGGCCAAATAAATTACATGAATTAAATCATGATTGGTCCTGTCAGTAGCATCCAAACTCTAACGCACAGAACAAAGTGTAAGTGCTAACCTACTATCTCCGTAACCCACTGGTGGTAACCAATTCCCACTCTTTTTGGATCATTGATCAGAGATTTAGCAAGTAGGGGAATGTTCAATCATGAGAACACAAGGATCTGCATCAAGCTTACCCTCTTAATGTATCAGCAAAAAGGAGTAGAGACTCACAGACTTGATCCATGTAATGCATTACATTTTATATGGTGCATCAACCACTCTGAGCAGTTATAAAAATATTAAATGCCCAGTCCTCCCTGCTCCCTGCTATGAAATAATCTTAGGGATTTTGGCTTTGTGTACCCCAGATATTAGCTTCTCTACCAATTTCTTCTCAGCATTTGCCTAATAACAAATAAAAAGGAAAAAAGAAAAGGAAAACTATGATCGACAAATAGAAACAATCTTATCTACGCAATCTGTTTCATACTACAAAGAACTTACCAGCACATAGTCAAAAAAGCAAGCAGAATTTTGCCCAAAAAGTGATGATGTGAAACCATCTGGAAGAAAACCTTTTTTTTTTTTTTTTCAAAAAAACAAAAGAAAGAATCATTTAAATAACATACGGTACTTTTAAAATGGCATTTACTTTGTAACTCTATTTTTTTTTAGCAACATTTGTCACAGTTATGAGTAGTTTTTCAAATCTCTAAATTACTTAACATGGTAGTCTATTCCAATTTTTTAATGCTGTAAATCACATATGCATTTCCTTTTACTATACTTTCTTCAGAAACAAGTCATGTAGAAGGTATTTTCCAGGCTCCACATGTCCAAGTATCCAAAAAAGAATCATAACATAGAAATTGATCATACCCAACAGAGAATAACACAGAGAACAAACCTCAAGCATAAGACTATTCTTAGGGATGTTGCAGGCCAAGATCACATTGAGACCTGTCTTTAATACTGCAAGAAATGCAATATTATCTCAGCGAACTAACAACCACTTAAAATAAAGCAGGACTTACAGATCAAAAACCTATTCATTACCTAGACGTCGAGCAGTGCTAGCGCCTGTATTATCAGAAGCTCATCCAAGTACGGAAGTGGCACTCACATTATTGCTCTGCAAATATTAACAACCTCAAAAACATCAAATGTACTGTAAAGAAACCAATCCATTTAAACACTTAAATTGTTAGGTAAAGTTCAAGATATGGAAGCATGAACAAACTAGGCTCCCATTGATAAAAATGAATATAGGAAACATTTATTTCTCATTCACAAATCTCTGTTTTTTTTATTGTATATTTTGCTAACTCTCTGTTTAATCCTACTTCTGGTTCATTTCGTTACAAAAAAAGGAGGAGGAAATTCGGTAGCAGCTTTCCTTTGACAATTAGAGACAAAGAAGAAGAGTTATCCCCTTTTGTTTGGAGTTCTCCGCTTCCTGTGTAGTCCAGAGCAAGCGAAGGCCTATACTAGAATAGACAAAATACCCTCTTCTTTTTAATTATAAGAACTGATCTTCATCGTCAATTCACAATTAAATGTGAAGATAACGTGACTCGAATTTATGAAAATTTTGATATTATGTTAAAGAAATCAATTCAGTTGAAAACTTAAATCGTTGGAAAAAAAAAAACCTAAAATATGAATTATATAATTCTTCCAACATATAGTATGAAATATTGTAATGTATTTCTTACGTGTAATGATACAGGTAATGATGTGTTGAAAAAAAAAATGTAACTAATATTGTAATGTAACATTGAGAAAGGTTGGCTTGATTTATCTTTACAGGGCGGGTGGGAGCAGCTGCGTACAAGCGACCAAGTTTAGCCGAGTTGCAACCTATCCATGCGTATACGTAACAAACGAACGAACAAACAAACAAACAAACAAATATATATATATATATATATATTAAAAAAATGAAGAATCAAACAGTGGCAATTGATATCGCAAAAGCTCTAATTTGTGTTCTAATTGGTACAGAACCATTTTCAGGCAAAGGCAAAGTTGTAGGGGAAGCGTTTACGGTACCTGTGACGTATGATCTGGAAATAAAGAGTTACGTCGTCGACGATCTCGGTGAAGCACCTGACCTTTGGTAGTACGCCGCCACCGTCCGAATGCCTAGACGACGACGACGACGTCAATGATAAAGATTCCATTTTTGCGTCTACCTCTTCGTCCAACCTGATATTACTCATCTCATCTAGTCGGTAATCCGACACATCCCCATCTTCAAACCTTGTTCTGCCAGACTTTGCATGGATTGGATTGGTTCTCGTCGGGTAGCTTAGCTCATTACGTTGAGCCAGGAAATACTCCTAGAAATAAATTTGGAGAAGTTACATTTTGCATGCAGTACTCCAATTCGAATTTCAGTCGAGATTAAAACAAAAAATATATATTTTTGTTAGTCGTCAACAAGATAAAACTTAAAGATATTTTTGCATTGATCACTTCAATATTTATTATTATCGTTGCGGTTGCTGTTGTTGTTGATTTTGTGATATATTCAGACGAACCTTGACGACGACGACGATGATGATCGACTCCCTGCAACATTTTTATTGGGTCGAAAATTAGGCCCGAACCTTTGATATTCATTGATCCTTGCTTGCGGCATCCTTTACCATTCGGTTGATGTCTTTCAGACCTTTTTTTTTTTTTTAAAGCATTAATATTCTGAGCGTCGATTCGCCGATTCATGTCATGTCATATGAACAAGATATGCAAAAGATGAGGAAGCTTGCCTCCTCATTTCCCACGGTGCTCATGGGCAGCTTATCTCTAATTGAATTTTCTTTTACGATGACTCTCCATAATATTTGCGTCGCTTTCATATGAACTATTTATTTTTCTTTTGAATTTTGTTTTGGATACTCTAGCTAAAACATTCTAGCAACATGCTCAAATAACAGACATCGGCAAAAATTAGAGAAGAATGGTAAATCAAAGGCAGGTGGGGAAGTCCCCAAGTCATAAAATCACGAACAGCTAAAACTTCCCTTCTTAAAGTTGTCCAGGCGTATAAATCACAGATTCAGCAAGGGTGGTGCAGCCAGCCTCCCCATCCTGCATATTGCATTGACGACTCTATCAGTGAAAGCCCATTTCATGCAAACAAATGGACCCTTGAGACTCTAACACTCTGATTTTGCTAATTGTTCTTGGACTAGTGCATTTGTATTTATTACGATAGTTACCTGCCGCTCATTTAGGGATTCAGTGCTCTGACTTTAATCTGGCTTCTTCAAGTTCAAGCAATTATCTGTTGCTTGGCTAAACAACTCCTGGACCTGCTTCAATTCTTTCTCTGGAAACACCGAAAGGTTTTTGAACACGATCAATTTTAACAATACAGATTACCCGTTTACATCTGATAATAAAAATATTTGATGTATTGAACCGTGACAAAAAGTTATGGTGATATGAGCAAACAAGGGACATGCGTTTATTTGTGACTTGAATTCTGCCATACTCCTAAAATATTTTCTTGTGTATCATACGATTGACTCAATTAAATGCCTACCTGACAGGTAACAAATGATGACTCGATCATCCTAAATTTCTCAGTTGATGGGCAAGTAACTTTAGAGGTCGCACATGGGGGCTGGAATTCATATCTAACTCTTCTGATAAATAGAATATTTCAAGTCAACATGATTCTTACAACTAGTTTTGAGGGGTTAAAGCTTTGTTGAGTTGTTGAATCTTACAATTCTCACAATTCTATTTCCGGGTGTGTCAGTCAGTGCACCTCGTCACCTGCCAACATTTGGCATGAATGAATGTGCCATTTATGCTAGTTGGTAAGAGTCTTGCCTCCACAAGATAAGTTTGTCTCATATCCACAAGGAAGACTTAAAGGCTGAGCTAATTGCAATGCAAAACCATTAACAATCCAAGGGTTGGAGATTTAACCTGCAGCTTCCAGTTGCCTCTGGAGTTCCTGGCCTACAACATCATTTTCAGCCTGAAGAATAAATGAGAATAAAAACCACTAAAATGCAATGACTAAATCTACCGGAATCTTGGCTCAAGTGAAGCAGCTGTCTACACACCTGTAGTTCTGCAATCCTTTTCAGCTGAGCTTCTTCACCTCCTTCAGCCAATGGAAGTGCCATCACCAGAGCATCAAACTGCATAGGAAACATACATCATTTTGTTGGCTGAAGTACTTGGATGCTTGGGTTAAACAGTTAAAAGTTAATCGTAACAAAGCAATGGGGATCAAAATGAGAATGGAGTCAAGAAAAATCCTCACTCAGCCAATAGAAATATTTCATTTTTAGGGCATCTGCTTTCACAACAGCTTTGCTCATTTTCAATAAACCAATTGATAACCGACTCAATTCTCTTTCCAATAAATTTTAATTCCAGAACTGGTCATGCAGCTAAAATAAATACTTTAAAGCCATTAAAAGCATTCATGTAAAATACCCTTGTGAAACTTGAAACTTAGTTCTTAACCAGTATAGAAGTTGTCAAATCTCCCATCATGAATATTATATACCAAAAAGAAAAAGCCTCAGAAGCCCCCTCCAGCTTAGATTCCCACGAAAAAATACTGCCAAAAGTTGGTGCACAAAGTGTCCAACAACGAGTAATAGAATTTACATGGGAAAAATATTAATACACATGTTTTGATTAGCATTCTCTAAGTTGGACAAACTATGCACCTGTTTAGCAGCCTTTACAAGAGCAGCACTCATTAGCTTGGGCTGCTCTCCAAAATCCTCTGGAGGGCTAGTCTGCGGTTCAGGGTAATTTGGAGAGAGTCGAACAGGAGGGGCATCCCTTTGAAGTGTTCCGATCATATTAAAGGTTAAAGAAGCAATTGTATCCACTTGCTCTTGCAATTGTGAGATTATATCCATTTTCATATGCCTGCCACCAACATTTTAGAGACTAGCATGATTCATCTTGAAAGCTATTATAACAGGGAATCTAGCTACATGCTTTCCTGATTGTTTCTATCTTTTGGACCTTATAACATTCAGAAATCAATCAAAGGCAGCATATGAATTCTGTATAACTTTGTAGATTAAATTGAAAAAAGAAAAAGGATATCAAAGATAGCCATGAGAGATAATACACAACAAAGAAAAGCAGCACTTGCACTGGTCGGAACAATTTACAAGGTATACGAGCATCCATATTTCCAAAAGGATGTCTTAGTGCATGAGGCTTCCGATTTTCAAGTTAAAAAAAAAAAAAAAAGAATTCCAATCATCATAGTGGAACTACAAATTGTGTGGCAACCTCAATCTTATCACTCACTTTACTGACTGAAAGCAAAATCGTATCAATCTCTTGGTCTCTTTGTAACGATGTGTCAAGTGATATTACAAAATAACCTAGCTTATGCCTGCAACATAAAATGGTACCAATCAATGGCAAAGCAGAGTCATAGTGTGAATTATCACCTACAACATATACAACAAAATTGCTCAAAGTAGAAAGCTAGACGGAAATGGCATGTCATTTTCAACCTAATCGAAAACAAAATTTAATGTGAAGTAGCACGAATGAATGATAACAATGGAAAGTATTACATTCTCTTCTATTTGCCGGAGCCATATGATCAAACCAAGGGAAAAAGAAAAAGAAAAAAGAACGGAAACGTAAGAATAAGACAGAAAATGGAAGTTAAGTCCTCTATGCTCCATAGAGATACAGAGATATGAAAGAAAGGCAAAGGCAAAGCCGTGCAAGAACCCCTATTATGATTTAACAAAATTCAAAATCAACAAAACCCACTTGACAAACAAGTGTCAAGTCCACTTTCTTGACAAAACAAATCAAACTATCTACTTGTGTCTAAACTACAACTGATGTTAAGCATCAAATATTTTACTGGGGTCTTCACTTCTAGGAAAGTCTTTACGAGGAGACACAGAATACCCAAAAAAAGAAAAGACAAAAATGAAAAAAAGAGAGGATAAAAGAGAATATCCAAGGACGCGAGAACAAGAATAAAGGGAAAAGCCAACACGGGGCGGCTAGATTGTATCTTACCAAATGGGTTGAAGATTTCCAGACGCCCGAGCCCAGGCTAGACGGCGATCCGCCGATGTCCGTTTCATTTTGCTGAGTTGGTGCGGCGGTTTTGGTGAGGCTGTAGTCCCGCCGGGAGAAGAGATTGGGCTTCAGCGGAAGCCTTTTTGTCTGGGCTCGCCTCTGTTTTCTTAGGCCCAAACTCCATTCTCCCACCTTAAAAATGAGCCTATGGTAGGTTACAGAGTTAAAAATTAAAATAGGAAACTTTTTTTTTTACGTTTTTATTTGATTTGTGGATATTATTTTTTAAAAAAAATTGGTTTAATTTGATTAAAAAATAAATCGATAAGATTATTATTATTCACATGAGAAAAGAAAAGGCAAAAAAAATTTATAAATAAAATTTACAGATTATGTCATACTTCAAGATTTTTTTATAATTTAATGAGCATTTTAAATATGTTATAATTGTTTGATTAAATAAAATATAAATAACAATATATTATTTAATAAATTTATATATTATGTAAGTAGAATATTGATATTTTTTAATTTATTAATCATGTGCAGTATTTGCATGATTTATTTATAACATAATGTATATCATATATCATAGTTTTTCTTTTCTGAAAAAAGTATAAAAAAAAAAAGGTAGGGAGGAATCATATGCAAGTGCGTGATTGTTCACTGATACGATTCGCCCGACGTGGACGGTGACAGATGAGGACATAGTACAGTAGGCTTGATTCAATCCATTCGACGCCGTGTCAGTCAGTCAGGCACCATTTCATTTTCGAATCTTCTAGTTATGCCTCGGTGGTAGTCCCGATGTTTGTGCAAATACGGATGGGCAATCTCGGGATTTCAAAAGCCGAGAGAGAATCCCCTTTTGCGCCTCTTTTGCTTTCTTAACGCTTAATTAAAAACCGGCCTTTCAAGTCTGCTTTTTGCTCTCTTTGTGTCTCTTTTGTTTAAATATTTTCTCTCTCGTCCCGCCCCCCCTCCCTCTCTCTCTCCCCCCTCCGTGCATGTTTCCTTAATCTCTACTTCTTCTTTATTTATGGCTAGCTAGGGTTAGGGTTTCTGAGTCGCGTCTACCTTGAAATCAAAATTCCGGAACATGTTTCCGAGTTTTCCTTATTTAAAATCCCTAAATCTTCTCCTCGAGGATCTTTCTAGGTCAAGCATGTCCTGATTCCGCTCTTATTTGGTAATTATCCTCTTTTTTCAGCTTTTTTTTTCTTTTTTATATCGTTATCTTTAAGCATGATTCTGTGTGATTTGGTTTCAATCCCGTACTATTCTTTTCTATAATTTTGTGGTGTTATGTTCGGTAATTTTCTGCCTTTGATAATATGGCTGTGCTGTTGAGTTATATTGCTGTTGCTTCTTTTTTTTTTTTGGGGGGGGGGATAATTTGTTTGGCTTGATTGTTAATATAGCTGTGTTAGAGGTAGAGATATTCGTTGAATTGAAAAACTGAGGGACTGGTTCTGAGAATTTTCCGTGAAAGATTAGGCGGAAAGCTTATGTGTCCGAAATTGCATGTTTATAACTGTTTCCAACGACGGTTGTCTTTGGGTTGACTTTATATTTTATTGAACTTCCTTCCATCTATATTGATACGGGGTCATTTGATACTTTCATTTTTTGATAATTTCATCAGTCATTTCGGATTGATAAAAGGCTGGTCTTTTTTTGTGTTCTCAAATTTAGTCTATATTCTTACGCAGGGTGGCAGTCCTGCAATGGAAATGTATGATGTTTCTGGACATGGAAATGCGGAATCATATGTGGTATTTTTTTTTAATTTGTATATGACTGCCTTGTAACATTTTTCTTAAACAATGGATGAATTATTGTTTGATTAGTTGAGGTATGATTAAGGCTAAGTTTTTACTTTGTTGAGCTATTGTTGATTGTCATCTTTTGATTAATTGGTTTCTAGATTCAAGGTGCTGAGATAAACAATAACTTGACAAGTCCACTTCTTGAACAAGTTGAAGCCATGTACACTGAAGCAAACCCTGAGTTTTTTGTGGATCAGGGTTTATATTATCCTACTGCCACCAACTATGGTTACTACTGTACAGGTAATTTGAAGTGCTTATTGTTATTGTATGACAATTATCCACTAAAAAGGAAAATTTTGTTGTATGCATCTTACCTAGTCTTGATCAGAAAAGGAAATGTTTAATTTTGTTATTATCCGCATACCATTAGGATTTGAATCACCCGGAGAATGGGAGGACCACCAGAGAGTTTTTGGCATAGATGGTCCAGAAGCCCAGTATGCGGTGAGTGCTCTTTTCTTTTTGATCCATCTTTAACTTCTCATTTTTAGTTGCTACCACTAATCATTTGACCTTTTTGCTTGCATTGTCTTTTTCAGGGTGCACAAACTGAAAGCTTACCTTATGTATATTATACACCTGGCTATGGCTATGCACAATCTCCATACAACCCGTACAATCCTTACATACCTGGTGCAATGATGGGAGCTGATGACACATATATAGGGGCACAACAGTGTTATACCACATCCCCTTATCAGGTTCCTGTATCTTCAGCTGGCTATATCCCCATTGTTGCTCAATTGGATATTGATCCACCCAGTTTAGTGGATTCCTCAATAGAAACAGGTGTAGCAATCGCTAGTAGGTCTGATGGTCGAAATTGGAAACCTGGCCTTGCTTCATCATCCACATCCTTTCCCAGAAACCTAGGAAAACCTGCTTCAAACCAGACTAATTCCTTTCCCAGGATGTCAGAGGTGGCAAGTACTAATGTTGGAGCTGGAAAGCAATCTATGAGAAATGGAAATATTTCTTCTGGTTTTCCAGCTCCACCCTCATGTGTTCTTCAGGTACAGTTCTTGCTTTTTTACAATAAAATAGTCTATCTTGCTTTCATTCTTGTCTTTTTTCCAAACAAATGGTCAAAGCAAAATTGATAACAATTTTACCATTTATTAGTGGGGATAAATTCTTGTCTAGGGGCAAGAGACCACATTGCAAATGCGATGCTGCCTATTTGGTTTCTTGCTTTTGTTATTTATATTCTGCCTTCTGATGAATGTTTTTAATACTTTTTTCTACCATACAGAGTAGGAGCGCCTCTGGCTCTATTCAAGCTATTGATAACATTTCAGGTGGGAAGGTTTTGCCTCATTCTAGTCAATTAAAAGTTTCTCTGCCTGTCAATAGTGGCTTTGGTGATTTTGGACCAAGCTCTCATGGTCTGACTGGAGTGGATAAGATGCGAACCAAGTTTCATGGTGCAAGAACTTCCAATGATGTGAATGGAAACCTGGATGATCTGGGTGAGCAGAATTGCAGACCTGGTACAAACAAATTGAAAAATCAATTTGCTGTCAAAGCCTACACAACCAAAGTAGGAAATACTAGTTCACAAGGAAACATTATTATATGCGCTGATCACTTCAACAAGGATGATTTTCCAGTGGACTATGTTCATGCAAAATTCTTTGTTATAAAATCATATAGTGAAGATGATGTGCACAAGAGTATCAAATACAATGTTTGGTCTTCAACACCCCATGGAAACAAGAAGCTGCAGGGTGCCTATGAAGAGGCACAGAAGATAGCTGCAGGGAGATCAAGGGGCTGTCCCATATTTCTCCTTTTTTCTGTAAGTTTTAATGATGACAACTTTGTAATTTTATATCCTTTCTCCTTTTCATTTGTTAGCCAGAGTAATTAATGAATCTTGAAATAAGATCAATCTTCATTCCTGAGCTATATTGATGTGGAGCTTTCTTGGTGTAGGTTAATGCAAGTGGTCAGTTCTGTGGGGTTGCAGAAATGATAGGACCAGTTGACTTTCATAAGGATATGGATTTTTGGCTGCAGGATAAATGGAGTGGTAGCTTCCCTATCAAGTGGCATATCATAAAAGATGTGCCAAATGCTAGTGTTAGACACATTATATTGGAGAACAATGAGAACAAGCCAGTAACTAACAGCAGAGACACTCAAGAGGTAAGTCAGGGTTTCTCTTGCATGGTGGCTTCCTGTTTTTTCTTCTTCTTTTATCTTTTTTATTTTCTTCAATTAATGAATGCCATATTCCAGATTAATTATTCAAACCCTCTAAAATGTGTTCTGCCCATCCTTATCCTATTAGAGTGGTTACATTGCTTACACTTTGTGGGAGATATTCTCTTTCATCTGGAATTAACATTCTCTAGAGTTTTGACCTTGGCATTCATAGTCTAATAAGTATTATTAACATCCTTTTAACCAAATGGATGTGTTAATTAATTATATGTTCGCCTTTGTTGTGCAGATAATGTGTAAGCAAGGGATGGAGATGCTGAAAATATTTAAAAACCACACATTGAAGACCTCTTTATTTGATGACTTCATATATTATGAGAACCGTCAGAAAGTTATGCAGGAAGAGAAGAAGGCCAGATTTATGTTCAAAAGTTTTGAAGGTCCCCTCTTAGTACCTGCATTAGATCCAAACCACAAGATTAATCATCGTGTTGAGCTTTCTCCAAATAAAGAAGAGAAAATTACGGAGCAAAACAACCCAAACTACTTGAAGGAAGCTGAGTTATCTACCACTGACCAGCTTTATTCAAATTCTAGTGATCCAATCTTAGCACGGGTGAAAATCCTGTAAAGACTGTTGCAAAGGCTGAAGATTATATTGCACCTGCTATGGAGACTGGTTCTCTTGACATAGACACAAAACAGGCTGAATCCAAGCCGCTGCCTGATGCTTCCACTTCTGTTGCTAATTGTGAACCTACTAAAGTTGTCACTGTGGGATCGGTTCCTGTTAAGGTCAATGGGTTTGCAGAACCATCTATTTTCCTTACTGTTGGCACTATCCCACTCGATCCTAGGGCATTAAGAGTCGAAAAAAGTGGTGCAATCCCTAGAAGTGCATCTCAAAATAATTGATGTGGCGAAGGCTTATGGTTCACTGGCTTTACAATGTGTTTGAAATAATTTTGGCATGGCAAATGTGTGTAAACCTGAGGGAGGGGTGTTCGGTCGTGGGCTACTGGTGAATTAAGTGGGTTGTTTCGTATTAGTCTTTATTTCCAATGTTTTATGCAGTTGTTTTTGAGATAATACTGTTTTATGTTTGGGATCGTTTTTGGGTTTGGGGGGAGGGGGTGGAAGGGACAGGGGGTGTCTATTTCTGTTGTTTCCTTCACGTGTTATTGTTCTTCAATATCGACTGGTCAAAGAATTCCATTGTCTGCACTATAAACTTTTAAGGGAAAATTCTGGAGCACTGCATAGTTGCACCTTCATGTTTTGGTAATTGCTCCAGTAAGTTCAATTGCCCTCATGAATGAGGGGCTCTCTGCCGAGGGTTAATAGAAATGGTCTTTTGCCGATTGTTGGCTTTTCTTTTTTAAATGTGAAATTAAAAATTTTCCACGAAATTTGATGGTGGGTGGCAAATGCGAGTTAAATTTTTTGTCAAGATTGGCTCACTGTGAATAGGGGATGGAGATGATAGCGTTGACTAGAATGCTCGTCTTTGTCGACTCAATTGCTGCTCGTGATTTTCACGAGTTTAGGAATCTAAATCTGACGAGCCAACTCAAATAGCAAGGTAAAATTAAACCAACTCAAATAGCAAGGTAAACCGGCATCGATGTCAATTTAAGTTTGATTTAAGACACAAACCATCGACCATTTGTGCCTCATTTGCCTCGTACAGGTCGAACTCAGGTGTGGATTTATGGCTAGCCAGTTAAGAAGCACCGTCATCAAACCTTCTTCACCGATGTGATCCTAATTCCTAAATCCACCACTGTTACTGTTCTTTTTCCGGCACGGGCGGTGGCAGACACACTGCACCCCCCACATGTGGCCGACGTCTCTGTATAATTTATGAGAAACTTAGGAGTGAAAATAAGAACACTATGAAGATAAATAAATAGATATATTTATGTATGTATAAAGAGAATTAAGAACCTGATTGGACAGTCAAAGAAAATTTTATTCTTATAAAAATTTCATTAATTATACTCATTAATATATAAGTAACTACATTTACTAATTTAAAAATAATAAAAGATAATTATTGCATTTTATAATTTAAGTAAATTTCATTAAAGAATCAAATTATTTTGTAGTTTTTCAAAATAATCTTGTTCTTAAGACTTGTTGGCAATAAATTTTGAAGATTAAAAAAAATTATAAAATTCTCATGTAGTATATTTAATTAAAAAAATAGTATATTTAACAAGAATTTGAGTAATATCTTTATTTTTACAGCTAATGATATATCAATATAAAATAATAATCTATCCAATAGAAAAAAATATTAAGTAGTTGATTTTGTACAATTATATTCTCTCTCTCCTTTTTTTTTCAAGTAAAATATATAAAATATATGATGTATTTTGAGTTATATTAGTAATTTAAAATGATAAACAATACAACAAATGTATTTAAACACTTTGTTTGAATTAAATAAACAAGGAGATAATTTTATTAATAAGTAAATAGTGAGATATAACTATTAATATAGTTAAAATTTGACATATATTCAATCTTATACTCAAAATTTAAACTCAGTAAAATACACACCAATATATTACTTCATATGAATTTAAGTTATAATGAGATTACTTATCAGAAATTATAGCAATTTATTCTTTATTTTGTACATTTTTATGAATATGGTCTATGCAAACAAAATTTAACTGTATACCTTATAAAAATAAAAACATATTAGACTCAACCATAACCAACTTAAAAAAAAAATTGTTACAAAGTAATAAGTGATATTGTACTATCATTCAACTTTAAAAAAATATTTCATTTTCTCCCTTGACTTGTTACTTATAAAATAGCAAAAATAATTCTTAAAGTATATGTTAATTATCTTAGTTTATTCATTTATCTATAAATAGTGAGTAATGTTTAAATTTAATTTAATCTCTTTAAAATGAAATAATTTCTACTAATATATTTATTTTTCAATAATAATAATATTATTAATAAAAATTTGAGTAATACTAATAATAGTATAAAGATGACTAATAACACATAAATAATTTAGTCAAATAATTCACGACAACAAAAATAGTAATTTTACTTTAAAAAATAATTTTTTAAAAAATAAAATTTATATAAATATATGTTTAAACTTTTTTTTGGAAGAGAAAAGTTGCAAATTCACTTTTGTAACTTTGCAAACATAGTACTTATCTACAATTTTTTTATTTTTTTTATCTTTTATATTCTCCAATAAAATTAATGACAAATGTGTATATAAATATAAAGAAATATCAAATATTTAGCAATTAAAGATGTATAAAACTCTTACAAAATTATTTCTTCATAATAAGAATTAGGAACAAGTATCACTTTACCTTATAACACAAATTCTTAAAATTCAAAATATATTAGGCAATCAAAATAAGATCTATTTACAATTTTGTAATAGCTTTTTTAGTTTCAAATTATTTTATGACTTATTTTTAATTTGTGTAAAGGTATTATAAGTAGAGAAAAAATTTCCCATTAGCTCAACATACTTTAAAATGTAAGATAATGTATTAATTACAATATTCTTACTTTCGTTGTTATAAATAATCTCATAATTATATCTCAATAATTTAAATTTTATTTTGACTACTTCATAAAAAAGGTTTGTGATAATAATAAATATTTTAAATTTAAAAATGTTTCTTAATTAGATAAGGATACCACTTTATAAGTGAATAAACTATAACTAATATTTCTTTATTATACACAAATATTAATCAAAATTACCTCAATATTAACTTTTAAAGTATCATATTTAATAAGGAATATTTTACTAAAATCAAGTAAGACAGAAATTGATGTAATGATAATATATTTGAGGTAAACATATACCTTTTCTATTTTATCACCTTATGTAAATGAAAATTTTTGGAAAAGTTGTTAAATAAATACTAATTTTTTCATAATAACAAATAAACATGTAATTATAATTAATCAATTCTAAAAAATCATAAAATATCTTAATTATTTTTAAAATTGACCAATTTAGCATGATTTAAAATTTGAAAGAATTTATTGCCACACATCTCATGAAAATAATATGATTAAGATAATTTTTACTATTTAAATTTTTAACAAATATAAAAAATATCATACAAAATAATAAATACAATTTATAAATATGATAGATAAATTTTAATAAAATAATTATATATCAAAATATTATTTTAAAAAAAATCAAACTCTAGGATATCGAATAAAGATTAATAAGCTTAAAAACATAATTAAGTCAAAAGTTGTGTGCTGAGTAACTTAACGCTCTTAAACTCATTTAGTAATTCATAATAATAAAAATAAAATATTTATTTTTTTTTTACAATAACACAATTAAGTATCTACATTCTGCAAGATTTTTTTTTTTTTTTTTAACTGGTACAACATTTGAAGAGTAAGATTAGCAGTTCAACTACTAACAATGGCTTCCATTGAATGAATAATGGGGGATCTAGGTCCTAACAAAACCACAATGCTCTCAAATAGGCGTGAGTAATCAAATGAAATAAAACGGTTCTTAAAAAGATTCAAATATTCACCGATAAAAAAATGATTACGTTTATTAATTTTAAAATTAAAAAAATAATTATCAAACTTTATAAATTAAGGAATTCTCGTTAAACAAGCGCATCATCAGTTGCGCCGCAAACCTTCGCGTGTTGTCCAAATCGCAACTGCGAGGCAGCTCGTGTGATTGGTAAAGCTTAATGTGTCTGTGTCATTGCGTTTCTTCCTTTGCGATTTTTGGGACTTTTGCTTTCAGTCTGTTTGCTTGTTATGAAAACGAAGTCGATTGTTGTTTCAGCCGACGAATGGTTTTGCATTTGCATGGCCGTTATTGGCCATAATCGAGAGAAAATTTTGATGATTTTTTTATTTTGGTGGGTTTTGCGGAGTTAGAAGAAAGACTCGCTTCTCTCGCGCTTCCTGGCCTGACACACTGTGCTGGGGTGTGTTTGATTGGCTTAAAAATGGTATGCAGTGATTATCTTCCATCGTATTCGTTCCAGGGGGTTTCATCTGTTTCTGATACTCTTATATTCTACAGGACGGTGTCGAAAGGTACTTTGCTGGCGAGAGTTCTTCGTCAAACCCAAATAGGAATACTCCAATAGTGCCAAAGCCTGAGATGTTCGACTTTGAGTTGCCATCCGAGACCATGTACTCCACAAGGCAGTCTGGGGTAATGCATCTGCCTCTCTATGGTCTGTTGGATCACTACATTCTCCGGAAATATCTGTAAATTATCATCTGGGTGGTTCTGGAGAAGAAATATCTGTTAGTTGATTTAGATTTGCGCGTACACGTTCGCTAATGAATCTCTGCTACACGTTTTGTTTGTGATTACCCCAGGATAATAATTCAAGTTCATGTGCAAGTAATTTAAGATCATCTTTTATTGGGATGGGGTTTTCACCAACACTTGTTGACAAAGTCATTGACGAAAATGGTATGTCATTGTGTGAATGTTTGCATTCATAGTAATTTATGTTTTTGTAAATAATGAATAATAAAGATGAGTAGCAACGTGCCCCGTAAATATTGGATGCAGAATTCCCCACCTTTTGCAGCCAAGATGTTGTTCCTCAGAAGTTAATTCCATCCCTTTATGACTTGTATATACTAATTTCTTTCTAATATTTCTTAGATTCTTTTATTTTCATAACACATATTATATAATCTACTAAATATCCTGTATCTTCTCTTAAATCTATGTCAAGCCAATGCTGAAGAGTTATTGGAGATTCTCATTGAATGTGCCGTAAGTAACCAATTATTGTGCTGTATCCATTTGTTCTTTAATTTTTCTTTTCCTGTTTGCTTTTTGCTTCTCAGAGCCATCATATTACTGTGTCAAGTCAATATGTGTACTGGCAACAAATTTCATATACACCTGTCATTATTACTGAACAAGTTCAGTTTGTTGATTGCTGACCTGCTTTAAATGAAATAGGATCGTGAGAAGGCAAACTCTCCTTCATCAGATTCTTTGGATAGTTTGTTTGAGGACAGGGAAGCAAGCACTCTTCCAGACTATTTCAGATTTGTTGAACCAAAAGAGGTCGCATGCTTCTTTCTCTCTCTCTGTGCAAAGTTACATGGAACCAAGTTCAGAATGAGACCGTGGGCTAGTTATTTTGGCCCAAATGTTTAGGCTCTGTTCCAATAGTCCTTTTGAAAAGCATCTGCCCAATTGTTATTGGTCAGGTCTTCCACAACATACCATGTTCACTGTCGCATATTACACACACACGCACACACATGTGGCTCTTGTATTGTCAACCTTCAATCTCTCTTTGTTTCCAAATGGTGCATCTATTATTTTGTTTCTAGCCTTCCAATTGATTAAATGTAGCAAGCACAGAATGAGTGCTTGGATGTATTTGGGATGGTTAAAGCAATTATGATTTGGATAATGGTTGACATTAGTTCTTGAATGATTTCATCACTAATCTTGCTCAATAATCAGTTGACTTGCTTGCGAAAAGGTTAAGATTTGTTACATGGTATCTCACATATTGTTCATATAAGCCTCGCTTTTATTGCTGTCAACTTCATTGGCATGGAGTGGGATCATCCTAAATAGAATTTTAAAAGATAGATCTGTTGTTGGTTTAATCAACTCTTGAAGCTTTTATAGGAGCCAATACTGGATGAACTGAGTGATGACAAAAGGCATTCCTTACTAAAGATGAATTTCTCTGCAAATGAAGTTGACGTTGCCATGACCAAGCTTGGTATGTAGAAGTTACAGAAAATTATCACTGCCAATACCTAGTATAGCTTTTGTTGTTGAGTATGATTTTCTTTTGCGCTTTCCTCCTTTTGAGATATTGTTGTTATTTTTCTTGGTATAAATTAAGAATCCTTTTCCTGATGCTACTTGATTTGTGTAAATTGGCTGTCTACCTCCAGTGCACCTAATATTTGCCTTTTCTTGCTTTGTAATACATCTCATGCTTGTTATGAGAAAAAGCATCTGTAATTCTGAAAATCTTATCTACATTGTGATGTTATGTATCAGGTGAGCATGCTCCAATGGGTGAAATAGTGGACTTTATTTTTGCTGCCCAAGTTGCTGAAAAACTGGAAAAAGAAGTAGGTGGCATGCATAATGGTGATGCAGAAATATGTGAGGTCTGGATTAGTCTATTCCTTCAGATACTGTTAGAATCATCATTTTACACGCATTATAGATGTATTATGACCTTTTCTGTTAGTATACCTTGTCATGGAGACTGCCTATTTCTGAAAACAAGAGTAAGGTTTTGTACGTCTTACCCTTCCCTAGATCTCATGGTGTGAAAGCATCATGTAGTCCACCCCTTTTTTTTGGGGGGGGGGTGGTTTTAGTATACTTCCTAGCAATCTTTCCATTAGCTTAAGCTTTTGAAGCAGCCTGTGAGTCTTTTGTGTTTGTCTTTCTATGAGATGGAGGATATGGCTTTTGGGATGGAGCACCATTATCCAGTTTATGTTCTATTACACATTACGATGGACAATAACTTCATAAATCTTTGTTTTTTTCATTTATGTTAGCTGCTGGCTTTTGGAGTGTCTAGTTGTGTCCCATAATTTCTCTATTAGTGTCTTCTGCATACATTCATCTTTCATAACAAATGGGTTTGGAGTTGGGATGCTCCATTGGTAGTTAAATTCATGTGGATAGTGTAGCGTCAGGAGTTGTTTACGATGATTGCTTTCTTAGGTGTCTGGACATGGATTTGGTTCAGTAAGAAGAAAAATAAAAACCAATATGCTTATTATTGAATGTTTCATATACATATATAGAGAGAGCCCTTTTACATGGGGAATTTTATGTATGTTAATTAATGAACTTCCTTAAAAGGCCCTTTTTTATCCCTTTAGCCTGGAGTGTCTTAAAAATGTCTTTGACAATGAGAATCTCTTTAAGAAAATGCAATAGCATAATGGAGAGGCAGTTAAATCATTTGATTTTGTACTTCTCTGTTACTGAAGTTCTGTGATTTCTTGTTTTTCTCTTGTTGAGACTTCATGGTCCATTGGAAGTTATCTTGTCAGAAGGAAGCTTCTAGTGGACAAGAAGTGGACCTTTCCTATTCTATTAGCAAGCAATGCAGTTCAATTCTATCAGAGGGATGGTCAATGGTGGCAGCAAGGTGTTGAGAATTTGTTTTCTTTCAATCTGTGTTTAGTTGAAAGTCTCCACACTTATGTTTTGGTGGCTCTTGGTTTTGTGTGAGCTTTCTTGTGGCCTACTTCATCTTGTAGTAGTCTAGCCCCTTAAGCTTCAGAATATTTGTTACCAAGAAAAAGAAGAGAATGTAGAGAACTTAGTTATTTGCACACACTCATACACATATAAATATCATTCAATGTTGAAATCAGATATTGTGGCATCAGCAGTGTGTGTTTTTAATGTTACTTTGCTAACATTTTTATCTGAATATTTCATTAATATTTTAATTTTCAGGATACTAATAATGAAACTCTGTTTGGGACCATGGAGAAAACACTTCATTTACTTGAAATGGGTTTCTCTGAGAATGAAGTTTCACGTGCAATTGAAAGATTAGGTATGTAGTCATTGTCATTAACTTCATTGTTTATTGGTCCACTTCAACTGTGAAGGCAGAATGCACAAGATTAGCTTCTAGTTTCTTCTTTGCCTTGTTTATCTTAATCATAGAGTGTTGGATGGAGGTATATTTGTAATAAATGTACTGTAAAACACTGTTGTTATGTCATAATTGGACCTTGCTGTTGCTGCAACTGGCATCATCTCTGGGAATTCTCTAGAATTAGCCATTGAGAATATCTTTGCAATCCTGAGGGTTTCAGAATAGTGTCTGAACTATACCCTGAACATGGACGAAGTTTGAAAAAGCTGTGTGTTGGCTACAAGTTCTTAGGCTTGTATTGTGTGTTTTTTTTTTTTGGTTCTTTGGTTCTATTGTTTCTAAAGGACTTTACTGATGTTTCTGAGATGCAAAATAAATTTCTATGTTTCTTGCCTATAAGTACTCCAATTTTCCTGCTGGGCATATTGTATAGGAGTTATTAGCCATTTTTGCTTTCTTTCAGGTTCAGAAGCTCCTGTTACAGACCTTGCTGAATCAATCTGTGCAGATCAACATGGTGAAATCTTTGTGCCGAAAATGAAGGTTTTGTTTCTGATATTAATCAATGAAATTTATATTTTGCCATATTATCATTTAGCTGCATATTGGTTTTCAATCAAATTTTTGTATGCCCCTTTCGGGTTTCATCTTCGCAATGACTGTGTTGTTCTCCTGCATTGGTGCAAGTCAATGTATCGTTAAGTGTATTTGTTGTGCTGTCAAAATACCCAAAAATAGTAGGGGAATAAAAGAAGCCCCATGGATCTGTTATTGTTAATTAGTGGGTCTAATTCTTATGCTCATCAAATGCAAGCACACTAGTTTTAAGGACTTGATGCGCTAGTTACACATGGTCTTCTCATTCTCATTTTTTTTATCCTCCATTGGTAGTAAGATGTTTTCCTGGTTGCAGTATCCGTCAGAGCCTGAGAAGTTCAATATGAATCTGCCACCTGCTGCAGAGGATTCTAGATATATGGGTATGGAGATAGAAAATGACCCAGGAGATGGATTGGGAAAAATAAAAACAGAGGATCTCAATCTGGATGCCATGTCCAGAGCAAAAAAAATGAACATGGCTGAAAAGCTTAAAGGAAAAGCACTAAAAGAAGAGGACTTTGATAACTGTTCAGACGCTTGGTTTAGGCATTTTGATTTTGAGGACAACTACAAAGGAAAAAGCCCAAAATATGAATATAATGAAAATTTCAGTTTTGATTTTGAACATGTGTGGGCAGAAGAAAAAGTTGACCCTGAAATCCCTAGAGCTGGAGTGACTGGATTATTCAAGCCTAATTCATGTAGGAGTCTTGATAGAATGGTGGCAAAGCCTCCTTACTTTTTCTATGGCAATTTTGTGAGTGTGCCTGTTGAGACTTGGCGCAAAATATCACAGTTTCTGTATGCAATCGGTCCTGAATTCGTGGGTACTCAGTTCTTTTCAGCATTAAGTCGGGAAGAAGGATATGTGCACAATCTTCCTACTGCAAATAGGTTTCACTTGCTCCCAAAACCACCGATGACCATAAAAGATGCAATACCAGGTTCAGACAACTGGTGGCCATCATGGGATACTAGGAAGAAGTTGAGCAGCAACAGTTTTGAAACTAATGGAGTATCTTATCTCTGTGACAAGCTTGGGAGGATGCTAGATTATTCTCGGGGTTCTCTGTCATTTGAACAGAAGAAAGACATCCTCCGCTGTTGCCAGGCATTAAGTCTTATATGGGTTGGCCCAAACAAATTGAGCCCCATCAAAGCTGAAAATCTAGAGCTCATCCTAGGCTACCCGGTGAATCACACCCAAGATGCTGGGATTAGTTTGGTAGACAGGTTTCAGTTGCTAACATATTGTTTCCAGACGGATACTTTGGGGTATCATCTATCTGTCTTGAAGTCTATGTTCCCTAAAGGAATAACAATGCTGTCACTCTTCAGTGGCATTGGTGGGGCAGAAGTTGCATTACACCGACATGGCATTCGTTTGAAAGGTGTTGTCTCGGTGGAATCTTCCCAAACAAAGCGGAAGATCCTGAAGAACTGGTGGCATGACTGCGGACAGAATGGCCAGTTGGAGCAGATAGATGACATCCAAAAGCTAACTAGTAGCAAGATTGAGCGACTGTATGACAAGTTTGGTGGCTTCGACTTTGTAATGTGTCAGAGCTCATGTACTCGCCCTTTACGGGGTCCAAATCGTGGCCAAACGTCCCCTGCTTTTAATTTTTCATTGTTCTGTGAATTCGTTCGTGTTTTGCAATGTGTAAGGAGAATGGTGGAGACAAAGAGGTGACCCTTATTTCCTTGTATGCATGATCGCGTACTTTTGTACCTTTGCATAATGCATGCTTTTGGCCTTAAGTATGTACTTCCTCGCATGAGAATGTTAATCTTTCTCTCGATGAAAGGAAATGCTTAACTAGACACTGCAAATTGAGAAATGGATGCGGACCACAGCCGAAGAAATGTATTTTTCTTAGGCCCATTAAATTGACCGAGTTTGCCTTGTTGAGTTCCATTAAAATGCATTTATCCTTAAAGTGGAACCGTCTTTTGTTCGATTTATGCAAGTTCAGCTTGTGGGGTCGTTTCATTTTTAATCTTTTTATTATTTATTATTATTTTTCATCTTTTTAGGTCTTTAAGAGGGATTCGGGGGAACCGGGACTGGAGCCCTGTCTTCCTGTTTGTTAAGAAGGCCGGTGACCACGGCTAATGCAGCTGGGCGGTGGGGTCGTTTCTGCTTTCTTTAAGTTCCTAAAAATGGTGATGTGCAACCACAAAACAAAGCTCCAATGATATGGCCCTTAAGATTCAAGGAGGCCTAGTCTAATCCTTGTAGTCTTCAAAACTTGCTTAAACCTGAGTTCAAAATTTTAAAGATGGGGTAGGATATAGGGAATCTACGATGAAAATGGCAAATTGATAAGCCAAACACAGCAAAACTTAACGCTCTTATAATCGACAGAGCACCAGTACATGTTGTGATTTGAAAATCAAACAAAGGGCTATTTAGTTCAGGAGACAAAATGCTTCAATGAAGATTTGCCTTACATGGATCGTTTAGAAGAAATTTCAAACATGACAGAGTAATCCAGCATGAAACTTCCAGTCGCGCGTAGTTCATTCAGCCTCCAATATGCTTCAAAACTTACAGAAGATAACAATCTCGTGAAAAGACACGAATGTCACTGCCGAAATCTCTTCCTTTTATTGGTGGCCAAAATATCATCTAAAGCACCAACATCAACTCCAGACAAAAAAGTAACGACATGGCACTTGCATCAAGTGCTCTTGCTGAATTTACGACCGGTCATCTTCTCAGACTCATAGAGTAAATGGTTTATAAGTCCTCTTGCTGCGCTGCAAACATAGATGACGCAGATTCAATTCACGGCATAACATTACCATTATGCAAGCAAGAATGCTGAATAAGAACCATGTCTGTGGTAACTCAAAGGCGTATCAAAGACATGACATCCTTTTCATTCAATTCTCTCATCAAGTAATTCCCTGCTACAAAGCACTACTACAACAAAGGACACTAGTAAGAGAAAGAAGCAATAGCAAAAGGATGGTGACTTACTCATCCTTGAGCTTTTGGATCTTTTCTGGATCGGTCTCGTGCATGTGCCTTTTGAACTGCTGCCTAACCATATCCACAACAAGCTCGGTGTTGTGTTGCTGCAGAGTAAGTTTACAAGAAAGGCCAACAACATCAAATTTCCCAAAAGTCTAAAAAGATGCTAATTGAAAATGAGGAATGGTAATTGCTTACCCGATGGCCAATAAACTTAGCTCTTCGGAGGCATTCGCGGTAAAGCTGCAAATAGAAAAGATTAGGAAAATGATTGGCTGATGAGTTCTGAAAATTAAGGGAAAAATTAATTAATCAATTAATTGAGCCACAAAAAAAAATGGTGCTGTAAAATACTAATGATAAACTCAACTCTAATGACATTGTCGGCAAGTTCAGGAGGCAATCCGGTTTGTAAAGACGGCATCTTTTCGCTTCCCTACAGTTCTCTTTCCAATTCCAAAATTTCAAGAAAACAGTTGCTACTTATAATTAATTGTCATCAAATGGAGTTCCAAAAATCAAGGACAACGTATAAGGAAACCAAGAATCAATCGAACAGCTCTTATTGAAGATGTTTTTCTTTTTTTTTTTGAAAAAAAAAAAGCCAAACGAAAAATAGAAACAATACTAAACGGATTAAAAAGAGAGCACTCGCAAGGAAAGAAGATGAAGATGAATCCAACCTGATGACGGCCCGCAATGGGGCAGACAGGGTTAGTGAGAGCAAACGCGAGAGGAAAGCGAGTTTTATGTTTTTGAGTTATACTTGTTATGTGCCCGCCGCAGAACAGAAGCCGGACGGTGTGTGTGCGACTTCGGGGCGTCCGATATTTCCGGGTCAAACTTTGGGGGGAGGGGGACGTCATCATTTTATCACGACGACAAGTCGTTTTTGTGCGGCTACATTAGGAGATGATATTATACCCTTACAGTTCACCGGTTCAGTGGCAAGATCACTGTATTTTATTCTCTGGTGACTCTCGTACTTTTGTTGGCCCGACACATACTTTTATTGATTGCACCCAAGTTATTATGATTAGATGTTATGTTGTTATGGATCAATATTTTCTGTTTGTTGGGCCAAACAAATGAGCCCAATGGGAGGGCAATATGCCTCCCCCTTGGTGGCTGGGTCACACAATTGGATCATTGGAATGGAGCCCCTCCCCATTCCCCAACAAGTCCCTTTCAAGCAGGCGTCAACATGCTTCTTCGGTCAACAGCATAAGCCCAATTTTGATTTCAAATATTACCGGCTAGACGCATGCACAAATTCCCAAAGATGAACTCATATAATTATCCCTTTCAGAAAGAGAGGAAAAAAAAAAAAAAGGGAAGCTCATAGATAATTACGTCAAAATTTGAACCTTTATATATATATATATATGCTATTTGTTAAGCCAGATTCTTCAACTTAATTTAATCGCACGCACGTAAATATACTGATTTTCATTTACATAAGAAGAACCTGGGTCAAGAAAACAAACCCATATTGCTCTACAACAATACATCACGCAATAAGGGAGAAACACCCAAATAGGGATGGAGAAGCATAATAAACATTACTGATCATCAATACCCATGTCAAATAATGGTTTTTGGGCTGTATTCCTACAGTATCCTATAAAATCCATGGTATCTATGTGCCTCAAATAACCATTTTAATTAGAGCATCCACAAGAGTATAGCTCTCCTTGGCGCTGGGGCTGCCCCTCTCTTAAGCAATCTATTGGAGGTATAGTCACAGTCTCTTGCGTCCCATAAGCATTCCAACAAAATGGTTCATCCAGCAATTCCCCTTCATGGGGAAGAAGCTCAACTTCTGATAGAAGTATATTGGTGCAGGCTATCGTGTCACTGCAAGCAAAGTGGATTGGTGGGGTTCTCACATCGTAAGTACCCTTAATGTTCCTGTATGACACATCTGTGACATGGACGGCCGAGGTTTGGTTTCGGCAAGCTTTGGACATGCAGTAGTATTGGTCTATGATCATGCAGTTCCTAACGTTCTCCATTTGGATGTTCTCAAACGATATGGCTGAAACGCACCCCGTCCCGCCTTGCCATGTCTTGATCCTTAGCCCATTGTCGGATTCTCTTATGACGGCATTACGGACGGTTATGTTGGAAACACATGCCTGAGAATTGTGTACTCCCAGGCTTCCGATGCTGCAGCATGAAGGCAGAAAATTGGCATGGCGGGTCAATTAGGCAACGCTGAAAAATCATATCAAACAAGATGAACAAATGGCTGGGGGGTCTTGGAATGGTCCACTAATCACTGGCTTATGTGCCTTTTCTTGCTGGATATGGTGAAATTGATAACATATCAATTTCTGGGGGGTCTTGGATTGGTCAATTATGATTGATAGGTAGCTTGACAAACACCCACTTAGCTGCTGGTAGTTAAAAACAACCAAAATTTCAATTTGCATAAAAGGGGAGGACATGTACCTGATCCCGTGACTAGGCCCGCAAGTTACACCCTCTATGTCAACATTTGAGCAGCCAGGTCCAATTGATATGCAGTCATCACCTGTTACCAACACATGTTAGATCATTATAATTGAGAGATTAGTGATAAACCTATATGGACGGTGAAAAGAGAAGCAGACTTTACAGGACCAATATATATATATATATATATATTTATTTATTTATTTATTTTTTTTCTCGCTTACCGTTGCTAATCATAGAGTTGTAAATTCCCACAGTGTTGGTGTTCTCTATGTGAATTCCATCAGTATTGGGGCTAAGTTTTGGAGAAGCTATGGATATCTTGTCAATTAAAACTCCTTGACAACCATCGAATTTCATGTGGAATTGAGGGCTGTTTTGAATTTTTAGGCCTCTGACTACTAAATTGGAACTCATGAAGAACCGAATTAACTGAAAAAAGAAAAAAAAAAGGAAAAAAACAAGGTAAGCTGTTAAGATAGGAACAGAAAAAGGGCATTTAGCAGAACATTAATAGCTTCAGGTTGGGCATGTGTGATGTTCACACTTACCGCAGGGCTATCACACGGTCCTTTTGAGGTCGATCTTTCAGGACTCTAAAACCACAAGTTTGATGCTTTCAGTGGCATTTCATTTTTCATCAATGTGATCAAAACGAAACAGAAATTGATGAGGAGTCTGAATAAGGTTAATTGTTTAAAACTTTACCCTGTGGGGTTTGCAGGGGAGATCCCACCACTTCTCTCCATTTCCTTCAACGGTTCCTTGACCAGTGAAAGTCATATCTTTGAGTCGGTAAAACACGAGCCATTGCATTTTGCTATCTGCTTTCGGCCAGGAATCCGGGCCATCCGGCGGCATTAGGGATCCATCAACCTTTTTGCAAACAAGGACCAAGTTTCATTCAGCCCCATATGTGACCATATAAGACAAGAATAGAATAATATTAGAACTTTTGCTTCAATGTACCTGAAACACGAGGCCTGGCTGGCATGGCCCTGTGAATATCGTTGAAGTGATCATGAAAGTATGACCTGAAGGAGCCAGAACAATGGCTGATTCGACTGCACAAGCAGCCTTCCATGCTGCCTGAAATGCAGCAGTGTCATCAGTGGAACCATCTCCAACTGCCCCATAGGATGTCACGTTGAATATGCGTTGTGTGCTGGAATTCCCAGGATCATTTGGGTAAGGGACCGAGGGAAGTGTGGGAGGATTAGTAGGAGATGCAGGGGCGGGATTTTTCGGGGCTTTATGCTTGTGAAAATGGTGTCTTCCTTCTACATTGTCTGAATTATGAAGCATAAGAGTCGCTGCAATCCAAACCACTAAAAACCGGCGAATTATCTCCATGAGAAACAATCAATTGAACTTCAAGGACTGTAACCCAAAAGCAAAAAAAAATTAAGAATACAAATGGCAGTCTTAGAGCAGGGACCATAAGGTATTCCTGAAGTTGCAATCTCAACAACTTTGCCTCCGCTGATGTTGAGAGACAGCAGAGGAGAAAGAAGAAAGAAATTATTGGTAACCACTCAAACCTCACAAGTGAAGTAGCAAAAGGTAAAGGACCACTATGCAGCGAAGTCTTTAATTTATTTATACTAACATAAAAGTTTACATGAACAACTATTCTAATGCAAAAGGTAGACACGTGTCAAGTTCCAGTTGAGGCTTTTGGAGGGCATTAGGAGAGTGGGAGGTTGGCCTTCTGTGACAAATTCTGCACAAGTCCCTTGTTTCTACAGTGGAAAACTGGACAATCCATATGTTACGTGTTGATCCCCAACGTTTTGTTTCCCTTAAATAATATTTCCCCTGGGATTCTTGAATTTTATTTGGTGGGTTTGCCTGTTGTATTTTGTCCTTTCAAGTATTGTTTTGTGGCCTAATAAGGTCGACTGCGTGGGACGAGGAAGGAACTGCGTCCTCCCCAACATTATCTGTCATCTTTTGAGATCCGTGATGCATTTGCATCGTTGAATGCCTAGAACAACTCCATTCTGACAATGGATTGAAGCCAAAAATGAGATCCATGATGTCCGTATAAGAAATGAAAACAAATGCTAATGATCGCTTACGCTTGGTTGGTTTAATTGGAGTGTGGCTCTGCCTCAAATTAAATCAATAGAAGAGCAACCTTGCCGACCTGAAAGTTTTGGTAGTTTCCTATTGTTCCTTTTTTTTAAAAGCATATACCTGTGGTTAAAACCTCGCAAATCAAAATTAATAGACCTCGTTCGGCATAATGAGGAAATAGCATAAGATCACTCGCGTCTTAACTACGTTATATTTCTCAGTTCGCCTGACATTTCCATATATATATATATTAAAAAAAAAGTTTTGAAGCCCTTAATATTATCTTGGTTTATGAAACATTAATCACGAGGATTGTCCATCGTTACCACCACATCATCAAAGATCATTCTATTTCTCTCTCTTTCGGACGAAGGAATAAACACACGATTGTGACTGGGATGTTTTGTTGCGTCAAGGAATTCTAATTGAGCTAATGGGTACGTAGATATCACATATATCATCAACTAGCAATGAGAACGAATTCATGTGACACCAACTATGCCTGATTGTTGCTTTTCATGAGCTAACTCATCATGAAAGAGAGAAAGAGCGAAACTTCTCATATATCTTACATAAGAAATAGCAGCTGCAATCGGATGATGGATATGGCCTGATGTAAAGGCAAACGTCTCGTGACTCTTCATTGTTGTTTAGCTCCCTGTGGCCATGGAAATAGCAAGCAATGCGGAGTAGATCCACGACAACAGAATTGAAACACTCACGGGCGAATCCAAAGCCTATGGCCCATGAGGAAAAATATTGCAATCTCTCACGAAATGCGCCGGGAAAAATAGCGTAGCCAAACTTACTTTCACTTGTCACGTGCCCCATTAGACAAACTTTAGCAAAGAACCGAGAGAAATTAAATCCAATTATAATAACTTCCTATGTATTGATTAATTACCTGGATTCAGATGCAGAATTGCGAGGAATTCCCAGATTCAAGTTTTCACAGTCATGGGTATGAAAATGGGGACGACGCCAATGATTTTATGATATGCCCAACCGTTTTGAATGCAAATCTACGGCTTATATTGTTAATTTTTAAAACGCATAATTATAATTAATAATGTCAATTACAAGAATGCGTCAATGACTATGATCTGGAATTCTAACCCGTGTCCTAATCTGTCGAGTGTACAATCTCACGGGTGAGTTAGGTCCTCCTCGCTTATTAAGGGTTCTGTCAGAAAGGATTTGGAGAGCACTTTTTTGTGCCTAACACCAGCTTGTCCGCCGGCGGAGCGAGGCGGACACCCGCTGGTGTTGGTGGGGTTTGCAACCGCAACACCTAGGATTATGGATGCGTGCAAGCGGGGAAGCGATACACGCGCTGCATTATTGTTAGGTGGATCCGTAACGGGCGGGCACGTCTTTCGTGGGCCACGTGTCCCCAATGAATTGGCTAGAAGATGTTTCTTGTGGGTCCCTGCATTGTATGCCTTGTGTCGCCAATCCCTCTCTCTTCCAGAGTTCCAACACTAAAGAATCACATGCAGGCTGCAGCTGGCTTAGCTAGCAGGAGCAGCATTTGCAAACCGATGAGTTCGATGGAACTCAAGAGGAATATAGTCCTGGTGGGATTCACGGGTTAAACTTTCCTCTCAGTGTCACGGGTGATAGCATCTATATATATATATATATATATATATATATTTTTTTTTTTTTTAATGGGTTGATTACATTGATAATGACGGTTTTGGGTTCGCTTTTGCTGGACAACCAACCGCTAAGAAACTATGGGCGTGTTGGAACTGTGAGCCTCCTATATAGGCTATTGCAGGGACAGCATGGGCCGTCCATCTCGCTCGTCGTTTGTGAAAAGTGATCCAAAAGGAGACAATAAATCTCAAAATCAGGCTTAGACTACCATATATATATATATAATAGTTTATATTATGAATTTTCTTCTCCATATTTTAATTTCTTTTTGAAAATTAGAGTTATATTATTTTGTCACTTCTTTTTTTTCTCCTTCTCTTAAATCATCAATCATAAAAGTATGAAAAATAATTATATGATATATGTATTTATATTTCAATAAAAATACATGAACTTATATATTATATTACATTAATACTTATTCTTTTAATTTAAATTAAAATATTTTATTCTTCAATAAAAAGTACATGTATTATTTTTAAATAAAATATATAAATTATAGTATACTTTGTATTAAATTCATTTAAATTAAATTACTTACATCTACTAATACATTATGCTAATATTAAATATTAGTTTTATTGATTCAATTTCAAAAAAATTAGATGAATTGATCAAATTTTCAATTTTCAATTTTTTTAATTCAATAACTAGTTCGATTCTTCAAATTTTAACTAAAATGACAGTAGGTTAGAATATGCATGCTGCTTATGGGTTGTGATTGTGAATAAACAATAAAACAACGAAAATTAACTAATAATCAATGGCTCACAACTATTATATCAAAAAACAAAAAAAAAAAAAAGCTTTCGACTCAATCGGAAGGTTTAAAAAAGCAATATTAGGCATTGATTAAATTTTCTTTCGACCCTTTAGTTTATAGTTATATGGTCTTTATGCACAAAAAAAGGGCATACGCTTGATTTTTTTTCTTTTTTTTTTTCCTTAGTAAGTGATGGTAATAAAGAGTTTTGCTTTTTTTTTTTTTTTTTGAGGGTGAATCTCATATTCTGAACTATAAGGGGGTCATTCTTTGCACATAATTTTTTTTTCTTATATTTGATGCTGAATTAGCTTGACTCCCTTAAATGGTAGTTAAATTAAAAAAAATTTGAAATATATTAGGACATTTAGCTCAAATTTTTAAGAAATGTTTTAGTTGTACCCTAACTTGTACGGTCTATACACATAGGTGCAAGTGATCCTCTCTAGTTCTATGTGATATTCCTTGGCACTGCATCTTTTGATTTCTAGCTATTTTTAACCGTAGCGACTGTGAAGGCTGTCACGTAACTCCAGACAAAAAAGAAAAATGCAAAGACAAACAGCACATACACATGGTTAAAAAAAAAAAAAAAAGCCTATGATTTAAATTTTAAAATTTTAAGGAAGATATAGTGTTAAAATTTTAATAAAAATATTATTTGCCTTTTTTTTTTATCCATAATAGATGCGAGTCCACGTACTTCGCATCTGCAGAAATCCAACAAAGGCCCGTGAGTTGAAAATTCTTGCAGTCGTTGACGGATGTTGTTTGTTATGCCATAAAATAAACTAATTAAATAATTGGAAGAGAAAAGTGGAGTCGGAAAGGTTGAGAGAAAAAGTGAAAAAAAAAAAAAAAGCAGAAAAACGCTGGGAGGATACACAGGAAAAAGTGGAAAGTAGAATGCCGCCGGCGGCAGTACTCTTTGGCCTTTTCCCCCCGGCAATGAAAAAAATTTGTGGGGCTGACCTTTCTGGAGAAGGGAGATGGTCAAACTGCTCTGGAGGTTTTGAGGATTGGATTTCTCTTTCTTCTTCTTATTATTATTATTTTTAACCCCTGGGAGATTCTTGGCAAAACAAAATAAGTATGCTAATTAGGACAAAGCCATGAATATTAACTTTTGGTAGTAAATTATTGTTGCTATAGATTATTTCTTTTGATTTTGACCATAAAAATTGTTACTTCAAAAGTTGTGAAACACTTTATTTTAAAAAAAAAAAAAAAAAACTTGATAACACTTCAGCTCAAGGAGAGCAAAGAAGTGGGTACATATTGTTATAATAATTTAATTATTTTTTAACATTTAGTGAGAATTTTAGTAGCAATATCTCACTCGCTGCACATATCTAGCTGTTAATTTTGTTATTTCTTGCATTGATATTAGCCAAAAAAAAAAAAATCTATTCAACGAGTAACTGCTCCCAAATCACATTTTACTCCTTGCTGTTATCGAATTTATAAGAAAGAGAGTTACTTCTCTCCCTTATTTTAGTTTAGATTGTAAACAGTTACATTGTATTAAGTAATTAAATCCCAAATGACTCAAAAGCCAATTGCACATTGAATTTTTAAGACACATGGATGCGGAAGCAAGAACTCATGGCAGCTTGAGCTTCACGCTGTTTAGTGCTGAAACTGAAGCCATGGGCTACAGGATTTACGTTTATACTTATGATGGTTACTACGTTAGTTAAAACTCTTCTTTTCCAAGAATCATTAAATTTGGATCAGTAAGGCGGGTGAGCATATTTTCAAGGTTGTACTGATGGTCCAACCCAATGCCATTAAGTTTTAAGCCCAAAATCCCAAATCAATGATTGTACCTGATCTTCATAAGCCTAATGTTTAGGAAGGACTTGGCGATCTATATGCGCCCAAACAATTTCCGCTAGGAAGATCCCGAAGGCCTTGCTTGCATGGGCTGAGTTGCGTTTGCTGTTGTCAAGGTCTGACACTTTTTGCCTGGAACATCTCAAGGGATTAAATTGTCCATGATTGAGGATTACAAAGCTGCCAAGTTCGTCGACATTCTGAAATTGGAGGACATAAAGTTTTAATTACCCTCTAAGTGCCACTGCAGCGTCGACATCAACTAACAGGACCATTCTTGAGATGCTTCGTGGCTGGTGCTCTAGTTGAACATTCCTCGGTTACTGTAGTTGGTATTCCTGATGGGCACATTGGAAGCTTTAAATTGGATTCTTTTAGGCTCACATTTTTCGGAGGAACCGAAGCTGACTATCATGTTGCATTGCAGTGCGATTTTGCCTGGGGGTAGCATATGACTGAGGAACCTTTACTTGTTCGAAAACAACCACGGTTGGGGCGAAGATGAAAGGTGCCCTTCCCATGGATCTCCCATCCCAAAAGGTATAAGTCATTACAATAGCCTTCTGCAACAAAGCTGCAATTTTTGAAGCGCAGTACATGCATTTGTGGCTATGACTTTTCTATGGCATCAAATTGTTACTATAAGGGTATTCCTTAACTGAAAAGAATTTCAGTTATCTAACTCAGTTGATTAGTACTACAGTTGTACTTGCCCTTTGCAATGAGCAAGTTTTCGAAAGTATACTGGAAGAGAATCTAATTGCTAGCCATCGTATAAATAATTTATCAGCTAATGCTTCCCAGGAAAGTTACCCATGCAACCGCTAATTTTCCCTGCGTTGAGGGGAACCCATTCACTGGTCATTATGGGTTGATTTGGAGGGATTCCATGTAACTGCTAATGGAAGGCACGAAACATCATTTGCATATAGAGGTGAGGCATGAACTTATAGACCATCAAAAATTGGATTAAGAAGTTTGTTAATGCTTGAAGGGCACCAAAATTCTAACTCTGTTGTGCTGTATGCGGTGTGATGGGAAGGGAAAATTTCAGCTACAATTGATCATCATATAGACACTCTATACACAAGAAATTGGGCACCAAAATTATTTGTTGCCGCTTCCTGATCTAACGTAAAAGCCAATCATAAGAAAATGAACCAAAAATTAATGACAGAGAAAGAGAGAGCTTGCACTGAAGCTGCGTCCATCCCCATCCCCTGCAACCGTGGCAGACACAGAAAGATTACACTAAGGGAACACATTATGAAGGTGGGAGATCTTAGTTGGGGTGTAGTATCCTAAATGTACTGGTTGTTAACTCAGGATGTCAATTGCTGTGAGGTTGAAATTTGAGATATTTGAATTTAAGGTGATATAATTTTACAATTTAAATTAATTTTGGGAACACTAATTAAAAACTAAAATTTTGACTTGTTATCAATAGATAAACTATTTATTTGCATCAAGAGAAACTAATAAGTTACAAATGTATGAAATTTGTGTTGAACCATTAGCCTTGCAAGATTTTTGAAAATATGAGTTTTTTTTTAATTTCTATTTAAGTCACTGAATTGTGAATAATAAAATATAATGTAATGTATTAGATATTTATTTTTGTCTATATTTGTATAAAATTATGAACTTTGTTGCCTTTTTTCTAATTGTCATTTTTACGTCATATATTAAAATAACTAATGATGATAATGTCATGTTTTGAATATTATTTAAAGTATGTGGTTCAAATAAATAGAACAACAAAAAAAGATGGCAGCAACGGTAGCAGGGGAGGGGGGGCCAACCATCCAAATGAGAGAGCAATGTGTCTGCGATTTAAAGCAACTAAAGAATAAATTTTAGGATAAATTTTATTTATTACACATTCAAATGACGTAAGAGAATGGTTTAATTGTTTTAAGAATAAATAAATAAATAAATAATATATATATATATATATATATAACTCCTCCTATTTTTTTTATGAAGGCTCTGACTTGAAAGATGCAGTGTCATTACTGGGTTGTGTGGTAATGGTAACGTTATTGTTATAGTTGGCAAGGTTTGTCGTGCAAGGGACTCTCGTGGCCGGCAGGATCTGGTGGCTCCACTTTTGCATTCACGTCCATTGTGACAGAGAGATGGGTTCCTTTCAAACTCTATCTTTGTCTGGACACTACCATTAACCAAATTATGGCCAAAAAAGAAAAAAAAAAGTGTAAATAAACGGCTGTGGTAGCTCCCAACTTGCAGCATCATAGTTTAACACAACCTTTCTAGAAGTGCTACAACCACTTAAACCACTGTTTTCTCCAAATGATAAGCCACACCTGACGTCCAGCTATGAAAACCAATCACATTTTCGTTTGCAATTTAACCAAAGTTTAGTAGTCATCCGGTTCTTCTTCTTCTTCTTCAATTTTCTCTTCTTTTCTTTTCTTTTTTTCCGTGCCACCGGAAATCAGCTTAACGTACGTTTCAACCACAAACCACGCCAGCCGCCTTTATTCGGAGAACCCCTGAACAAATGGTAGAACTAGAGTCTCCCCACTTTTTTTTTGAGAGATGTGACTACATGTCGACGTACCGTATGGATCTCTCTCTCTCTCTGACTAGGCATGCCACTGTTAAGGGTGCTCTTGGCTCTTACTATGTCCTTTTTTAAAATGACAAGGATCCCATAATTAAAAGATTAACACTAGTTCGTCGGAAGGGTACGATAAATGGAAGACCTTTCACCTTAATTTCATTAAAAAAAAGAGAGAGAAAGAGAGGAAAAAAAAAAAAAGTAAGAATAGCGTGTTGTATACAGAGTCTTTGGATTTTACCCGAACGTTCCAAAGTGAGAGAGGCAATGCCGTCTACTTTTTTGTTTCCCATTCATTATTCAGTAACTCTCGTGTATAATAACAATAAAGATTTAGATATAATTATAGGTTGTAAAATAATCATGACTTCAATAGATTGTAATTAGATATAATTATACAGATAAATAAAAAGGTAACGCAATCAAAATAGCTTGTAAAAATTAAATATATATATATATATATATATATATAAAAGAATCTAAACCAAAAGGTTGTCATTAAATATGTTTTTTTTTCTTGGCTCCCATTAATTATTTAAGGAAAAATAATCGAACATGGGACCATCCATAATCCACCATGGGCACGTTATCTTAACGAAAAATATTAGAAGCGGCCACGTAGCATCCTTCTGCATGTTGGTAGAACTTAGTCTGTCTTGTGGTTGTGAAATAATTGAGAAAAACATGACGTGTATCAATTTCTGTCACATGATTCATAGCCAAATATCAATTAACTGTTGATATTTTGATTTGATTTACTGCCAACTGACGCGGTTGGAGTTCATAAATAAGATTCGTCCATGGAAATGGATAGCTGTTTTTTCTCCAAATAGAAAACAAAAATGAAAAACAGTAACTGATATTGACGCGAAACTTAAAAAAAAAAAAAAAGAAGCAAAAGCCTCTGTTATGGATTAATGAATGACTGGGATTAAAAAATTATTTTAATTATTATTTAAAAAATATTTTATAAATGTATTAATTATTATACTTATAAATTCAAATAATAATTATTTGTTAATATTTTTATCTTTTTTTAATATAAAAATCCGTCACCCAAATAGTTTAAATGGATCTCTTCTACGTCGAGATTTGGTCGTTGACTATTACATGCTTCGTACAAAAGCAAAAGGAGGTTCTACCTTAAATGGGCCAACTCGGATTTATAATTTCCAATTCTGATATTGTAAAGTATATTATAATTAAATTAAATTAAATTTATAATTATTATGCACCTATATAAGGCAGACAACCACGTGTTTTCCACACGAAGCAAACCATAAAGCTAAGAGAGAAAACCCTAAAAGCAACCGACGAGGAGCCGAATTCTTTTGAGTTCTTGCCAATTCTGAATTGTGTGTCGAGGGAAAGTGTTAATTCCTGTTTGTTTGGAGAGCTGAAGAAGAGGGAAAAGGAAAATTTTCTGCTTTAAGACAAAGGAGAAAGGAAAGGGAAAGAAAGGCGATTGTAAATCATAAAAGATGATGGCGGAGACGGAGATCATCTGTCAACAGAGCATGACGGCGGTAATGGACGTGCAGTACCGCCCGCGTGTTGCTAAAGAACAGAATTTGGAGGTCGATTTGGCCTCTACTTCATCTACTCCGACCTTCGATTCTTTTTCTACCCAAATCTCGCACTTGGAATCGGTGAGCATCTTTCTTCTCTTTATTTATTTATTGTTAAATTAATTTAGGGTTTTATATATGTATATATATATATATATATATATATATATATGTATGTATGTATGTATATGCATATGAAGATTCGCTTAATAAATCGCACACCGTAAGTCCAAGATTTGACCCTTTAGCTTTTTGTTTTTTTTCCCCCTTGTTTTTGTAGGTTTAACCAATATTGCATATCGATTTATGGTTGTTTGGAATTTTTGTTATTCAATGGGTTTCTCTTCTTGGTTCAGGGGATTTGTTTTTTATTGATCTCGATGCTAGGCTGTGTTAGGAAAAAAAAAAAAAAGAAAGAAAAAGCCCTATTTGGTTTTTCTTCCCGGGGTTATCGCATAGGTTTTCTTGATTTTGCGTCCGCTTGTGTGATTTGTGGTTGATTTGAAAAGTTAGATCCCTAAGTTGGGCGTCCGTAGCTGAAAACCTAATTGAAGATGTTTTATTATTACTGCTGTTACTGTTGCTATAATTATTGTAGGTTAGTTGCAAATTATGGTGTTTATCTTTATGATTATTAAGTTGCCTTGACTAGTTCAGGAAATTAATGGCTTCTGCACATTAGTTTTTGGGGAATAAAATAATCCTGTGTGGCATGGAAAGTAAGCTAATAAAAAGGACAGTAACTAGGGAAGACCGAGAACAGGCTGCTTTAATCAGTTAGTAGAGCTTTACCATTGAAATTAGTGTAATAGTAGGGGTCTACAGCTTAGTTTAGTTCTGGCTTATATACTTCATCCCCTTCTCTGCCCGTACCTCCTGTTTTTCTGCTTACAGTGCATTTTTGATTTTGTTATTACTAGAGTCCTTTCAGGATGCTTTAGAACATGGACTTACCCACTTATTGTTTCTCTGTAGGCTGTGAACTGCTCAGAGACAATTAGAGAAACTGTTGTTGATTCTTCTCCCATGAAGCCATTTCCATGCATTCGTTCTGGTAGCCATGCTGATGTTGGACCAAGGCCATCCATGGATGATGAACACATTCGAATCGATGACTTATCTGTTCATCTGGATTCTTTCTTGAAGTGGCCAAGTGCATTTTATGCTGTGTTTGATGGTCACGAGGGACCTGAAGCAGCTGCCTATGTCAAGAGGAACGCCATGAAATTGTTTTTTGAAGATGCTGATTTGCCGCAAACATCTGATATCGACAGTTTTTTCATAGATGCATTGGTCAATTCCCACCGGAAAGCATTTTTGCTAGCAGATCATGCCTTGGCCAATGAAAGTAGCATTAGGAGTTCATGTGGAACGACAGCACTGACTGCCCTAGTACTTGGAAGGCATTTAATAGTTGCAAATGCTGGTGATTGCCGAGCAGTTTTGTGCAGGAAAGGGATAGCTTTTGATATGTCCCATGAGCACAGGCCTTCTTATTTGCCAGAGCGTCGGCGGGTTGAAGAATTAGGTGGTTACATTGAAGGTGAATATCTAAATGGGTATCTGTCCATCACCCGGGGACTTGGGGACTGGGATTTGAAACTTCCATTTGGTTCTGCTTCGCCTCTTATTGCAAATCCAGATGTTCAACAGATTGTGTTAACGGAGGATGATGAATTCTTGATCCTTGGATGTGATGGTATTTGGGATGTGATGTCAAGCCAGGAGGCTGTCAGCCTTGTCCGCCGTGGCCTTAGGCGCCATGATGACCCAGAGCTCTCTGCTAGAGACTTAGTCAACGAAGGATTACGTCGGCATTCAGCAGATAATCTCACCGTGGTTATTATTTGCTTCTCCTCCCCACAGTCTACCGAGTCATGCCCTCCTCCAAGGCGAAGGTTTAGGTGCTGCATTGTTTCAGAGGAGGCACGGAATAGGCTGAAGAGCTTGTTAGAAGGAAATTGAATGTACATGCAAATTATTTGGCGTAAAGAGGAGAGATTTTTTTTACCTGTTTTTGGCTGTTTCAGATGGTTTAGAAAAATCAGCCAACAGTTTTATATTGTAGAACTAAAATGCCATGTTTAATGAAAGTGCCTGATTATTTTTTGTTTCTTTGGTTCGCTCAATCCTTTCTTCGACGGCCTCATTTACTCGTCCTTTCTTGCCTTATCTTCCTTATTTACCATTCTTATTCTTTGTGAAATAAGCAATTAACCTTTGTCCTCTACTGAATACGCTGGTGCTCTATTTGGAACAACGCAGTGCAAGAGTCTCGACTTAAGTATGGCATTGTTTTTTAGTACGGTTGTTCCATCCCTTTTTTTTTTATTGGTTTCTCTTTAACAATTTATTTTCCTCAAAGAATTTGCCCAATATTAACCAAGTCTGGATTGCCACAAAATTATAAGAGGCGATTGATTGTGCGAGTTGGCACATCGCGGCCAAATGAAGGGCCAGTTGCTTAGCGGCATCACCACCACCAGATGTGAGAAAACGATGATGGTAGGGTATCTGAGGCCACCATTTTCTACAATTTTAGTTTTTTTTTTTTCACACTTATCTGCAAATGAAATAAGTCCAAATACACAAAACTCCAAGTGATATAACGATGGAATGATCCCATGCCAATAAGTTCTTGCATGGATTTCTCAACCCGCATTGACATTGTTCCACCACTTGAGAGATTATTTGGCCCTTGTCTTTTTTTTTGGGGGGGGTGGGGGGGTACATCAATATCTAGTTTCTAGATATTGTACCTAGGTTAGTAAATAGCAAAACCAATTTGTTTTAATAACCTTCTCAATGTGAACCTTCTTTTGAGTTTAATGGCAGCAGCCCTACCCCATTCTTAGTTCTGGGATTTTATTACGGAAGGAATTCAACTGAATCAAATCCAAAGAAAAACTTGACTTTAAAAAAACAAATTTCAAATGAAAACTATATTTAATCATAATTAATAATTAGACAGCAGATCTCTGGACAAGGCTTTGCCATAGTCTCTTTTAATCTTCAAGGCCCCTAACCGTCAACTTATCAACAGACAAGACTTAATCAAACGTGGCGGCGGCCCAACTTGATGTCGACAAAAAGCAACGGGCTCTTTAATTTGGATGCACCAGATTTCCATAGATTTTAAATTTAATTGATTTAATTCTATAAATTAATTTAATTTAATATTATATATAAAAAAATTAAAAGGATGAGTATAATTAAAAATAATAAATTCATACTACTAATATAAATAAATAAATAAATAAAACAAATGCTAGTTATAAAAATATTATTGGGGTAAGCAACTAACTTGATTTTGATTCGAAAGGCAATAGCCGCAGGAGAATCGAAGATGGCTATGGCAAGCTTCGCCAGGAGAAAGGCGTATCTGCTTACTAGAAACTTTTCCAATTCCTCTTGCTCAGATGCTCTCAGGTACTCTTTCTCCTTCTCCAGCCTTTCTCGCGGCTTTGCCTCCGCCGGATCGGACGACAACGACGTAGTGGTCATCGGCGGTGGTCCAGGCGGCTACGTCGCCGCCATCAAGGCCGCCCAGCTTGGTCTTAAAACCACTTGCATCGAGAAACGTGGTGCTCTCGGTGGCACTTGCCTCAACGTTGGTTGTATCCCTTCCAAGGTATATTTTCCATTTCAATACATAATAATAATACTAACAATAATAATCATAATTTGTTTGTATATCTGGAGGGTTTCTTTCTTTTGTCCTTTGTTTGTGTTTTTTTTTTTTTTTTTTTGTTCTCCATTTGATCTGTTTTGTGTTATTTTGTTGTAATTCCTGAATTTTGCTTTGCTGACTGCGAGCTTGAGTCCCAGATCTAGTGTTTTGTTGGTTTTGCTCTACATTTTGGTAAATTTGATTTTGATTATTGGTTTTTTGTTGGTCCAAGCTTTTTGGATTGTTTTGGACAATTTAATGATAGATATTTGTTATCAGTGTAGCTGATTTTTGGGAGAAGTTTATGTAATTCTAATTCATGTCTGCTGGATTTTACTTCTGCGGCTGAATATTGGAGGAGGGCTTAGATTGCTTTGTCTCGCTTTTACTATTCACTTGTCTAGTTATTAGAGTAGCGATACTTGTATTGTGATGGATCAGCTTATCTTGTTTTGTTGCCCTTTTCCCCTAGTGTGCCATGTAGCTTTCCCTTCTTTCATTTTCCTACAGTCGCTTCCAGTACATAGATTGTGAATTTGGTTGTATATGTGAATTTATTCAGTGCTCCTCCTTTGTGTGATTAGTTATTTAAATGTTTCTCATGTAGGCAACCAAAAAAAAAAAAATCCTGAAATTTGTGCTTTGAGGCAACAAATACATGCAACGAGCTGTCTTTGTGTGTTTATCATTTGCAGCACTATATTTGTTTTACTCAACAACTTTGAGGAACTAGCTAATATTCAAGTCAAAAGATGCAATGATAGATGGTTGAAATGGGCTTATTAACGTGGCTTTCTTACGCTAGAACTTTTCACCTCCTGGATGGTCATATAGCTTTTCATCTATTCACAGACTGAGTTTTTCCTTCTTATAATCAGTATGTTCAATGATCATTTTCTCATAGGAAAGTTTGTGCATAACCTAATAGGAGCCAAGCTCAGAGATCTTATGCTCTTATTTCAGGCACTTCTGCACTCATCCCACATGTTCCATGAAGCTAAACATTCATTTGCCAGCCATGGAGTGAAGTTTTCTTCTGTTGAGATTGATTTACCTGCCATGATGGCCCAAAAAGAAAAGGCTGTATCTACTCTAACAAAAGGTATTGAAGGATTATTCAAGAAGAACAAAGTGACCTACATCAAAGGTTATGGAAGGTTTGTCTCTCCATCTGAGGTGTCTGTTGACACTCTTGACAGTGGGAATACTGTTGTGAAAAGCAAGAATATCATTATTGCCACTGGTTCTGATGTCAAATCTCTGCCTGGGATTACTATTGATGAAAAGAAAATCGTGTCTTCTACTGGTGCTTTAGCTTTGTCGGAAATCCCCAGGAAACTTGTGGTCATTGGGGCAGGCTACATTGGGCTCGAAATGGGCTCAGTGTGGGGCCGGCTTGGTTCAGAAGTTACTGTTGTCGAGTTTGCTCCTGATATTGTCCCAAGCATGGATGGGGAAATCCGCAAGCAATTCCAGCGTACCCTTGAGAAGCAGAAGATGAAATTCATGCTCAAGACAAAGGTTGTAGGAGTTGACACTTCTGGTGATGGTGTGAAGTTGACACTTGAGCCAGCATCTGGAGGCAACCAGACAACACTTGAAGCTGATGTAGTCCTTGTCTCTGCTGGTAGGATTCCCGTCACTGCTGGACTTGGTTTGGACAAGATAGGTGTGGAAACTGATAAGGTTGGAAGAATTTTAGTTAATGATAGGTTTCAAACCAATGCTTCTGGTGTCTATGCCATTGGAGACGTAATACCAGGGCCAATGTTAGCTCACAAGGCAGAAGAGGATGGAGTTGCTTGTGTGGAATTCATTGCTGGAAAACACGGCCATGTGGACTATGATAAGGTTCCTGGAGTTGTCTATACACACCCAGAGGTTGCTTCTGTTGGTAAAACAGAGGAGCAGGTCAAGTCACTTGGAATTGATTACCGTGTTGGAAAGTTTCCACTCTTGGCAAATAGCCGTGCCAAGGCAATTGATGATGCTGAAGGGATAGTCAAGATATTGGCTGAAAAGGAGACAGACAAAGTATTAGGAGTCCATGTCATGGCGCCTAATGCAGGGGAGCTTATTCATGAGGCTGTACTGGCCCTTACTTATGATGCCTCAAGTGAGGATATAGCACGTGCGTGCCATGCACATCCAACCATGAGTGAGGCATTGAAGGAAGCCGCCATGGCCACTTATGACAAGCCCATTCATATCTGAAAACAAAAAATCATTATCATTTTTTTTCTTGTTTTTGTTTGACAACTTTAGCAATCGCTTGCCCTTTCCTTGTGCATCTCTGATTGAAGCAGATGGAACGTCTGAATAGAAATTTGCTGTTTATTTCCTTGTATATGAGAGGGATAGCTTCACAGTTCTAGTGTTCTTGCATCAATAATGACGTATTGGTTTATGAATGGGCAACCGTGTGCATTCAAACTAAGTTGAGCTGGAGATTCAGTCGTGCTTCTGATGTTCTACTGCCAGCCAGTTCGGTTGCTGGTTTTGTCCAATTTTGTCAAGATTGTCGATATCCTTGTGTCTATGCCACATGTATCCCATTTGGTTGTGGAGCTGTTGGCTTCATGCTCCACATTGTTTCGGATCCAGCCATTGGTTTCTGCATAGGCAGCCAATATTTTCCAGAAACAATTGTAAATCCACGCATCAACGCTGGACGGTACAGGATGCTAAGTGGTTTTGCTTTAGAGAATTTATTGGGTGACGGAATTACATAGAAGGGGAATAAAATTTTGCTCACCTCAACTTTACCCCACTTATGCGGCAGCTGCAGCAACATTTGGTATGGAAAGCGATCATCAGGCGGAAAGCTCTCTGCCCTCATTACCGCATTCTGCCGTCTTTGTTGCCTTGCACGGGTAAGTCGAATAGCAGGTGTAACACTGATGGGAGATATGCGATAAGCTACCGTATATTATTAATAGAAGAAAGGTCTATTTAAAAAATAATTTCTTTACATAATATTAGTTATACATTTTCATATTAATTTATTATCATGAGATCAATTCATATTTTAAAGATATTTTTTTGTTTTTAAACTTTCTTTTTAATGACAAAATACTTTAATTCTTATTAAATTTTGTGTCTTTAATCATTTATTATTTTTGGATAAAATGTCACTATAAAATTATTATATAAATTTTCAGTAACTTGATAATGGTGTCAAAAATTTTAAGTTTTAAAATAAAATTTTACTACCATACATAAATTATAACATTAAATCATAATGCATACTTTGTTTTTATAATAAATGAAGTAATTATAGATAATTTTATATTATTTTAAAAATTACTCTTTTTGATAAAAATATATAACCAAAAATAAATTATTATGATTAATATATTGAGTAAAACATAAATTTAAATATTTAATCACATTAAAATGATTAATTTTTTATACATGAGTATATATATTTTTTATATTTTAGGTACTGCAATACTTTTTTTACAACTTTTTAGTGAGGATTATATTTACACTTACTTAATATTTTAATAAAAAAACTGATATTTAATTTAATATATGCTAGGCAAATGATTTCATTTTTTTACGTTTTACATCATTCTTAAAATATTACATGAAATGATCTTATCACCTTTTTATATTGTAGTCACTCTAGATCAACACATATTAGATTTCTTTAAAATTTTTTAAATATTGTTATTTTGAGAAATTCTCATTTAGTGTAATATATAATGAAATATTTTTATATTCCTATAACATAAAATGTCTCATATTTTTTATTATAAAATTATTTTAGAAAAAATTATTAATCTCATGTAATATATTTAAAATATTAACAGTAAACAATATATTATCAATATATAAAATTAGAAAACAAACTTATTCCTACTTTAAATTATATTGAACTACCAATATCATAATAGTATTTACTTAATAATTTTTATAATATGTGAAAATTGAATATATATTGATTTTATTGTTAAAATCTTGACTTTTATAAATGAATTATATAATTATTTTAAATAATTAATTTCCTTTCATTTTGAAATCTTATTAATACTATCTCTTATAGTTTATTTACATGGAAAATACACTTATTTCCATTTTAAATCATATTAGCCATTAATATCATAATAGCATTTAATAAATACTTTTTATAATATGTAAAAATTGAATATTTATTGATTTCATTATTAAAATCTTAATTTTTATAAATAAACTATATAATCATTTAAAATAATGAATTTCCTTTCACTTTTGAGATCTTATTTATATTATTTCTTATAATTTATTTATGTGAAAAACAAACTTATTTTCACCAATATCATAGTAGTATTTAATGAATACTTTCTATAATATGTAAAAATTGAATATTTATTAATTTTATTATTAAAATCTTGACTTTTACCAATAAACTATAAGATTGTTTAAAATAATTAATTTTTTTTTTTACTTTAAAATCTTCTTATGCTATCTCTTTTATTTACATTATTTATATTGGAAAGCAACCTTATTTTCACTTTAAATTATATTGAGCCACCAATATCATAATATTATTTAATGAATACTTTTTATAATATATAAAAATTAAATATTTATTGATTTTATTGTTAAATTCTTAATCTTTACTAATAAAGTATATAATCATTTAAAATAATTAATTTTTTTTACTATAAAATCTTTTTAATACTATCTCTTATAATTTATTCATATTATTCAATTGTGAGTTAGTTTCTTCAAGGAATATTTCTTCATCCAAATTTATTGATCATGCTGGTATGCTTAAGGAATATTGATTGATAGGAGATCAGTGTTACAGAGGAGCGGTTTTAGACGATACAGATGGATTCAAACTAAATCATACTTTGTAAGAGACTCGTTAAGAGGTTTTGGAAATGGTGTGTATTTCTCACAAAGGGAGACTGATTGTTTTGTAATTAAAGTTGAGTCTTCCAAACAGAAATTTGTGTCATCATTAGTACTAATGACGAAGAAAAGGTTAATTCAAGATGATATGGAAATCCAAATATCAAATATCTTAATATTCTCGTACCGAACCCGACCTCTGCAGAGTTTTTAACTATGGAAGCCCTAATTACGGGAAGTTAGCGTAACAAAATTAGGAATGGAACTGGGTGAGGATCAATAAAGATGTTAAACGAAGTCGATCAGCCTTAAGTTTAACTACTTTGACTTTGGATCATTTTGAGCCACTTTGTTTGCCGACCACATCTTATTCGAGTTAGATTTTGGTCACCAAAAGTGCAAGCTGAGTTTGACTAACTCGCAACTTGAAGACATGTTAATTTTTTTTAAAATTATTTTTTTACTGATTTATTTTATCATATATTAGAACAAATTAGTTGTATTATTATTTATATGGATTATATGTTATATGTGAAATTACACATTTCTATTATTTATAGGTGGAATTACATTATTATTTATTTTAAAAAATTGTTGTAATTAATGTGAATCAAAAGTATACAACTATATTCTACACACAATATGTATTAATTTATATTATTTATAATATACATATACATAAATACATATACAAATATGTGCATTTATGTATATTTAAAGGGGAACAAAATTCTGTTTGTTAAAATTCCTTGCAAAGACAAGGAATTAATTAGCTTAAGATTTAAAATTTATTACACATCAACAAAATTTAATAATACGACAATGAGAATAAAATGCATGAAATATGAGTAATTAGTATGTAATTAAATTTTTAAAAAATTACTTAATATAAATCAAATTTAACTAAGTATTAATGTATTGAATTAATTTTTTTTAAAAAAAAGTAAATTATAAAAACTCACTACCATAGTTGATTAAATTAGTCCTTTTGTCAAAATATTAAAAAGAAAAAATTTACCTAATTTGAGAAGTGTACCCTAAATTTTATTTTATTTTTTTGGAAACAATTAGTGACAATACTAACATAATAAATGCAGCTGATTCTACAAATCTCCTAGTGCATTGCAAGCCTTTATTTTATTGTTAGGAGACACACGTTAAAAACAACGAGGTTGTTAACATTTAATGAATAAAAGTACGTTACAAAGACCCACAAAGTTTCTATTTCATATATTATATAATCTCAGGTACCTTAATTTACTTCAACATCCTAAAAGAGGGAAGCACAAGAAAAGAACATAGAAAAAGAAAGCAGCAAGGATTAAACATGGTTTCTTCTGGTAACCCCTCCTTCTCAATTGTTTCGCTAGCGGCAATTCTATTGCTGTTAGCCGCTCAGTCATTGGCGAGGCCAGCCTTCCATGTCAAAGTTTCAGAGGCAGATATTCAGGCAATTTGTTCCAGCACCAAAAATGCTTCATTTTGTTCAAATCTTTTGAAATCCAATCCCAAAGTAGGTTCTGCTGATCTTCCAGGCCTTGGGGGGATCGTTGCAGACATAGCAAGTGCCAATGTTGCAAACACCTCCGCTTATATCCAGCAACTTCTCAAAACAGCTACTTCGAAACCTCAGCCTGGTGGTGGCCAGAGTTTGAGGGAACGCTACTTAACCTGCGCCGAGATTTATGGTGTTGCATCCCGAGTCATTGAAGGGATAAAAATCGCTCTCAGTTCTAAAGATTATTCAACTGCACACGTAACAGCATCAGCCCTGTTAGATCAACCTGACACCTGCAACGAGGAGTTGCAGCCTGACCCATCTCAACTCTCTCAACGGAATCAAGATCTGGAATCTATTGCTGGTATCATTTTGGTCATTACAGCGCGTCTAAACGGCAAAATTGACTAGTAGAATTTTTGTAGCTCTTTTTAGAGCATAAAAATAATCATTTATTATTTTTGGATAAAATGTCACTATAAAATTATTAAATAAAATTTCAGTAACTTGATAATGGTGTCAAAAATCTTAAGTTTTAAAATAAAATTTTACTGCCAAACATAAATTATAATATTAAATCATAATGCAAAATTTGTTTTTATAATAAATGAAGTAATTATAGATAATTTTATATTATTTTATAAAATTACTCTTTTTGATAAAAATAGATAACCAAAAATTAATTATTATGATTAATATATTAAGTACAATATAAATTTAAATACTTAATCACATTAAAATGATTAATTTTTTATACATGAGTATATATTTTTTTTATTTTTTAGGTACTACAATACTTTTTTTTACAACTTTTATTGAGGATTATATTTATACCTACTTAATATTTTAATTACAAAACTAATGTTTAATTTAATATATGCTTGGCAAATGATTTCATTTTCTTACGTTTTACATCATTCTTAAAATATTGCATGAAATGATCTTATCACCTTTTTATATGATAGTAACTCTAGATCAACATATATTAGATTTCTTTAAAATTTTTTAAATATTGTTATTTTGAAAAATTCTCATTTAGTGTGATATATAATGGAGTATTTTTATATTCATATAACATAAAATGTATCATATTTTTATTATAAAATTATTTTAGAAAAAATTATTAATCTCATGCAATATATTTAAAATATTAGCAGTAAACAATATATTATCAATATGTAAAATTAGAAAACAAACTTATTCCTACTTTAAATTATATTAAACCACCAATGTCATAATAGCATTTAATGAATACTTTTTATAATATGTGGAAATTGAATATTTATTGATTTTATTGTTAAAATCTTGACTTTTATAAATGAATTATATAATTATTTTAAATAATTAATTTCCTTTCACTTTGAAATCTTATTAATACTATCTCTTATAGTTTATTTATATGGAAAACATACTTATTTCCATTTTAAATCATATTAGCCATTAATATCATAATAGCATTTAATGAATACTTTTTATAATATGTAAAAATTGAATATTTATTAATTTTATTATTAAAATCTTAATTTTTATAAATAAACTATATAATCATTTAAAATAATGAATTTCCTTTCACTTTTGAGATCTTATTTATATTATTTCTTATAATTTATTTATGTGAAAAACAAACTTATTTTCACTAATATCATAATAGTATTTAATGAATACTTTCTATAATATGTAAAAATTGAATATTTATTGATTTTATTATTAAAATTTTGACTTTTACCAATAAATTATATGGTTGTTTAAAATAATTATTTTTCTTTAACTTTGAAATTTACTTATGTTATCTCTTTTGTTTACATTATTCATATTGGAAAGCAAACTTATTTTTAGTTTAAATCATATTGAACCACTAATATCATAATATTATTTAATGAATACTTTTTATAATATATAAAAATTTAATATTTATTGATTTTATTGTTAAAATCTTAATCTTTACAAATAAAGTGTGTAATCATTTAAAATAATTTTTTTTACTTTAAAATCTTCTTAATACTATCTCTTATAGTTTATTTATATTATTCAATTGTGAGTTAGTTTCTTCAAAGAATATTTCTTCATCCAAATTTATTGATCATGCGGGTATGCTTAAGATCTATTGATTGATAGGAGATCAGTGTTACAGAAGGGGGGTTTTTAAACGATATAGATGGATTCAAACTAAATCCTATTTTGTAAAAGACTCATTAAGAGGTTTTGGAAATAATGTACATCTCTTATAAAGGGTGACTGGTTGTTTTGTACTTAAAGTTAAGTTGTGTAAACAGAAATTTGTGCCATCATTAGTACTAATGATGAAGAAAAGGTTAATTCAAGATGATATGGAAATCCAAATATCAAATATCTCAATATTCTCAATTCTCATACCAAATCTAACTTCTGCAAAGTTTTTTACTATAAAAGCCTTAATTACGGGAAGTTAGCGTAACAAAATTAGGAATGGAACTAGGAGGATCAATAAAGATGTTAAACGAAGTCGATCAGCTTTAAGTTTAACTACTTTGACTTTGGATCATTTTGAATCACTTTGTTTGCCAACCACTATTAGATTTTTCTAGAATCTCTTTATAAAATTTTTATTTTTATAATGCAGTATCTTTCTTTATGCGAATATTAGCATACAAACTATAATAAAATCAACATATCATTGTCCATGATGCTGATGTCCCGTAGCAAAGATGAGAATCATCTTTTTGTTTTGTTCCTAAACGTTTTTTTCTTTTCTCCTACTCTTCCCTTTTTATTCTTTACGTTTTTTCTCTGATGGTTATATAAGAAGGAAAAGATCTATAATGATATATATAATACCATTTTCCTATAACCGTTACCTTAAAAAGGAATATACTTCCCTTTCTGTAACGATTATCTTAAATGAGAAAATACTTCTCTTCCTGTAATGTTTATTCTTAATAGAGAAAGTAGATGAATTTTAAACCCGATGACCCAAATTACCATTATACCTAATCGACCATCATATTAGGCCTTTTATTTTGGGTCATACTTTAAATAACAAGGGTCACTCATATTAATTAATGTAACAATCTCTCACTTAACCCATATTATGACTTGATAAATCAATAACAAATAAGTGCGCACAATTCTTAAAGATCATCAAATCACAATACTTGATTGAATTAAAATGATTGGATTATAGCGGTCACACGTCTTTTAGAGACATGATTCCTTCTATGTATCATATAATCATTATAATTCATAATAACCTTACTGAGTAACATTGAAACTTTAAATTGTCATTTCCATATATGCTATTAATTATCTCACAAACTATAATTGTATACAACTAAACGGAGATAACAAAGTACAAGCAAAATTGTAACCTTAATTGAATTCATAAGTGTCACAATGATATGAGTAATACAAAATATTGACTTTCAAGAGAATGAAGACCTGTCTAAAATGCTCATCTAATCCAGTAAATGTTTTCAGTGGCAAACCTTTAGTTAACGGGTCCGCTATCATCAACTCAGTGCTAATATGCTCAATGGACACTCTTTGGTTTTGCACTTCTTCTTTAACATATAGGTATTTTAAATCCATATGTTTCGCACATTTATAATACTTATCATTCTTAGAGAAGAAAACAACTGCAGAATTATCACAGTAAATTCTTAACGGCTTTTTTATACTGTCGACCAAACCAAACCTTAAGATAAAATTTCGCAACCACAATGTATGAATAGTAACCTCAAAGCATGCTACAAATTCAGCCTTTATAGTGGAAATAGCAATGATAGACTACTTCCCACTTTTCTAGGAAACTACTCATCCAGCTAGGAGAAACATGTAACCAAATGTAGATTTCCATCAATAATAACCATAATGCTTCCAAATCCATCGGACTTAGGTAAGGCCACAATGAAGTCCATTGAGACATTTTCCCAAGGTCTTTTGGCAATTAGTAGTGGCTCAAGTAGTCTACACATTCAACATATCTGAATCCGAATAGCCTACTACTTCAAGATGACTTGATCTTTTATAAGTAAGCATATAATCTTTGGTACTTTGTAAGTACATAAGTATTTTCTTTCCGACTTTCCAATGATCTATTCCAGAATTACTTTGATATCGGCCTAACATTCCAACAGCGACTAATGTCTGGCCAAGTACATGTTTGCGCATACATCAAGCTTCCGACCAATGATGCATAGGGAATGGATTCCATTGTTTTTCATTCCAAATCATTCTTTGGACATTGTAGTTCACTGAACTTGTCCCCTTTCTGAATTGGAACTATTCCTATAGAACAATTTTCCATTATAAATTTCTCTAATACTTTATCGATATAACCTTTCTGAGACAATCCTAACAATCTTTGTGATCTATCATGAAATATCTCTATTCCTATCAAATAAGATGCCTCATTCATATATTTCATTTCAAAAGTTTCAGAGAGAAATTTCTTTACATCATGTAACAAACCTATGTCATTAGCAGCTAAAAGAATGTCATCAATATATAGGCCTAATATAATGAACTTGCTCCCACTGACCTTCATATAGACACACCAATCAACGGTGTTCTCTACAAAATCATATGACATAATGGTATTATTGAACTTAATATACCATTGTTGAGAGGCTTGTTTTAGTCCATATATCAATTTCTTTAATTTACACACGAAATTTTCTTGCTCGGTGGTGATGAAACATTCAGGTTGGTCTATATACACTTCCTCTTCTAAGTCACCATTCAAAAAGGCAGTTTTTACATCTATTTGGTGGAGGTCTAAGTCATTGTGAGCCACTAAAGCCATAATAATTCTTAAGGAGTCTTTCTTAAAAACTGAAGAGAAAGTCTCCTTATAGTCAACACCATCCCTTTGAGTGAAACCTTTGACAACAAGTCTGACCTTATACCTTTCGATGTTACCTTTTGAGTTTCGCTTGGTCTTAAAGACCTATTTACAGCCAACTCGTTTTGATCCTTCAGGTAACTCTATTAGTTCCCAGACTTGGTTTATATTCATCGATTTCATCTCTTCCTTTATGGCATTAAACCACTTTTCAGAATCATTACATTCTATGGCTTATTTAAATGAGACTGGATCTTTATCAATGCCCAATTTTGATTTATGCTCAAGTGAGTAAACCACATAATCATTCGATACACCTGGCCTTTTCTGTCTTGTAGACCTCCGTAATGTCATTTCTCGTGGTATCACTTGTTCATTTGTAAATTGCACATTGTCACTTGGTTCATCTTTTATGTGTTCACTTTGTGTGTTTCGAGTATCAATTTATTGTCCTTGCATGTCACGTGACTGTGATGTAATAAAAGGAACAACAACTTGAGTAGAAACACTGGGTGTCGGGATACCAACTTAAGTAGGAGTACTTATTGTGGATCTTACATTTTGTAATTCTTTAATATCCACCTTTCGTGATTCCCCACTCCCACTGAACTGACTATTTTCAATGAATCGAGCATTACCAGACTCAACTATTCTAGTACTATACTTAGGACAATAGAATCTATACCCTTTGAAATTTTCAGGATAGCCAATGAAGTAAATACTAATGGTTCTTGCATCAAACTTTCCTTCATGTGGATTATATATTCTTACTTCTGTTGGACAACCCCAAATATAAAGGTGTCTCAAACTAGGTTTCCTTCATGTCTATAACTCGTAAGGAGTGTTAGGGACAACCTTACTAGGAACCCTATTCAGCAGATATGCAGCAGTTCTTAATGCATGCATCCACAAGGATAAAAGTACAGTACTGTAATTCAACATGCTCCTAACCATATCCATAAGTGTGCGATTCCGCCTTTCCACTACACCATTTTGTTGTGGTGTACCAAACATTGTATACTATGCACATATACCTCAATTTTCAAGAAGTTTTGCAAATGGATCAGGATATTGTCCACTTTTATTAAATTTTTCATAATATTTACCACTCCTGTCTGACTTAATTACTTTTACTTTTTTATCTAACTGTCTTTCTACTTCATTAATAAACAACTCTAGAGTATTTACTGACTGAAACTTTTCATGCAATAGATATAAGTAATAATACCGTGAGTAGTCATCTATAAATGTGATAAAATATTTTTTACTACCCTATATTGGAATATCAAAGGGGTCACATATTAGTGTGTATAAAAAATTAGGAATGAAACTGGGCGAGGATCAATAAACATGTTAAACCAAGTCGATCAGCTTTAAGTTTAACTACTTTGACTTTGGATCATTTTAAGCCACTTCGTTTGCCGACCACATCTTATTCGAGTTAGATTTTGGTCACCAAAAGTGCAAGCTGAGTTTGACTAACTCAGAAATTGAGTTAGACTTCTGAATTCCTTGGCATTTGAGTTAGACTTTTTTTTTGCACGGGGGGGGAATGAATTAGAGCTGAATTGTTGGATGGAGTCAAATTTTAACAACTCTAATTATGTAATTAGGTTGGATACATAATGTAACGTGGGTTTTTGAGTGTTGGGTTTTGACTCTGATAAATTGATTTACCGACCCGTATTCAATTCCTCAATTTGTAGCGGGGCTTAATAAGTTGTAAAATCGTTGGGCAGGATTTTACTTTAAATAGGGCATAAGTTTATCTGGAAAAATAATTCAAATATGTTAATATTAAAGGGGAACAAAATTCTGTTTGTTAAAATTCCTTGCAAAGACAAGGAATTAATTAGCTTAAGATTTAAAATTTATTACACATCAACAAAATTTAATAATACGACAATGAGAATAAAATGCATGAAATATGAGTAATTAGTATGTAATTAAATTTTTAAAAAATTACTTAATATAAATCAAATTTAACTAAGTATTAATGTATTGAATTAATTTTTTTAAAAAAAGTAAATTATAAAAACTCACTACCATAGTTGATTAAATTAGTCCTTTTGTCAAAATATTAAAAAGAAAAAATTTACCTAATTTGAGAAGTGTACCCTAATTTTTTTCTTTTGGAAACAATTAGTGACAATACTAACATAATAAATGCAGCTGATTCTACAAATCTCCTAGTGCATTGCAAGCCTTTATTTTATTGTTAGGAGACACACGTTAAAACAACGAGGTTGTTAACATTTAATGAATAAAAGTACGTTACAAAGACCCACAAAGTTTTTATTTCATATATTATATAATCTCAGGTACCTTAATTTACTTCAACATCCTAAAAGAGGGAAGCACAAGAAAAGAACATAGAAAAAGAAAGCAGCAAGGATTAAACATGGTTTTTTCTGGTAACCCCTCCTTCTCAATTGTTTCGCTAGCGGCAATTCTATTGCTGTTAGCCGCTCATTCATTGGCGAGGCCAGCCTTCCATGTCAAAATTTCAGAGGCAGATATTCAGGCAATTTGTTCCGGCACCAGAAATGCTTCATTTTGTTCAAATCTTTTGAAATCCAATCCCAAAGTAGGTTCTGCTGATCTTCCAGGCCTTGCGGGGATCGTTGCAGACATAGCAAGTGCCAATGTTGCAAACACCTCCGCTTATATCCAGCAACTTCTCAAAACAGCTACTTCGAAACCTCAGCCTGGTGGTGGCCCGAGTTTGAGGGAACGCTACTTAACCTGCGCTGAGAATTATGATGATGCATCCGAAACCATTGAAGGGATAAAAAGCGCTCTCAGTTCTAAAGATTATCCAACTGCACAAATAACAGCATCAGCCCTGTTAAATGACCCTGACACCTGCAACGAGGAGTTGCAGCCTGACCCATCTCAACTCTCTCAACGGAATCAAGATCTTGAATCTATTGCTAGTATCATTTTGGCCATAATAGCGCGTCTAAGGGGCAAAATTGACTAGTAGAATTTTTGTAGCTCTTTTTAGAGCATAAAAAAAAAAAAGAACGATATTAGTTACAATAATGAAATAAAAATTTACGCATATTCTTTCTCTTGAAATTTATAACAAGGGATTTTCTCGAGAGAGAAATCTAGATGAAGTCCTTCTGTTTATTAAATTTGCTCTCGAAAATGGCGTTGTGAATGGGAAATTTTTATGTCCTTGCCAAGTTTTTTTTTTCCATTTTGCGTTAGCTCCAGAAATTGTGGAAGAACACTTGGTGTAGAAGGGGCAAAATTAACGATGCGAAAAAGGCAAAATAGTTGAAATTTTTCTCAACTTCGATTTGGGTCTATGTCGCGCGGGTTGTGAAATTTTTATTAAAAATATTAAATTTAGTTTAAGCTAAATTTGTTTTTATAGTTAATTTATATTTGAAAACAATAATTAGTAAAGTTAAATTGATGTTAGTAATTTTTTTTCTTTCAAATATTTTTTAAGGTAAGAAAACTAAAAGAGAAATTTTGGTTTTTCTTTTAAAACAAATTTATAGTAATCCTTTATTGTTTTTTTTTCCTTTTAAGGGAACTTAAGAGTTTTTTTTTCTTCCTAAGAAAACATTGATGAATTTGAGATCTTTTTTTCCTCTTTCATTATATGAATCAATAACATCTGTATTTGATTATTTAAAAATTTTTAATTATAATATGTTTTGCTATTTTTAATTTATATGTTTAGGTAATCATTGTTTCAATAATATTTACTTATATAAATATAAATATTTTGAATTTTTTTATTTTCAAAATTTTTTAAAATTAAAACTTATGAATACATCAATAAATTTAATAATGTAATAGTAAAAATGAGATTTATTTGTCACATGACATGTAAATAATTATTAACTAGTTAGATAGATTAAAAAAATAAATATAATTACAAAAAATTTGTGAATGAAATTAATATTTTTTAAAAATATTAAAAAGATAAATTTACCTAATTTAAGATCTATTTGAGAAAAGTCCCTATAAATTATTTTTTTATTTAGAAAAAAATAGCAACAATATTATAAGAATAGTATAGAGTGTGCCGATTCTATAAATTTCTTAGTGTGTTGTTATCTAATCAAATCCTACAAAAAAAAGTTCTATATTTATAATGCATAAATTGTGACTTCAAAACATGTCATAAACTCTACTTTTATGGTATATGAAGTAATGATAAACTACTTTGCAATTTTTCATGATATTGCTTTTTTAACCAACAAGAACAAATAATTAAAAGTGAACCTTTTACTATTAAGGCATCCAGTAAAATTTAAATTTGAATATCCAATTAGTTTTAAATAATTAGATTTTTTGTATATGAATATATAATTTTTAGTTCCTTATAGGTACTACATTATTTTCCTTGTAGCTTTCCAATAATTCATTTTGAAATTACTTTGATATCTACATAACATTTCGATTATAAATTTGATATTCAATCTAATATAAATTTGCAAATACGTTACACTACCAACGATAAAGACATATGAAATAGATTTCATTTCCTTTTGTTCTACATTATTTTTGAGACATTGTATGAGATTAAATATGTCATCATTTTTTATGAGAATAAGGAACACTTATTCATATTAAAGTTTTTTAGAATCTTCTTAATATAGCACTTCTAAGATAATCGTAATAATTCTTTTGATCTATCATGAAATATTTATATTCTTATCAAACAAGATATCTCTCTTATATCTTTTATTTCAAAATTCTTTGACAGCAAAATTAGTCTCATACAATATATTTAAATTATTAGTTACAAGTAAAATATTTGTCAAAATACAAAACTAAAAAGATAAATTTACTCTTATTGATCTTTTAGTAAATGTACCAATTAATATTATTTTCTTTAAATACAAAAGATGTGATGATACATTAAACTTAAAATACCATTTTTAGAAAGTTTGTTTCAATTCATATACTAACCTTTTAAGTTTATATATTTAAGTTGTAACTTTAAAAGCCCATAAAAGACCCAGCTTAATGAAGCAGTTTGGTAAGGAGGATAGTTTTTAAAGGACAGATTCAAGACTTTAAAGCCTATTTCACATAGGTTGTGAAATTAAACTAGTGGGTTGCCATGTGAGCCCAGTAAGCTTCCAAGTTAGATCAGAAGCACAATGGGTCAGCTTGCTTTGTATTAAAGGGCAGGCTAACTCATTCATCCATCAAAGAAGTCAAGCAAATACCAAAGGCAATTGGTGGAAGTGGTATTGATGACAGTGGTAAGGATTCTCTTATAGGGAGTTGATTTACCAATGAGGAGTAATCATCAGTGATGTCATCATCGATGTGATGGAAGGTGGCTATTAAGGTAGGGACTAGATAAGGAGGGTTATAGGGATCACTAAGGTGAATAGGGGAAAGGACGGGTAGGTGAATGCAAAGGCAGGTTCAACATTGGTAAGGCAAAAGCATTCTTTAGTTGTGATGGAAAAGGAAGTAATTGCTCTTATAATAAATAAGGTGGGTTGGGAGACGCAGGAGGAGGAATAGAAAGGGACTATCAATGTGAATGGATCCTTCATTACAAGTAAAGACAAAACACCTTGCTTAGTGGATATGGGTTCTCATGTTCATTGGAGTTCCTTCCTAATTAAGTCTGTTGTCATTGATATATACAGGTCATTAGCGGTGAGGATATAAAGTGGTAGAGGGAGGTTTACTGGGGCAAAGCATGGACTACCAACAAAATGAAATAAGGAATTCTGTCACTAAAGAGGAAGATTTGGTCCAAAAATGTGTAGCTTAACAATAAGCATATATAAGGGTGTAACAAAGCCATACAACAAGAGGTACTACAAGTATTGGAGATCAGAAAAGCTATTGCTTGGCAACGAAAAGGGATAATGAGACGATGATCTGTTAGCCAATGTTTGAGGAAGAAGGAGTAGTGGGCTACGAGTATGTGCTATCAATCCGAGCATTTTGTTTATGTAAGAAACTAAATTACAACATCTTATAAAAAAATATGTTAAGACCAGTACGAGGGGTCAAGAAGTATGGGTGATGGCTATGAATTCCTTAAAGATGACGAGGGGTTGGTGATTTATTAAGACAACTTTATATTCCAGCTATAGAATAAATTATTGGTTGAAAGGTCTATAATATTAGAGGGAAGGATGGTGTCATTAAGTAAAACTATAGTACTTATTAATATTTATACACTAAACTGCCATTCTAAATAGCAATATTTTTGGGAGGAGTTGAAGGGGTTGAAAAATAAGATTATAGGGTAGTAATGTTTTAGCGGTGATTTAGTATAATGTTTGATAAAAACCAATAAGTGAGAATTTTTGTTGATGGGTAGGCAATTTAAAACTTTAACAATTTTGTGTATAACATACCTATGCAAGGTTAAAGATACACCTAGAGTAATCTACGGGAGGTTCCATTCACTAGGAGAGTAGGCAAATTTGTGGACAAGGTTGAATGGTTACACATAATACCAAATCTTAGTCAGTGGAGAGTACAGTGTGCTTTTTCTAATCATTTCAGTGATTGTTTAAGTGTCTGACATCATGATTAGGGACCCTCTCCCTTTTGATACTTTAGTCACTGAATGGATGATTAGAAGCTAAGTAAGGATGTAGTGGTAATACGGGCACAAATCTCAATTACAAACTATCTAAGATACACTATAAGAGACAGATTGTAGGTTGTAAAAAACCTTTTGGTGTCTTGGAGTAGGAAGGAGCGTTTGGATTATCAGAAATAAGTAAGGGATGTAAAATTAAAAATCAAGCAACTAGCCAAGAAGTAAGAGATGCAATCATTATTTGTTGTAAAGCAGGCAGAGTTTTTAAAGGCATCACTAGATTACTAGGTGGCAATAAAAAAAAATATAAACGAGAGTGGTATTAGAAATCCTGACTATAGTGATTAAAAGATAATGATAAGAAATAAAAATTGTTCCATATTCAAGCTTTAAATAAAAGATGAAAAAATTGGATTAAGGCTTTGAGGATGGGTAACATAATTATCTCCAAGGGAATGAAGGATGTAGTTTTGCACAAATTCAATAACTTGTTGGGAGTATACATCAAGTTATGCCTAGCAATGAATGAAAGCATTTTTCATATAGTGGGTTTGAAGAGTCTTTCATAAGCATTAAAATATAAAATACCATTAACAAAGTTCCAAGCCTAAATGGCTTTAACCTCACTTTTATTAACTATTATTAGAGGGCAGTGCAGAAAGATGTTATAAAGTTATTTAATGATTTTTACGTCAATGGCAAGTTATGTAAGGCATTTACCTCTACGTTTATAAGGTTGATTCCAAAGGTCAATAATGCTGTAAAAATTAATCAATTTCATTTTATTTCATTAATTGGCTATATTTATAAGATACTTATGAAGGTTTTGGTCTAAAAACTTAGATTTGTGATTAGAAGGTTATAAAGGAGTTATAGGCTCTTTTTATAGAGGGGCGTAATATATTTGATTGCATTTTAATGGCAAATAAAACAATTGAAGAGATAAAGTGATGACATGTAAAGACTAATTATGAAGATTAATTTTGAAAAAACATATGATATAGTCAAGTAGACTTTTTAGCCAATGTTATGAAACTTATGAGCTTTGGAAGCCATTAGAGACAATGGAATTAGGAGTGTGTGTTTACACTAACGATATTTATTCTTGTTAATGGTAGCCCAACTCAACAAGTTAGGATAGTTGAACGATTGCAACAAGGGAATCCATCATCATCTTTTTTGTTTCTTTTGGTTGTTAAGGGCCTTAATTCAATCTATAGGAGGGTCATACAAGTAGGCTTCATTAAAGATATCCCAATTGAGCGATATATTGAACTAATACACTTGTAATTTGCTGATGACACCATAATATTTAGCTAAATAAATGATTAATTGATACAAAATTGCAAGAGGTTGCTTTAATGCTTTCAATGTTGTGTAGGCTAAGAATCATTCTTGTGAAGACAATTTTACATAGGATAAAGGTATGTGAGATGCAGATACAAAGATAGGCCAATTTTTGGCATTACACTATTAAGTCCTTACCTATAGTATCTAGATCTTCTGCTTAGTGTGAACCCATAGGTGAGGGGCTTATGAGACCCAATGATTAGAAAAATAGAGAAGATGTTAGTTAATAAAAAATGAGGTTTTTTATCAAAAGCTAATTCAATTGTTTTATTTAATGCTTGTTCGAGATCCTTACCTATATACCTTTTGTTCTTATTTAGGATGCCAAAATGTGTGGAGGATTGAATTGAGCAGCTACAATGATCTTTTTTATAAGGGAGAGAATAAAGGCAGGAGATGGATATATCCAATTAGTTTGGGTATTGTATACTAACAAAAGAAGCAGAGCAAGCTAAGGGTTGGTAATCTTAGAGATACTAATTTTGGTCTATTGTCAAAATGGCTATAAAAGGTGGAAAATGCAAGTGACGTGTACTAGGTTAAGATCCTTAAAGCATAGTATGGAACATGTTGATTATAGCCATAAGAGTGGACATTGGGATACCAATAAATGTCCCAATTTGGAGGAGTATATGTTCACTGTGATAAAAGGAAGATAGGGATATGGTAGCACTTAAGGCTAATTGTATTTTTCTAATTAGAAATGATAGGAATATGGATTTTTGGAATCAATTTTGGTTAAGCGATATTCTTTGGCCATTTGGCTTTTAAGGCTTTTTGCACTATTAGTATAATAGGAGGGCTTAGTTAACAACTTTGTTGATTGGGAGCATAAGCATAGATGTATGGAAAATTTAATGGTTGGGATTTGTTTGAGTAGGATAACTATCTAATTGTCGGAGTTTATGAACCTTATATCAATTTATAAACCAATACAAGGAGAGAAGGATAGATTTATATGATGTGGGAAGAAGGATATGCAATTTTTAGTGTAATCCTTGTGTGACTTCTTGGATAATCATCATAGCCTATACAGGGGAGGGATACTAGTATTTGGTTAAGTTTAGGTCAGCCTAAGGTGAAGGTGTTTAAGTGGTAAATGTTATTCAAATTGGGTCACTTGTTCCTTTATTACCACCTTATATGATTGTTTATTGGTTGTGTTTGGGGTAATGGGGCATTTCATAAGTCATTTTAAGCTCGATTTAAAAGGCATGGAAATTGTGGTGCAAATTGGGTCACATGTGCACATTGGAAGAGATTTGAATAATGGAGTTTTATACAATCGTGTAGTTTATTTGGTTAGGATGGAATAAATATATTTTTATAGGTAAGAAAATATGTGATCTAACTTAACTTAAATTATAGTAATGGTCAAGGATAAAGTGACTATATTGTCATTTTACATTCGATGAGTTTTTGACATATTTGAAAGGTATTCATCTTATAAAAAAAGGAAAAGTTGCACTCATAAAATTTGACATAAGTTGCATCTCTACATGGCACTTTCAAATTCATCATGGATGCAATGTTAACAGAAAAGGTTATAAGGGCTGGCATATAAGGCATATTACAATGGGACAACAAAAAGATCATATGTCTATTTTCCAAGGTGGTTGAGGCTATCAATAGTAATAAACAAAGTTACTTATAATTTATGAGCAATTTGCCTTTGGAGTTTGTGAAAGGGAGATTCACTCAGTATAAAAAGTAACTCCCAAAATGTAGTTGTGTAAATCAACAATAAGAATAAAAAAAACTTTGGAAACTTCATCAATGTTTTACAATATCATTATTAAAATTAATGATTGAATTTCCTTTGCCTTCTAATTTTGAGAATGTAACTAGTTTATAGACCCCTTAACAAAACACGAAAAGTCTTGTCATACAAAATTAGCAGTATGGTTACAAGGGACCAATCTATAATATACACTAAGGTTGCATATGAATGATTAATATATTTCTTTTGATATATATATTTTTTACTTCACATAAAAGTCTTCGTATTTATGGCCTTATGTGTATACACATTCCTTATTATTATACAATTTAACGTTAAAAAAAAAACAAGTTTACATATTATATAACATTTTTCTTCTTTGAAAAAATATTTATGTTGATTTATATAAAAGTTTAACTTTATATTATTTAATATTATCACTTGAATCAGGTTTACTTTTAAATATCTATTTACAATGCCTTGTTATTTGATCAAGTCCTTTGTTTTTTATCATTAAAGAGATGCACATTAAATACACCAAGATTATTAACATTTAATGAATAAAGTACGTTACAAACACCGACAGAGTTTCCACTTCATACGTTATATAAGAAACGGTAAATTACTTGACTTCAAAATATTAAAAGAGAAGAGAAGAAGAAAAGAACATAGAAAAAGAAAGCAGCATGGCTTTTTCTGCTAATTCCTCCTTCTCTTTAATTGTTTCACTAGCAGCAATTCTAATGCTTTTAGCCATCCCTTCATTGGCAAGGCAGACATTCAGAACATTTGTTCCAGCAGCAAAAACCCTTCATTTTGTTTAAATCTTTTGAACTCCAATCCCAAAGTAGGCTCTGCTGATCTTCCAGGCCATGCGGGGATCGTTGTGGACATAGCAAGTGCCAATGTCGCAAACACCTCCGCTTATATCCAGCAACTTCTCAAAAACAGCTCCTTCCAAACCTCAGCCTGGTGGTGCCCCGAGTTTGAAGGAACGCCACCTAACCTGCGCTGAGAATTATGATGGCGCATCCCATGATATTGAAGGGATAAAAAGCGCTCTCAGTTCTAAAGATTATTCAACTGCACAAATATCAGCATCAGCCATGTTAGATGAACCTGACACCTGCAACGAGGAGTTGCAGCCTGACCCATCCCAACTCTCTCAACGGAATCAAGATCTTGAATCTGTTGTTGATATCATTTTGGTCATTACAGCGCATCCAAAGGAGCCAAATTGACTAGTAGAATTTGGTAGCTCTTTTCAGAGCATAGAGAATTTTCATATGTTAGCTAAATAAAGACCAAATGAATATTTATTCTGACATGTATATTCTTTTTCTTGAATTTCATAGCAATAATATGGGATGAGATTGTGTTCACATCTTATTAAAGGAAAGAAAAAACCACAACATAAAGCTTTTAATTTGCGTGGAATAGTTCTATATATAATTGGTATTCTTTGAATTTTCCACCTAAGAATTGTCCTTTAATTCCAAAATTTATTAGGTATCTATTTTTTTAAATTCAGTTTCCATTTGTTATCGAGCCATTCACATTAATCTCGATTTTGTAACATTTAGTACAATCTTGCATGTATTTTACGTCGATTTATAACATTTTTTGTTTGTGTACGAATCAATAGATCTTAATAGTGTTTTTGTGTTTGTTTATAGTTGCCGAGTTGTAAACCTTCGATCGCCCAATTGCTATTCAAGTATGAATCTGGGGAAAAAAGTTCAAAATTACTCTCTGAATTTTCTCGAGAAACTGAAAGAAATCAAGACGGAGTACATCAGTCTATTAGATTTGCTCTCGAAAATGGCGCGTGAACGGGAAAATTTTACGACCTTGTCAGGTTTGTTTGCCAATTTGAGTTAGCGCCAAAAATTGTCGAAGAACACTTAGTAAGGAAAATTTCGGTTTGGGTCTGTGTTGCGCAGATCTTGGATATTTGATTAAAACTGTTAAATTTAATTTAAGTTAAATTTGTTTTTATAACTAATTTATATTTTGAAAACATTAATTAGTGAAGTTAAATTGATTTGAAGAATTTTTTTTAAAAATCATTTTTAAGGAAACTAGAAGGGCAATTTTTGTTTTCTTTTTTTAAAAAATTTGGAGTAATTTTTGTTAGTTTTTCTTTTTTCCATTGAAGGGAATTTGGGAGTAGTTTTTCCCTTTTATGAGAATATAAATGAATTTGAGAAATATGTTTTCTTTTTTTCCTTCTTAAAAAAATTTTGAAAGTAATTTTTTTTCTACCTTGGCCTTTTATTTTTGTTTGTTGAAAGATGTCATAATTATAAAAATTTAATAACAATCAAAATAAGATTGTATGAATCAATAGGATATTTATTTTGATTAGTCATCAAATTTTACTTTAACTGTAATCAAATCTCTGTAATTATAAGATATTTTCAAATCTTTAGTTTATAAATTTACAAGAAATTATCACATAAATTATTTTTATATTAGTAATATATACTTACCCATATAAATATAGATATTCTGAACTTTTTGAAAAAAGAAAAGAAAAGAAAAGTTTGATTCTTCGGCGAAGGGAACCACTAAACAGAGGATCATTTATTTTAGGTAAGCACTCTTTTTTAGTATTATTATTACACACTCTAATCTTTTTTCCAGTATATTTAGAAGAAATAAATCCTTTATCTAAAATAGTTTTTAATTTATATAAAAATTCATTACTTAGATTTTTAATTTTCTTGTGTCTTTATAAATCTATGACATATATTAAAAAGTAACAATTTTAAGTCTGTAAAATTATTTCAGTCACAAATCCAGCACATCAGATATAGCTTCTCTTTTCTCATTTTATTTCTTTTCTTATACAAAACAGAAGGTTTAATGCACACTTGCCGATGGTCTAACTTGAACCCCTTTAGTCTCTCCGTGTACGTCGCCCAACCCAAGATCTAATAATTGGGAATTGCCGAATTGGGTTTGATATTGAGATTGTTGTTGGTGGTGCTTTGAGTTCTTATTTTCTTCTAAGTTTAATTTTGATGATTCAGTAATCATGGGATGAGAGAAAGTAGAGAAGGGATATTTGGTTTGATGATGCAAGAGGAAGAGGAGGATGATCTTAGGTTATTTTATTTTATTAATTATTATTTTCGTTTAATTGTATTTTTATTTTTTAAAATTAATTTAGATGTCATATGGCATGTTATATAATTAGTGTATTATTCAGACATTTTTCAAACGTAAGTATAAATTAATTTCTTCTCAATTTCCTATCCCTTCGCTTTCCCAAAGACAAAGTGACTTTGGTGACTTGAATGAATGACAATATTTCATTTTCACCGTGAGCATTTAATGCCCATCAGAAAAGAAAAAAATCAATGAGAAAAACGAGCAAATATCTTTATATTATTTTTATTTTTGTTTTTATAAAAAATTTTAAGCTGCGTTGTATGGTTACTCCACATTCATGGGAAGAATACATCTATGATATTTCATTATTTTGGCAGTTTTGGTATTATAATTTTTCCTTGAAAAAGAAAATATTGTGGAATAATTATTTTTATAGAAAAATAAACTATTAAATTAAAGTTGTAGATACATTTTATTTAGTAATGTAGACACTTTTTGTTGTTAAAGCTTTTTTCTTCGAAACCTTGGACTCTAATTTTAGAAAAGGATATAGAATTTACATTTAATGCCATATAAGAATATGGTTATGTTATTGTTGATGGAAAATATAGTTCTAATCAAGAAATAGATAAACTTCTCATTTTAAGTTATATATTTTTTGAATTTTAAGAGATACACAGTATATCATCAAATATTATTTACCACTTAAAGAATATATTAGCTTACAAAGACCAATAAAAGTTCCACTCTATCTATTAGCACAAGAAAATACCATAGAAAAAGAAAGAAGAAAGGATTCAGCATGCCGCCTTCTGGCATTCCCTCCTCTTCTGTAGTTGTTTTCCTATCCGCAATATTTGTGTTATTAGCCACTCCTTCATTGCCAAGGCCAGCCTTCCAAGCGGAGTCTCAAATGCAGGCTTAATTAAGGCCATTTTGTTCCAGCACCCCAAAACCCTTCTTTCGGTGTAAAACTTTTGAAATCCAATCCCAAAGTAGGCTCTGCTGATCTTCCAGGCCTCGCCGGGATTGCTGTGGACATTAGCAAGAGCCGAGGTCGCGAACAACTTGGCTTATATCCAGAAACTTATCAAAACAGCTTCTTCCGAACGTCCACCTGGCAGTGGCCCTAGTTTGAAGGAACGCTTGCTGTCCGGCGCTGAGAATTATCAGGATGCCACGGATGATATTCTAGGGATCAAAAAGGCTCTCAAACCTAAAGATTATTTCGCTGCACAAACTGTAGCATCAGCTCTGTTAGATGAACCTCAGACTTGTGACGAAGCCTTGCAGGATGACACATCTCTACGACTCCCTCAACGTAATAAACAGCTTGAATATGTTGCTACCGTGATTTTGGCCATCTTCGCACGTCTAAGGGGTCAAACTAATTAGTAGAATTCTTAACTTTTTTTTTTTCTTTCTTTTCTTTTAAGAGCATCGAAATGTTTAAATGCGGTCTAAATAAAGACCCTGTTCTGTTTCAAAAATGAGAAGGGAATAAGGCGTGACGATCTGACCACCAAACTGTCAACCGGGTATAAGTGTTCTCGAAATTTGCATGAACATTATGAGATGCGATCGTGCTCACGCCTTGTTAAATGAAAGAGAAAAGGCAAAACATCAACATTTTCATTTGGGTTGATTGGTTCCATATGTGATCGGATTTGTTTGAATTTTCTAGCCATCTTTTACTCATGAATTGACCTTCTAATTTCTATATATATAGCGAGTTCTATTTTATTAAATTTGGTTTCCCACATAACTTCACGCAATTGCTCATCGTTTAGTAAGCAACCAATGGCCAGCCAATTCATGTACCAGGCCTCCCATAGATAAATAATGATCGATCCACAGAAATAGATGGTTATGGGTTAGATCCATAGATCAGGAAATACAGAATCTCCAAAAGCATCATTCTAGTGATTTTATGTAATATTACAGGATAACCTCAACTATCTTGTCCAAATTTTTGGCAAAGAAACCAAAACAATAGTGTCCATGTTCTATTAACCGGGTACTTCATAGCTGCATTCATGATTTGGCAATACGTTGGTCTTGCAAATGCAAAGACAAAATTAAAGCCAAAATTATTAATATATACATCTTGATCCTCAGAGTATTCGGTGTTGAACTATTTTCGAATAAATAAGCTGATAAAGACGCACACCTACACGATGGCTTGGAAGGGACTCCAGTTGACATGTTCCATAAAAGAGAACCTAAAGTTCTGCGATGTCTGGGCCACAATATTCAGGACCATTCAATAAGTATTACTAAGTTGTGGAATTTAACTCCGACACTAGAAAAGAATAAGTAAACATAAATCACACGGTTTCATACAGTTTATTATGTTTAATGCAAGTATAATCTTATAGTTTTTTCAAAAAAAGAACACATAAATCACTGCATTGTCTTACACAACCTGTAATTTTTTAAACCCATATCTGGGGTGACTTCAAAATAACAATCAATGAATCCCTGCAAATACAGATACGTTAGCATTAATTAATATGTTGCAATCTTATTCCTTAAAACCTTCTGCTTTGCAACTTCCGACGGAAGGATGTCAACAGTAAGAGGGTAAATGCCCATTACCTCTACACTTCAAAGGAGAACAGTAGTTGGTTTGTAGTCAATCACAATGACCTTCTCTAAAGCAGGCAAGAACACATTGCCGAATTCAACATGAGCAGGATGAGCCAAATACTCTGCAATTCCCTCAGTGGTCTCAAAGGTGGATTCGAATACATGAGTGAATCCTTGATGCAGGTTCTCAATGCTTACATCGGTTCCCCTGCCAAATTGTATTAATATGGTGTGGAAAAATGTTATCTATCTACTTCTCATAATGTTAGAGGTTTCTCTGTCAAGCAAACATACAATTTTTGGATCCTATGTTCCCCTGTGTGCACCCATATACTTCATCTGTCCATTAAAAAACTATTGATTGACACTTTAAGAGACCAATTAAACTTTGAACTACACAGCAATGTGATCCAATTTCACAAATCCCATTCAATCGCTGTGCATTCAAACTTGAGATCTCCAAATCTTTTTTTAACCAGTTTCGCTCGGGGACCAGATGCTCCCACTCTTACAAAAAGATCCAGTTACAAAGTCCCAGAATCTTCTACTGCACTCCATGATCCAATTATATTTTTCATTTTTTCCTCCTGGAAACGTAGTTGGTCGAGCAAATTCTGGAGATTCAAGCATTTCAGTTAAACTTTTCCCAATCCATGCCGTCCAATTTTCTAGCTTTTCTATTTGGGTTCATCTCAATCTATACCAAATAGATGTCAACGTCAAATTCAACCAAACACAAAAACAGAAGGGTGACACTATGATTCTTTAAAAAGGATCAATCCGTAAGCAACAGTTTGCTTCCTAAGAACGGGTGACAGAAATCGACCTACTGAGAAGCAAGAAGGCAACTGAGAGAAACTGAATTGAAGAAACAGAGAGGAAAAGAGAACAAGAAATTGGATTACCAGTGGAAAGACTTCATGGGTTCGACGAGATTGACGAGATTAGCATATCCCTTGATGAGTTTCTTGATCTGCGCGGCTTCTATTTCTTCTTTGAATTTCGCTAACAGTACGTGTTTTACCACTCCTTTTGCTTCCTCCATCTCCCTTCACCCCGATCTCTCCCTCCTGCCTGCTGTGCCGTCCCAGATTTCCACCTCTCTGTCGTCTCTCGTAGGTCGGAGCTGTTCAGTCGACTAGCTCTCAACGACCTTCAAGATGTCAGTTTTATTGAATAAAAAAAAATGTATTTATTATTATTATTTTAAAATGTTATTTAAAAAAAAAAAACCAAAATTATGAACATTAAATAATACCGATAACTTTAATAATATATTTATTAATTAAATAATAAATGAGATACTCAAATACTTCTAAATTGGCTTACCTAAATCTTTAATTTAATATTAAAATTATAATAAATAAAATTTAATTAAGTATTAACTTTTAATTTATAATAAATTTAAATTAACTCTAACATAAAAATTTTATTTACTATTTTATTTATAAAAAAGAAAAAAAAATCACGTCATTCTTATAACTTTAATGGTCTATTGGTTAAAAATAGTTTAAGAACAATTAATAGATAATTTATAATTATGATGTTATCATTATAATTATTCTTCCTAAGGATAATTATTCTATAAAATTTACCTTTAAAGTGAAAAATAAAATATAAATAATAATCAATTGATTGACTAGGGGCACGTCAGTCGGAATGATGCATTTATCAAGTTGAGGCTCTGCATCAGGACAGGAAACGAATATTGGAGAAAGGAAAAAGAAATTAAATTAGACACAATCACTAAAATATTATGTAGCACACACAGTTGATTTACCCAGAAAAACACAGAGAGAGAGAGAGAGAGAGATCGTTGGGTGGGATTGCCGACATGCCAGGCTGTGAACATTTCATACAAAACAAACGCACATGCAAGACATAACAACATATGATTCTTTTTCAACGACACTCCAACTCTCACAGCTCCACTTTTTGTATTAACAATACTCGGGGCCATTTCTGCTTTACTAACTAACGCCAGGCGGTACGGTCTTATTTCTCCAAACAAAACTTGCAATTATGGGAGTACAGTTCACTGTAATACGTGGGATTACCTAGTAAATTTCGTAGATTTAATTATATAGGTGACAAATAAATGCCTTAGATATTAATTATCATTTATCAATCAGTCCATTCTGATCAGTTGTCAACGTGGAAACCGAGGGTTGCACCGCCAGAGACGCTCACGTTAATGTCCTCCCTATCCATTTGTAGAAATATTGATGGCTAGTTGCTCACCTGCTCAGCAAAAGATGGAGGAGGAGGGGTGGCTTTAAGGCCCTCCCAAGAGATCAAAAGTATGTCAAAAGCTTGGGCTCAAGGACAAACATGCCAGCATTGAAGTAGAGGGGGAGGTGGGGGCCCAACTCCATGGGCCATTGGACCTTTTCAGGGGACTGCTGGCAGTATCCAATCTGATACAGAGCCACCTCAAGTCTCCTCACAGAAACAGTCCATCACAGCCTAGAAATACCCATTCGGGGAATCGAAGACGTGATCAATCTTGCCAAAATACTTGAATGTCGCCGTCCAAAATTTATCATTTTTCTCGTATTCCACGAACTAAACAAACCCGTATGTACAATAAGCATCTGTTAGAAACCATGTCGTAACTACACAAACTAATAAGGCTCCTATAGATATAAGCACAGATAACCACAACATAAAAATCTAGCCAATTTTTTTTAAAAAAAAAAAATAAAGGACGAGGGAAAACAAATTAAGATCCAAGAAAACCAAAAATTAGTAAGAAAATATTTTGGCAACATATACATACATATGTATATATATGTATTCGTGCTACATGTTATAGTGTCAACAATTTTTTTTTTTTTTTTGGTGTAATCTTGGCGCATGCAAGTACAATCACTACAAGAAACTACAGAATTAGCAAATTGTGATTGAAAATGAAATATTACTGCTAGAATGTTAATGTTGTCATACTAGTAAGTTCAAAATTCGAAGTTAACTAATTATTGCAGAACAAAAAGTTATTTGCTAAAGAATATATCAAATTTTCTCTTACCACCGTATGTAGCAGCAACTCGTAAGTAACTGCTAAAAATTTAAGTTTTAAAATTTTCCACAATAAGATAAAGTAACCCGATTATTGGTCTCATAAAATTATAGCAATAATTTTTATTTTTATTTTTTTAGTTTTGACAATAAAAAATCCCACTGTTAAATATCTAGTTCTTGCAGTTAATACAATTATTTTTGAACAAAGTGCTTTGTCACTCGCGGAGATTAGAGAATAACCTATACTGGGAGCAGCCCACTTGAAATAGAGCAGTTTGTAACAAGAGCTATGAATTAAAATTACCTCCCCAATGCGCAGCTTTGAGTAGTTGATTTCATAGTAAGCCATGGCAAATAGGGTCTGGTTCTCCAGTAGGTGAACTGTCTCAAACTCACGGACGATACATTCCTGAGATTCAAGCACCTGACCGTGGACCTCGGGGACATCATGCAGAACAGAAACTACAAGAGGGTACACGGATTTTGCTTTCCTTAGGCCCTTGGCCAAACCCACCACACCCTTCAGATAGTCTCCATTGCCTGCCAAGAAAGTAACATGTGCCCTCTTTTGCGAGTTCATGGGGTCGTCCATAATTATTCGTCCACATCTAATTTCCATTAAATCATTGATTAAAAATCTCAACACGTGGCGGGTAACACTGCTTCTGTCTTTGGCCTTTGTCTGCTCTACAAATTGACACCGGAAAAGTGGGCTCAACGAAGTTTGCTCTTTTACCGTCAAAACAATGTCTTAGATGATGGACGGCATCTGATTGAAATTTGTATAAGATTTCTAAACTTTGGAACCTCGTTTGTGTACGGAAGTCATGGAACTTCTGGTACGTAGCACATTGTGCTTCAATTGGGACGCATTTATCTGTTAGTTACACAATATTCATAAAAGCTTAAGTGGCTGAAGCTTAAGTAGCCTTAAGTGGGAACATAAGAAGAAATTGTTGGTGGACCCTATGAAAATGGTGAAATTTTTTAAGGCCCCCTAAAATCATCCGCCGTCATCCGTCTCCCTGGCTATGTAGTCAAATTCTATTCATGATTCTTTATTTTCAAATAAAAAATATTCATAAATTCTTAACTGACAAGTAGACGTAAAATTGGAAATATAGTTTTCAGATAACTAACATTATAATACCATGAGACAAAAAAAAAAAAAAAAGTTCCACGGTGGTCAACCTGGACATTATTATTCGAATTTTAACTCTTCGATTTGAGGCAAAAAAAAAAAAAAAAAAAGAGATGGGACAATGCCGTTTATTACAGATCACTGCAGCACTGGTTAAAAGTGTCGTGTGAGTAGCACTTTTATGAATGCACGCTATGAAAATGCAAAAGTATAAAGGGAAACTCATAAGTGAGGTACTAAAATCAGTGTCCTTATTCAGATGCCTAACTCAGAGCTGAGAATATAGCCCCCATGAAATATTCATTGGGACATGTAATTCAAATGATGATCAATGAAAGAAAATGGAAATGAAAATTGCTTGGAGGTCATTTTCATGTGTATGTTTTGATCCCAAGAATATTACTTGGCCACGGATCTACTACCTGCAACTTGGCAGCGAGGGTCTCTTCTCAAAACATTTGGAATCCACCCATATAATGTTGGACGATTCTCTCAAAATTTGGAGAAAGAAAAGCAAAGCAACAGCCCCACAAATTTAAGTAGATGCGATAATGGGGAGAGATATGCAAGGTAATTGAGATTGGTAGCTTATGATTCGTGACCATGATTGACACGAATGTTCAATTGAGCATAACGAAATAGAAAAAGCTACATGGACAAAGACCAAAAAAGGAACATATTTGAATCTTGATATTTTCCATATTTGAATGATTTTGTGAAGACAATAATACTTAAAGAGTATGGACTCTCAGCCTATAATAAACATATAGTTCACTATTCCAGCAATCAAACACAATTCAGATTTTTTTTTTTTTAAGTTCATTGTAATGGTCCCATCAGATAAATCAAATATCTTTTGTCTATTTTTTTTATATATATGATTTCTTATCTTTAATCCTTAATCTCATCACGCATTTTATTGGGATGACCACAATAAAGGATTGTCCCGTCAACAGTGTTTTCTCAAGATTTTCTTTTTTTTTTCCTTAAGGTGGCTGTAAGCCTTACGAAACAAAAAATATTATAGGAGCATCTCACAACCACTGCACCTCAAACAAATCCTGATCCAAAATAAGTCAAATTCCTGCCGAGAGGCACTGAAGAGTAGGATCATTCAGTAACAATGAGAAGGCAAAGCTATTCAGAGCATCGGTCACTTTATTTTCTTCACAATGTACATGGGAAAGAAGAATTTCTCAATCTCAGTATATATAACCCCGGCAATTCTGCGCTAGGTTTGCCTTGGGGTGAGTTTCTTTTCCCCAAAAAGATTGTATCCACCTCTTTCCTCAGGGCTCCCGCCCCATCAATAACATCTTATCAGAAACAGGACCCGACCTGACTCAAAGCCCTAAATTCTGTAGACTGAAACAATCAAACACTACAAAAACAACAAAGGCGAGTTTCTGTGTCTGCGAAATTCCCCTAATAACGATGAATCCATTAGTGGTTACTATTAGCCATTCGGGCTGCATTGACCTCTGTCTAAATTGTTAAGGCCTCAGTATGCCCACCACCCTCGTGTCCCAAGAAGCCACTTGGGGTGTAATTCATTTGGGCCTTACTTTGTCCAAAATGGAGATGAAATTATGTCCGACCTAGGCCCAAACTATCACAAATCTCGCGGAAGGCTTAACAAATAGTCACATGGATACCTGACCTTAAATTTTCAACATTTATTTAGGCTCAGGCACTAGCCGCTGATGATGTTCATTTCTTTTGTGTAGGATTGTTCCCAGTCACGTCACAACAGACGATACAAAAGCAATGGTAACTTGTGCAGCTTGTGTCTTGGGCATACGTTAGATTTCTTGTCCTAACAATTTGGGCGTCCATACCATTTTTCTCACATGGAAACTTGGACCATCGATTAAATCAAAGGTGGACAAAGCCCGAACTTCAACGTCAAAGCAAATTAGGTGTTGGTGCAAATTCCCGGTAGCAAAGTTTGTTATTGAGAGTCATTGTTGTAATGGAATCATTACAACAATGACAATGCTTCTCGAGCTGACTCTTGCCTTCCACCCTAAACTTGAAATTTTATCACTAATATGCCGTTATGTTATTCGTGTATTATGTAATTTATAAATTTTTGCAGTTGGAATTTTCGTAGCACATTATAAAAATGATATTCGTCAAGATATTATTGTTATTAAACTCATAGTTCAACAAATAGGCAAAGTACCAAACCGGTGTCCCTATTTGTTCGCCTAAATCAAAAGTCGAGTAAGATAGAATGAGAACACACGGAAATTTGAAATTAACTACAATAACATGACAGGATGCGATGGTCTTGCACAAGTTTATAAAATTTATTTTGCCAGAGTTCCATAGCATCATCATCCTATGGAGTCTTAGACTTTGTCACCCATGAGAGTGACAACTGATATTTGACAACTCATCCTACAATTACAACGTTCCTAGCATGTTTTGTATCTTTACAAAGCTTGAAAAAATGAAATTGTCTTTCCGTTGAAAATCTAATTTTTTTTTTATTATTTTAGAATTGAGATGATGGCATTTGGTAACGTACTTGTTATGATAATAGTGCTCGAATACAGGCGCCCCCCCCGTTTGTTGACACGCGGGACTAGCTAGGCATAAGCCCAAGAATGTGATGTCGACCATGGCTTTATAGACCAACCATAGAGGTTGAAACTTTAGGCCACGACTACTAAAAAACTCATTATAGCTTAGGCTGCTAATTAATTTATTTATAGATCCCCCGTACTGTCCAATGGATGGCAATATATCCTTTCATTTAAAATATTATCTAAAGCTTTAACATGCAAAGCACCAATGACTTGTAGCGTTGGCATCATGATTGATTGTCTGGCTAAATATTTCAATAAATAACAATGTAATGCCGCAATGACAAAACTAGATAGCAGAATAGTTGCACCCTAGTCCTAATTGGCGAGCTTATTTAACTTAATACCTTGTTCTGTTGCGCTTTAACCAGCCAAATGGCCCCATAGTAGGAGCGATAAAGGGAATTTAAGCATGTTTCAAACGCTTTTCTTTCTAGTTTTGGGAGCAATTGCTGAGTTCAAACACTTCAAACTGTGTTCTAACTTTCCTGTCTTTCTGCTAGCTAGAACACAGGTCTCGAGTCTGATCGATGATGATGATGCATGCATGGGGCACAGCTTGGCAAGAGAATCACAATCATTGTGTCCAATCAAAAAGCTGAATTAACAAGCGTACAAAATAGACGTAATTTGCTTTTTTTTTTTACATATCCTATGTTTAATGTCCGGTACAAATTGAAAAGTAAGTATATATGCACACATTTTTATTTCAAAAATATGCTTCTTCAAATGATGGTTGGATCTCAAATTCCAAACAGAGGAAGTTACAAGGCTGTTCACTGGTATGAACTAACGCTGCAGACGAGTTGAGACGAATCAAGTTTTTGTCATGCTCAAACTTGGCTCGGTCTAATAAATGGACTTCAAAATGAGACTTGGTACAGGTGTCCTTTAATAACAAAACAAACTCGAATCGCGTCTACCATTATCGAACCGAGTTTTTGAACTTTTAACAAATATGTTGTTTAATTTTATAATATTAACAAAATAATTAAAATAAAAAAATATGGTTATACATAGAATTAAATGACAAAAAATATTTATTTTAATAAAACCAACTAATTGAAAATAAATATTTAATTTTAGTGTACAAATTTGTGTGTGTGTGTGTGTGACACACACATTCAAATTTGTATACATATATATATATATATATATATAATTTTGAAAATAAGCTTAATAAATATTACTTTTATGACATAATAAATAATTTTTTAATAACTATAAAAAAACACGTTTTCAAACGAATTACAAGTTCAAATAATTTGAATTTATCTTTACTTAAAATTCAACTTGTTTATTAAACGGAGTTTTAAATTAGACTTGAATGTTACTGCCTTTTAATTAAATAAATAAAATTTTATCGAATCAAATGACTGAATTTATGGAGATTTAGTACGGACAAAAGCTGTGTTCAAAGTTTGTATCAGGCGGAGAAACGCAGTCACACACGTGTAGAAATGTAATGATCTCAATTAAACAAAAAGAAGGCGGCCACAAGTGGCTTTAGGGATTCATAAAAATCTATTTCCCTCTTCATCGTTACGCAAATCTTTATATTTTATTGAAATTACGTAGGAGGCCCAAGAACCAACAATGTCGTGGATTTAAGGTACGAGTTTCATAGTTAATATTAAGCAAACTACTACGTGTAGATTTAGTTGGGAGAGGGTGGCTTGGAACCGAAATATGCGTGGCTTGCCAACAATTAAAACATCTTAATTTTCGATCATGGAAAGACCGTCGTTATTTTTGTTTGTCAAACAATGCCTCCAGCCTCATATCTGATGAAACTAAATATATAAAAATAATTAAATCACCGAGTGAGGAATATAAAAAAAAAATAATACATTAAATTTTAATATCACGTCAAATAATATCATATAATTTTATATCTGCATAAAAATGCTAATAGATAGTATAAATTATGTCACTTGTTTATAATTTACTAACGTGTGAGATGTTATATTCTTAACAATATCTTAACTTTCGTTGATTTGCAGACCTGTGATATTGCTCACTGGAAAAGTTTTTCAATTATCCTCGATCAACCTTTTACTTTCTCAGCTGACACTGGAAAAGTTTCAAGCACTTGTAGGAAATGCACTCGGGGGGGTTTGTTCCATTGAACAAATACCAGACTTGATAATTATCTGAGAAAATGGCACGACTCAAAAGAAGAATGGGGGGAAGAAAAAAAAATAAAAAACAAAGAAAAAAATTTGGCCCGTCTCTTACTCTTGATAGTTATCCATTCCAAACAAGTGCATCTAGACCATAAAAGGAAAAAAAAAAAAAATAGAACAGGGAAAGAGACAGAGAGAGAGGGAGAGAGAAGTAGTTAATCATGGATTGATCCAGGATTATTAGCACAATTAGGATGTAACACGAGGTACTTAATAACTCCGAAAGTAGAAACAAAAAATTCCAAAAAACTGTCTTTTACAACGTGGACTTTAAGGTGAGAGGTTCCATTGAATCTGGACTAGCAAAATTTGTTGCCGATCAATTTCTTTATCTCTTCCTATTCGCAACCATAATTCCATTCCCTAAACGTACTTGTCACCATTTTTAGGTATTGAGTTACTTTCGTTGCAGTTGTAGTTATATGTAGCTGGCAGTCGGTTACCAATTTTGTCCCATCATCCTTGCCGTCATTTTCTCCTTGTTATCTTCATCGTCATCCTCATTGTCGATGCTGACATCCTACCACAAAAATCCATTTGCGCTCCCAAATAAGTCTTTAAAATATGTACACAAATGAACGTGCCAAAAATAGATCTTGAATCTTAGGCATAATTAAACAATAAGAAAATCTGGCTGCCATGGTGAATTACATGTTTTCATTTGAATCCTGCAAATGAACTTCTTGTAGCCTATAGGACACATTGATTCTCCCCAACCCTAAAGAAAATGAAAGGAAGAAGAAAATATATAAAGAGTTCGCTACCTCCAAAATGCAATTTATCATCATTCTTGTCACATAGTCCGATTGCGCATGACTGCTAGATTTTACTATTGGTCAATTTGCTTCGTTTACACGTAATTAGGGACGGTTAACTAATAGAATTGTGTCCCGGTAGTATTAACCTAAAAATTTCTATGAAACGTCGCATTTTCATATGGAATACGTCAAGCCCTGATTAGACGTCGGAATTAGTGCATTTAATTTTGGCTACAAAGAATTCTTTTCTTAGAACCTATAGCACTTTACTCGCTTGCTTGTTGACGAGAAAAACAAAATCGTAGGTAAATAGGATCTTTAATCCAACAAATGATATATTATTTTTCATAGCTGGTTTCCAAAAGAGAAGCCAATCCCCAAAAACTATACATGGTAAAGCCAAAACTCTCTTAGCAGAACAGAGAATATACAATGAAAGGAAATATACATACCCAGCTAGCAACACTCTTTAAACTCAAACACTCGGTAACAATTTATATCTTCGCTAAGAGTGGGTTTTTTTCTTCCTTTTTTATACTTGATTTTGTCCAAGGAATTTACAAAACTGTTTGCCTCTCTTGTTCTAAAGACGAACTGAATCTTACCAAACAATAATTTGTCCATCTCTTTAAGAAAGTTCACATGCTTCCACAATCGCTTACAAAGGTTTGTTCTACTGAAAAAGAAAAATCTTTAATTGCTAATTAATTGGGAGTTTAAGAGAAATCGGCAACGAGGATTGAACAGTGATTGATGACGGTCGTGGAAACGTATACAATGAAACATCAACTTCAAAGATATCTTAAACAAAAGGACCTTAGCTCCCCAGCTTGGGAGGTCGCCATGCCCCCTTAATTTGTGCCTTTCGTTAACATTGCGGCCTGAATGATAGGTCATCACCCATGACGGTCAATGCGTCTCTATGGATAACGCTGCGAAACCCCAACACGTGTTTTTGCCACGTCATCCACCTCCATGTCAGATCTCCTTCCACGGTTACCGTGAACTCTGACTAGGAAGGATGATGAGACTGAAGGGTCTAGATAGACAGTCCTCCACTCAACAATCAATTGTGAGAGAGAGAGAGAGAGAGAGAGAACCTAATTAGTTAAAACTATAATGAACCTTTCTTAGTGCCTCTAACAGGACAGCACGCTCTGTCAAAAGAAAATTTGGAGAAGAATCTATCGAAAATTAATTAGACAAAACTATCAAGGTATTGAGGAGTCAGAGACCAATATGGTTACGCATGCTTTAACATAAATGGCTAAAGACTGGAGGGAACAAAGAACGCAATTTCATATTAAATTATAACTTTAAAGTTTAAACTAATGCATGCGCCTCAGAGATGAGACAATGGTCCTTTTCGCGGTCGCTGTGGCCGCTTTCTTCATACTCAGCAAAACGTGTCTATATGATGTTGGAATTAATTTAATGGAGTTCTTTAGACGCTAACTGATATGTTCAATTGATTAAATTTAAGCACGAGAATTCCACAATTTCTGCCAGGAATCAACTCTTTGCATGTTTGGAACATGAACCTCGAAATTAAAAGGACTCAAGTTTCAAACAATCCGCCAAGGATGATGGTGAGATGTAAGAAATAGGAAATTGCTTTCTAGCATTTAGTTTACTATCCAAATGAAACTTTTAATGGACCATAAAATGAACAACTTAAATTTACAATATTATGTTAAACTAAGAGTAAATGAATGAAATTAATCACACTCTACGGAAAACCATCTAACATCTCGTCTCATTCTAAAACTAATGGTGAGGATCAATACTGTCGGCATGGCCGGTGAAATGGCTGCCGATTCAATTATTTAACTTTAGATAGTTTCAAATTCTAAACGTGTCAACATAGGAGAACGGGAAAAAAAAAATGGCAAACTAAACTACTTGCTAGATTACTCCTTAGGATGCCTTTGATAGCAGCCTTCTTAGAAGGCCATTCTGTCATAAAGTGAATGCTGCGCATGACATTTTGAAATAGGTTCAAAGTGTTTCAATTTTCATAAGTTTATTATGGTAGAGACTGCAATTAATTATTTATTACCTTTTTTTTTTTTTTTTTACTGATGTGTTCAAGTACAATGGATTGCATAATTCCCCTTGCACGCCTTTTGATAGAAAAGTACGCTATTTTTCCCAAAAAGAATACGCCCGTCAACCATAAAGTTTGGGTCAAAGACGCATAGGAGTAGGAGAAAAGAATGCTTGTCTTTATAATAAAATATAACCACACAGATAATAATAATAAAATGAAGAAGAAGAAGAAGAAGAAGAAGACTAAAACTATTTAAAATAACAGAGAGTTGCTGTATGCGTGTTTGAACACCGTCCTAGTCGGAATGTCAACCCCATTATGCCTTAAATCCGCTTAGCTTTTGACGAAGGACCAGAAGAGACAATGAATTGGTTGATACAGTCTGGCAAGAAACGTTGTTCGAGTTGATAGTTAATATTGGAGCATGGACGTCTTTTATGTGTTGTGCCGTCTACTTAAAAGTTAGACTTTAGCAGGATGACAACAAATAATAAACCTCTTAAACCCAATAGTTTCAACTATTAGCTACTTGGGAGCTGGCCGAAGTTGTAGCAAAATGTCAAAATGGCATATAAAATGAAGATTGACAAAGCCAAGCTCATGCATAAATTGGTTTCGGGGTATGTCCACGACATACCTCAATCATTGCGTTTGATGATGATATTCTGACACTATGTTATAGTCCTATGCCAAGGCATACACCCTATTGCAGGGCAACTGGTCATGCTTTCCAACAACTGCCAATATAACAATCTTATCGTGTCAGACTTCACGACAATACCAGAAACCCGAATTTTATTAATGATGAACTAGAATAGTTCATTAAGCATCAAGATACGAGGTTGTTGACTGTTACAGAGTCTGAAAGTCACCCATTTTAGTTATAGATTCTGTACCGAACCCTTGTGCGGCAATTTGAAAAATTTGTTCTGGTTGGTTATAGTAACTGCAGTCAAAGGAATATTAGGTGCCGCCTTAGATGTTGTTAAATGAACGTCAAGTTGTGGTTGATTAAAATCAGATAATCTTTCAAGCGCTGGAGGAATTAAAAAAGGGACCGAATATAGAATATGGGTGGTGGGCCACGTATAAACAGGATTAGAGTTGATTCTTCTGTCTCACTGTTTTGTTTTCAACCCACCAGCTCCCTGTTGGGGAGTATTAAAAAAAAAAAAAAGTCCTTCGATGAGAATCCATCTACAACCTCCATTTGATTAATTTTCTAGAAAAAGTGCTCAACATAAAACTTTTATCATTTTGTTAAGCATTTAAGTTGCAATCAAAAGTTTTAGTTATCATCATTTCACAACTCACCAACCATTCATTTTTTCTTTGCAAAGTTAACATCATGCTGGAATTTAAGACCATAAACCCGAAGTAGAAAGACGCAAGTTTATGCGATTAGTGTTTAATGTTCAAATTCTTAATTGATATTTTTAATATCCCACAAAAGGTGGATATGACACTGGAGTCTTCGTTGGAAAAATGTGAATGGCGCTGGAATAAACAAACTATTCCTTAGAATCAAAGTCATAAACAGTACTTAAAATACTTAAGATTCCAATTTTGAAAGTTGTAACTTTGAATTTCGCAAGACGTGGTGTGAGATTTTATTTACTTAATTTCATTAAATGAAAAAAGCGTACTCTCAGTTTTGTTAATCAAGATTCAAACACTTAGTATGTCATACAGCAAATGTTTTGTCAATTTCTTAACCCCTTTCGTAATTAACCTATCTAGTATGTTTATGTGCACAAAAACTGATTTAAGATATGTATTGCTCGATCGAGACTCGCTTTGAAATTGAAAACAAAGGAAGAATACAAGGTCGCATAAAATAAAGAGTATTTTCGTTTTGCCCATTCAGAACTAGGGCTGCCGCCGAATACAGAATTGGCCAGCCAAAAATAATCAAGGAGCTAGCATTTTCAGAACACCAAAATAGCATATGCCCATCAAAATAAACAGCATGTCATTCAGCCATCACTGCAGCACTTACACTTTCAGAAACATCCAAGTGACATTGATGTTCTTTAACTAACCCCAAGTTTGTCTAAATGGTTAGCTGTGTAGTATCAGTCTAGCAACTTGGATTGAACCTTAAAATCAGCATCTTAAAGGTCAACTTGGGCAGGAGTTTTGTTTTTTCTTTGATCAGGTCGGCATCTTTATATATCTGGTTTTGTGCAGCCTAGCTTCCCCAGGATGCAATGAATAAATGCTCTGAAGGCTGTTCACAAAAAGGCATCTTAATAGTCAAACTCTTTGAAGTACACACGCGGTGTGTAAAGAATATTGTTCTTTTCTCTTCTTATATCAAATGAATAGGAAATATGACATGACCCTAGCAAGATTATTTTTTGGTTGAGTGAATTTTCTTCGTCTTACTTTATCTTTCTCCCAAGGGAGAGGTGGGGTCGGACCCCGATCTCTTTCCACAAGCTTCCTTGGCGCTTGAGGTGTCTAGGTCTCTTGCTAAACCTCTTTTCAAGAGATTCAAAATTCTTTAAAAACATGCTCGTAATTGAGCATCATTAACAGGAAAGTTCCTGTGGGCTTTAGCGAATTGTTTCCTTATGATGTAAAGCATGTTTTGCAGCCTGAAGCTTCCACAAGGAATTTTAGTTCACTCGTGTACATTTGGCTTGTAGGTAATAGGTGTATGCGTTAGTTCCACTACCAAGTTAAGTTTCACATAATGCATTAGGGCATGTGATCATCACATGAGTCACCTTCCTTTTATTTAGTTACTAAATACATGTGATGACTGGTTCCATTTGTTATTTTGGGAACAATGGTTATCCCCTTTATTTTAATTTGCATATTTTAGCGACTATAGCGGCACTTGAAGCTCAGTGGATTCAAGTAAGATGAGAAAACTAAAGGAAAAGGAATAAAAAAATGAACTCCGGCCGAAAAAGAACAAAATCTTTAGAACTCAAAGATGTCCCCAATTATAAGAGACCAGCAAGTTATGGTAGGACAAAGGCTTAAAGCGGCAAAGGCAATTGCATAATAAGAAAGGATTATATTCCTTTTCCCAGAACACGTGACCATTAAGTCATGTAATGTGAAACTCTATGCCCATTATTTGGATGATCTAATCAGCTTATCTTCAATAAATTGTCCAGTTGTTTAATAATCCACCCAAGTGCACGCCACGACAAACAAATAACCAATCATTAATTATATTTATTAGTTTATGGTTGTTTATTATTTTGGCACCTAGCAAGTTTTTTCTTCTCGCCTTTTCTTGGCCAAAAGTATTTCCACTTCCTTTTCCTCATTGGAGGATCGATAAAAATGTGGACAGACCTATCACATATCAACTGGCCCATGGTGACCCAAAATTTTGAAATTTGTTACTGCCAGCCAAGCATGATTGGAAACCGAAAGAATGTAAAAGTAATTAACTAACCCTAAACCTGAAGGTAAAGCTTTTCAATTTTTCATTAATTCGAATCAATTAACGTTTAATTATGCTTGGATGTAGAAAGAAAGGAATGATCAGAGAAAGACGGAAATAGATAGGATTAATTCTTAGTATTAAACAGTGTCGGTAGATACTGACTGAGTAACCTTCTTTTGGATATGTTTTCTCCAATTTTACGCCCTACAAATCTTGTAATTTTTCATTGCCTGCCAAGAAAAGTAGTCGTGAATTGAGAAAGGGGCTCCACTACACGGACGGGCATTGGTCATGGCCTCGTGGATGCGCCATAATCTGCAGTTAAAATAGAAAGCTATTGCTATCAATTTGAAATCAAACTTGGCGTAGGCAGGGATTAAAACGTGCAGCTTGTTCTCGAAAATTAACTCGTTAAGCAATTCTGTTGAGATATTTTTATTTTTACGGTTTATTTTCGAATGAAAATTGCATCCCATAATTTCTTACAGGGACTGTCCTGCCCATTGAACAGCACGAACTCTAGAAACCCTGCGATCCCTGCCCTCCCCTGTATTCTCCAAAGCAATTTACTAATCAGAAAGCTCCCCTTGACCTGACTTCCAGTCACAGAGCATATACATTCCCTCCGTCTATAGCTTTACGTTCCCCTCTCCTTTTCCCGTGGCAATTCATCTGACGCATCTATCAGCCACGAGAAAGTGCCCATGATTAATATTATAAAACTATAATTGATAAAGACAAAATTGACCCCATACGCTAACTTTATCGGCATGTTTAGAAGGATCGAAACGGCTCAATCCCCCCTGTCGAATCTTTGATTAGATCTGGACAAGACCTTAGTTTGTTTCTAATTTGATGGCAGCTAGGAGAATCGTAAGTGGTCCAGCCTTAAAATGCGCCGAAGGGACTTCTTTGGGATGCAGATGCATCATACAATTGTTCATAATCATTAGGGGGGAACCAATCGGAGCTGTGGTGGTGGTGGTGGTGGTGTTGTGGCACAGATTCCAAATTCTGCGTCCTCGCCAAGGTGTTTGAACAGATTAAATATGCCCTCTTACACACACATACAGAAAAATAAGAAAGATAAACACGGAATTTTGTACAGCAGTAAATGTCGTGCTTCCGTGGTGTGTGGTCCGCGCATCTGGTGGGTCCACCCTCGTTGGATATTACTTACAGCTCCCGTAGTAGCAGTAGTAGTCCAATTGAACTCCATGCCGATTAAATGCAATAACTCACCGATATTTACCTTTTTATTTTTTCATTAAAATGGGTAAGTGAAGATAACATAGGGATTGTGTTGATGTACCGTATAACGAATTGAGTCACTATATTAAATTCGTAAAAAAATAAATTTCATGGTACTCAACAAAAACCACCAATTATTTTCACAATTATATAAAATCAAATATACATTTAATTTTATCGAGCAATTTGACAAAAATTTAAATTGGTAATCTTTACATGAAACGATCAAATTGTCTAACTATAAGATTCAAATGATCAGTGATACTGATATTTATCTATAACTAAGAAATTAAAGAAATGAATTAATCCCCTCGTTAATGCGGCCTATTGCCCACTAATGACGACGACGGTACATTCATAAATACAAAAGGCTATTGCATTAAATCTATATTTTCTTTTGGTAAATCTAATCTTTATATGGATTTTTTCGACTAGCAACAAACAATTGCAAAATCCAGGGGAGAATAAATGATATAAATTGTTCCTTTCTTTCTACATCTTCTCAATAGGTTAGATACATTGAAACCTGCTTTTGTTTTCAATTACTTATATATATATATATATATATATATATATATATATATATATATATATATATATATATATTAAACGTAGAGGCATGTTTTACAATTATTATAAGACTCATATATTCATGTAAAGGCAAAAAAAAATCTATTGCTCCACACCATATGTCATGTCATTTTACCATTTAATGCTTAAATTAACTCAGAAGGTTAGACAACCATGCGCCGGCTCACCGAGGGGGACACTTCTAGTGGACTGGTCCTTCCCCGGTGGCCTCCCATTTGCGAAGCCGCCCTAATTAGGTGGTCGAACATGAGGGAGACCAAGTCTTAATAAATTCTGCTATTTTCGAGTTTTTTTTTTTCTCATTCCTAATTTATATTTATTGCCGGTGGAAGTCTAGTGGTTCCTTAGCTTATTTTTCCTTGTATCGGCTTCTTGTTTGATTCTTCTAATTGAAGTTCAAAAGGTAATAAATAAAATTTTATATTAAAAGTAGGGTGTTGAATTTTAAATTTATTAATATTAATTTTAAATTTAAAAGAATCAATAATATCTTAATATTTAATATTTTCCCATAAAAAAAGGAATAAAGATAATTTAGGTAGCGGTTAAAAAAAAAACTTCGTATAAAGGCCTAAAATCATTGTCTATCATCTAAAACAACGATTTTTTTGGCCACAACGATAGTTCATCTTGAGACGAAAAAATAACAATTTTTACATTAAAAGACGTTCGTTTAAAGACGAGAAGGTAGCTTTAGGGATTAAAGGTAGGGATGTACATATGTAGGAAACAATTTCTTATTGTTAAAAAAGAAATCTATATAAATGAACTTTGACTTGTTGAATAAAAATGTAATGTGTACTCCTACAAATGCAGCCACTAAGGAAATAACCTTTTTTTTTTTTTTATTTTATCCAACACAAATAAGTAACTTATTAATTATTTTCTCCTTGGCGCGTGACGCCCAAAAAGTAATAATGTTGTCTATTAATCTAATATCAGTGTTGACTTGCAAAAGACAAATGTAGGAATAATTATTAATTCAAAGTTTAAATTTTTATTTACAGCTTTTAAACTTGAAATTTCGAATAAGATTGAGTTAAGAGTATTTTTATGAGAAACTTATTAGGAAAATCTAGTCTATAGGCCTAATTTATGGGCTTGTACCGTATCGGCCGAAATAGTGGAATGATGAAAATATCGGGAGAGTAAATTACATTTGTCAGAATTTCATTTATTGAATCCACAATTATATAATAATAGACTGGAGAATAATTGTTGTATGAGACGGTATCACCATGCCAGCATACTAACTTGTTACGATTGTATTTTATAGTTTCGTTCTCCTTGGAATTATCCTTACGATAAGAAGAAAATAAAGAAGGTGTTGGCAGTTGGACTGCATAAATTACACTCTGGCAAATTTAAGATAATTCCAAAACTGAAAAGAAAGTTACAAGGTTTTTTCTCAAAGGCTTTTTTATATTCCAAAGTGGATTGTATAGCAAACACATCGCACTAAACACAGTAATATGTGAATGCCATACAGAAGAGTATGAGAAGAAAACAAATTTCTCCTTTGTACCCAGCCCGCTCCCACCCCCACAACACCACCCCACCCCCCCCCCCCCAACAAAGAAAAAAAAAAAAAGGCGTGGGCGGAAATTGTGACAAAATTCAATAAGCAACTTGCTTACCAAGGGGCAGAAAACCATTTCATCGGTATCGTGCATCTACACGCACACACGGGGAAGGGAAGGTCAAAGGGTCAAAATTCAAAGCCGCATAGCTCTTTTTTCTTCCGACTCTCTCTCTCTCTCTCTCTCTCTTTTTCTATATGGTAGGATTTGAAGGTAAAGCGCCTATTGGGATTTATGAAGCGTAATAAATTAGCAATCTCTAGTAGTGTTAAAATAAATTAAATACTAGTTAAAATAAAATAATTAAAAAAAAAAGCCCCAAGTTCCTATTGCGGCTTGCTTTCCTCCCGCATGCCACTTCTATCTCCATTTTCAACCCATCTATTCCATCTATAAAAGGCCCACCTTCTCTATCTTCATGTACAAATCCATAACTCTCTTCATCTCTCTCTCTCTCTCACAGAAAATACTCTCCGTAACAAAGCCTTTCCTCGTTCAATCAATCAGTCACTCCACCTTAAGAGAATGATGATGGACGTCGAATTGAGAAACACGAGCAGCTCTTCCACCACACAAAGCGAAGAGGAGATGGGTGACTTAAGGAGGGGTCCATGGACCGTTGAAGAGGACTTCAAGCTCATCAATTACATTGCTACTCATGGTGAGGGCCGCTGGAACTCTCTTGCCCACACCGCAGGTAACTGCTACTATAATAATTGTACCTCTCACCCACGAGAAGAATAGTTATGGCTAGCAGCCGAAGAACAACTCGCACGACATGTCTCACTTTGCTTTGTCCATCATTTTAATTTCTATCCCTTTTGTCTTCTTTCTCCATCGGTTTTCCATTTCCTTGTACCACTAAAAATTGGCCTCAGGCTTAAGACCCCAGGACACGATAAGCTCCAAAGTTCTCATCTTTCGTTTGATAATTCCACACCGTCAATTTTAGCTTCTTGTCCACTAGTTTGATAAAGAAATTTCGGCCTTCTAATTTAACTTATTAATGGTAGCTGGCAAAGGATCTGTTACGATTATTTATGTCACTGTAGGAAAGATGAAAAGTAAAGAGCTTGTTGTTTCGGAGAAAATGAAAAGCACTTGTACAGTTGTATAGAAAATAAGACTTCAATCATAAAATATATTTGCAAAAGCTCCTCAACCTAAAAATGTATCGGCCGGAGCGCTTTATTTCCTTTTCCATTTTTACTGATATTTTGTTCTGAAACCAACTTTACCAAAACTTAATTTGCTGAATCTAAACATCATATATTAATGAAACAGGTCTCAAAAGAACTGGAAAAAGCTGCAGATTAAGATGGCTCAACTATCTCCGACCCGATGTTCGTCGTGGAAATATCACCCTCGAGGAACAACTCATGATCCTTGAGCTTCATTCCCAATGGGGCAATCGGTATGATGCAACTTCAGCTTACAATATATATATATGTTATTGTATGTTCCTGATTAGGACTAATTAATTATCCTGCCTAGCAACTAATACATCTCGACATATAAAATGTAGATGGTCCAAGATTGCTCAACATTTGCCGGGAAGAACCGACAATGAAATCAAGAACTACTGGAGGACCCGCGTCCAAAAGCATGCAAAACAGCTTAATGCGACGTGAACAGCAAGCAATTCAAGGACACTTTGAAATATCTATGGATGCCAAGGTTGATCGAAAGAATTCAAGCTTCTGCTGCTGCCAACGCCGCCACGACTGCCACCGCTGCTGCCATCAATTCCGCACCTGATATGGCGTTGATCCCAGCCAGCGCCGATCGTCTCATATTCAGCAACGTTGACATGGCTACCTCTGGGCATTTGGCCACGAACCCCGGGGTCATTGGCAACGACTCTGGAGCTGCTCATGTTACTTCTAGTTACACACCGGAGAATTCTAGCACTGCAGCCTCATCGGACTCGTTTGGGACTCAGGTTTCGCCTGTTTCCGACTTGACTAATGATTATTATATCCCGGTTAGTCACAACTCCAATCCGGATTATTTCCAAGCTGAGCAAATTGGATTCTCGGACTGTATCACCAGTCCTTGTGGTTATTTTCAACAAGGATTAGATTTTCACTCTACAGTGATGAATAATCCATGGCTGGACGGAGGAGACACATCTGACAATTTGTGGAATGTCGATGACACGTGGTTCCTAGAGCAGCAGTTCAGCAACAACAATATGTGAAATGCATACATAAGTGGTTCGGATCGGAAATTAATTAATCGTAGAGAAGACACAAAATACTATTGGTGTAGCAGAGAAGATTAATCTATAGAATAATAATTCGGGAATAGTGGTTCAGAAGTACAAAACAGAATTTGGGACAAAAGAGACATGGTTGTGGGTTAATTGCATAATTTTCGTTTATTAGTCTTGTTTGTTCATCATCTCTTTGTTGTTTCCTTTCTTTTTCTTTAATGGGGAGAATTTGTAATATCAGTTATTCTTAATCTTATTCTTTCATCGATATTGACTCTCTAGCGTTTGTTTTTTTTCCTTTTTTTCGTAACTTCTTTTTAATTACCATTGATTGCATTACAGAAGCATGCCCTGGGATATTAATTTTATAATATTAGAGGCGATAATAATTGGTTCCACCACCTTAGCTTGGATTTCATTATTTTATCAGTTTAACAAGCATTATGTTATGGACTAATGATACAAACTTTTGAAACATTGTCCATGGGGCCAGAACCAGATTAAAAGTACCAAGTTAATTGCTAGATCACGGAAGAAGAAGAAGAAAAAAACAAAGTTAACTTAGATTAATTAACAGTTATTTGTGAGAACCGGCCTTATAAGATCAATATACGTTCTCATGGATTTAGATTGCCCATTAGGAGCAATTGTATATTCACATAATGGCGAAGAATATCCTTTTAGTGGCCATCAATTGGCTAGCTTCAATTTATTCCTTCGATTTTTGTGTGTACGGGCAAGATGCTTATGTTGAATCCATTACTCGAACATGATCTACTTTGATTCCACAATCTTTCTTTATTCGGTCTTTGTTTATAGTTGCCTTGTTGTACGATCATCCAACTACACTATTATATTGTATACATCTTCACACGGTACGGCCATTTAGCATTAATGTTTTTTTTTCTCTGTGCCTGGAGGTCACTTTTGGTTTTATTAATTTGAAAATAATAATCATAATAATAATTAATAAGTAAAATAAAAATAAAATAAATATTAATTTACTATAATGATTAATTATACAGCTCCGTGCACATAGCTAGATTTTGAGTTCGGACTTAAAATGGAGGTTGGCACGCGTAAGGAACAACGGATGGGCCTAAACACGTGACCAAAAAAGGCATAGGGAAAGGGTGAGAAGGGACGGTGTGGCGGCGGGGAATCCTTGAAGGCCACGTGCCTATAAGAGAAGCCAGCAAAGCTGGTCCGATTAACTGAAGTCTTGCGAATTTGCCACGTGTGTTATATGTGGAAGGAATAATTAAAAAAAAAAAGAAAATAAATAAATAAAGGTATTTAGGCCAGAGGTCATTGGCTTGGGATTCCAGGACCAAAGCACTAGCAGCCGCAACCCTTGAAACCGCCCATGCCAAGAATTCCACGCAAGACTAAGACTTTTTTTTTTTTTTTATTAAGTTGCCTTAAATATTTATTTATTTATTTATGTAATGTAATCGAATGTCGTATATGCACCACGACGTACGAGGACAATGCACAACTGGAATCCATAACAAATTAGAAACAATTTTCTTCTCCTTTTTTTTTGTTTTTTTGGTCGTTGTGATCTTCCACATGCTTCCCTTGTTATGGAGTCCAAAGTATACATAATCTCTACCCAACTGGAGTGGACGTTTATATTCTCTCGAAGGGTCAACATGTGGGGTTCCGGATTTATGCCACGTGGGGTTTCTCTGACTGATTCTCTCCATAATTTGTATCTTGTGCGCAAAAATAATCCGGCGGTTCGCGAGACGCCTCGAGTTTCATTTACAATATTGGTTAACATATAAGCATGACCCCGGCTCTAAGGTTAAAGGGGAGCCGTAGTTGAATCGTGGGTCCCGGCTATAAGGTTAAAGGGAGCGTTTCAGTCGAACCGCATATTGATGGTTCAATTCCAATTGTCTGTTCGAATTTTAAATTTTCAATTCATTTAAAGTTTTGATTTTAGTTTAATTTAATTTAATTTAATTTTAAATTATTCAATTCGGTGTTGTTCGAGTTGATTTAGTTGGTTACCTTTTTTAAAAAAAAAAAGAAAATTGGAAATGTGAAACATCTTAATTTTTAATAAATAAAATTTATTTAAATTATTATATCAAATGTTATCTTGACTTTTGATTCGTCTTTTTTTTTTTTTTGAATTAATCGTTAATTTAACCTGTGATTATGATTTTAGTTTGGAACTGCAAGTTAAATTGAAAATTTCGATTTTTGTTTGTAAACGTTGTTTGAATCGGTAATTCATGGTCCCATGCGGAGCAAAACTTTTACTCAATTGCCTATTTCTACAGTTCTAATTTGAACTGAAACCATATTAATTGATTTTGCTTCAATTTCTGTTTTAAATTGGTTCGGTTCTAGCAATCAAAATCGTGGTCATGTCCACGGTTAGGGACACTCTCCTATTAAAAATTCTTTTTAATTGTAAAAAAAATTATAAAATTTAGATATTATGAGATTTAATCTTTTTGAGTTATCATGATTATTTTACATTTTTTTTGATAAATATTTAAAATTTATAATTTTTTAAAATTTAATGAGTTCAATTTTAATAACTCTGAAAATATTTTAAAAAATAAATTATAAGAACAGAAAAAATAAAAAATAATAATTATGATGACTCAAAAAAATTAAGTTTCATAATATGCCAATTTTTTAAAATTTTAAAAATTAAATAAAAATTTTAAAATTAATAGAATCATGAAAAAAGGTGTCATTTATCAAAATTAAAAGATATAGAGGTTTTATAATATAAATTGAAACCTCAAGGCAATAAAATACAAAAGCGATAAACTACAAAGAGATTAGATGCATTTAACTAAAAAAAATAAAATCAAATAAAGATTATATTTGATATAGCATACAAAAACTAAAGTTATCAAAGAATAATTATCTCTTATGTCGGCATATCGATGTTATAACATTTTTTGTAGATGACATAAGTTTGTGATCTTAACCTAATAGTTGAATTCGAGTCTTAAAACCAAGTTCAAGCCTCATCTTTCACGTCGTAAAGATCGCAAAGAAAAAAAAAGGGGGGATGACCATATTAAATACATGCATCTAAGCTATCATTTGAGTAATAGAATAAGTTAAGTATTGGGTCACAAATGGTTGGACTTTCTTCTTGATTCGATGAAATAGTCTCAAACGTTTATTTTTAAGATCAACGGTGTAGGTCATGGTACATTTAACATGAAAAGAGTCGAAATAATTGTTTTTTTTTTCTTTGATAAGTCAAAGATCTATTTAGATTGATTTTTTTTTTTTTTTCCACATGTGTCTAGATGATTAAGATTGGATACACTCACTGGTAGAAAAATAAAAAACATACAAAGAATAATTTCAAGAGAGGGGATAGTCATAGCTCTATCGATTATGTTGAAAAAGGTGGCTTCTCCAGGCCACTTACAATGAATTTGAACTCTGAGTGTCGCTGCTGTGTCACTGTGTATAGGCTTGGAATTCTTCTAGTTGTGCACTGTGGTATCGATGATGTATCATATTTGTCTTGCACGTTTGATGGCTGCATTTTGGACAGTTCATTCTTTCCGTTATATGTGTAATACAGTTTTGGGCATAAAAGATGTGCATAACAAGTCAACCAGAAAATGTGTTTTAGAAATGCCTGTTCCGTTACCGTACGAATAAGTAATAATATATCCAATAGTATAGAAATTACCGAAACTCATCAAACGGGTGGCAGACTGCGGTCGAATGTAGAGGTACCCGCTCCATTGGCTAGCCACTTGAAGATTAAAAGGCGTTGTTTGCGTCTTTGCACAATCATTTGCAGCTAAAAGTCATCCTCTTACCATACAAATTAAAACATCAAGCTAGTATTCATCGATATCCCAACACCCTTAACAAGAATTATCCAATTATAAGCTAACTCCGCTCATTTTTGCATAAAAGACAGCTATCCTTCAAGTCGTCTAATGTTTATTTCTTCCACTTTTCCTCCGTTAGAGAAGAATTGGAACCGCATCTTGCTATATGACCATCTATGCTTGGTGCACCAGGAAGGCTTTGCCGGCCAATATACAACTGCACATTAATCTAACCCCCAATTGGGATGTGTTACATAACAATCGCCATCAAGTGCACTTTAACTTCTCTTTCGCAAACCATTTTAAGCTGGCAAACGTCCCCACCATGCACTATTTCCTTTTCATTCTTATTGATCGATTGCGTGAAGCTTTCTAACTAATGAAAGTGAGATCACTATGTGCAGGATGCAGCTTAAATTGGGGTTTTTCAACCAAACAAAAAAAAGGACATAACCACAGGTTCCTCAGGTGGGTGGAAAAGTTTTTGGTCGTCTCTTTCGATTTATAGGTCACTTACAAAAATGTCCAGAAGGTCTTTCCAATCCGTAACTAATAAAGTAAATGCTCGTCCTGGCTTTCCACAATAAGTAGGAACATGTGTTGTATTGTTCATGCTGATCCATTTCTGTTGAAAAATTAAGGAAATTTTTTGTCGAATAAATAATATGGTGTCATGTATACATGGTTTGGGGAACCCCAAATTAATAGACCACAGCAACTAACCTAATTACCATTTTTATTAATTTATCTTGCTGACATGCTCTAATTACAGTAACAGCCAATATAAATAGGGACAATATTCGAGGTCTTCCAGCTTTTGATGCAAGCAGAGTGCGCAACACATGAATATCAGCCATGCAAATCCTACTACATGCTGCGTGGATTTTCAGACGGCCCAAAAAAAAAACAAAAAAGGACAGAACCAATTAACCATGTATTTTTTCTGTCTTTAATTGCAGCTGCTGTCGGGAAGAAAATTAACTAATGGCGTACAAATGCGATTGCAATAACGCCCCATCGAATTGAATTAATTCAGACATCCAAGTTTGGTATGGGCATCGCCCAGCAGTCATTTCAAGAGTATACATGTTTATCTTTATGCATGTGTACGAGTGAATTTCAAAGGCAACCTCGAATAGATGTAATCAATCAATAAGAACGTAGTTGGCCAAGTTAATGTGGGATTCTTTTGCTCACATGTTTTGTGGCTATCATATGTCCAGACATTCATGGTATATACGTAAGCAAGTTGGTCTTGCTGCTAGGATAAGGCGATACGGAAGTTGTACCAGGCGATCAATTGTGTGATCCACAAAGCCGAAAGATCGATTTCCGAATCATCCATTTGTATCTGATGACAAGACACGTTTGGCAGATGATTTTGCTATGCAATTTTCATCGAAGGTTGGTTAGGCAAGAGAAGCCGGGAGATCCATTCAACCAAATCACTCAGCTCCTTGTTTAGGTGCATAAATGTAACCGTGGTAAAGCACGAATGAAATAATGGTAAATGCAGGGGTAGGAAGGAAAAAAATTATCTTTTATATCTTTAAGTTTATGACTTATTTATATTGTATTTCAAATTTCTAAAAATTACAAACACATACTAACAATTGTAAATGATATTAAAAATTTTCCTCTATTAATTCAGCATTAGTATAAATCATTTTTAATTACAAAAATGCTATTAAAATGATTTTAAAGAACCAAAATATCTTAACAATAACCTGTGTCTCATCTCGTATTTTATGACCCCTACAATTCTTTTTCCTAGGCTACCATATCTACCAATTATTATCATTATTTTCTCATTTTTCCTTTAAAATTTCATCCATTCTAATTTTACTTCATTATTTTACTCTTTCTTATTTTTTATTATCACCTGCACTGCCCCACCCCTGCCCTTCTCTCAATCTTCTTTAAGAGTTATCTATCTTAATTTTGCTTTAACACTCATACTTATCTTCCTCTTTCACCATCACTTTTTAGTCATCTACCATAATCCTTCTCTCAATCTCTTTAAAAGTGAAAGAGAAAAAGATAAATTAGAGAGAAGTAATAAAAATAATATCAAAAAGAGAGAAAAAAATAGAATGTTTAAATGAAGTGATAATTTTTAAAGAACAAATGGAGATAATGTTTATCACCTATTACTTTAGAGATTTTAAAATTAAAGAGAAAGAATTTGTCAAAGAAAAAAAAGAGAGAGAGAGACTACTAGATTTAGAAATAAATGTAAGATATGTTAAGATTTTAATTATAAATTATGTATATGAAAATTTTCATGTTAGAAATAAAAAAGAAAAACAAATAACATATAAATAAAAATTACTCATAAATTTACTATTTATTTAAATATTCTCTCTCTCTCTCTCTCTCTCTTTTTTATCAAATTTAGACACTGTGGTATTCCAACCAGAGGAAGAGAATTAAGCCATAAGCATTGGGGTAGGGAACATGAAAGAAAACTAAAACTACACAGCAATTTATAATTAACCAAGAAAAAAAAAACACCAAAAATGCTGTTTATGATCGCATTTAATGGGGGTAGTTGAAACATCTTATAACTTTAAAAGATAAAAGGGTTGATAATTGATCGAGTCTTTTAAAAAGAAGAAAAAAAGTAAGAATGTTACAAAAAAAGACTTGTAGTGGGGCGGGCCGGAGAGAGAGAGAGAGGACAGAGAGAGGTCAGCGCAGCGCTGAACACCGGGAATGGAGTCAAACGGCTGTTTATTGTAAGAGCGAAGATGGTGAAGATTATTTAATACTCAGCAGACGCCGGAATTATTGAAGATTGATCATTAATCTTATCACCAAACAATGGATTGTTAATTAGTAAATAGAAGCTCTGGCAGCCTAGTTCTTTGATAATGGCTTTGCTTTTTTTTTTTGGGGGGGGGGGGGGGGGGGGGGGGGGGTGGTGTTTACGTATTAGAACACAAGTCAATTGGCCTAATTAAGTAAATTTTCTGCCTAAATTACGCGGTTGAAAATGTGAAATTTCTGACTCCATAAGCTTTAAAAAAACTTATACATGACGAGTTGCGTTAGGCTATAGGATAGTGATCTTGTCAATAAAAGCCGTAAACTCGTAGTTGGGCTAATTGACTAATGGTACCTTCTTCTTCTTCTTCTTCTTCTTCTTCTTCTGCTTCTTCTTCTTTTATCGAACCGCCCTGCAAAAAGAGTACCAGATGTACCATGACTTTCTTTTTTCAATTTTTTAAGCTAACATGGTTTCTAGTACAAAAGCAATCTTTAGGTCCCGTATTTAGTCAAATTTGTCAATTTTATTCTCGCAACTGAAATTTAAGATTTGACTCATTTACTTCAAACTGAAAAAAAAAAAAAAACAAAAATCACGCCACTCTTGTCTTGTCCAAAAAACAAATAATTTGTTTAAGACATTAGAAAAATATTTTTTTTTTTCAAAGAAATATGGATAGAGAGTTCTCTAATGGTTCTTTTCTTTCTTTCTTTATTTTTTTTATCTATTTTTTCAGTGTTTTTTAAAAGATCTATTTTAAGAGCGCGGGCTATTGCAAAATGGTTAATTAGGGTAAATTCACCTAAAATTCCTAAGTTAAGGGATTAAATTGAACATAATTCCAACAAAATTTTATATTTGAAGTTAAGATTTCAATTGACTATAATCGTTTTTCTTTTTTGGTAATTTTTCATATCTAAGAATTACAAATGGCCCACATTGGGCGAAGATGTATACATTAGCCCATATTAAGTGTGTTGCCCTTATAACTCGACAAGGTGCATGTTCTCAATATGGAAACGAGCCTAATAGTTCTCGTTTCGGTTAACGAGTCCACTAATTTGGGCTAATCTGTGGTGGTACGATGTAATGGGTTGTTGAGAGTTCATAGCTCAGAACAGCCTATTCCCATTTCATAAGCCCAATTTGGCTTTCTTGATTAGTTGGGCACCTTCCACTGATCGGCCCATTTGTAAAGTCCGGCCGGAAACTGCGTCTGTCTGATATTGGATATCTGCATAAGAATGGGGTGGCGAAAGGGTGCACCGATTCTCTTTCTAATTCGACTTAGTTTAATGCTTGATTGACTGCGAGAAAAGTGATTGGTTATAAAGTGCACAAATAGAAAAGAAATATGGGAAATATTTGTTGAGATTACTTTACATAATTAATAAAATAATTATTTTATCAATAAACAATGATGATATTTGATTGAAAAAAAAAAAGTACTTTTTCAGTCCCTTTTTTGTGGGCGGAGGTTGGCTCTCTTATTTTGTTAAATATGTACAGTATGTCCATAAAATCATGACTTCATATATTCTCTCTCCAATAGCACAATAATACATAAAAGAGAGTACTGGGTCGCCTCAATATTTAGTTGACAAATTGTACATGTTAAATAAAATCCTTTAAGAAAATAATAGTACATATCCCGATGTGTAACGTAAAATATTATTTTTTAAACCTTTTTGTTTCTGTCTTTTTTTTTTTATCTTTATTTATTGAATTGGTATATTCAGACCACCTAAAAGTGAATCAACTAATTGGACTCATTAATAAAATAATATAAGTAATATTATGATAGTACAAAGAAAAAAGAATTAATGAGGTGAGAAAAAGTATCTTAAAAAAAATTATATTATATGATTAGTGCTAACAAAAAAATTAAATTATTGAACAAAAATATCTAAAATAATGAAAACGAAATAAAACTAGATATTAGTTCTATCTAATTTATTTATTGTTATTTATTATTATTATTATTATTAATCATTGATTATTGTTATTAATAATTAAAATAAAATTATAATATTTTATTAGAGTGATATTTACTTTTTTATTTAAATCATAAAATAAATATTTTATTTCTATTTTATTATTGTAGATATTTTTTATTAATTTGTTTTGTGCATTTTTATATCTCAAAATAAATTTTAAATTTAAGTGACATTACCTATATTTGCATTCTAGCAATGCAACAAATAGAACAGATTGCATGTTACATGTTTAGTTAAATAAATAAGTTGGAACAACTTTTTATTAAGTGAAATTATTGGATCGTTTATATTGTAATTATATACTTATTATTTTATTTTAAAATATAAGACCTAAATCATTACTAAATTTAAATTATAATATTTAAAATATAAATTTTTTATTATTATAACTAGTTGATATAAGTTTAATTTGTAGTAAATATTTTAGTGCAGTAAATTTTATTACTCTAAAATTTGGTTAAAAAATTAACAAATTGCAAGAAACAATATATATATATATATATATATATATAGAGAGAGAGAGAGAGAGGTGATAAGTCTCTTCATTAATCATAAAAATAATATATGTGTGTGTGTTTCAAAATCTCCTTTTGTATTTTTCAATTTATTTATTTTAAAAAAATCTTACAAGAATTAAGCAGCCAAATCTAGAGAAGTTGAAAAAAATATATATACAGTGTTGCGATCCTCTTTTGGCCGCTGCGGGAGAAATTGCATGAAACAGAGTAGGGAAAAAGAGAAGGACGTGAATATAAAGGACCCTCCTTTTGATCAACATTATTGGACGTCTTGTTTTGCGTAGGGTAAACAGCTTGACGATGTAAAATTAAGAACATTTGAGGTAACAGCTGGTAACCCAATAGAACAACTTCGTCGTCAGCCACAAGTGCTTCCATGACAAAGACGAGCTTGCCTGGCAGAATCCTCTGCGTAGACTGTGTCCGCGGCGGTCACAATGTCGAACGGCGGATTCAACGCCTGGATATGGCCCTGCGATCGTGAGAGTATGGACTGGAAAAAGAAAGAAAGTATTGGGATAATATTACGAGGGTCTTTTAATTCGGAAATTATTTATAAGTATTTATTTTACTCGAAATAGCTATTATTATTATTATTTGTACATTTGATAAGTTATTCGTCAGCAAATAGCAATCTTAAAATATTATATATACACCAAATATTACTACTTTTAATTTTTAAAACTAAACAATAAATAACACTTCTCAAAAATTAAATCAAACACTCTTACAATTGATTAATAAAAAGTGAAATTAACATTATTTTCCCATTTAATGTAGTTTTGATGACTTGGGTAAATAATTAAGTTTAGAGAAAAATTAGATTAAATACTTAAAAAATAATGCAATAATAATAATAAAATATGATTTATTTGCATTTAACTTAATTTTACAAATAAATAAAATTAAATATAAAAATAATTATTATAATATCTATTTATTACTCTCATGTGATTCCTTACTATTTCTACATAGCTGTGCTCTTAAGTTATTTTGTATTAATTTTTTAAATAGTAAAATTATAGTTAACTGAAATATATTTATCACGCATGAAATTGCCCATTAGAGCGAATTTACATGATTTCACGTGGTAAAGCTCTTGAACGAAGGTCGAATATTGAAAAAAGAAAAGAGAGCCGATTGATCAGCATCCCCGAGAGCCGATAGCCCAAAACCTGCCAGCGAAATAACAAATTGCCGAATGGCTTTGCAAAGAGACAAAAGTCCAACGTGAAGCAAATGATGAGACTTGCAAAGAGATAAAGTCCAACACGAGAACCAGAAAAGACGGGCAAAGAGTCGTGTTTCTATTGGTTACCCTCACAAACGAAGAGAGAATTTTAAGAAAATTCGAAACAAGATAATTATTTTAATTTTATGGATCAGTTCACATACTCCAGAGAATCTCCGCACAACATCCCCAATTTTTGGCTATCTAAGCAAATGCGAGCAGCGAATCCAAATCGTAGTTTTAAAAGCCACTTTGGTTCGAGCGGATAAATTGAGGATCTAAAATTTTGGATTTAGATCAATTCGATTTTTTTATTTGACCACATAAAAATAATAATTTACAAGTATTATTTAATTTTGTTGATTCACATGATCAACTTGTTTAATCAAATTAATGAATGAAGCATATTTTTATTGAAACAAAATATTTTTTATTTTACAAAAATTGTATATAATTATATTATTTAATAAAAAATAATGATATATATATATAATTAAATTTTACTTTAATAATATTTATTTATTTTTATATAACATAAAAAATATTAAATGTCTTTAAATAAAAATTAGATCGGTTTTGTTGTGGATCAGAACCGACACCGTGCATGGTCCCTCGGTCAAAGCAAGACCCCTAAAGACAATTTTACCCTTTATCAACACGCACACGTTCGATTTGTCGTTCCACGACACGCCTTCATTTTCCCACGCTACCTCGTTTGTCCTTCTCCATTGTCTTGGCTGAAGACAGCTTTAACACTCAACAATATATATATATATATATATATTTATTTATTTATTTATTTATTTGGGTGGAGTTCGAGGGGGCATATCTGCAACTCGGACCATTTCGCTTCTTTAGTTCGTTAAGAATAAGTCGTCTGCATCAAAAACTAAAGGGAATTCTTCGAACAATTGGTTTCATGTGTCTTGACACAGGATTCGCTGTTCTTGTTTTGACAAATGGATTTTTAAGAAGGAAGTGATAAGTCGAAAGAAGATAAAAAGAAGAAAAAAAATGATAAAGTAATGTTAGATATTACAAAATTTTTCAAAAAAAAAATAAATTATTTTTATTAAATTCATTAATTTTTTGTTAATAAAATTATTTGATAAGAAGGAAGGAAATTCCAATGTGAAATTACCATTTTAATTTTATAAAATTTGTCATTTTGAAATCAAAAGTTTAAAATGAATAAAAAAAATCTATGAGATAATATTGTTACTCGACTTTTCAATTAATATTAAAGAAAAGTCAAAATGAAATAACAAAAAAGAATTATTTTATTTTTAAAATATATTTTAAAGATAAAAATATTAATATCATTTTTATTATTTTATCCATTTTTATTTATTAATTTTAATGACATATATATATAATATTTTTAAAAATATAAAAAAATAATAAATTTAAGTTAAGAGATCTTGAATCCAAAACTTTAACACCATTAATTAAACTAAATTATAAGTTGTTTAAGTTATTATATACATAATAACTATAAATGAAGGGTTTAAAGAGAGAGACAACAAAAAAAAAAAGGAATAACAAACTTAGCTCGAGAACTTTTGAACCAAAAATTTAAAATAGAGAGACAAGAATAAAAATTATTAAATTAAATTATAAATTACTTAAGTTATTATATACATTAATAAGGATAAGATAGAATACCATGACATTAATTATTTCCTTACTTTCACTTGGATCTGACTCTAATTATTACTAATTAATTTTCTTTCAAACAAAAATAATATAAAGAAGCAAATTCTTCACAACTTCATTTATTTTTTAGAATTAACCTAAATTTTAGGATGATCTAATATTTTGTCTTGTTGCAAGATTCGAACCTCCACCACGTGTTGCACATGGGTCTTAGAGTTTCGTAGATTCTAAGACATTTGAGATTAATTTTTTTTTTTAATAATGCATTAACTTTTTTAATTTGATTAATAACAAACAATTTATTTTGTAATATAAAAAAAGTCATTTATTTCGGATTGTAGTAATGAGAATCAAATTTTAGTCAATAAAAAAAAAAACAGCATCGGCACTTGAATTTTAGTCAATTACTCTTTATTTTGTGAGCAAAAATTCCAAGGTTTTTTTTTCTTTTTTAACATTTTCTGTTTTGGCGAGTTGAAATTTTCCCACGTGCAGGGTTAGTATTGTAATCACGACACTCTTGGACCACATTTCAAAAGTTCAATCAAAGGATTTTCTCCCTTTTTTTTTTTTTTTTTTCGTTTTGTTTAGCATCCATGAACTTTCCGCTTTTCCCTACCTCCCCTATAAAAGCCCACTTGGACCTCCCTTGTAAAAGTCTCCATTTTGGACGCGCTTTTTCTCTTTGTCCAAAAGCCCTGTTCATCAACGTCTCTTAAACTGTAAGTAACTACCAACCATTTCAAATTTGCAAGGTTCTAGCTTTCCTTTCATTCCTTGTTCTTCCAGTTTTTAACTTCCTCTTGCTCTCTCTATGGTTGTCTCTGATTGAACTCTGCTTTACCAATTTTTCAAGACCACAGTTCCTTGTATATCTGATTTCATATCTTCACCTTATAAAAAGGGTTGTTCCATTTTGTATTGGTGGGTCTGGTTCTTGTGTACATAGAGGAATAGGATATACCCAGTTTGGAGAATGAACACTAGCAGTTGTATTGGGATCTCCACTGTGAAACCCTGTTGTAGAATTTTGATTGGCTCTAAGAGCTCTTCCCTTTTTGGGTTTTCTCTTCAAAAGCTGAACAATCCAATCATTACTAATAATTTTTCGAAATCACAATTAAGTTCCATCCACAGTCGTAGATTATACTGCTACAATTGTTATAATGGTTCCCAAAGTATGGTTAAGCACTGTGTTCTTAACCCGAATCGTAGAGCTTTTAATATTAACGATTCGAATTGGGGTAAATCTAGGGTGTTTACATCTAGTTTCCGTGTGGATAGAGTAAGAATAAGGGGTGTTTTAGTAATTCCCAAAGTTGCTTCAGACATTAGGAACCATTCCACATCGGTGGAGAATGTCAACCATAAAGGGTTTGAGAAGATTTCAATTCAAGGTGGCTTCAATGTGAAGCCTTTGGTGATTGCAAAAATTGAAACAGGCAATGATGTAATTGAAAAAGAAGAAGAGGAGTCTAGTACGGTGGAGAATAATGGATCAAGTGTAGATATAGAAAATTATAAAGGTTTGAATGAGACTGCTTCAAAAGTTGAGAGAGAGGTCTCTGAGATTGAAAAAGAGGCATGGAAGTTGCTCCAAGATGCCATTGTAACTTACTGTGGAAATCCTGTGGGAACTGTTGCCGCTAATAATCCTGCTGACAAGCAACCATTGAACTATGATCAAGTCTTCATTCGTGACTTTGTACCTTCTGCACTTGCTTTTTTACTCAATGGAGAAGCAGAGATCATAAAGAGTTTTCTTCTCCACACATTGCAGTTGCAGGTATTTATGAGTGATCCACTAAACACTGCCCTCTTCTTTTTCTTTCTTTCTTTTTGTTTTTTTTTTCTTAGGTGGTCTAAGAGACTTTATATGTGCTAGTTTTTGCAATTGACTTGCTCTCATCAAGTGATTAATTATTCCTAAAATTTCACAAGCCTGCATGTATTACATTATGTGACCATTGGAAAAACACTGAAGAAAAAAATTACTAGTTAATCACTAAAAAGTTTCAGTAAAAACCATATAAAGTGTTGATCCAGTCTTTCTGCTGACCATGTTCAAATGGTTATTGGCTATGGTTTGATCATGTTGATTAACAACATTTACCCAAAACAAATAAATATAAAAATCTTTTATTGTGTATGATTGACACTTTGATTGCTTTGGATAAAATGATTCTTCTCAAATTGTAGTGAAATAATTTTGTTTCAACTGGGGAAAGTAGTACCATAAAATGTTTTTGTAAAGTATAACACCATCCTAGTCTAATCCGATGTTTATTAATGTTAAGTGAAGCTATTTAAATGTTCCACATTGGCACTAATATACTGAAAGCTGTATCACATCTTTACAAACTTAAAATAAGTCTTTCATGGTTTTCAGAGTTGGGAGAAGACCGTGGACTGTTACAGTCCTGGGCAAGGGTTGATGCCAGCAAGTTTCAAAGTTAAAACTGTGCCTCTAGAGGGAAGTGATGGAACATTTGAGGAAGTTTTGGACCCTGATTTTGGTGAATCAGCCATTGGGCGTGTAGCTCCTGTAGATTCAGGTAAACTGATTTTAGTTTTAATTATCTTCTTTGCTCCAAGTTACTGTCATTAATGTCCTGTTCTTCATATCTCGGATGTTTCTCTGGTTGCTTTGGCAATTTGAACTATTACGCTTCTAAAACTTTTGGCACTGAAAGTATGTTCATCACACTCACAGGACTCTGGTGGATAATATTGTTAAGAGCTTATGGAAAGATCACGGGTGACTATGCATTGCAAGAGAGGGTCGATGTCCAGACAGGCATAAGACTCATCATTAATTTGTGTCTAATTGATGGCTTTGACATGTTTCCCACTTTGTTAGTCACTGATGGCTCCTGCATGATTGATAGACGGATGGGTATTTATGGACACCCTCTTGAAATTGAAGTAAGTCCTATAAAATCACACCCAGCTTTAGGTTTTCTTTCATTTGTCACATGTTATAGAAACTAGGAGCTTATGAGCAATGATTAGAACACTGATGTTAGTGTGAATTAATGAACTAATGATTAGAAGCTAGACACCAGTCTGGATTTATAAGAGCCTGTTGAATGCAACATTCTGCAATACTCGAGTTGCTGTTGCCTTTTTCCTGCATATCTCTGACCAAAGATCCCCTGTCTCCCAAAATGTCTTAATCACATTGCCAATATCATAATTACCATTGTTTGTCTTTTAGTTAATTGGCTCTAATTGGGATTCAATTTAAGACCTTCAACCCTGGAAACAACTCTAGTATTATTATTTCTTTTTCCTTTCCTCTTGTTTTGTTTTTGGATGCCATGGTTTCCATTGGATCACCATTTTCTTGATTAATCTGATATACTAGGCCTTATTCTATTCGGCTTTACGTTGTGCCCGCGAAATGCTCATGGTCAATGATGCAACCAAAAACTTGGTGGCTGCTATCAATAACAGACTTAGTGCTCTCTCATTTCATATTAGAGAGTATTATTGGGTGGACATGAAGAAGATCAATGAGATCTATCGCTACAATACTGAGGAATACTCTACAGATGCAATCAACAAGTTCAACATATATCCAGAGCAAATTCCTACATGGCTAGTTGATTGGATTCCCGAGGAAGGTGGCTACCTCATTGGCAATCTACAACCTGCTCACATGGATTTTAGATTCTTTACTCTTGGGAATCTTTGGGCCATTGTCTCCTCCTTAGGAACTGCAAAACAGAATGAAGGTATTCTGAACTTGATTGAGGCTAAATGGGATGATCTTGTGGCTCATATGCCTCTTAAGATTTGTTACCCTGCTTTGGAGTCCGAAGAATGGCGTATAATCACAGGCAGTGACCCAAAAAATACGTGAGCCTCTTTGTATTTCTTATGTGCTTTGTATGAATGTTCACATGATATCAGGAATTGGGTTAATTAAACTTTTCCATCTTATACAGTCCATGGTCGTATCATAATGGTGGATCTTGGCCAACACTATTATGGCAGGTAATTCTGATACTCTTATTTGAGCTTATTTGAGCTGAATTGAATTTATTGGGCATTGGCTAAACTTCATTATGATGACTTCTCTGGCATAACTATATCTGTCTGCTGCATCCACCTTCCAGTTTACATTAGCATGTATCAAGATTGGTAGACGAGAATTGGCAGAAAAGGCAGTCACATTGGCCGAGAAGAGGTTGGCAGTGGATCAGTGGCCTGAATACTATGACACCCGTAGTGGAAGATTCATAGGAAAGCAGTCCAGGCTGTATCAGACATGGACAATTGCTGGTTTCCTAACATCCAAGATGATTTTGGAGAATCCAGATAAGGCATCATTGCTCTTCTGGGAGGAGGACTATGAGATTCTTGAGAATTGCGTCTGTGGGCTTAGCAAGACGGGCCGAAGGAGATGTTCACGATTTGCTGCAAGATCTCCGAATGCATAGTGCCCTGACTGGCTTCATGGTACTTTCTTTCCAAGAAAGCAACATTAGTGTAGCTGGTGAAGTACAATTTGCCGACACAATTGATGAATGAACGTGTATAGCACTATTCTCGGATTATTTTCTAACCGAAATAAAAAAGAAAAAAATCAAGTAAAATTACTGGACATAGGGTTGCATTCATTGAATTAGATGGCTCTGTTTTTGGCGGGCCTCTCCTAAATAATATATTTGTATGGCTACCTGTTAAAATTGTTTGAATAAAATACCTCCCAACTAATTAACTACTGTTTTTGCAACGTTCTTCTTCTTTTCTTTTCGAATTGGATTCTCTCTCTTTTCTTTCTTTTTTCTCTGTGTTTTTCTGAAGAAAAGGAGATGGGCTTTTATTAATCAACCGAGATTACGTACATCAGCAGTAAACAGAGGCACGGGTGTCCCTGCGCCAATAAACCTCTACTCCGGGTGACAAAGTTTAGCAAGAGCATCACCAACCCCATTGGAGTTCCTGTGTACATGTGAATGATAACTGAGCAAAATTGGAAGAGAGGGAATTAAATATCGGCTACCATCTGGCCAGCAATTGACGACTCTGTTTGGGAAGATTGTATGGCACGAACAGCAGGTAAGCAATCAGATTCCTGGAGGATGGAAGACCAGGACATCTCCAACGCCTCCTGAAGAGCAAGACGAAGAGCTAGGAGTTCAAGTGTCTCCGGGAGAATAAGCGGCTGGCATTCCTTTTGTGAGTGTGTGAAGCGGCTCCCCCTTAAGGTTCCTAAAGATCACACCTAAACCACCTGCATTCCCACTTCTGGCCGCATCAGTATTCACCTTGATTTGATTTTCATGGGGTGGCCACCATTTGTAGTCACTTCTGGAATTGGATTCTCTATTCATGGAAAACGTGTTAGCACCTTGCTCTTCCATGCGTGTAATGCCATGCGCAATTTCGGCTATTGATTTAGGCCATTAACGGCGCTGGAAGTACATTTCATTGAGGCCCAGCGGCCTCATAAGCCCGCTTTCCAGCTATTACTCAACGGTAACAAAGCTTCTCTTTTGCAATTTTGCCCCACCAGTGCTTTGCCCTCTGCGACGAGAGACTAATAAAATTCCTGCATGTTAATAGGTTGCGAACCGGCGACAGTGGACTGTTTCTGAGCATTTGACCTCGCTCTTTCATTTTTATTAAAAATTTTATTAATTTATAAATTATAAAATAAAAATAATTTTATAATTTTCATAAAATTTATACTTTTTAAAATTAAAATCTAAATTTTAAAATATTTAATTTTAATTTTTTTTGTGAAAATTGCTTCTTTTTTAGTGCTAGTGTATAGTCTAAAAAATCAACCATATTTTTTTAATTATTGTGGGTTTCAGTCAATAAAAAGAATAATATTTTGAATTTTTAGAAATTAATTTTTTTCATAAAATTAATAAATATATAAGTTAAAAAAATCTGGCTACATCAATTTTTATTTTTGATTACATATTTTATTAGTTTAATTATATATTTAATAATTTTAAATTAAAAATTACAACTGCAATATATATATATATATTATTTTTTACAGACCGAGACACATGATAAAAAATAAATTAAAACTGAATTCCTGGTGACATGAACCTTTGTTATCTTTGTTGTTTTTTTTTTTTTCTGATGAATTGTGTGGTCCAAGTTGGATGGCCCCGTATCATATTAGAAAAAGAAAGAGAAAAGTCCATGTCACAAAAAGAAAAGAAAAAAAAAAACCCTAGGCACCATTCAGATATTCTCATTTTCCATTTTTCAAATTTCGTCTCAATTTTGACATGCAAATTCATCTACCGACAAGTACAACAGAAACGCGGGATCTCACACTAACCAAACCGAATAGCACCCAATACCTACCCACCCCCGCAATGGATCCTCAAACTACCCCAAGTCTAACTATTAATCGATTTCCATTATCTAAAGTAGGAATTACAGAGAAAGAAATTACAGCAAAATTCCCCTCCTGTAATGATAAGTAAAGTGTGACAATGGACCTTTCAATTCCAATAACCCCATCATCAAGCAACTTGCTCTTCCCCCGTTGTGGGCATCATCGTCCTGAATAGGTTAAGGCGGCTATCTGCCAGCCGAAGGGAATAGACCGTTTTCTTGTATTCGCCCCACGTGAAAGGCCTGTACGCCGCCGGCCTGATGGCTGTGACCATCTCCGCTGGGGGGGTTATCCTTGCCTGCAGGGGCGGCGCCCCGAAGTAGGCCATTGACATTCTTTCCCTCGACGAGTTCGTTAGTGCTCTATGCCTCACACTCACAAATCTCCCATTTGTCATCGCCTGATAAAAATTACACCATACGAATTAGTATGATTGATGTAGTAACATTTAACAATGCTTCTTCTTCTTCTTCTTAAGCTAAAAAAAAAAAAAAAAAAAACCTAGATCCTGAATTACCATGCGGCACCTATGCGAAGACCCACAATAATGGCACAATGGACTGGCAATCTTTAAAAAGTAAGAAAAGGTAAAAATGGTATTTAATTTATGTCGCGTAATAAATCCACATCTTAATCTTATGATAGCATCTCTAGATGGAAACAAAATTAAATGCTTTTGCCCATAATATTATTTCCAAAGGACTGACGTCGAAAACATAGGGACCATTTTCTTATTTCCGCGTTCTGTCAAAGATATTATAATCACAATTATTCCCGAATATATATATATATACTAATTTTTTTGAAAATAAAAACATAGTAAAAGAGAGAGAGAGAGAGAGAGACGTTCCAAGTGTCCTCCTCTTCAATTATTATTTTGGGGGTCGGCTTCTAAACCACCCACACGCTACCATAAATAGCGAGACATCACAGCCAACTAGCCACTTTTCAGTTCCTTTTGTTGTCAAACCAGCTAGTCATTGAATTAACTATATTCCCATTGGACAGAAATTGGCACGGGGTCCCACCGACACCCAAATACCAAAATCCAATGCTGCAGCAGTGGTTTCCCCAGTTTAGATCAGTTTCCATCAATCCAATTCATCTTTTTATTCACTGAGATTGTTATCATCATGACGAGGGACCATGCAATGGCTTAGACAGAGATGGAGACTTGCAGTGAGATGGGACTAACCTGTAACACGTCACCCACATTAACGCAAAAGGCCGTGGGGTCTGGCGGAACTGGGACCCACACACCGTCTCCTAAAGAAATCTGAAGGCCACCAACGTCGTTGGACCTCAAGAGGGTCAAGATCTGTGGGTCGGAATGCTCTCCGAATCCTACCTTGTTGCCGTCGTATGAAGTTGACGTGTCCCTGTCCTTGCGGTCTATAATAGGGATAGGTGGGTAGTGATTCAGCCTCAGCAGCGAGTCATTGTCGACGTCCCTCAGCAGCCTGCTGAACACTGATGTGTCTAGGACCCACAATCCCTCTGCCATCAGATCTAATATCTCACATGCCAAATCTCTAACTGCTTCTATGTAACAACTAGCGGCGGAGCTGCTACCAAAACACAGATCAGAATTCACAGAGAGCACGCTTCACACATCATCACATTATAATAACTCTTACTATGTACACAGAGCAAACTTTTTGCTTGTTTTCCGATATGTCTTGGAAAGTCAATTTTTCTTCCATCAATTTCCTGCCGATTTGATTAGACATTCCTGATGAATCTGTCTGTCTCGTCAGTATGTTCACCCACCCATTTGTTTTGCGTGTTTTTCCATTGTCTAAATTGAAATTAGATTCATCGTTACCTGAATAGTTGCTTTGATTTTTTTTTTTTTCATTCCTAGTTGGCAATTAACATATTTATTATAAAAATACATGTAATGATAAGTGGATGCCAATTATGTTCCACAGTAATTAGAAAACGCTGGAAAGGACAATACAACTATTTGATGTGACACACTCATGTTATCCCACCTTCTAGGAGAATTGCAATCCAATAGTTCCATGTGATCCAGAGGGCTTTTGAATGAAATTGGTTTTAAAGGTCACGCGTTACTTGATTTTTCAAGTCGAATCATTTTGCAAGCAAAACTACCCGTTACAACGTTGGAGCCCTTTTAGTAGCTCATGGTTTTAACAAAATCCAGCTACTGTCGCTCATGGTATCGTTACGCAATCACAGTATAGAAAATGTTCCGAGTGTCTTCTACGGAAAACTCCGGCAACCCATATGCCATTTACACTCCAAAGAATCCGAAAATATGCTTCTTTTGTAAAAGTGAACAAAAAACATATGCATTCACTCGGTGGCAATGTTGTTTAGATACTGAAAACATAACCCAAAAAGAAACCAAAAAAAAAAAAAAAACTACCATTTTAAGCCTAGACATTAGACATGGTGCGATAGAATGCTATAGGTTCGAAAGATTGGACCAGTTAAAATTCTAAGACAGTTCCAACAAACACCACGCGTTTATGTATTCAACAGACTAAACAAGGACCGCTCGTACGGAGTACTTAATTGCCAGCGTAGTAAAGCTTGATTAGGCCAAAACATGCAAAAGGAGCCCGCCATTTCCGATGTAAGTAAATAATTAAAATGAAAAACAATGAAGAAACAGAACTTTATGCAGTAAAAAGCCCCAAGTTGAGAATGAGGTATAGACAGCCAGAACCTGAGACTTAATTTGTACCTGAATTTCATTGGCTCAGCACTGGAAATGGCCTTGGACCTTTGTGAGACTGAGTTAGGATTGGTGTGGAGGAGAAGATATTCAACCTCTCCAGTGTCACCGTTGAAGCCAATATTCTTGCGACCATAACCAAAGGGATTGGCCGGTCCAGCTTGTTGCTTCTCACCAAGTGGTTTGGCAAAGAACCTGAGACTTTCCTGTTCTAATCTGGCAATAATGTCTTGAGGAACGCCGTGATTGACCACCCTGAAGAAACCATAATCTTCGCAGGCTTTGACGATGAGACTTGACACTTGTGATCTCTCTGCCGAGAGGTCTATTGTGGGTAGCTCAATGGCCTGAACTTTTTCAGTGCGGATTGGAGTTGGAGATGGCACTACCATTATTTCTACTTACTAATATTTTGAGAAAATAAAGAGAAGTTGAAAGCTTAACTTATAAATTGCAATACCACAGGAAGGATGAAAGATAAAAAGAACGAGGACTAGCGATGAGGCGTTAAAACTTGTGCTGGGTGCGATATATATTGGCGTTGCGGGAGAGGAGAGAAAAAGGGTAGAGAGAGAGAGAGAGAGAGAGAGGGAGAGGGAGACAGAGAGCCTGTGGGAAGTAGGCTTGTGAGAAGAATTCACTCAAAATTCGACGGGAAGAAGTACAACTAGCAAATTTGTTTCGATGGGAGAAGGTTGACTATCTTTTCCTAATCGAAGGAGAATCTATTTTTTTAATGCTTTTTATTTTAAAAAAAATTCCTAACAATTTCATTTCACTTCAAATCCAAACAAGCCATAAATCTCGATTCGTTGTCTTTATGATCAACCTGTTGACTCAGAAGCTTCTCTTTAATTGCTATTGTCTAATGTAACCTCCCACCCAACACCAACCTCCCCTTACTTTTGCCCAGTTGCCTAGTCTTCCCCAACATCCCCCCCCCCCCCCCCAAAAAAAAAATGTTATGTTTAACTTTTTAAATTTTTGTTTAATGTAACAAAAACTCAATTTTATGTCCACAAATTTGAATTTTACTATAACTTTTTTAAATGAATCTAATTTCTGTTTTTTATCGTGATTTCCTTAAAAGAAGACATTCAAATTAAAAAAAAAAAAAAAAGTCATCCTACACACACATCTAACTTCTTTCACGAGTAAAGCATAAATATTTTGTGGTCCCACAGCTAAATATAAAAAACAGCTTTGACATCTGTGCCGACATCATGCCTTAATTTTGCTTGTTGCACTCATGTTTCTAGACCCTTGTTACATTCCACGTCTTGTGTCTTGTTTTCCTCAATTATTGTCAGAGGATAACAGTTTTACTTTGTTTGAATTTAAAATGAAGTGTAAAAGAAAATTATAAGAAAGAAAATTGGGACTAAAGAGACTAATTTTTTGTTGGTTATTTGGATGAATTAGAAATAAGTAAGAAAAAAACAAATGGAAAGTGAATTTTTTTATTTGAATATTGTGTGAAAATGTAGAGAAAATTTTTGATAATTAAAAAATGACACATATATCTTTAATTCGAATTTAAATATAATTTTATATTTTTTTGGTACTTCAGAAATAGAAAGGCAAGTTTTATAAATTTAATATAACAATTGCCAACTACAAGTACAATACGTTCATAAACTCTTTATTTTATCCCATGTTAATTATTAAAAAAATTAGTGTTTGTTGCCAAGAAATTAAAAATCTATAATTATGAATACCTCTTTGCCAAGATAGAGATTCTGCATTTATAAGTAATTTAATTTATTAGGCAAATAGTAATAACTTAGTAGTCATGGCGTGTTTGAATTTAAGGTTGGATGCCAAATAAAATTGTAAGAAAATAATTTATGACAAAGAAAATAAAAAATATTAATTAATTTTTTAATGTGTTAAAAATAAAAAAGGTAAATAAATTACACACATAATTTCTTATTTGGATGTGATAAGAAAACAAAATTTTTGAAAATAATGTTTATAAAAAGATAATTATATTTTTATATATAATTTATAGATTTTATAATTATATTTAAATTTTAATTATTTAATTCAATTAATTTATATTTTATATAATATTATGTTATTAGTAATAATTTTTTATATTTTTCTTTTTATTGTTTTTTAATCAATAAAATAAATAAATAAATAACGCAAATGATTTAAAAAGAATAAAAGGGCATTATTGTAATTTCAAATCGGGAATCGACAACCCACTGCCTTCCTTTCAACCGCTTTCGTACTACAACAGGGTGATTGAAAAATGAATGATCTCACAACTTTTCTAAGCATTTTCTCCTCTTTTTTATTTCACCCGCAGAAACCTAACGTGGGAAAATTCTTTTTTTGTTTTTCACCCTTTTCTTTTCTTACCATTTCCTTTGTATCCCTTTCTCAAAAACCAAACAAGCTCTTTAGGTTGAATTAGCTTCTGCTAATCGAAGGAAACTTAGCTATCCAATTTAATCAAAGATAGATTATCAATATTGTGCTTGCAAAACTGGCAGAATTGTTGGGACTAATAAAGTTTCGAGTCATCTCTGAATAAAAATCTATACAAAACTGCATTGTGGTTATATTACCTTGAGAATTGAATCTTAACTAATCGATAGCATAACAAGCATTGCTTTACAGACAGATGCAACCTTGAAACTAGTCTATTAGAATTTGGGAGTCATGCCTTAAGGAAACAACGTAAATAATTAATTTAACGCCAATAGAAAGGCATGGATCGATGAATAATACTCATGGTTGGATCGATGAATAATACTCATGGTTGCGTCATGATAATCACATGTTAAATAATATTAATGCTCTAATGGATAAGGACGAACCCGAATAAGCCTATCTACGGAAACGATGATGCATGTCAAATGAAAAGACACATGAAGCAATAATGGACTAACAATGTAAATGTCTAATAATGAGCACACTATAATAAAGTTGCAATGAATCAATAATGGAGGCATTTGAATTAAATTATATAAGATTGAAGGGATTAAGGACAACCCAATCTTCTGGCAGGGAGATGTGCCTATTCTGGGAAATTAAAATAGTTGTTGACCCTTTAAAGAGGGTAGCTAGGTTCTGCATTCCCATGCACTTGCAGTCGCAGTCTCCAGTCCCACGCTCGTTTCCATGAAAGGGAAAGCCCCGTCCCTTCTTTTCTTCCCAACTCAGCCCTGTACGTCTAGACAGTGGTCTCTGGCACGTCCAGGTCATCCCTCCTATTCACATCCAATGGAGCCGTTTCACTTTCCCATGACTTTCATCCACCGTCTCTCTCTCTCTCTCTCTCTCTCTCTCTGGCTCTGGCTCACAGGGTGTCACTGCAATGATGTATATTTCCACCTGTGTTTAGGGGGTGGACCTCCTATGCACCTGCTAGAGTTTTTATTATTAAACACTGCTGATTTTCTTTAATCTTAAAAATATCAACACAAACATATGACTGTTGGTCAATAACTGATGACAGGTTAAAGACTATTATTAGCCATTGACTCCCTGGGCTAAATCAAACATCCCAACATTCCAATTCATCGATTTTTTTTTTCTTGAGTGAAATAAAAGAAATCCACACTTGATATTAATTCATTAAAACATTATTAACAGAAATACACCGTTAATACTAAATTATATTAACTTGAATTAACGTCAAATTGGTAATATAGGATATGGGACAAAGCCATCGATCAATAATTTATCATTTTGGAGAAAAAGAGCACTGAAGTCCAGCAATTGTAGCTGTTTACGGTTTCCGCCTAAACAATCACGAGCCGCACCTATCAATTATAGGCTGGCTTGGACAGAGATGGGAGCAATTTATTGTGGCAAGGCATCAATAATTGGGACGCGCAGATATAATTTGTAAATAGGATCATCTGCCGGACGCGAAATGTAAAGCAATCATAGTAGCCACGCGGCCCGCGGCCCCGTTGATTTCAATAACCATGAAGTTTACGATTTTTTTCTTTTTCCACTATATTATTTGCAACAGTTTGAAATGAAACTGTGTATCCTATTGGAATCGAACAACGACTTGAACATATTATTGTGGTGATAACCTTGACCATATGTCCACATTTTTAATGGTTTGTGGGGAGGGGGGGGCGCCGTGGAGGTGGAGGAGAGAATAGAGAACTGGATTCTTGTTTTGCTTGGCTTTACCAAAACTAACGTGTAGCTATAACAAGCTAGGATACCTCAATTTAAACGATGCAGATATATTCGTATGAATTATATTTATGCTGCGGTAGCCCATAATATCAATGAGATTGTTGCCCCTTCTTACATTTTAATATATGTTCCATCTTTTGATCTTATAAAACAATTTAATTTTTTAATATGTTAACAAAATTTATAAGCAAAAACTTTTATATTTGAATCATTCTTAATTTTACCTAACAATAATATTTAAAAAAATACATGAATTTAAAAGAAGTTTTGTTTTAAATCTCAAAATATAACCATCCTGTCAGGTAAATACTAATAGATGCAATGTAATTTATGTCCAATGAGATAGCATTTAATATTATATAAATTTTATAAATATATTATATAATTATATCATAATATTAAATATTATCCATATAATACTAAATATTATTTACGTGGTGTGATATAGCTACGTTCATCGGATAACGTGTTTACATAGTGCTTTTCTTGTGTGGTGTATGTAGAATTGACTGGCCTGGGTCTATATCCTTTTTTTTTTTTTCTTGTGGGAGTGGGGGTGTTCTAGATCAAAACTGTGAGAATGGGCCGCAGTCCACAGAGGGCGTCCTTCGATTAAGCATATGCCCTGACGGGCTAGTCCCTAACTACCACCAACTTGTCTTCGGTTGGCGCTCAGCCGTTTACAATCATTATACATTTATAATCTGTTACCAATTAATGTCCATAATATCTTGTGAGCATAGCTTTGATGTTTGGTTCCTCCATGATCCAAAATCGAATAGGAAACGTCAACCGCGAAGTTCGTGGAATGTAAGGGTGTATACAGGAGGGGGAAAGTGACGCTCTAAAGATTAAGATGCTAATTCGGCACATAACTTGTTCCCACAACGACCTAATTGCTTGACGACTGACTTTTAATACGTGTTATAAGCAAATCCAATTGATAACCGTCGGAATTTTTGTTGAAGGGTTACCCACGGTTCAGTAAATAATTAAGTTGTAAGAGTTTGAATCCGAGATCTCTCAAAATTTTTACTTCATGCCATCGAACCTTAGTGTTAAATAAGAACATTTTGTTATTCGCTCTTTTTTTTTTTGGTCAATTAATTGGAACTTGAACCTATGTTGTCTTATTTTGTCCCTTGGTGAATATTTATTGTAATTAGAAAGAAGCAACTCAAAATCTTTCCCTGTCTGGTTAGCATCCAAAACAGATATTTCTTGTTTGGTCGCCTGATGGGATCAAGGAACGTTGATGCGTTAATTAGTATATTGTTTGTTGGATGGCGATTTAAATAGTTTGCATACATTCATTAACCAAAAGGGTAACCTAATTCAGCAAGTTTTGGTGAGTGGGGAAGGTGACGGTTTGCATCATAAATGTTTCAGGAACAGCTTAGATCGATCCTTCTGATTTGGAAATGTTGTGTTCCTGTCTACGTTACATAGCACTTTAGAACCCCATCGAAGGGTTCCCACTTTTCTCGAACTACTAACCGAACGAGAACAATTACTTGTTGCTCTTAATTGTGAAATTGTTGACAAGTTGTCATGCCATTGTCTCTTTGGTAAGTTTTGGAGAATATGAAATTGTTTAGCTGAAGAGATACTTTTAACTTATAAGCCAATACACCCCAACTTGAGAAAGAATGTTTTCACACGCTAGCTAGGCTTCTTCTAAGATTATGCGCGGAAAAAGGATAAACATAGACGTACATTGCCATGGTAAATCTTTGGGTTGTATTAGGCAAGCTCATTTTTTTATGGCCTAATTGTACACATAGAGTAAGACTAAGTAAAAAATAGCACGCATCACAATAATAATAAAAAAATACAAAATAACTATTTATTTAAGTCTTTTTATATTAATTATTTTCATGTTTTGAATAAATTCATTCTATGTATACAATTAGTCAATCAAAAAATGAGTTTCCTTATAAATTTATTTATTTATTTATTTATCAGAAAGTAAAAGAACAATAATTATAATAACTATCAACTGAAATGGACTCTATCTAAATGGGGCTGTAAAAAAAAAAAAATTCAATTCAATGATTGTGGAGATCTTATCGGATGTCACAACTTTGTCAAATTAGATTTCTAAAACAATAAGTCTACCGACAAGATTAGAGTCGTTGAAAAAGAATTTAACAATCCGAAATAAGTGCAACGTAAGACGTAAGAATACGTACTCAAATTACTGTTCAATGTCACCTTCCAAATGCCCAAGTTCCACCACGACGAAAGACTTTCCCCGATCGCAAACCCATGCGAACTGTTTAAACTGTTTCAGAAGGGTCGCGTAGATCTCCTTAAAATGGATTTACAGTAAGCTGCGTTAATAGGCCGAACTGTGATCATTTTGACAAGAAGTTGTAGCCAATAAAAAAGCAGTAGGCGAGAGGCAATGGCCAACAATATCAGTTTGAATTCCTCTGCTTCATTTTGCTAGTAAGCCAGTGAGAAGCCTGTTTCTGTAGTAGAGTAGAATATAAAGGAACACCGCTTTGAACAACTAGCTACGCCATCCACAGGCATTATTAGGACCAAAATGCATGTCACCGTGACATAATCTGAAAATTACCAAGCAAGCAAGAAAATATCAAATTGGATACTGGTAGGCAAGACGACCCTATCGGATCATTTTCATGGCAAAAGTCTAATGCCACCGAAAATATAGAATAGATTCAATGTTTATTTTAAAATCAATGGGCCGGTCGTTGACTCTAGAAAGAAAATAATTTCCGAATCCTGTTGTATTCAGTATCTCAACATCATACAAAATTATTGGCCCCCCCCTCCAAAAAATTTCCCATCAAATGACCAAACGTAAGAAAGAGAAAAGCTAGATGAAAAGTACGAATAATAGGAACCAACCATTTATTTATTAACACAAATAAATAATAAAATAAAAAATATATTTTATTATTTGTTTGGTAATTGTCATGTGTCTTAATAAATATAGCTATGTAATAATAGTACTCAGAAAGAAAACAGGCGATGCTGTAGGTTGCGTCATTGAGGTTGGTTGCCCAATCGTTATAGAACATGCTTAGGCATGACTGGTAAGTGGATTATTATCATCAAATGTATTAATGACAAGTTTCACGACATTCAAATTACGTGTACGACTGCATTCGAGTGTTTGAGACTTTTATCACATGGAATTTACCCGGCGGCTGAGGTTATTAAGAAAAAAGGTATCTTGTTTATCCTGATATGTCAATGATATTGACAGGGATAAACATTGTTGACGAACACTAAGGGGTTTGATATGACATGCGCGTTGTAAGTTGTTTTGTTCTGTTTTTCTTCTTCCTCTTTTTTCTTTAAAAAAAATTTGAAATAGATGAATTATGAATTGTTGAGTACTATTGAGTGATGGCCCAATAAGCCCATTTGAAACCTTATTAAAATTGAGTCCATTACTATTAAACCCATTTGAACCGGAGTGGGTTGGAGAAGAAGATAATATTAAGGCCTGATAATAATAAATACCAGACTTGTTTCATATGCCAGCTGCCCATGGGACGTGCAGTGACATGAGGATGTCGACTTTTACAAGCCAGCATGTCTCTGTGTTCCATTCCCCCAGTTTGTGCAAGAGAGGACCGTTAGCTTCAAATGGCGATGGGATTCTTGGATAGATAATCCTTTTTGGGCCCAGGGGACCGGCATCGTGGAACAGACTCCCCAAGATTGGGATTCGAAGAAACAAACGTAGGATGTTGCATGTTTTTATTTTTAGAGTTTAGCATGTTTTCTAATTTTTTGCGTTTTATGAATGAAAGCTTAAATTTTTAAATTAAATAATTTTTAATATAATATCATACCCTTTTTCTTCGAAAGATGAGAAGATTTAGTATTAGGTAAATATTATTGTATAAAAATGTTCTCACAAAAATTTGAACAAAAAAGATGACAGTTTTAGTACAATAATAGACTTTACATAAAAATTGATAATTTTTTTTACTCTAAATTACAAAATAATACACAGTTTTTTGACAGATTCAATTTAAAAAGACATCCTCTCACCAAACATCTCAATCAATCTAATGAATTAATTAATCACATTTGGTTGAACTGTTATAGTCATGCTAAGCATTTCACAGGCTTGCTGAATATAGATAGTATCAGACTCCTACAATCAATAACTCGAAACTCGGCTATTTGGCTTTAAATATTGTAATTTGATAATATACAACAGGATGCTCCACTGATTGAAGTATCAAATTAGAGACTTCTGAACAAAGGTCTTATGTCAAACGTCAAAACAGGCGGGCCGGCTGATCCAAATCAATCGAAGCATATTTTAGATGCCGCCACGGTTTCCTTCAACAATAGCTGCTGACGCTGGCCGCTTGCCGTATGCTCTGGAAATTCACTCGTCAATTGTCATAATTGCCTAGATTTTCGATCATTATTGTCCTAAAATAATATCCTTTGAACAAAAGGAAAGCGTTGGTTTGCAAGGAAGACAATAAGTGTAACTTACAGTCACCATGACATTTTAGTTTTAAGTCTTGCTTTCGTATGTATTGATCGTAATTTAAGTTAGAGGCGAGCTCATTATATTAATTTTGGTTGACAGAATTAACTCAAGATTTTAATCTTGATTTTTATCTTGCGAGGGCAGTGACGGAACGGCATTCTTCTCCTTCCATAATGATTATTTTAGAAAAAGGTGAAGGCAAGTTCATTCATTGATAAATCCCGACCAAGCGAAAAAAGGAACCCAATTAACTCGTGAAGAAAGTTGGTTTATGATGGAAAACTGAGGGTTTTTTAAAAAAAATACAGAAATAAGAATTGATCAATTTAATTATCGTTTTCAAAGAGTTGACCTTCAATTATTCAGAAAATTTTTAATAAATTTTTTATTGCTTAAATTTATAAGTTATAAGTTTTATATGTATATATATAATGTTTAATTGTCTATAAATATAAAAATAATTATATATGTTAATATAAAATAATTGAAAAATTAAGTTGTACAAAATAAAAAAATCTTATTATCACGTAAATTAAGAAATTTTATTTATTAAAATAATATTGTCTTTAAGGATAAATAATAATAAATTTAGAAAATTACTTTGCAAAAAAGTTATAAAACTCTCTTACTTCCTTAATAGGAAGAGTAAGCCACTTAACAAAAACTTGAATGATATCTTAATTTCTACTTTCAATGATATGTGAGTCTAAGATAACTTATGTTATTGGGTAGTTGTCTTTATACAATCACAAGTTCCATAATTTTTTTTTTAAACAAGAGACATAAAAGATATGATCTATTTTGAACTTTATTGGTAAGTCTAAATGATAAAAAATAGGACTAATGCGTTTAAGGACTTTGAATGGTACATAGAAGCAAGCAAATAATTTTATTGATAAGTAAACAATAACAAATAATTATTTGATAGGGTTGAAATATGAGATAAACTCAATCTCTTATGGTAAACTTATGTTTAGTGCAATATGTATTACTATGTTTCTTTATTCCATTTTTGGTTGCAAATAAGATTCTCTTTAAGAAATCAAAGTAAATTGTCTTGATCCTTTAAGTTTCTATCAACTTGGTCTACATAAGAAAATCCAACTATATATCTTGTAAGAGTTAGTAGAGTTTGATCATAAACAACCTCAAATCGCGAGGTATTGGTTGAAAAATGATAAGTGATATTATACCACCATTTTGCCCAAAAAAAACCATTTCATTTAGTTATTAGGGTTGTTACTTATGAAACAATGAAGATAATTCTTCAAGCACCTATTAAGGACTTCAATTTGTCCACTCATTTGTAAGTGGTAAGTAGTACTGATATTTAGCTGCGTTTTTTGCAAACAAAATAATTTTTTTCAAAAATTACTAGTGAAGACTTTATCTCGATCACTTACAACGAATTTAAGAATACCATGCAATGTTATAATATTTTCAATAAAAACTCAAACAATAATAGCAGTAGTGTAAAGATGACTAATAGTACAAAAATAGTATATTTAGTCAATTAATCCACAACAATAAAAATAGTTGCTTTAATTTAAAATATTGGAAGTTCCTTAATAAATTCCTTAGATATTTCAGTTTAAGCTTTTTTCCAAAATAGGTAAGGGTTGGAGAAGACCACAATACACAACATATTTACTTTTGTTATATTGGCAAATATCATATTCAGCTATAAGTTTTTTGATTTTATTTTCTATATCCTTTCAATAAAACTTAGGATAAAGATGCTTATAAATGTGAAGAAATTTTAAATGTTTAATAGTTGAAAAAGCATGAAACTCTTATAAAAATGTGTCATTCTAAGCAAAATTAGTAACAAATACTATCATACCCTTGTAATACAAGTCTGTAAAATCTTAAGAGTAATAGATAATTTAACTAGGATCCTTTTGTAATTTTTTAATGATTTTTTGAGTTTTAAGATTATTCCATCACTCTGTTCTAATTTGTGCAAGGATATTACAAACAAAGATAAAGATTACTACTAATTCAGCATGCTTTAGAATGTGAAATAACATGTTAACAACAAGATTCTCACTTCTTTTTTTATAAAAAATCTTATGGTCATATCTCGACAATTTAAAGATCCATTTATATTGCTCTAGAAAAGAGATCTACTGTTATATCAAATATTCAAACTCTTGTAACCAGCCTGAATTTGATAACGTCACCTAATCAAATAAGGATGCCACTTTATAACTATATGGATTACAACTAACATCTCCTTGTCATAAATAAATATACTAAGATGTTTAAGTGATAAAATCTTACTGGTAAAGGTTATAAGATGACATTCTTGTATTAATACTGCACCAATCCTAACTCTAGAAATATCAAATTTAATAATAAATACATTACTAAAGTTGAGTAAAACAAGAACCAATTTAGTAATTATGGCTTACTTAAGAAAAGTAAATGCTTCCTTCATTTTATCACTCAATTTGAATGAATCATTATTTAAAAGAGCTGTTACGTTGGCACTGATCTTACTATAATCATGAACAAGCTTACAATAATAACCAATTAATCCCAATAAGCCAAGTGATGCCTTAATAGTTTTTGGAATTGGCTAATCTAACATTATTTGCACTTTAAAAGGATTAATAGTCACACATTCCTTATAAATAATATGATCAAGATATTTTATTATTTAACTAATAAAATTACACTTTGATTTCTTCCTAAACAATGAATGCTTACAAATAGTAGTGAACACAATACATAAATATGATAGATGAGAATTTAAAGATGAACTATATATTAAAATATCATTAAAAATATTAAGATAAACTTATGCAAATATCGCTAAAATATATCATTCGTTAAGTTCTAAAATGAGTATTAGTAAACCCAAGAGGTATAACTAAGAACTTGTAATGACCATCATGTATTTTAAAAGTTATTTTATGAATATCTTCTTCATGGATTTAAATTTAATGATAACCTAATCTTAAATCGAGTTTCGTGAATAGTCTAACATCCCCAATTCATCAATAGCTTATTAACAATTAGAATAAGATATTTATCTTTTGCAATAATATGGTTAAGTGCTTGATAATCTACATACATCCTTCAAGATCCATCTTTCATTTTTAACATGAGAACAAGAGCGATGTAAAGACTAATATTAGGTGTAATAACGTATTCCAACATCTCTTTTATAATCCTCTCATTCTCTCCCTTCTATAAATATGGATAGTGATATAGTCTAACATTAGTCGATGTAGTTTTAAGCAATAAAAGAATATAATAGTTATATACCCTACTTAAAGGTAAATTTATAGATTCTTTGAATAAATCAAATAATTTGGTTAATAATATATTGATTTTTTTTTCCTTTGTAGAATAGAATTTTGTTGCCTCTATATTGTATAATTACACAAAGAATCTCTGTCATGCTTATAAAAGACTTTTTTTATCCAACAACTTATAATAGTGGTAATTTTGCTAGTTTGTCTTCCTTGTAACTCTATTGCATGCTCATTTAATTGAAACTTTATTATTAACTTGGAAAATTTCCAAATAATATCTCTCAAAGTTTTCAACCAATCAATATTAAAAATAATCTCATAATCATCTAAAGGTAACAAGAAAAGGATAATATAAAGAGTCTAACCTTATAATAGGAGTTATACTTTATGCATTTGCCCTAATATGTTAAATTCCTATCATTAATAACCTTTATTACAAACTTGTTGCAGTTCTTAATTAGAAAAACAAGTTTTTTAACCATTTTTTCATTCATAAATTATTGGTACTTCCCAAATCAACTAGTACCATTACCAGTTGCCTTTTAAAAAAACCCATTAATTTCCATAATTTGTGGATTAAAATATCTTGCCAAAGGGTTTAGACTTGTTAGTGTATTCACATATATCATCATACTTAGGATAAATATAATCATCATTGGTCTTATTAGTTTCCTCAATTGGCTTAATCATTAAAAATATCCTTTATTTACATCAATGCTCTCTATACCACTTTTTATTACAATGCTAGCATAATCCTTTTGTCATCCACTCTTTTAAATGCTCTTGAATCAAACATCTAGAATTAGTATAACAATTTGAAAAGGATTAAATATTATTTTCATTTGCATGTTTGCTAACAACTCCCTTAGTATAAGGCAAAGATTTTCAATGCCCAACTTCTCCTTTTGTAGGTGAGTAAAAGAGATGGTTATTACTATTGTTTAAGGTTGACAAGCTTTAACTTTTTGTTAAATGTCAAGAATAAGTTCTTCGATAAAGGTATCCAACAACTATCTTTTTGATTAATCTTTAACTTAATTGACAAACTGCTCAAAACAACTCAAACACTCTAAAATAATTGACGTTTGACAAATTTTTACGAGTACTCTATCAACATTGTGATATTTTAAAGACCAAAAATACATAAGAAGACCTCTAGTATAATTAACTCAAGTTGAAATGCTAATAGATACTTTAAACCAATCATACCATGGGATAACATCACTTTTCAATTAGATAGAAGAAATTTCTACTTTAAATTACTCTATTGTACGATGAAAATGATAATATTTTTAGCCCTAAAAATTCAACCTGTAAGATCAATTTCATCCCAACAAGTAAATTTGCACATAGTCATAATCAATGCTTTCAAAGTATTCTCCTAATTCTTTCTATTTATTGGAAGATTTGGATATATTATTTTTTGACTGATTGTTTGTCATAGTTAGGACCATGTGTTGGGACCTTTTAAAAGATTTTTGTATGAAAGACATTGATTATTCAATATAAGATATTCTAGTATCATAATTCAATGAGTTGTGTGAAGACATAATATAAAATTACAAGAATTTTATTATCGAGGTATAAAATAAATAATTTTTTTATTATAATTGTAAAGATTTGGAACAAAAGTAGGAGAATTTGAAACAAAAGGGGGACCTTTAAGAATATTACTTAGATATCAGATAATTGAAAACTAAAATTAAAAAAAAATATATAAAAATAAGAAAATAAGAATTAATTATTCCAATGATCATTTCGAAGAAATCAACCTCTAATTAATTAAAAAAGTTTGAATAATTTTTTTATTATTTAAATTTATAAGTTATACACTCTGTACAATATTTAATTATTAATAAATATAAAAGTAATTATACTTATTAATATAAAAATAATAAAAATAAATATTAATTCATATAAAATAAAAAAAATTCTATCAACACGTAGTTAAGAAATTCTACCAATTTAACATATACAAAACATTAGTTTGACCACGGCTAAGGGAACAGCATGTCCGGACATTATAAACACCCCATGTGATGGGGTTTATAACAGAGGCGAGTTTTGTGTACCGCGTCAAATCGGCAAAAGGTAAGGAACCCATGTGAAAACGCTTTTATCTGGTCAAACAAAAAAGGCAGTTTTTCCTATTATAAATTAGAAGAAACATGGATCCGCATGTGAAAATGATAACTAGTATTTGGTTTCTTTTGCAGAAAGTTTGTCGTTTTCATTCCAGTAACGAAATATGCGCAAGGTTAGCCTCCTTGCAGGCGCTTGTACCTCCCCCTGCCAATCTTTTGGGTGATAATTGTTGGAATTTTGAACCAAGTTAGATGAGTTCGCTAATTTTCTAGTTAGAATAGACTAGTTATACTAAGCAAGAATTAGAGTTAGCCAGTCGTCTAAAATTAGGGGTGAGTGTGTGTTTTGTTGCTTATATGAAAAATACCAAATTGTTAAAATATAAAATCTATGTCGATAAAGTTCCAGTGATTAACCTATCTATGGAATTCTTCATTTATCTATTTAATCTTTTTGGTAGATACTCGTTTGCGGTTTGACCCTTTCCTAATGTTTGGTTTAATCAATTTAACCTAATGTTAAGGGATCTTAGTGCTTGAGTTTAATCTGTTGAGTTCAGATCTATTGTATCAGGGTATTAAATAAATGTCAAGAAACTATATTTAAATATAAAATCTTACAATTTCATTCCTAATCTAATTTTTAGGCAAGACACCACACCACTTCATAAATCCTGCAAATGGAAAGGATAGTGTGAGCAAGGATTGGAGCGGAGCCGTTGCCACACAACCAATCGGCTCCCTGACCAACATCCAACGGTTAAATATTCTAACATATCTACTTCAATAAATAATTTGTGTAAGGATTAGGTTCGCGCGTTCACAAGTAGGAGTGAGCGTGGACTTGGTAACAACCGAAGGCAATGAGAAAAACGATCTTAAAGGTACAAAATGAAAAACTACAATAAAATAATCCAAATTTTGAGGTATGAAGATATACAGATAAGAATTTGAGTCTCATTCAACATAATCTTAAGTTGATTGTACATCTACGTCATAGAGCTTTATATTGCAGGGACATTCTCGTTGGTCTTGACAATAAGGGTAGTTCATTAAAAATGACTTTGTTTATTTTTTTTAGTGTTCCGTGGTAAAATTTCACATTGAAAAAGTGAAGAGAATTCATAGATCTTATAAATATAGATAATGTATATCCTAATAGATTAGTTTTTTAAGAAAAGGGTAACAAGGAGAGTAGGCAAATGGATTACTACGAGAATGTTGATGAATTCATAGAAAAGAATGTAACGAAATTTTATATTGAAAAGGTGAATAAGATTTACAGAACTTATGAATATGAGTATTACATTTTTTAATAAATTAGTTTTTTAAAAAGAGAGTAATAATGCGTGACAATTGGCTCTTGCAAATTATTTGGCTGTTTATGTTCAATAGTCGGGTTCCGATCAATATGTTATTCAATAGCATCTTTATTGTATATTATTAATACTACATTAACTTAACGGAAACAGTGAAAAAAAGAAAATTCATGTGGGTGAGGAGCTCTCAGAGTTACATAATTATGGGGAAAATGCTGTCATTGAATGTAATAATCCGCAGGAAAACGTTTATAAAAAAAAAAAGCATGGCAGTAATTTTTTCATTATTGCATCATTGAGTGGCAATTGAAAGACGTCAAATGGACTCCTTTTCAAACGTTACTTTTTCCCCGGTCGTGCCTTTTCAGGACTCAACGAAAGGAAGATTTGAGCAAAAGTAAAGTATAAAAAAAAAAAAGGGAAAAAGCTCACGAGGGAGCCATGTTAGCATGTTACCCAAAGTTGGTAAAAAGATCGTACAAATATGGGCCCATTGTTAGTGATGGCTACACAAAAAGAGGTCGAGTAAAATACAAGTGAAATCATTTTGGCTGCTTCAATTCAAAGGTTAGCTTTTATTTTGTCACATTCCCTATATTATCAAACGCTAAAGATGAGGGGGGAGGTAAAACGAGTCCAAGTCATGGACGAGGTAAAGTCATTTATATTTTCAATGCCCACTCCCCCAACATCATCATTTTGTGTTAGAAGCCATGCCTCCCCATTTCTCCTCTTTGGTACTCAAAATTCTGCAGTCAGTCCAAGCAGATAATAATTAACGACAAAAATTTAATCCTTTAATACCAAAATTTTGACTAATCAGTGAACCTAATTATTAGATATTCTCTCACAAAATTTTCGAACCCAAAAATGAAATGTGGGGGCCTCCAGTGATGTTGATCTTAGAATTCTGGACAAGTTGCTACCTGACATTTAGACACTACTTTGAACGGATACGTTTGTGGTGACTATTCCTCGGGTTAAATTTTTTTTTCTGATAATTTATTGAGACTTTGTTTTCTTTTGTTTATCTCTTTATCATAAAAATAAATAATAAATAAATTAGGGGTGTTAGGCATTAGCCACAAGACCATCGCCTTACTTTTCAAAGCAACTATATGTCCACATCTTCCAGTTAACCATTGTTAATTTCAATTGCACTCCCAAATCACATTCGCCTAAACAATTGCATTATAACATCATTGTCAGGACACGGATCAAGCTACGAAATTTGGCAGGTAGGACTATCCTTTTTCTTCATGAATAATTGAACGGATAGGATAAACATGGCTAAGAGATTAACTCCACCCAGGTCCCCCGTACAAATGGTAGTTTCATGATGTTGACATGTTCCAAATGTCACATGCGAGTTCTGAATAATCACAGAGTGAATGTTAAGTTAAATTGGGCATGACAGTGAAACACAATCTTTTGAAAATTATATTCACCATGCAACTTTTTAGACGGTAGGTCACTGAACCTTATCCACGAAAGCTTTTGGTAATATATAAAAAAGATTGTCTATGTTCAATCGTCAACAATTCTCTTGAAACAACAGTGAATTAGACGGCCGTGTATCCTCATGATTCATAGTTGCAGTCTCCAGAGTCACGCCTTTTGGCACTAATTGTCTACTTAGCATTGTCAAAGATGCAAAACAGGTCATTCGTCATGAGCATGGTGGAAACCGCCATGATCTCTCGTTCAAGATCAAGAACTGAATCGTTTAACTTACAGAATGGCACTCAAACATTGTTGTGAGTTATTGCTTATGCTTCCTTCAATTGAAAAGCATTACAATTGCTAGAACTAGCTACTGGAAATATGTACTCTGTACTGAAAAATAATCGAAAATTAAGTTCATAACTCAACCTTCTAATATTTCCTCCATTCCTTTGATTGAGGGGAAGGGGCAGGTGGTCGAAATTAAGGTTTAATTTTTTTTGGCACTGTGCTTTGAAAGTTGAAACCATATTATCATTGTCACTCAAACAATCATATTCAATGCCAAGAAAAAAAAAAAAGAATGATTTTTTAAAGTCCAAATCGGCAAGCCACTGTTTATTGGGGCACATCGAACCGTGTCAATTTACGCTCACAAGAATTCTATCTCCCACTTGGCTTGTACAAAAGGAGAAACAAGTGGAAAATTTTAAAAATAAATTAAGACATGAACGCTTTCTTTTTGTCTATCTTTCCTGGTGGGTCATTTTCCATCTATGCGTTCATTACAGGCATTCATTAGTTTTGGTAAAAACAAACATTTCTCACAGTAAGGATATCAGCTTTTCTACGGACAACTTTCTTGGTACAAAAAAGTCTTTTAGCAGAGAAAGAGAGAGAGGGAGAGAGAGAGAGCTACAATAATACAGTGGACACAAATTTGCACATAAGAGCAGTCACGAGGAGACCTCCTTACACAGATCTGAGAGAATATTAATTCTCTTACTTTGTCAGCCAACAACATATAAAACAACGAAAGTGAGGCCTGCCCCAGCATATATCTGGACGCATAAGAACAATCTAGATTGATGGCCTTAACAGAACGAGAAAGATACGGCTTTTTACGGTGCATAAAGGACAAGAGAGTTAACTAGTGGGCCTAGAGTTCAAGCAATCTTTAGTTCACCTCTCAGAATTTGTGTTGTAGAGAAGAAAAGTGGAACGCAGGCTCACAACGCAGTAGCAACCAAGGCAGACGCCGTTGCTTGCTTGCATGAACTATGGAAAGTACTCATAATTGGGAGATTTCTAATCTTGAGGGTCTCTCACAGTCTAATTCAAACAGCTCAGGAGGGATAGACAAGGAAGGAGGAGATGAGTTCTGCGGAAACAGGAAAAGAAAGAACTCGAACTTTATATCACAATATTCTGACATAAAGTTCCTGTAAACACACGAAATAAAAGGTAGGAAGACAGAACGGGGTCTTACAAGGTCAAGAAAAGGTCTTACAAGGTCAAGAAGAAACTCTAAAATGTAAACAGGAGAGAAAAAGGAAAGGAATTTTGGGAGAAGAGAGTAGCAATATAAAAAGCTCAGGTAGGATAGCACCCATTTTACACTAACAAGTCACCATCATTAAGGAACTTGTGGCTCCAACACGAAAGCCATCAAACAACCTATTTACAGAGGTTTCTTCCACTCTTGAAGTGTTGTGCATGGCGCTGTTCTTGTTTTTCATGCTCTCGGGGTTAGACAAGAATCTAGCTTCAAGATTACCTGAAAAGAATCAAAAACCTAGGAATAAGCATTACATACGGTAATTGGCAAGTAAGAGCCAAAGAAGGAAGCACAACTCTTATACAACATGAAATCTAAGATAAACAAATTTAGAAATCTGAAAGTACTCCTCACTTGCCTTTTTTTTTTTTTTTTTTGAAAAGAAAAAAGAAAACAAAAGTGTGCGGTTAATTAACTGAACAAATTGAACAATGGATAAAAGAAAAACCAAGAAAAGAAAGCATGTGATCGGCCAACCAGAGCCAACTTTGAACATCAGCTGGGTGTGTCAGTTTGACACCAAAAACCACACATAAGCCTTTTTGACATTTCCATATAAAGTAAGTTTTCATACCTTGCAGAAACTTATGCCTTGCTTTCACCTTTTGAAGCTTTTCTCTCTCCTCCATTTTGAAAGTGAGAGAGAAAGAGAGAACAAGAAGCAGAGAGTGAAGCAAATGCAATGGAAAGAAAAGTGGAAGAAATGGGAAAGGTTTACATGTAGAACTCGGAAGGGAGACCAGTGGGCTGCCCTGGTGGATCTGACAGAGAAAGGTCCACGGCCCAGAAAGAATAAAACACACTCTATGTGACGTTAGCATAAGAAAAAATTAATGTTAAAATTACGTAAAAATTTCCGAAAATTATCACAAAATATTATTTCATCGAGATAAATAATTTTATAGATAAAAGCTGTCAAACCACATTGATTGTACCACCAATCCACCGTCCTGTTGGTGATAGATATTTATTTGTTACTCATATTTTATTTTTTTCAAAATTTTAAATATAATATATATAAATTTATTTAATTATTTATTTTAATATTTTTATTTATATTTAAATGAATCTTATTATTATTATTATTATCTTTCTTTTTCTTTTGTCCGTCCTCGATTAAATTGAGGCCCCGAGGGAGGCGGGCGAAATTTGGTTGACCAAGTGGCAGCTTTTGGGCCGTTGATTGGCAACCGGATACGACGGTCGTGTGGCTTGTTGCATGAGTGCACATTCGGGATACTTAATTACCCGCCATTGGTTGCTTTTTGCAGCTTTCCAAAACTTCACGCTCAATTTGCCACAAATATCCCGTAGAAAAATAGAAAAGAAAATTAAAATTATAAATATAAGATGAATTGAAAGTGACCAACACGCAGGCCTATGTAATAAATTATTATAATTCTCAGCTGTATATTTTTATTTTTTATATATACGATGATAATTAATAATTGAATCATACATATGTATTAAAAATTATGGTTGTCCAAATAAGTCTGTATAATAATTTTTTAAAAAGAAGGTGGAATTTATTTTTCAACCCAGAACTTTTATCAAACATTGGAAAACTTCAAAAAGTTACATAATTTGTCAAAAGATGCTTTTCCATGGTCAAACAAACCTCTTCTTTTCTTTTTCTTTAATTTGTGGATGTAGAGAAACGCTGCACGCCGACCGAAAGTGGATAATTTGCTCCGGAAATCTTGCAAAATCTTCTTTTCTTTTTGGGGGGGGGGGGGAGGGGGGATTCTTTCAAGTCTCAGGATTTTGATTTTGATTTTTTTTTTTTTTTGTCTTGTTTGATTCATTCATGAACTAGTAATTCAGCTAAATTCAAGAATCCAATGTCGATTGAATTTTTACCAACAATTACAACAAGATTAACTATTAATTAAATAAGAAGTTGTCTCCACGTGTGTTCACCATATCCTCCAACTTTCATGAGAAAGGACGTAAATGGTTTACTAATGTAGCTCACCTTATTTGACCTGCTGAATTAATTTTATCAATTTGATGCAAATTGATATCATACATTTTGAGGATTTTTTTTTTTTTGGGTCAAAATCATAATAGTCTGGATTCTAGTCAATCAATAACATGGATCCAATATCAATTTGTATCACAATCGATAAAATTGATTCAGTAGACCAAAATAAGGATGGACAAATAAACTGGCGAGGCATCAATCCTTTAAATTCAAATAATCTGTAACTAATTGCTCACTTTTTCTTTATATTTCAGGAATTCATTATTATGGGCTCTGTTGAGGATTTTTTTTTTTTTGGGGGGGGGAGGGGCAAGTATAGGAAGTTAAGTTTCCACAAAATGATACAATTTAAACTTAGGTAAAATCTCTACCTGGAATCAAAAACTCAGGCTCCCAAGTTCCAGCCAAATTCAATTTTTAATGAACTTGGACGCCTCGTACACCTATTAGTTCGTCCGATTAAAAAAAATAAAATAAAAGGACTCAAGTACATTAGAGAATGCGGAAGGGTTTGACAAATGGATGGGGAATTGGGAATCTAGGTGCTTGAAATAAGGTGCAAAGGCCTTAAAGTACACACAAATTGACGAAGAATTGTGCCCACCGCACCAAAAGAACAAAAAAAAAAAAAAACAAAAATCATGAGACACTAGTGTATAGCGGGTGTTTAATGCGATAGAATGTGTTTATGTGCGTGCAATCATCAAGTACCTAGGTCGTTTTGCTCTGTGTTTTAATGCCTAGTTCAAAATAAACAATTGAGCCCCTGTGGAGATGGAACGGAACCTCAAGGACCCGCAGGGATGGGGATGCATAACAAATTAACAATCAGAGTCTCCCAAGATACAGTCAATCTCATGCAATGTCACCTTCTCCAGTTCCTTGGCCTGCGTTTCTTTTTATATAATGTAAGCATAATGTCACGTACTTTGACTCCTCCACCCTTGTTTTCTTCCTTCATTTTTATACCCCTCTACTTTCATCACCATCCTTTGTTGTTCTTTCAAGGACCAAACTGCAAATCCATTTTACGCCAGTAGCATACTCTGATCAGAAACATCGTGCTAGCCCATTCTCACGTACCAAATGAAAATCATGCTATTAACTGACTAATATATTTGTTAAATGGAGGAGATAATATATTAATGAGATATTGATGTCGACATTACTTAGACACCTACTTCAAGTTCAAGCCCTTTTAGCAAAACGTACGTTACATTGTAGAAAGCAAGTCGTGTAACAACAATCGGATTCCAACAACACGACGTGGATTCCCACAAGTCAAATGTGCTGTATTCATTTGTCAAACTCGGCCTATTGTTTAGATCAAGAAATTGAAGTAGTAAATCTCACATTTGCAAAGTCCAAATCTGGTGTCCTAACTACAAATTATTAGTCGAATTGGGATCGCGTCTTATTAGGAAAACCTGGAAGTGAACCGAATGGGATTCAAACCCTTGCTATGTGAGCCTGTAACAGGATTGACTGAAAACATAAATAGTTCAGGTGAGGATTGGTTTGCAATCCACTAGGATCACCTATATAGGACTTAAGAAGGCCGAAGATTTATGGGATTAGGACAAGAAGCAAAACAAAGATAAAACAACAGGATGACAGGGGATAAGACACCACGTAGCTAAAGAATCCGCAAGACAGAGCAAACGACGCCCTGGCAAATGACCACACCTATATGATAAGAATGCACACTCCATTACCTGAAGCATCGAAAGGCAATGAGAAGGTGACCACTGTCAATGACCGTTGAAAGTAGTTCAAGTGTCAACTTGTGATCACCTAAGGCCTATAAATATCAGAACACAGCTCTCTATGAAGGATACAAACACACTCCATCAAAACCTCTTTTGAGCAAATTACCCTTATTTTAATTTCAGTTTCAGCTATTGTTTTTTTAGCATTTTTACGTATTTTATTGCGCTTTCAGGCATTTTTCGTGAGATTTATGGCATTTCCTTTCGGTTTCTTAGTATGCAAGTCCTTGGGAGATGTTGGTTTGGAGAAATTGACATTCTCCATTCATGTTTACGTGCATTAGTCCGCATCATTGTTTTTATATCCTTAAATTTTAAAGAAAATAGTCGTTTGATTATTTACGATTAATGGAAAGCATTTGAGCGAGAGCAAATACATTCCCTTTTACTTTTCAAAGTTATTGATATTCTTGCGTGCCCAAAAAAAAAAAAAGGATCTTGGCAAAACCAAATCTAACTTTGCTATATAAATTTCGTTAGCATGTGTCTATGGTGTGAATTTTGCCAAGAAATGCGTGAGGGGTGAATAATACACGTTCAAGCTGCCAAATCGTATGTAGGAACTTTCAACATGTGACAATGAGAGGCCTATGGTCGGCTAGGCAACATATTTTTGGCCTCATCTGGAATTTCAACATATATCACGATAGCAGGGACGTGCCACATGTAATTAGGCGCTATGTTCCCAGCGCCTGCCGGCCGGCACCTGCAGGCTGATTGTATTTTTCTACCACAGACACGCACATATATATCTCTTCGCTTCTGCCTCATTATCATCCCCTTTTGCAGCCACAGATCTTGATTCGCTCCATAACCTGTCCGCGTTGACTCATGAGGAGAGCAGGGGCAGCATCTCTTCTTCTTTTGTTAGTTCCTCACCCTACATTTCCATTCCTTGCCCATTCTGTTCCTTTAGCCGCCAACGTTTTGTGTCACTACTCATTACTACCATGGGCTTATGTGCTGAAATGTTTGTCCAGTTGTCACTAGATAAGTTAAGTAATGCCGTTGTCCAGACCCTTTTGTTGATATCAAAATTTTCAAAAGTTGATGGACTATGAAGACATAAGATTAGCATGCAGGGAACAATGGTGTAGCAGTAGCACACATGCGCATGGTTGGAGGCAAGGGGGCAAGCAACTGATGCTTGAATGGATGGGGTAATATATTTTCTGACCTTTCTTGAATTTAGTATGCAACAAGTCAAAAATTGGCCAATCACATGCAAGGAGATAACTGAAATTCAATACATCGTAGATCTATGCATGCTGGTGTGTTGGATGGAGTAACAATTAACTATTATTTATTTGTGAAAGGAAAATGCCGTCAGCAGAAAATTGGTGAAGGTTCAATCTTCATTTATTTTTGTAAAAAAAAAAAAAAAGGTCTTTTCATGACAATGTGATTGAACTTTACTACCGGAAAATGCGGTACCCAAATTTACATGAGACCAATGGGTTGCCAACGGGCTTGAAAATGTGCCCCCAGAGTCTCTAGACTCCAGCTCAAATCGCATTGGTTTTGCCTTGTGTAAACTGGGGACCTGAAGTGATTCCTGAGGCCAACAGGAACAAGAACATTGCTTGGATAGGGAATCACACTGAAATACAAGGAGATATGCACTAGTTGAATACATTAAAAGGTACCATCATTTAAGTACAGATGTGCAAAAGCTTTTAACAGCCGTCCTTTTGTTCCATCCATGAGAAGATTGATGATAACATGGCGTACCCGAATCAGGAAGCCAATAATGTTCAAGTTGTGGATAAAGGGAGACTTGAAAGATGCATGCCATCCTTTATACTTCATTTCAGTCGGCGTGGGTCCAAGGTTGAGAACTGTTTCGGATTATCTTGTTCCAAAAAAAAAAAAAAAAACGAAAAAGTTGAGGACTGTATGGTGTTTCGAAGAGGCCCATTTGGGTTCGGAAAGGAAACAGAACCTGCAGAGATTCTTGCAGAGTTTGGGGTTTGAAATTTTTGTTTGGCGGTCCAACTATAGTTGTCTAGTAAATCGGTGGGAGCCCATTTTCAAATCACATTCTTCTCACAAATAAATTATAAATGCAACTCTCATCGGAAGATAAATTACTCGTGTTAAATTGCTATTGGACCACAAATGAATAACAATTAGTATAGGGCTCATGACCAACTGCTAGAAAGTGGATATAATTTTTATATAAATATGTTAGCATATATGTCTATATAAAATTATATATACACATATATTCAATTTTTAATCAAATATATGGGTTTATAGTTGAGTGCCTAGATACAAAGAATAGGCATATAGCTAGGGACACAAACAATAAAATATTTAAGTCAACTCTCTCAATCCAATCATGTTGAATGATTTTAACGTGTTAATGTGGGGATGGCACTAAAGTCTAAGGTAAATTTAAAAAGGTTTAAGAAAAGGATCCATTCATGTGGCACGAAAAGCTTCACTAGCGACATTGCACAGATCAAACAGCAATTTTGGGTCTTGGTCAGACGTTGCGGGGAAACAATTGTCTTATGCATTAGTCCATCAGGCCCCCGTGTTCTTTTCGATTATATTCGGTTCTGAGAGTGAGCCTCATTTGATGGCATTAAACTACAGCCGCTAATATGCATAGACGAGCCTGGACCGAAGTAGGCCCAATCTCCAGTCTGGCCCGCCCACAGGTTACATTTTCGAATCACAACGGCAACCCACGGGCGGCCACTGCAAAAGCTACAATGTGACTGGTCAGCATGCGAGTGAAGTTACAAGTTGCAAGTTGCAGTTGAAAAATATCGGTTTATTTGTTGGGCTTTTAGGCAAATCCATCAAAGTAAGAAAATAGAAGCGTTTGCTTATTTTATATATATATATATTATTTATCGTTGCATGAATTTGTGTTGTAGCGAAGGAACATCAGGCAGATATTCTGCAAGAAAATTCGAAAATTGACAAAACTTTTCAGGCTGAACTTTATATTCCATTGGCTGAACTAATGAAAACACATCAACTGCCCGTAGAAGTTGGAGTACAACAAAAAAAAAGGAGCAAATCTCCGGTTAGAAAATATTTAAAATAACCAAATCTTAAACTAAACTCAATTCATAACAGAACGTTAATAAAAGTTTCATGTATATATCCTATAAATATAAATATGCGGGATTAAAACTTTATGTTCTTGTAGATACACTTGCAAAAAATAAGGACCAAGACTCAACCGGACATCTTTTCGGAGCATTGAGATGGTTATGGTTTTAGCTAACCTGTTCTAGGCTCTGACTAACAAGTAATAAGTTACCACAATGCTTCAAATTGCTTGGGGATTCTTTGAGTGATTATTGTCTTCAGAATATAGCGTGACTTCAGCTCCAGAAAATTTCGACCGCCTCCTCCTCCACAGTCACTGATTGCGTGTTGATTCTTCTAACTGTAATGCGTTTGGTTTCATCGATCGGCCCAACGTCCCAACAATTTTTATTGCGGGGCCAATGAGATGCGGCCCAACGATCTCACCAATTAAGTTTCAGGCCTAAAGCTTCATCACCACCACGAAAACAAAACAAAAGCAAGCGGCCTAGCAGCATTGCTGGAGGCGGTGTGCCTCGGCTTGCGTGGCGGGTGTTCGAACTGCAGCACGCAAGCGATTCCGTGAATAATTGGGAAAAGTTGAAAGGCACGAGCAGCATCAAGGAATGGCATATTCTGATTGAGAAATGAACATATATGTACGCATATTCTTCTGGTTTCTCCTAATTCTTAGGTAAACCGAGCAAATTAAGAAACTTCCTGAAAGGGCAGATTTTTAGTCACTGTGCATCGTTCTCCTTAAACTTATGCATCAAGATAAAAACTCATTATCAATATATCGACATTAAGGAAATTTACTATCTAATACTTGCTTTTTGTTTGTTTGTTGATTTTATACCCACAACTCCAATACCATTTAATTAATTCATCCAATCGAAGTGATGCAGAAAAGAATACCAAGGATCAACTCCCGCTTACCTGGGAAAGTTTGAAGGATGAGAGATACCTCAAATGTGTATCTTCAATGAATAAGTTTACAATTAAATATTAATGATGTATCAGAGTTTGATCGTAGTGGCAATCTATTAAACAGAGCAATAAGTTAACATTAATAATTATTTGACATCATTCACAATTTCACCTTCTCCGATCTATTTTCCTTGCTTTGCTCCATCAACGTCCTTCACCTCCTTGTCGGTCACAATAGCTTCAAATTGGAACAAAGATAATGGAAAAGACTTGGACAATCCAGCCGGAGTCTTGAACGTAATCGTCGAGGATGAAGTAGCTGGATGATTATTATTTACATAAATTTCGCTCAAAGTGATCCAAATCAAGAACTCCCTGGCCTTAACACCAGTGAGGTTCTTGATCTTGTTGTGCTCAATATAAGCTGTGACTTCAGTTTCATAGCTAATGAGTATATTCTCAAACCTGTAATAGTCCCTTTCCTTCTTGTGCTTCAGCCAGACAAAGCCTGTGTCCCTCACGTAACCGCATTCCTCTATCTCCTCTAACGTCAACAGCCCATTTGGTAGGCCTATTTCTGTTAATAATAACAGGAACTTCTCTCTACAATTCTCGTCTCCATGACAAATCTCAGCTCTGGCCTTCATGTCAAGGGTCAACATGGACATCTCCCTTCCTCTGTGAAGATTTGGGAACAGGAGGCTCGGCCTTGGTGTCGGGGTTGGTTTTGATACGGCTGGAGGACGCATGGTTATACGGGGGTCTTTTTTTTAATGTTTAGTTTCCAAGGAAATTGGCCTGGAATGGGGATATGTGTTTGAAGCTCGGGCAGTTGCGAAGAGCAGGCAAGTTAGGTGTTGGAGATAGCAGGAAGGCATCTTACTTCTTGATGCCCTTACTTATTCCATGACCCTGGAACAGAAGGGATCTTAGGACATGTGATTAGAATACCCCAGACTTTTATTTTTGGTACGTTGGAATAGGGAATGATACTCCACAGTTCCAAAAGTACAATGAATGGTGCCCTGCAAATGGGATAAACGTTATTCCTCTGCTAGAGAATAACTTGCCACCATGAAATTGAGCATGTTATCTGAAAATAAACCTTTTTCTTTAACATCAAGTGAAAAAAAAAAAAAAAAAAAAAAACCCCAAAAACGTTTAGAGATGCTACACACGAATAATCTGTTGTAGCATCGTCTTGTCTAAATGGTAGGAGTCATTCCTATTATACCACAAAGTTTTGCGTCCAAACTTCCGTTAAATCTATTAGCATTCTCAATAAACGTGATTTCATTTATAGATATTTTAAATTTATTTTAAAACTGCCTTCTCTTTATAAGTCAATAATTTTAAATAATACAAACTTATCTTATTTAATTATGATTATTATTTATTATATATAAAAGGATACACTCTTTATAACTGATAATTATGATTGTGATTTTATATTTACCTGAATTTATTTATTCATTTATTTTTCCTTTCTTTTTAACTTTTTCGTATTGTTGATATATATATATACATACACTTTTTTTTTCTTTTTTTCGAAGGGAGTTGTTAATACCTAATACTTGCCTGCTGTTGAATGTACGGGAACCGAATCAAGCAAATGGATCAAACCCGACCCTCGAACGGTAGATGGTAAGAACCAGCCAAGAATCGCTCCATTTTACAGATCTTGTGTATAAAAAAAGGGAAAAAAAAAAAAATTCTCCTCTCTCTCGCTTTCATCTTTTCTCTGGGCTATCTGTCGTTTCATTCTTCGTGTTCCGACGTCGTTTTGTACACACGTAGACTGACAGACACATACCGAAGTAGCTTTATTATTGGACTTTTTTTTGGGGGTATTTTGGTTTTGTTTGTTTAGGTTGTTGTGTTTACTGATGCCCAATTCCAATTGGATGTTAAGTCAAGAAATTTGAGGGATAAAAAATACGCAGGTTCCTCACTCCTCATGTGCTTCTCATTCTAGGGCTTTGTTTTTACTGGTTTCCCTTTTCTGGCGATTGGCTCTCTCCCTGTGTCTCTGTGTGTGTGTGTGTGTAAGCTGAACAACTGCAGCTTAAGGTATATGTCCATTGGGTTGTAGTTTCCTTTTCTAACATTTTCAAGAAATAATTTTTAGTACTTGTTGATATGTTTTCTTTTTGTATATTTGTGTGAATTCGAACCTTTATTGAATTTTTGGAGATAGCATGCAGGTGGGGGGTTTCTCTCGTTTTCTCTGTTCCACCGTTCGCTCTTTTGGGATTTGGGGTACTGTACCGTCGTTTTCTTCAAAGCAAAGCTCAATTTATTTGATTCCCTCTGGGCTCTAGCATCTTGCGGTGATCTAATTGCAAGGGAATAATTACCTCGACAGTACCTACCCAATTGCATTTCATTTCTTGGATTTTGATGATGGATTCCTTGGGTCGGATCTTCTGTTGGTTTTCTACCGGGGGGGACACCTTCTATTCAGTGGGGTTTCGTTTTCTTTAAATTGTTATTTGACGAATCTCCTCTTCCACTTTAGGTATTCGTGATACAGTTACAGCTCAGCTGTTTGGTGATAGCTTACAAAGATGGGGTTTGATTTTTGTTTGTTTTCTGTTCAACGCAAAATTTACTCAGCTTTTGTACCATAAAATTTGAAGGTTGGGAGTTTACTTTCTGTGATAGTTAATATAAATAGATGCTTTGAAAGAACAGGCAATGCTATTGTTTTCCAAGACCAGATTGCTTAGGAAAGGATGTGAATGTGCATTTCATTCATATCTCATATTGTTGTCAAATGACATAATTTGGCTTCGCACAATTTTTTTTTTCATTTGTGAGTAGATTTCTTGGGTTTTTTTGGCTTTTTCTTGTATTTGGATGCCTAAAAGTTGGTGAGAAATATTAACTTAGCTGTCAACACTCTCAATGGCAGTTTTTTTACTTTGCATGGAATCAATTGGGCATTCAATGTCTCTGATGAAATAGTAGCAATCAGAAGGATTCACACTCTTTCCTCAAGTTTCTTGTATACTTAGTAGCATGGCAAGAAAAGGCAATCAACAGAAGATTGGGGTGGGCCATTTTGCATCAAACCACAAGAAAAGGGTTTCAGATTCGGGGTCTGCATTTCCAGATGCAAAAGGACAAGGGAAATCAATTGAAGCAAAGGTTTTTCCTGGAGAACAACTCCCAGATTATAACTTACCAACCAGTCCATCTGCAGATAGTGCAAGGAAAGCCAATCATGTAGGAGATGAAAACAAATTTAAGAAAAATTCTGGAAAATTTCATAGAAAAGAGAAGCTAGAGTTAAATTCAGATGTAAAAAGACCAGTGTCTTCTCAGAACAATTCAACTGATTGCAGTATTCCTTTGATGGAATCTAATGGTTTAGAAGAAGAATGGAACATTCCTTGGGTGTGAGGGGGACCAGAAACATAAAAAAGGTGTATTCAGGTACTTGCTTCATGGATTCCATATGAAAAATATGATGGAAAATGTCAAGCTTTCTGGCAATGTGGCAATTTCATGCTTGAGGCTATCAGCTTTGTCTATGTTTAAGGTGGCTAGTGAGTTGCTAGAGAGACAGAGGCCATTGTTTGTTACTTTATCAGCCAAGTTATTTACAGCTCGTGATTATAGTAAAATGAAGATTGAGCAAGTGTATCCTGTTCTGTTGAAGTGGCTCGCAAATTTTGGGAAAATAATGCTTCTTTTGTCAATGGTTTGGTTGGACTGTACCATCAGAGGCATTGATTCCTTTCTGCGCTTAGGCACAACATCCTTTTTTTCAGTTATCTGGTGCAGCATTCTGTCAGTACTTGCTATGGTTGGGATGTCCAAGTTTCTTATTGCTATGGTAAGTGCTGATTGTGACTCATCTAGTTGCTTATGGGAAATCTTCTATTATATCTTTGTATTCTTGCAATATGGCAATGCTATAACATGCTTTGGATTTGTTATATTAACGTTACCTATCAAACATCATGTGCTTGATGTACGGTTATGGAATACTCCAAAGTATCCAATTTTGCATTGTGTGAACTTTCATGAAATGTTATTGCACTCAGGCCCTGGCTGCATTTGTGGGAGTTTTCATAGGTTTCACCCTTGGACTTTTGGTAGTTGGCATTTCTGGAGTTGCTTTTGTGTGGTTGTATGGAAGCTTCTGGACAACATATTTTGTCATTATCATGGGAGGTAATTCCCTTTTTCTATCCCTTTCTCTTTCCCTAGCTTGTTTTATTTGTTTGTCTGTATTTTCTTTAACCTATGCTTTTTTTTTTTAAAAAAAAAATCATTATTATCCAGGGTTGGCATTCATCTTCAGTCATGAACATCTCGCACTATTCGTAACAACAGTGTATTCAGTATATAGTGCATGGACATATGTTGGATTGCTTGGGTTAATTTTGGCACTGAATTTGTCATTTATCTCAAGTGACATTCTGATGTACTTGCTAAAGAACAACATTGACAAGCAAAGAAGGTCCAGTAGCTCCTCTGAACAATCTGGGGGACTGGAAGGTCAGCGAGGCTCCTCTGATGGTGTGTCTTCTCAAGCTGCATTCTGCGAAACTGGCCCGGGGCTGTCAGCAGATCGTGGCCCTGGAGCTCCTTCAACCAGTGGGGATGACTCTGAATTAAATTCAGAAGATGAAATTATTAGGTTGTTGAACTGTACCGATCACTATTCAGTGATTGGTTTGTCTCGTTATGGGAATGTGGATATTTCTCTACTGAAAAGGGAGTACAGGAAAAAGGTACTTGTCTGGCTCAGATGCTTTTTATTGCTTGTTTGGGGTGATATGTTTTGTAGGTCTTTGGGGATTGGGTTAGATTGGTTCTCTGTGTGTTGAGTCTTAGATAGGGAGGAGGATGCATTTCTATGAAGTTAAAGGTGTGCATTCCATATGTCTGGCCGCTACTTTCTTGTAAATTTGTTAAAACTTCCCATTGTCAGAAGGAAAACATTGCTTCTATGCATCAAGCAATCCTTTTTATTTGTTTAGGCAATGCTGGTTCATCCTGATAAAAACATGGGCAATGAGAAGGCTGCAGAAGCTTTCAAGAAACTTCAAAATGCCTATGAGGTAAATTTATCTGTATCTAACAATTGCTTGAACTAAACCATTGTGTATTCCTGACTCTTACTCTTACAATAATAATATTGTCACCATGGTAAACATCAGGTTCTACTTGATTCCTCAAAGCAAAAAGCATATGATGATGAACTGAGAAGGGAAGAGCTGCTTAACTACTTTAGTAGGTTTCAAAGAAATCCTCAGAAGGTTGAGACACAAATATTCTCTCTGTTTATTTTTTCTCTTGTTTGTTGGTTCTACCATTCTTAGATATTGTACTCTTTGTATTACGCTTTCTCAGTTTTCAAAGCAGGCATGCAAAACCATTTGCCAGTTTTTAATCTTCACCCATGGCAGTTCATGTGATTAGTCTGCTGTAGAATCAGTTCACATATCTAGTATGCTTGAATGAACTTGATGATGAAGTGAGAATATTGAAAAAGTTCTTATTTATTTGGCACAGCTTTGTTTTCAGTTTGCTTACACAAGCTTGCTAAGCTGATTGTGTTAGATTGCTAGGAGGCTGACCCTGGCACCTTCATTAGTTGGTCTTGTTTTCCAGTTTGGTATGTCATAGTAATTAAGATAACCAGAATGGTGTTACCGATATTTTGAAATGGAAAGGTATTCACACAATTTCATACGCTCATTTAACTTGGTTAATTATTTTTTAACAAGAAATAGATGGGTAATGTCTTTTTTATTCAGAGATTGTGAATAAGATAGAAGCATTTTCCTGGTTTTGGAATATGAAGCTGCTCAGCCATTTAATCTGTTGGAGTACCAAATAATCTCTGTTTCTGAGTTTGTATGCCAGTCCATATTGCTCATGTTTTCCAATGACATTGATTGTCTAGAATGGAGAGCGTGGCTTCTTTGCCTCGGGTTTTGCACATCCAGAGGATGATGCTAAGGAACCTTTTGGGGATTCAAGGCAAATAGCTTGCAAAATGTGCAACAACTTTCATGTCTGGGTACATACAAAGCGTTCAAAATCTCAGGCGAGATGGTGCCAGGTTAGTTTTTCTCTTTAGATGTCCATGTCCAGTGCCTTTTCATTTGCAAAAGTTGACATTGAGTGCATTAGTAATTGCTTAATCTCCTTAATGCAATAGAAATACACACACACACACACTAACATGGTGCTTAAATTGTTTTTAACACTGTGTTTGTTGTCAAAGGATTGCAAAGACTTTCATCAAGCAAAAGACGGAGATGGATGGGTAGAGCAATCTTCACAGCCTTTCTTTTATGGTTTACTGCAGAGGGTATGCACCCCAATACTTCTTCTTCTTCATTTGCTGTTAGGGTGCTTAATGTTTGAGGAGGATTGAAGTATTCTTATAAGTTTCTAATTGGAGGCAGGTTATGGGGGAGTTGAACTGATTATTTGATCAATATGCTGAAGTGTCTTGACATACAGTATTGTTCTGCAGGTTGATGCTCCTGCTGCATATATTTGTGCAGATAGCAAAATATATGATGCCACCGGATGGTATACTTGTCAGGTAAAGTAGTTGCTTAACATCTGAATTGCATTGTTCAAGGAGATCTCTTACTGCTATCATGAATGTGCTTAGAGTGAGACTAGGTCATGTAGAAACAGCAGAACAATTGTTTATTTTTGATAACAATGTTAGATTTAAGTTTTTAGTAGCTCTAGCGTTATCTACTAGGTGGCTACCATGGCACACATCAAGTGTTGGATTCCCTCTTCTGAGTAGTCTCCTTCCAGTCCCACCCCCTTCCCATCCTCCTCGGTTACTTTGTCTTAAATGATAAAGGACAAAGAAAAATGAGGTTCCAATCTAGCAAGCAACTACAATTTGAGCAGAGTGAGGCATCTGAATCGAAGTTTAACCTGTTTAACCAGTTGCATTTTGGCTTGATAGCATTTTTGTAACTGTAAACTGTGGGATGTGGTGCAGGGAATGAGATGTCCAGCCAACACTCACAAGCCAAGTTTTCATGTGAACACTGGCTTTGCCTCCAAGCACAATAACGGCAAGGGATCAAGCTCAGGACAAAGGAGTGGCCGGGTGCCAGAGGAGACCATGACCAAGGAAGAATTCTTCGAGTGGTTACAGAATGCAGTGCAAGCTGGTGTCTTTGACAATTTTAGTGGCAGTACCTCTGCTGAAAGCCCGTCTACCAGGGCTGGAAACGGTCCCAAGGGCAGTGGAGGTGGGAGTACTGGCGGGAGCAAGAGGAAGAAAAAGGGGAAGAAGCAATGGTAAAAGTTGACATAATTTTTCCGTCCTAAAAGGCACAAATCTTTTCAAGTCTTTTTTTGTTGCCACTTAAAAGAAGGGGCTATAAGCTCCAACGTCAGGAGAGGCCTATTATTTTTACATTGGAAGGATTTTAAGGCCCCGGGATGAAAAAGGGTGGGAGAAGACGAATTCCACTGACTTAATCAACAACAGGAAAAAAAAAAAAAAGAATAATAATAATACTAATAGAAACGGATTACTTGAGAATGGCAACAGCCATCGTAATGTGATCTATAAATTTCATTTTATCCAACTTTCTGAGGTAACCGTGCAAAGTTGATGGAATTTTGGTGATTGGAAATCCCGGAAGTACAGGAAGGGGGGCCTCTCTCTAGCTGCGTTTGAGATTAGAGCGGTTGGGTTAATGCAAATATATCAAAGTCCTATTGGGCACCAAATCAAGCGAAATTCTACCTTTTTGGTAAGCGTGAATTATGATTGAAGCACCAAAAACAAACAACAAAGAAAGTGCTTCCCCGGCTTTGGTACTGTTGCATGCGAGAATTTCGAGTTGCAAGTCAGAACATAGAACCGCGTTTACGGACAATCAAATGTTCATTTTTCTTGAACAAAGCGTGCGGCCGATCATATCCCTGTTAAAGACATCACCGAAAATTCCTTATTTTTATTTTTAATAATGTTTTCATATAAGGACAGAGGGAGCAAGGCGAAGAGAATTTACAACGTGAAAAAACTTAAGATAGGAACGGGCAATGTGATTTGGGATTAAAACATATTAATTATGAAAAAATCACAACATGTCAACTTTATTTCTGAAATGAAAGAAAATATTAGTAATGGGAAATTGGGGTGTTGGGGGGCGTATACTTCAATTTGCTTTTTATTGCACTAATTTAGGGGATTGCACAAGCGCGTTTTAGATAACATTTCTAATAGTTACCATCACCGTAGCTTCGTTTTGTGAGCTCTCGACTCTGCGGGGGAGGGGGGGGTATGGAGATGCTTCTTCACAGCACTGCAACCCATCCGTCTCCCAAACAGGTCATCAGCAACGGATTTAATGGGAGGAAGGGTCCACCCTTGATTCTCTCCAATGGGTACTCTTCTTCTTCTTTGGGGCCATTCGCCTCTCAAAAATTGCCGCTTGGACTGAGAAAATCAGTGATTGTTTGGGCAAAGAAGAGCAAGAAAAATAGCAGGGATGATTCTCATGTCTTCATGCTCAGGCCAGATGAAACTACTGGGCCTTTTCCTGAAGCCGTACTGCTTAAAGAGGTCATTTTTCTCATCACCCACTTTTTTTTTTTTTGGAAATTTTGAGAAATTCATTTTGCGCATGCTTCGTGTGTGTGTGTTTCAGGTTTCAAGGCTTAATTCTTTTCGCTTGTAAACCATCACTCTGGAGTATTAGGATTTAAAGAGGTCTTCAAATGCAAAGACTTTGATCAAACCAATTTATTGTTCTGTTTCATGCCTCAGAAATAGGATTAGATTTCAGTTCGCACCAGTTCTTTATGGCATTTCTGTATAGTATAATCACTTCTGTATCAATATATGATATTCGCATTTGATTTTGGGCCTTTTAATTTTGAATTACAGAAGAAAGTGCAGGAAGATGGCAGACTTCTTCCTGACTTTGCTGATGCAGAAGAAGGTGGGAATTCTAATACCCACAAGATTTGTGTTTTTGCTTCTCTCTCTCTCTCTCTCTCTCTCTCTCTCTCTCAATTATTGTGATTTTTAGAGTTTGAAGCGATGCAACTGTTTTGTCTGCTTGCAGAAAAGTTATATGAATCTCTGAATCTTCAGCTGCAAAGTCAATTGAAGGTGGAGCGAAGTATGTATGCTTGTTCCTGTTTCTTCTTTTTCTGTTTAATTGTCTTTTTAAGAGAGCAGAAAAAAATATTTCAACAAAGGATTAAAAAAAGGGAAAAAATTTACTTTTGTACCCTGTATTTCTACTGCTGCTCACAAATTGTTTTTCCTAGCATCCGGTTTAAGATTAAAGTTGCTGTGCGTGTTTTAAAACCCTCATTTCTTGTCACATTCTTCTTGTTTTGATCGGTGAGGTACATGGAGGTTCAAGCAATGTGTCTTATGGTTTTCTAGTGATGGAAACCTATGTGGATATGGAATCATAATTTACATTCATATTTGGAATTGACTTGTTTGTTGATATAAAGGTATTGTCTTGCTCATTGTGCAGTGCGCCATTACGAGGTGGTTTATTTAATCCATGAGAAGCATGCAGAAGAGGTTGGCAATGTTAATGAGAAAGTTCAAGGTGAAGTCTTATGCCAACATTTCCTCTGCAATCCAGTCAGTAAAGTCATTTGGCCAAATAAGTTTCACAGTATTTCTGATTTGCAACTCTCAGTTCTCCTCCATGTGTGTTGATAGTGGAGTATATTGACAGTCTCTCTGTCATGTGGGATGACATTAGGTGCTCCTCACTGTAGTTTGTCCTATGAAACATAAATCCCTTTAACCTCTGATGCAACCTCACTTTAATTTGGCAGATTTACTCTGGATATTAGCTTATTCTTGCTACATTTCAAAAGAAATTGATTCGAAGGATTTGGGCTTCACTGGCTTCCAACTAGCTGTATTTCTTGGCACTCTTAGGTCCTGACAACTTGTGTAGAACTTACACCAATTCCATGGACACTTCTTTAGGACATGACATCCAACTTGCTCTCTGGAAATGAATGATATAGACCTTGAATTGCCAATGATCATGAACATCTTTGAGGTTCTGGTTAGGATTATTATGGTTTCCTGAACTGATGGCACAAAAAAAATTTTGGATTTAGGTTGCTCTGTGTGCTTTATAACTCCAATTAATTACAGAGTTGCATTGACTTTTCTTTAAGTTGCTGTGACTTTCTTTTTGGCATTTTCTCTGTTGTTCCTTCCACATTGTTGGTTCAGTTCTCTTTCCTTTAACTTTTCATCCACGATTTGAATCTCTTGTAACAATGTGTTATTGTCATGTGGAATAGACTTTGGATGCTTCAGAAGCATCTATATTTCTTTTCCCAGGTTTTTGTAAGGTTGAATGTATAATGTACTTGGTGAAGCCACCATTTGATGTAAAGAATAAATGTCGTGTATTTTCTGATGTTATTAGAAACATATTGCCTATATACTTTCTGTTGTACAGTAGGTTTGCTCCTTTCCTTAATCTCATTTCTGTGGAATTTCTTTCACAACTCTAAAGGAGTATGCTCCTTTTTGGCAGATTTTCTAAGGGAGAAGAGAGGCAAGGTTTGGAGATTCAGTGACTGGGGTATGCGAAGGCTAGCATACAATATACAGAAGGCGAAAAAGGCCCACTACATTTTGATGAATTTTGAGCTAGAAGCTAAATGGATTAATGACTTCAAGAGCATGCTAGACCGAGATGAGAGAGTCATACGGCACCTTGTGATTAAGATGGATGAAGCAGTCACAGAGGATTGCCCACCTCCACCCGAGTTCCACACTCTGCGTGCAGGAATGGACTATGATGAGGAGGAGGATGGCTTTGATTACGATGATGGTGACTATGATGATGAAGCATACGAGGAGGGTGGAGTTCATGAGGATGAGGTGGAGGGCTATGATGAGAACACTGAAGAGGAGGGAATTATTGTAGTAGACAGTTACGACAATGAAGATGACAGCAAAGTTAAAAACAATAAATCTGCTGGTGTAATTACCATGACAAGGTGAATAAACAGTTTCTATCAACCTTTGAACTTTGGACTGATAGTCATTTAGAATGTTTAAACCGGTCTGTTTCTGCTGATATTGTCGATTGGCTCCCATGGCAATTGGCTGAGGGATATCCAAATGTTTAAAGGCTGAGTGTACAAACAAACTATGCATTGCGTGCGTGTCTATACACTATCAAATGGATTACCCGGTTGTCTAGTATTTCCCATTATCTAGGAGATGATTCACAAAACCAGTTCTTTATACTTCTCTCTTTTTACCCAATGCCCCTTTTGCTCCACAAATGATCTCTCTGTTTCTTCTAAATTTTCCCTTTCAACATAAACGAACAAAGAAGAAGGAAAGAAGAAGGACGTTTCTAACTCATTCCATGCGAGACAACATCAGACATTGTAAGATATCTAACTAGAAAAATAAAATAAAATAAAAGCAAACGACGCCGTATTATTATAATCCCCGTTGGGGCCGGAAATATATTCGATTTAATATAGGGATGTTTTCCGAAAATATGGAAGTTTAGGGCCAATCGATGGCGGCTTCTTTTGTTGACTAATAAAATCCAGGCGAGTGCGAAGAAATAAACAGGGTTTCAGTAGAGCTAGCAGGGAGCAAAGGTTAGATCTTTGGGTGGCTCTTGCCTATGAGTGAAATTGATTTTAATTTATTTTTTCCCGACTGCAATTGTTTCGCTTGTTTAAATTTCTCCAGATTCTATTTGTGTTGTTTGACTTTTGTTGTGAAGAACTGAATTATAGGTATACCCAATTTGCAATTTTCACGGTGGTCCTGTTCATTGGATGCCCCAATTTGCAAGAAGAGTTTTTAGTGGTTTTTTCTTTTTTTTTCTTTGGGGTGATTTAAAGTTTGAATTTCTGAGCTTCATTCATGAATTTGAGTATGCAGTGTTAGTGCAAAGCTGATGGACAGTTTGCTTGTTATTGTTTTAGCAGCAGGTATGGCTGGCCATGGCGAGTCGGGTGCTTCCGGGAAGAATTCGGGTGATGCTGCTAATGACTTGCAAACATTCAATGCTGAAAATCTTCAGAGCAACATGAAAGTTATATATTACAGGTTCGTTAGACAGCATAAGGATAAGGGGATATTTGGAAATTATTGAATTTGCCTTTTTGTCTTTTTTGGTCACAGATTATTCATAAGTTGTTGAGTCCAGTCCAAAGGTTTTCTCTAAAAATTTGTGCCGCCAAATGGGTTTGAACTGTTTGATCAATTCTATTTGTAAATTGTGTTTTGCAGTGTAATTTCAATGTTTATGTATAATGGCATCAGTCAACTCTCTATTCCATTTTGTAAGGTTTCAAATGTAACAAACTTTGTGCACGCAAGTTTTGAGGATGAATGATAAGCAATACCAGTTGTTGATTCATGTGCAGAGTGTTTGAAATACTTGGGGAAGATGCCATGCACTATTTTAGTAACTATAGTTGAGAGTTTTGTTATGTGATTGCAATTGTCACTGGGTGTTATATTTTCTATGCAGCCGGACATTTTTGTCAATAATTGGCGGAGTAATTGCTGGAATTTTAGGACTCACGGGCTTGACTGGATTTATCTTTTATTTCCTTATAATGGCAATCACTTCTGTTGGCCTCATAGCCAAGGCAAGGTTTTCCATCCATTCATACTTTGACTCGTGGAACCAAGTTACACTTGATGGAATTTTGGGTGGGCTCATGGTATGTTTATTTCTTTTTTCTACTCTTTACAAATTTCTCTTCTTACATAGCCTTTTCTCTTCTTGTCCTTGGCTATCGTGCCCGCATAATTAAAATTTTTCTGCTTTGTTTTGTTGTTGTTTTTGCCCCGTATGTTGTTATCATCAATTATATTGGAAATAGCTTAGAAATCTGGTCAGATACACAGGATTATCCTTGGGATAGTATTACTGTTGTTTGCTTGGATATGTAGTTAACAGTATGTGAAATCCCTCCGTATGGATCTTGGAAATGTGTAATATGTTCTTGAACAATTCCTTCTTGCTGGCTTGAGCTGATTCAATGCATATGTGGCTGGCTATGGATAAGCTATATTTAATTTAATTTCTAATTTAGATCCATGAAATTACTGTTATGCTTTTATATCCAATTGTATTGGTAAGCATAATTTGCATAATTTTTTGATACACTGACAATGTTTTTGTGCTTATGCAGTCCTTCGTGCTGTTCTGGACGTATCCTTTTTGTTAATTGAGATACTTCATAGCATATATGCTGAAACTGTGACTGCAGTAATCATTACTGTTACAGTCCTGTCATAAGCGATGAATACATGATTGTCCTCAAGAAGAACATCATACAGGCCTTTTTTTTTCTCCATTATAATCGATATAGACAACCCAATTAAAGCTTTGCAGGGAAATGAGAGAATCTTTGAAAAAAAAAAGGGTGAAAATCCAAGGGTTCAACTCTCTGTTATGCCGCACCCTTAATCTTCCCTTTCATTTTCTTTTAATAATGATATGCATCATTCTTTTTCCCACGTTTGACAGAGCAGTGCTGCTTCTGGGGTTACTGATATCTACTTTATAGATAATTGATCCTATTTCTGAAACATGTGCAAATTATTTCAGTTCATATATTTTGTTGCCCATTTCCTTGATGCAAATAGACTTGCATACGACATTGTCCATATATTTTGATGAGGCATTTGGTACTCTTGCAATGAAAGGAGATCTGCAGCTGCTGCAACATAGTGTTACTAATTATCATGATGTGGGAGTTTGAAGGCCAATGCTCTATGCGTTGAGCGATGAAAGACTTTATTAGCTCTATCATTGTCCTCTTGCTACTTGGAAGTTTTTTCCCAGGACTAATGCTTTTAGACTTTGAGCATAGGTGGGAAACAGTTGATTGTTCAATTTTTTTTTTCTTTTTTGGTAAAAACTCTTTATGTCCCATTAGTTAATACTTTCTTGAGTTGAATCTTGAGACTAAGTTGGTGCATGGAGTTCAGCTTGGTAGAATTTGGCTTTGAATAGTTTTGTGAAAATTCAATTCCGGACTCTTGTGATCCAAGGAGGGAGTCGACCCCTTATCATCGATCGACTTTTTACGTACGGCAGATAAGCTCTCTTGTACGTGGAAACCATGAGCCCAACGTTCAGGAAATTTGTATGGATCTTCCCATCTTATGAGAACGTGTATGGTATGAGCACGAGAATTCTTAGATTGGAAAGGTGAAAGGGATTCTTGAGTTTTTTTAATTTGAGTATTATATACTTGGTCAAGTTATTTAAAAAAAAAAGGTAATTATTCGTAATAAGTAATATTAAAATTGACCTTTTTTAAATTTAATATCTATTGTCAAATACTCTAAATTTAAGAGTAAATAGTAGTTTCTACGTCAGAAAGTCAGGTAATGAGAATTTTTAAACTTTATAAACGCATAAATACAACTAATAATTTATTTTCTATCAAGAAGTAATAATTTCTACAGAGAAATAATAATACCGTAACAGTATGCATATAAAAAAAGGACCGATTCAATTTGCAAGCCGACTCTTGGCTGCATAATTTTCGTTTTGGTTGCGCGTCTAATTACGCCGGTCTCTTCCATTAAAATGAAAAGAAAAAAAAAAATTGTTGCGGAATCTAATTATAAGAGACATTATACATCTCTATAGGACTATTTACCTTGCACGCTTTAGGTTACGATTAGTTGTTTTGTTAGTAAGCTTCCCCATTTATTAGCCAGTAAGCTCTGGCACCACTTTTATTGAGAGATTAGCCCGAGAAATTGCGCAATCATGAATTTTAAATTCACAAATTGTAGACTATAATTACCCTTAATTATACATGGGAGAAATAACTAAAAAAGTTCAACCGCGAGCTATAGCAGCGAGAGAGTAATATAACAGTGTAATGACTCGTCCATCCAACTTCGTCATAAATATAATTGTTGCGTTGATATTGTTTTACATATATATAAATATAATTGTCGTTTTAACTTTCCCTTGTATTTTCTTGTTTTTTTTCCTTTTCTTTTATGCGGCTTGACTTGGCTTAGGGATTTGGAAAACGGAAGAGAAGGGGCGCCGAGGTGGAGGCCAAGGCGATTCATTCATGTGAGGGTCCCACGACCGCTAACCCTTAGGCGTCGTGTCGTTAGTAGCAAAGCTGGACGCGACCATGCCCCCGCCCGGGTCCGATCCAATAGACGAGAAGCACGAGGCAAACGCGATACGGTCTTCAATCTGACACCTTAGCCTTCCCCTTGTCGTTTTCTTTCATCTGTGAACCTCAGCTCGGCTCGAATCCTCCGGGGCCACTATCTCGTTTCATTTTCTCGGCGAGAAATTTCAATGGTTATCACCCCTGCATTCAAACCAACAGAGACACAATTAGGTCAACCTGGCTGCAAATAATGCACACCAAGAACTTTAAAGAAAAAAAAAAAAAAACTCGGCCGCAAATGATAAATCAATGTATAAATAAAATTAGCACTGAAATGACTAGATTAACCCCCACCAGTCGTTTCCATCTTGGCGTACATCTTCCACTGAACTACGTTCATTTTTATTATTTTTTTTATTTTTTCGGCATTGACCACTCCCACGCCCGCGATAGGATACTATCGACTTGTGCGTATTTTCCCATTATGCCATTTCTCATTTGCTTCCTTCGAAAATCATATGGCACCGAGAAATGTTTTCCCTTTCTTTTTTCATTATAAGCAAACCCTAAACATTATTTTTATTCCTCGGGCTGGTATCTGAAAGTTGTCACTTCACCACCCATGTCACATTCTGGTTGCAAGAGAAGAGAGGCAGGGGCAAACATTAATCTACTTAAACCAACCATAAAAAAAAAAAAAAACACTCGGGCACGAGCCGTTAACAATCAATCAGGAGAATGCCAAACACCATCTGATCAAAGATAGATTCTTAATCTTAATCCAAACACGATATCCAACCGTCGAACTCAATCTGGGGTATATAGATCACAACTCAGCATCAAACTTGGTTCCTCCCCCGACTTTGACCAAGAAAATCTTGCATAACAAGATGATGACAAAGATCATGTATTTAGCTATTAGCTAAGTAGCCAGAGAACGACTCGGACCCATATATAACTGGAGTTTCCGAAATTCTAAAGAAATTTTTTTTATGTTGTAAAAAAAAGAAGAAATCTTTTATATATATATATATATATATAAAAGAAACATCAACCAATATTGCCAGACCCGAAAAAAAAAATAAACAATAAACAATAAACAATAAAGAGCTGGTCTAAAAATCAAAACTTGTAGATAGTTATTTCTAAACCCCGACATAAATATGCGTAACTACCAAATACACCATATAAAATCCTAAAAAGTAGCATCACATGAGAAGAGGGAATCGTAACACAGAATCAAAAGCTTAAAATATCGTTGAATTTCTACAAAGACGAGATGGGGTTAAAAGAGAGAGAAAAAGAGATTGACCTCCACAAACCAAGAAGGGCTCCCCAGCCCTATCGTTTGGAGGGTCTCTCATCGTCAACTCCACCGGCATCATCGTCGTCGTCGTCACCACCATCATCGGAGTCATCTCTATCGGATCTCTTCCTCTTCGCTGGAGCCTCCGCTTTGCCAGCAACCTCACCTTCATTTTCATCGTCCTCCTCATCGATATCCTCTTCGTCCTCAACATTCTCTTCCGGTCCGACATCGCTGGCATCTTCCTCATCTTCAGGACGGCCTACTGGTCGTACAAGATATTCGGTTCCCACGTCCTCCTATGTGGACAGAGCAACACAAAAATCAAATAAAAATAGAAAATGTCTCAGAATTTAAAAATAATAATAACAAAGAGATATCAGATGTCACAAGATTAACGATTACAACTAAAGAAAATGAATCGACGGTTGTTATGACGCCCCAATAAGTTCCGGAACTGCACGAAGTCCCTACTGTAAATATTCCATTCCGAAGACCAACATCACCCCACCCCCCCCCCCCAACCCTACCCTTTTTCAAGCGACACGAGCTTTGATTGGACAACAAATCGCAAGCCTGAAAAAGAAAAGACACATACAAAATTGAAGCCTATCATCTACTGACTTAAAAAGCTAATAGCTAAGCATTACAACATAAGCCAGATCTTCTTCTCTTACCGCTAATTTTTCACTTTTTTTTTCTTTTTCTTTTTCAAAAAATGGGAACGTAGACCTCTACCCCCTTTTTTTATATGATGATAATAATAATAATAATTAAAAAAACTGATTTTTGCAAAATTTCAAAGCAAAACCAAAAGCAAATATCATAGATCCGTAGAGCCTACGAGGAATAAACAGATCTAGAGGTCATAATTCCGTTTAGACGCAGCTAAGCAAAGACCTTTAATCGGACGGATTTGAATTCTAAGCTCACAAAATCCGCTAAATCCTAAGGGCAAAAACTGCACTGCATAATCGCGCTTTCTTCCGCCCCAAAAATGCAAAACCACCAGATCTGAATATTTTAATAACCAAAACATCAAAATGATAATAAGAATTGCGTAAATTTGAACTGGTTTTACCTCCTCCTCAGCTTCTTCTTCGTCCTCGCCGTCTTCATCTTCACAGGCCTCAACGTCTTCTTCATCGCCCGCCAATTGAACAGGAGGCCCGCCAGAGGAGTGCAGAACCTGCACGTCGTCGTCGTCGTCGTCGTCGTCGTCGTCTTCTTCTTCTTCTTCGTCATTAACTCCTTCGTCATCTTCGTCATCGTCATCACCCAACGACTGAACAGGTGGCCCACCAGAGGAGTGTAAGACCTGCACCTCCTCGTCTTCATCGTCGTCGACTCCCTCGTCATCATCGTCGTCGTCGTCGTCGTCGTCATCATCGTCGTCATCTCCACCATCACCATCTACTTCTTCGTTGTCTTCGTCGTCCTCCTCATCGCAGGCGGAGTGAACAGGTGGCCCACCCGAGGATTGCAAGACCTGCACCCCCTCGTCGTCTTGGTCGTCCACTCCCTCTTCGTCTTCGTCTTCTTCGCCGTCATCGTCCCCATCACCGTCGTCATCGGCGTCTCCGTCGCTGTCATCATCATCTTCTTCAACGTCTATGTCTTCTTCGGCTTCACTTTCTTCCTCCTTTTCTTCTTTCTTTCCATTCAAATCCCCAATTTTTCCCTTCTCTTTGAAAATTTTCCCTTCTAGCTCCGTGATTTTCATGTCCTATAACCAAAAGATTGTGGGGATCAAAGAAATATTATCGAGAAAATTTAATTTTCCTTCGCTAAAAAAAAATCAAATCGGAAATTGAAAAGGAGAGAGAAAGAAAGACAGAAGGGCAGAAGCAAGGAGCTTCGTCGTTGTACCAGTAGCTCTGCAACTGCGATCTCAGCCGTTGAAAGGTGGGTTCACGCGGATTGATGACGTGGTACGATATCGAACGTTGGATATGACACAATACGTTTTCCTCGAGGAGATAGAGTCATTGCGGCGCTTGAATGCTTTATTTCTATAGTCACCTGCATGTCACGTGAACAGAGGCCTTGGTGGTATCTAGGTCAGGTGTATTTTCTTTTCCTTTCCCTTTGGTTTTTTTTGGCGGGGGCGGGCGTGGTGTTTTCGTTTTCCCTTTGGGTACGAGTATACGAGGCAACATTTTGTGGCCCAAGCTTGGACGGCCCAGGTTTTCTCCATTGTGAATGCAGGCTACATGTATAGATTAATTTTCTGGTGGGTTTTAGTTTAATGGTATTAAGTCGTTTAAAAGGCATAAAATCTTAAATTCGAATTTCAATCAACGGCAATTAAACTTTAAAAGAAAACAAAAAATGTTATTGGGCAGCCATTTCTCTCAAAATGAAATCTTAGTAGTCGATGACAATAGTTCTGCCAGTGTAATCACGTGATGTTATGATATGCTTTCAATGTTTTGGATGCATCGGGGAAAGTTACAATATTTCCCTCTTCTCATGCTTTCAATTCTGATTCAAATCTTAATATCGTTGCCCTTATTCATCTTATTGAGGGTGGTTATCGGTGGTCGACTAATGTCATCTGCGTGGTCGTTCATATCCAGTCATGTGATCATCAGTATGATTGTGGCCGGCCATGTTGTCGCCACGGTCATCGGTGGTTTGCCACGTTGCCGACCTGGTTGTTTGGTGGTCGCCCAAGTTACCATCGGTGGTGATCGATGGCCACCACGTTGCGGACATCGGTGGCCATCGTGCAGCGAACGCTGACCCTTGGTTGCAGGTTGTAATCAAAATCATACCTGGAATTGAATGGGAATCGGTCAATCCCAAGGCTAATCAAAAGGGTTTTTTTTTTTAAAAAAAAAAAAAAACACCAAATTCGGGCGAAGGGGTTGCAACTAGTCCATCCTAACCAAATCGAAATTATTAATAAATGTTTTGGTTCCCATTGCACTGTTATTTGCGCGCAAAGGGTATTAATATTTATCGATCATGTTGTAGGAGGTGGAATAATAATTATTTTCCCCCAAGGATTGACAATCAGCAATGCAATTCAACGTAACCTATAAGCATCAGACCCGCAATTTGCTGCTTACTTTACCGAAACAAGGTTAACGGATTTAGGAGTTGTTCTGACTACACTTTTCGTTTCCACAACGAGCGGCTAATATTTCTTTCCCTCTAGATCTGCCCCTTTAGATAAAAAATAAAAAAAAAGATTTGTACTTAAACCTAATTATCATCCCAATGAGTTGTTTTTTTGAGCAGATATGCCAATATTAGGATATTTTTCACAAGGGTGTTGGTGACCCACAACCTCTTTTTTGTTTTTTTTTTTTAATTGGTTGAGGAAGGGGTTTTATAATTAGTCTCGTAATCGTGCTTCGAGTAATCTCGCTTCTTAAAAATGCTTAATCTCTAGGTCCAAGCCATAGTTTTTACGTTATACATTTAACAGTGAATAACTTCGTCTAGATGCTGTGAAAGACAGACAGACAAAAAAAAAAAAAAAAAAAAAAAAAGTTGTCCTTTTGGCGTTTGAACATTGTTTTAAAGTTAATCTGTAATTTGACCCCATTACTTTGAAAGAAAGGTTCTTTTTCTTTTTTATTTTTTTGGTTCTCCCTCGGTGGCGCTAAACATGCAAGCCACGTGCATTTTACATGTTAAAAACAGGATCTTTCGTGGTAAGATGAGAAGTTCTTGCGTGTACCAGATTCACTGTACAGGATTGTACAGCAAACCAGTAATACTTTTACGAGACATTTGTAAAATTTGCAAATATTTAGGATGTTAAATGCATAATATATGATTTATATTTTAAATTTTATTTCATAGTTTAACATTTTAATTAAAATAATTTATTAGAATATTATTAAATTTTTTAAGACCAAGTAATTATTTAAATTATGTCATTTTAATTTTTGATTATAAATTTATTTTATATCACTTAATATTTTAAATTTTTAATATTGTAAATTTTTAAGTGAACTTTTTTTTATATAATTTACGAACAGTTGACAAGACAAATTATCATTATATTTTGGGGGGGGGGGGTTGGGGTGGATTAACTTACTTAATAGTATAGAAATTACAACATATTATTGACATGTCGAAGTGTTATTAATTTAATACACAATATTACGCGTGGGAAGTACACTTTTAGCCTTGGCTCTGGACAAACTTACGCGTCTTGAAAATGATGCGTGGTTTTGGCACTATGGCTGACTATGAGCATTCAATCAATTACTTAACATGGAAGACAAGTCGTCCTTAGATCAGTCAAAGGAACCATTCCCCTTCGCGGAAGTTTTCTTTGTTTATTTTATTTAATGGGTCCTCCTCACATGCATCCATTTTGCCCGTCTCCTTCTCTTCTATTTAAAAACACCATTTGTTTTGACAAAAACTTCTTGGTTCCAGGAGTGCCCTGTCGGTTGATTAATTTGTAGCGGAAAATAAGAGGCCTTGCAGCACAGGGGGTGTCTCAAGCTCAGCTGGCATGGCTCAATTCTGAAGTCACGCCAGATAATTTGGTTTAACTTGTACAGCATTTTTTTTTTAAGGCAACATTTGGGTACAGCTCAAGTGATTCCAAAAATCATTTTTTCCTTCTTTGATAGAAAGTTTAAATTAACAATCATTTCAGATGATTTTACAATTGAATTAGTTCATTAAATCCTATATGTGATAAAAATTTTAAACGAGTAAAGCGGTTTAAGCAAAGCATTAAGCAAAACAAGTCTTTAGTTTAAAATTATAAATTATAAAAAAAAAAAAAACACAAATGGGTTCCTGGTTCGGGGTTTGTATGGTCCTCGGCATGGTTATCCATCTGGTCATATTCGACGTAAAATGGTCCACATGACCCGATCTTCACAATTCACACACACTTCCTGAGTCCCCCCCCCCCGGCGCCCACTAAAATGTCCCAAGTTGCAGATGACGAAGACACGAATCTCACGTTGTCCACGTGTTTTGCGGCAAACGAAACGCATCTGTCTCGATCATGATTTTGTTCTCTTCGTTTGCCTAGTGAACGTTTCATTTCCTCCCTGCCAGATGCTGCACCCTATGCCGCTCAATGGACCAAATATATCTAGTTAAAACTAAAATTAATGTTCATAATCTATTTTATATCTAATAAGAATTTACGCCTTATGTTTTTAAAAGTAAAAAAAAAAAAACAAAAAAAAAAAACAAAAAAGGACGTACTACTAGCATTTACATTCAGCAATAATTTCCATTCTTTGTTAAATATTCAATCAAAATTTTCAAATAATTATACAAATTTTATTGTAAATGTCTTAAAGAGGCTAAATTTTATTAAGAGAAAAAAAAAAAAAGCTATCTTGGGGTTGAATTATTTGTTGTGTTTGTTTTTTCAACGATAGCTTTGTTATTGAAAATTTTAATTGGATAAATTTTATATATGTATTCCTTTTTGTAATTTATTCGTTATTTGAGCTATCTTTTTTAGAACATTATGAAATTTCTTAAAATAAAGGCTTGAATGTGTCATCATAAACATTTTCATTATTTTAATTTTTTAACAAAAAATATGATATAATTTTATAGATGAGTTCTACTAGAAGTATGCCCATCAAAATAAAAATTTTCGCCTAAAATAATTTTTTTAGGCAATATAATAATATTTAGTCAAACATAACAATTTTGGAAAAACAAAAAAATAAAAGTAAAAATAAAAAAAAAAAGAGCGTCCTGGACAAGCCCCAGGCCTGAAGCCCCAAATGTCCCATAAATAATTGTGCTCGGACCCCACTTTTGCAACGCCGTGCTAGAAAATTACAAAGACCATTCTCTACACGACGCAGAGACTTCCAGGTACGATAGAGAAAAAGATTTTCCTCTAATTATAAAAAAAAAAAAAAAAAAAAAGAGGAGAATAGAGGGAAAAGACAGCAGGGCCATGTGTTCTTGGTGGTACTCCGTGGCCTTGCAGTGGCCGATGTTCCGGTTCTCTTTGCCAACGTCTATGTTCCGGTGGCCGGAATTCAGGTTCACTTTACCATCATCAGTATTCCGGTGGCCGGATTTCAATTTTTCGTATTTGAGAAGTGGGTGGACTCAAGAGAGCTTCAGGTGGCTGGAATTCTCGATCGATGAGGTGTTGTGGACCTTTGTAACGGTGTTGGAGTCAGTGGCTTTAGCTTCCATGCTTTGTTATTTCTTTGTTTTCTGTGGTTGTACTCTCTGATCAGTTACCTTTTGCCAATTCTTGTTGACTCGGCTTTCCGGAGGTTTCTATTCCTGTACATGAACAGCAAATGTATCGTTTGTCTGAAAGAAACGAACAGGTGCTTATTTACAATTCACAGAATGTTATGGTGGAAATGTCTGCTTGCTGTTTTTCATGGATGGAATTTATTTGTTTTCTATTTGTCTTCCCGGTGGCCCCTTGATTTTTTTCGGTTTGATCCTTTTGAGTGAAAAGAAAAAAAGAAAATTGTGTATGACTCGGTGTTTCTCCCAATATAGTTACAATCACTCATCTGGACTACTGTGGGAGAAGAGCAATAACGTCAGAGGAATTTACATTAATTGGGGTATTGATTTTTTCAGAAAAGTCGAAATCTTCGTGGGTTCCTGCATTAATTTGGATTTGTGTGACTTCTCAGGGATCTATCTGTCTCTTTTTTCTTTCTTTCTCTCGTGCATTCAATCTTATAGGTTTGAACTTGAAAAAAAGGTGGTTGTCGGTATAAGTTTTGCTTAGTGATTCGTAACGAATTGTGTAAATCTTTGCACTTTCTTTCTGTACAACCACATTCCTGCGATATGGAGGCCCAAGAGGCGAGAGTGCTAATCAAGTTTGATTCTTCAATGGGAAGGGAAACCAAAGAGAAGACAGTGTTTAATCAAGTAGTGTTGCCACTCTCCACTTCCTCTTGATGGCCCTTGATCTTGGTAGGTGTAATGTCCATTCTCAACGCTCCATTTGGAAAGAAAGTAGAAATCAAAGATAATTGGAAATTAAGTTGAATTAATGGGAAATTTTGTTCTCCTTGTTGCTTGGTTGCAATAAGTGCGGGAAGAACAAAAAGGAGACATTTTCGCCTCTATAGGACGTTAAGAAATAAAGAACAGAGCAAAGAGGACTCACCTTTTGCTTTCTTCACTGGGGAAAGCTTCTTTTGGGTGTGCGTTTTTCAGCCAATGGCAGTCGATGTTTTTGCTTCCCACAAATGTTCTTTTGATTAACAAGTAATATTGCCAATTGACATAAGTGTTTTTTGTATTTAATTGAAAAAAAAAACCATTTTACTACATTATAAATGTTTATGGGACTTGTTTGTAAGGTTTGTTTATATGCAACGCAATTATCCTTTTACTTCTTATCCGATAATCAATGCTATAGGATGATAATGATGTAGGGATAACATGCGGAACTATCTGAAATCAATCATACTTTCTTGAGCACTAGACAGGACAGGAAATTGTTAGGTAGGGAACGCATTTAGCGGTGAACTCTTGCTCCCTCAACCAACTTTTTCCACCCGTGATTCTATTTCTTGTCTTAATATCTTTTAGCTTAGCGGGCTGAATTGGTCATCATGGCACTATGGTGCCATCTTCAAAATGCAACAAAAATGGAGCGTGGAAGTTTGCATCAATCGAATTGTTTGATTTCACAAATTGCCATTTAGAAACCGAAAAGGTTAATGAATTGGAGAGGCCTAAAAAACAAAAACTGAGAAAAATGAGACAAAATTAAAAGCTCCGGCGATGGCCCATGGCTTTTATTCTGTTTTTAAATTTTGGCCCACATACTTTTTAAGCAACCGGTTCTAAGCGACTCTGTCCTCTTAATTTAAAAATAATAATAAAAAAAGGGAAAAGGTTTACAAACATAATAATTAAAATGGAAAAAATATTACAGAATAAAATCAATATTCTAATTTAATATGTAAATTTTACAATTAAATGGTAATTAATCTTGAGGTCCTTTTCCCCATATTTCAGTCCCCAACTGGCTTTCTAGCTGATTGCTGTGGAGGTTAGTAAGTTTGATTAGCGCATTTGCAGTATTGTAGCAATTGTCTATGGCAATCCTTTGAAGAAGCATGCTGAAATTTGTGCCTCTGGGGCTGGCGGAGAACGGTTTAGTCCTTCTATAATTACCCAAAGAGCCATTGTTCCTAGTCACTTTAAGCCTTTCATTGATTCAGTTATCAGATTTCGTGTCATTTTTTTTCCCTATGTAATTCAGAATTTCCAACCAGTGCTGCAAAGTTTTAAAATATGGGCTAAAAGACAAGGGATTTGTGGCAATGTTAGTGCAACACGCTTTGTAAGAATATGGTTTTCTACCCGACAATGTAGCCCAGTCCTTTGCACTTGTTTGCAGTTAAATGGACTTCTTGGAGGAGCGCATTTTGGCAATTCGATGTGCTTGTATTTGTTAAGAGTCATCCAATTCCAGCATTGGTTGTTCGGTTTCAAATTTCTTCAATACCTTTGCTATTTTCACACCGTGGCCTACGCCAGTGGCGCTGCGAGATGGATATGTCGCCAACTATAGGGGATGCCATTGAGACTGGATCTTTCATGCCTATTCGTTTGCCCTGTAGCCGACCTAAGTATTGCCATTGCCATTGCCATTCCCATCTCACTAGAAGCACACCCTACAAGTTCAGGTTTGACCTTCTTGAAAGGGTGCCAGTCCAAGCAACAGCACATAACGGACTGGGTTGCGGGCCGCTTAGCCCGTTTTACACACTATAGGATGATTTCAAAAGGAAATTTACTGGGTTCGTGTGTCTCCTGGAGACAATTTCAGCCAGATTCCTGTTCTACAAAACAGATTGAGCCGTAATGCTCAACATCGGTTTCTAGTGTAGGAAAAAACCCAACTATCCTGACCAACCTTACTCATTTTCAATTCTCTTCAATGCCGTAGGCCTCAAGGTGGCAAGTTTGACGTCCCCTGCCAAGGTTTATACGTACAGACATAAAATTGACCAGCTTAGACGAAACCGTGCACGAAACCCAAATTACAGCCGCAGCCATTTGCCGAGCAAGTGCACAGCACTTTCGTTGAAGCGACGAAGAAGAAACCTTTATCTTTGACTCACAATGATAAACCCCTGTGCGGATCAAATTCAAATTTGAGAAAATTTCCATGTTTTTAAGGGTTATTAAACCCCCCTCCCCCCCCCCCCCCCCAAAAAAAAAACATAAAATTTTTACATTTAGTGTCAAATTTATTATACTGTTGATAAACCCATTAACAGGCTTACATGAACGTCAGTGTGGTATTAGAAGTTATGTGACATTATCATATGGATACATAAAAATCAAAGTAGTGGTGCTATTTGTTTTTTTTTTTTTTGGCACGTTATGTGACATCTAATGTCACGTTAGCGTAGCACGTGAGTTAATCATTATCATCGTGCTTCTATTAAAAGCATTATGGATTTGATTAAACATAGAAATTTGTAATGTAATTGAAAAAAATGATAAAATTCATGACAAATTTATAAAAATTAGCATGAAATCAAACATAGCATGAAGTCAGCGTAAAATCCAAATTGAAATGGAGATGTTTCTACGAATCATATGATCTTAGATTGTGTGATGAAGAATAATTAATTCACTTCTTTTTTTTTTCATAAACTACGTACACTTTTTCAGTCTCTATCGGGTGACTTTACGACAAGATTGTTTTTTTTTTCTTTTTCTTTTTGTTAAGGTGAGTATTTTAATAATTTATTTGTAAGAATCATTAATAAAGATAATACTTTCCATAAAATAGCTTCACGATAAGATCACACGAACTGTGGAATCACATGATCGCACAATCTAAGAGGTGAAAGTAAAAGGAGCGGCATACAGCCATGATCTTTCCCTGTATTTCTTGGCGCCTAAAGTCATACGTGCATCGGAGGTGGACACCACAACCGTCTGTTACAATAATCCTTTTCACACACACGCATATATATATATATATATATATATATATATATATATATATAGATAGATAGAAAGAAAACATTGTTACACTATAATTGACTGGGACTCGAATCTTGCGCTCACCGGAAATTTGTTTTTTGGGGGAGGGGGGGGGGACCTTCCGCAACATTCGATTGCTATTGATCCAGGTTTTATGGGAGTTGTACCCCAAAAAAAGACGAAAAGATTGGGTAACCGAGGAAGATGTACGGATTAGAGTCGGGATTCTGATTTCACTTCTAAAAAGTTCTTTTTTGAAAAAAAACATAACATATATAATAATATTACAAAATATGCAATATAATACAATATGAGATGTGTAATAATCATTCTAAATGTGTAGTCATAATTAATTGTACATTAAATAATAATTAATACAGTTTTTTAAAAAAAATTATTGCGCATAATAATTTTTTTTTCCAAAAAAATTCGTGCCCATGGACTTACAAGTCCCATCTGCTCTCCGTATAATCTTCTCCGGTTACGTAATTTTACCCAAAAAAAAAAAAACTGAAAAAAGGGGCTTTCCGGCGTTCGGAAAGATCGAGAGAGAGAAGGGGGGGGGGGGGTTTCTCCTGTACATTTGTTAGTACGGCACAAAACCAGGGGCTCCTGGAGGTTGCCAGTCCGTCCAGCTCTCGCTCTGCTGTTGATGCTTTTTTATTTTTTTTAATCGTTTTCTTTTGGGTCACTTCTTTCAACGCAAGAGAATATTTCCCCTCAAATACATAAACAGAAAAAGCTCAAGGCCCCAATTTTGATTTTGCACTTTGGACAGCCGTTGAACTTCAGACAGCCACATATTAAGTACCTTTTGATCATTCTAGAAGTTCACGAGCTCCATGGGATACCCAACAAAAAAAAAAAAAAGAAAGAAAAGAAAAGAAAAGGGGGCTTTTGCTAACAAGCCTAAAAAATTTTTAAGCACTAGAGACAATGGCCATTTTTGGCCAGAAGAGGGAAAAAGGCAAACTTAGGAAATCCACAAATTGTTGGCGTAGACCACATAACAAATTTCATGATAACCATTAGATCCAGTTTAGGTGCCCTAAATATTCAACAATCGGCATGACGACAACTGCAAAATGGGCAATGCAGTGAAGACTCGCCATTCCTCTCGAGCATGCGAAAGGCATAAAATTCGATGCTTTTCTACCAACCACTACCCAACGACCTTAATATGTTGGCAGCTTCTTGCTGTCGCATTACCTCTTTGGCCTTTAACCAAATGGTATGCATAAAGGTGACAAAAAAAAAAAAGAAAAGAAAAAGAAAAAAGAAAACTTACAGTTAAGCTGCGACAGATGATGTGAAGGCCACTCCCCATTTGAATCTAGAAACATCGACTTAGGTCTTGCCAAGGTTTTTTCATTGTGGGCTTGCAAGCATTACTATGAGATTAATCCAAGAACAATATAACGAATAATGCAGTCACAATTATGCTAATGTGACGTAGTTGTAGCCAAACAATGTGCAATATTTTAGGCGCAATTGATAGCTGCATTTGATGGCAACATCCCCAGTATTCCCATGTGATTGCAACACCAAACCAACAGAACTTCCACCTTGTTTTATGGTTGCTCAAACCAATTTTCCTTCTCCGTACGATATATATATACACACACACACACAGAATTCCAGAGAATCCAAACGCACTTCATCAATTACTTCCCTGGCATATCCCTTAAAAGATGAAATCTTTATTCTCTTCAAGGCCTTCTACAATCCTCATCTATGTTCTTATGCTGTCAACATCCTTGGCATCATCCACTTCAAGCCCTGATCTCATAGAACAAATATGCAAAAAGACACCCTTTTATGACCTCTGTGTGACTGCTCTGCGTTCCAGCTCTCAAAGCTCTGGGGCGGACATCAAAGGCCTGGCTTCCATAGTGGCTAATCTCATTCTATCGGACGCCACGGACACACTGAACTACATTCAGGGGCTAGTCAAACAGGCCAAGGACCCAAAGCTGCAGCGGTCATTGGCAGATTGCGCTGAATTGTACATCCCAGTTGTCAAGTACAATCTTCCTCAGTCCATCGAGGCCTTTAACAGAGGTCAGTATGGATTCGCCACTTATGTGTTGTCCGACGCCGCCAAGCAAGCCGATGATTGCGAAAAGAATTTCTCCGGCTCAAAAGTGTCGCCGTTGTCCGACAGAAACAAGCTTGTGAGCAATCTGTGCGATGTAGCTGTAGCCATTATCAAGATGTTGGTCAAGCGTTGATTTGTAGTATCCTATGTTTTCTCTGTTTTCAGTCTGGTTATATGAACATCTACACTCTTTTCTAGTTTTCTTTAAATTACAATTTACCGGTGGTTCTTCCACTTCGAGCAGTTTACACCGTACGGTAGAAATAAATCCTAATGATTTAATTTAACTGTTTGAAATTAAAATTAGCTTGGCTGAGAAACGAATGCTAATTTTGAAATTTAAGTCATTTTTTTAATTTTTCGAGAATTCTTTCTCGTGGAAATTGAGCTTGACGACAGATGCAATGCCGTCGGCTCATGAGACCTCGTAGAGAGGTCCGTCCAGGGTTTCAAACTAGACTGTTAGCACTGGGGTTGGGTTGTCAAAGGCTACCTGGGAGGGCCCAATTTCCGCCACGGTCCTCAACTCGTTCCTTTAATTGTCAAATAATGGTTCTTTAAGAGACACCAGTAATCCTCCGTCTTTGACGCCTCCGAGTATAATTTTGAGATTGAATTTAACGGGAACAGAAAGAGTTATTTATTATGCATAATTCATCGTTCAATACATTTTTTTTTTTTTAACGAGCAACAAATAAAAAAGGGGATCAAAAGACGATTTTGTGGGAGCGTAGACCTCCAAAAATCAGGAGAGCCATGCAAAAAGTTTACTTTCATTTCAAATGATGTGCAGACATCAGTGGAATAATATCTTCAACTGTAATAGTAGCAAGCTACTCGCAATGGATCAGATTATATTCTGTCATGAGGGGAGCGAATCTAATTATTTTGCCGACAAGCTAGCGGAATTGGCAATGAGCCAACAATTGCATTTCGCTGCCTGGCAATCGAGAATAACCTGCCGTTATCCTATTGGAAAAGTAGGAAATGGGAGAAAGACTGTAGAGCCCGCTGTTATTGCCCATCAATGAAAAACCGCAAGAGAAATAACACTTTGCTCTGTACGGCCAATTTCCCCCATTGAATTCATTGGACCCGGTACCCAAAAAAAAAAAAGAAAAAGAAAAAAATCAATTGGAAGGATTTTATTATCTTATGATTTGCCTCCACCCCAGTAAAAAATATGGGGGCTTTCAAAGTGTGAATATTCGTCATATGCAATTCTAAAGTATACACTTGTATTTTAAGTAGATGTCTGTATCGTGTTAACAAAGTATATATATATATATATATATCGTTGGATTTTACGTTGGTTAAAAGAAAAAATTAGCCCTCACGCTGATCCTTGGCTCTTGATCCGCGATTCTCCCTCATGTGATGCAGTGGGTAATCTTATCAGAATATGCTCGACTATTAGAATATTTCAAACAATTTTTTTAAAAATCAATTATAATATAGTTTAATTAATAATAAAAATTAAATTATTAAACTAATTAATGAATATAAGTTAAATATCAATAATTATATATATATATATATATATATATATATATATATATATATATATATATATATATATATATATATATATATATATCTCTTTAAATTATAATATATATATATATAAGGTCATTTATTGTATTATTTAAGTGAAAATATTTAATTTCAATATTCATTATTAATGTTTAATAATGATAAATTTATTTAAAATTTTAATAAATAGTATCAAAAACAACTATTTTTAAAAAATAAATATATTTGTTTATGTATGATAAATAAAATATGTAATTGAACTATGATAGATTATAAAAGAGAAACATCAAGGATTTTTTTGTTTTGTTTTTGTTTATTAAGAAATGCTAATTCCACGTTAACAGCGGCACGAAATCGGTAGGAAACATAAAAGAACCTAACATAATCGGTTCAAGAATGGCTAAGGAGTTCTTACGTCTTCATTTTCAATTTTCAAGATCGATAATGAATTATTATTTGCCTTTTTTTGCAGAAACATGCCCAAAAAAGAAAAAAAAAAAAACAAGAGAGTTGCTGTATGTTGTCGGCTTGGCACAAAGATTTATTGAATTTTTGGGGCAGATGAGCACAGGGGTGTGCTTGTGCTCTTAAAGGAAAAGAATTCGGAAAAGGTTATTAATCGGGGCAGGCGCCCCTAAAGCAAAATAATTCAGACAAGATCATCAACTGGGTGGGGCCTTAACCGTGAGTTCACGGGCATCGAGTCATGGCTCTTTTCTTTTGGGAAGAATGACACTACCAACAACCAGGCGAACCTTATTGATTTAGAAAACAACAAAAAGATGTCCCACGGGAATCGAATCCGTGTTCCCTTGTACGTTGTATATCAAATATATTTAGTAAAAAAATATTTAATTACCTATTAAAGTTAATATAATATTACTTATGATAATCACGTTATACTTTTTCAAAAGAGAATTACAATGTGCTTTAATCTTTTTATCCAACTTATAATTAATTATAAATATTTACAATTATATTACTATTTTAATTTATTTACATGTTCAATTTATTATTCTATTCAATAAATTGAATTTATCATATTGACATAAATAAATTACTATTCACTTAAGTGTTATGAATCTCATTTGATATTATCAGTGAGCAAGTTCATTAATATTACATATTTAAATAATCTTATACTTATAAAAATTATTACTACCAGTAACATCAAAAAATTTATTTTACAAATATAAAATACAAAAAAGCATTTACAATTTATAGAAAGACAATTTCATTTTATGAACAAGTCATTCATTGAGATTGAGATTCTTATAACAAAATTCATAATTACAAATTTTATTAAATTTCAAATTATGTAAGAATACATTATTAAGATTACTAATTTATTCGCAAATCTTAAAACTATAAGATTGTCCAAAGCGTAATATTTAGTCCTACAGTGTAACTTTTGGTTCCAAAAAGAAGATAAATGAAATGTTTTATTATGTTTCAAATTAATCTCAACTAAAAATTTTCATAATAATTATTAATTTGATTTTAGTGCTATTGTTCATATATTTAAGATAATATAATGATTTATTAAGATGTAATTGTTTCAATTAATATGAGAATATGAATAATATTTTATTTTAATTAAAATATGAAAAAAAATTAAAACATTTACTTATCATATACTATAATATTAAATTTAAACATAAACTGATAAATAAAAATTCTATATATTTGTAGCATAAACATTTAAATTATATATCTAAAAAAAGAATAGTGATAAATATAAAAAAGAATGATTAATAAGATTATTGAATAATATAATTCTTTCTAATCTAGATTTTATTGAATTTAGAACATATGTTCATTATGTTAAGATTATGCAAAAAAAAAAAACCCAATAAGGAAGAAGTCACAAAAAAAAATTCAACTTTTTAAAATTATACATACCAATATTTGTGAATATTATGACCTTCTAATTCTTAATGAAAATTTTTATTTTATTATCTTAATAGATTTTTTATATTATAATTATGTCTATCTATTTGATAAAAAATCTCAATCATTATATATACCTTTGATATATACAAGAATTGTGAAAATCAATAATACAAGATTTATTAACAATAATAAAATTAGTGAGAATAATGAATATAAAATATAAAATTATGTTAAATATTTGTTCACTCAACAATTTATTTGTCCACTAAAATATTAAACATTGTTTAAGAAATAAAAATATATTTTGATGAAAAGATATTCTTGAAATAACTCATTCATAGTTAATTAAAATAAATAATCTATAAGAGATAATATTATGAATATTTTAAAGAAAAAAGAGATAAACTTATAAGTCAAATCTTAATTATTTTATTTTTATAGACATACAAATATTAAATTTAATTATCATACTAGTAACTAAATATTACTTAAAAAGTGTATCTAATAGACTTAAAAATAGTCCATCAATAACCTTAATTCAATGTGTTTTTTTTTTTTTTTTTTTTGCATATTAATTCAAGTTTAAATCCCTTCACTAATATTGGCCTCCTAATAAACAAAGATTTATTTTGAAAATGTGATATTAAACTTTTGACGTACTAACACTACGATCATATGTGAAAAAGACTACTAAACATAACAATATTAAGGTAATAAATCTTACTTATAAAGAACGTTATATGGAGAAATTAACAAGTGACCATCAACCTTAACTCACAAATATCCAATGTCCCTACGATGCAACTTTTTTCTTTTAAAAACCGAAAAAGCAAAAGCCATCGATACAATGGTAAATCGTTGACATTATCTTTCCGAAATCTTCTTACGAGAGGCGTTCTTTTTTAACTTTCAAGAGATGCAATTTCCTTTTTTACATTATTCCAGCCCTTAAGCAGGAGAAATTATAGGATCTCTTTTTCTTGATTATTACTTCAGTAAACTTCAGGTTCACTTTTCTCAATGCAAAATAATATACCTTGCTTGATTCTACAAGGCATATGGATTCATAAATCCACGAGAAACTAAACAAACAAAGACAAAGATCTCATTTGCTTAGACCCAGCGAACCACCGGAACCCCATTTCAATATGGTTTCATTTTTTAACACCGTTGACCGTAGCTGACTCAAACTAACAAAACTAGAATATTGCTATTACATGGGAAGATAAAGGCCAATGCAAGATTTGCGATGACCCAGACCACATCCCGGGCTAGGCGTATGTATGCTATCATCTCAAGATTCGAACGTCAAGCCCACAAGTGAAGAAAAGTGAAGAAGCACAGCTACTTTGCCAACTAGGCCGAATACCTGGGATTAAAGGTTAATGCCAGATGTGAACAGCGCAATAGCACCGTGCTCCACAATCAAGTTTGGCTCTCCAACGCACAAAGATTTTAAGATCCTCAGACAGTACCTTTTGAACCATTTGGTTCACCAAAAATGATCGCATAAAATATGGACAAAAAGGTACGTAATTGGGTTAGGCTCGCCTAATCAGTAACGAAGACGGCAAGGGGTTCCATTTTTCGCACAAGTACTCCTACATATGGGCAGTAACTAACCTTTGAAAGCTGCAAAACCAGCTGGATTTGTTGCTGAGGAAGCAACTTATCTTGGCATAACCTATAAAAATTGTTGCAGGAACCTTTCTCTATATCCAATAACAGAGAGTAAACCTGACTGCGAATTTAACCCACTCACACTTCTACCAACGCATATGTACAGAGGACACATTGGCATTACCCATCTAACTTCAACTGTAAATGCTGCTATTTGTACATGAAAGCAACTCCACTGGCTTCCATGAGAACTGCACAGAAATGAATTTCAGTATAAGCTTCAGTAGAACTGTCATTTTCTCTGCTTTGTCCTAAAAGCTTTTCCAAGTTTTACAGATGAATCTGAACCAGTAACCAACTCTCCTGAACTGCAAAAAAACATAAGTCTGGAGATTAATCTTGCTAGTCTCAGCCCCACATTATTCCTCATCACCAGAATGATAAAAAATAAAAAAAATCCCAAAATGGGACTCTTAAGATATAATAAATTAATAAGACAATTTAAACAAGTGACTTACTCAGATGATCCAGAGTCACTTCCATTTGGGTCACTCACAGATGGATTCCCAATAAACTGAACCGAAATCAAACTATCCTCTGCCATTCCCAGTGACACAGGAGATTCCTGAGTTACAGACATGCCTTTGGATGACATTCCTGACAAATGAAATATGCCAACAGGAGAAATTCAGCCAAAAAAACAAATTCATGAAAATGTAAAAATGATATAGAAAAACAGCAAGAACTTGAATGTTTCACATCATGCTGAGATCTGTACCACAGAGATTATGACTAAGAAAGAAACAGTAAACTAAGAAAGATACGACAGGCAGAGAGGCAGGGAGTGCAAGCATACTTTTACAAAAAGAACCAAAGAAACTAGTAAAGTCCAAATAACGGCAAGCATTGAGAGGTTGATGGACAAGGATAGGCACGAAAAATTGTCATATTTGACTAGAACTAAGCACCATCTGGATACAGTTAGTCTCTAAGAATCCAAATCCAAAACCTCACCTGTGTAACAAAACGATTAAAATAGATTGCTACTGGAAATCTCATAACATGAACCAAGACAAAAGTAACAACTTTAGGAAATTATTAAATTGAAAGATGATTGCCACTAAATGAAAGCTTAAAAAGATTTAAATGTCACCTTGAAGGAAAATCACTAGACAAAACAGAATAGTCAACACCATGGCGAATAGACTGCTACTGGATGATGAGGCTTTGGAAGCTTTCATTTTCTTCAAAGCTTTCACACGCTCAACCCTTGCACGTTTCAGAATGGCAAGTTCAGAAACCTCCTTGAGAAGCTTCTGGTCAGCAGAGTCCAATGATGGAGCTCTTGGAGGCCTGGGTGGTTTAGGAGGTTTCTTATTACTTGCCTTTTTGCACTTCTCCTTTACTACTTTCTTCTCTGCGTGATCAGCAGTCTGTTCTCCCTCTAATTTTGCCTGCTCCACAGGAACCCCAATAAGTCGTGGCATATTGCCGCACAAATTTAGCTCCTCATCACCCTTGGTCTTCCCGTCAACAAGCGCACCACAAACCTTAGAAAGCATGGGTTTTACAGGTATTTTGGTACCTAAAATTGGTTCCTTTCCTGGATCTTCAACATTGACTCTCAACCCACTTTCAAGATCAACCCCAAAACCTCCATCTCTTGGAGCCACATGTCCCATTTCCAGTTAACAAGCCAAATCTACCACTCAACTTCCTAGGCAAACTCTAAATAAATAAAGCTCCAATAAATACCCAAATTGCAAAGAGAATAGATACTCCTCAAAAAGTCAACCCATTCTAGGCAGTTCCCTTCTTACAACAACAAATTACAAGATGCAGCAGGCGGTGGCAACAGCAATATCCAACCTCATCAAACAAATGACTCTTTTAAGTTCAGTCTCACATTCAAGACTTCTGTATCTTCGGTAATTGGAATATCAACTTGTCTTTCGCGCCTGTATTGCTTTGGTAACACGGCTATTAGCAGCAAACTTCCACACTCCTTAGCTTCTCTTTTCAAAAGTCCATCGCCCCAATTTCCTCTATAAAGCGCCTTCGAATAGACATAGCCCTGGATTTGATTAACACACAGCCAAAAAAAAAATACCAATTACACTGACTATAGCAGGGCACAAAGTGTTCTTAACTAATGGCTAAAAAAAAAAAAAAAGAATCAACCTTGAAGGACTAATAAAACATTAAACAGAATCAAAGAAAAAAAAAAACTTAAAAACCAAGCAAATAACAGAGTCCGCGGCAGATCAAAGCAACAGAGAGCAACGTCTCAAAATGTAAGAAAGAATATAACACGAATGCAACCCACACAAGAACCACACAATGTCTAGTATCACAAGAACACGAAGCCAAAACAGAGCACCCCAAAGGCTTCTTCTAAACTTTTTCCAGAGAGAGAGAGAGAGAGAGAAATAAAAATCAGACGACAATAATTCACCCAAAAACAAGAAAACAAAACCATTCATCAGAAAAGACGAAAAAAATATAAAACGTAAACAAGTACCTCAAGGGGAAAGCGAACAAACCCAGATCCGAGAAAGGTACAGAGAAATAAGACTCTGTGCATAGAGTTAATAAAAATGTAAAATAAATAAATAAATATACGAATAAATAAATATACATACAGAGAGAGAGAGAGAGAGAGAGAGCGAGAGAGCGAGAGAGAGAGGGTGCCGGAGGAGGAGGAAGAGGAAGGGGACCGGAAACTGAGAAAGAAGGGACGTCCAGATGGAATAGCCAGATTTATACGGAGAGAAGAAAGTAAAGATGCGTATTAGCAAAGCATTTTTCTGGCTTACAGCAAAATAATGGCATAAAAAGTCCAGCATTGAGCTTGCACTTTCGCGTCAGTCAGCTCCGTTGTCGCCTCACAATTGGGGTCCCACTTAATTATATTTATTTAATTTTATTAATTATGAATGTGATGTACTTAATAATAATAATAATAGCTTTTTTTTTTTCCTATAAATAATGCAAGTACAGCGGAAATCAAGCATCGGCACATGATGATTCGAAACCTCACCGACACTTTTAGCACTGGGCCGCACGCCTGCATCCATGGCCTCCCCCCGCCCCCGTCCACACAACGCCTTCTTTTAAAAAAAAAAAAAAATATTTTTTGGATTTTTTGAAGAAAATATTGTTTTTTTTGGGGGCGGGTCATAAGAGACAAAATAGATCTATAATTGCTAGAATGAAACTACAAGCTGGAAGAAATTGAGACAAGAAGTACTGGGTTTTAACTCACGCGTACGCGAGGTATGAATATTTGTTTAAAAAATAAAAATACTAACACAAGTTATTCATTGAACAAATTGAAAAATCTCAATTATAGATTTGAATTGCACACTAACCCAGTAACACTCACGGCTTTGCTTCCATAGTTCCATTCCTATAGAAGGGTTGGGTTATTAAGAGGCCGTCAGCTGTAATTTCTAAAGAGACTGGATATATCGACGGACCAATCAAACTAAAGTTACGATAATTTATTATTGTAGCCATCAAATATGCTTTACTTGTTTAGACTGCAAAGCTTACCAGACCAAAAACTTTGCCAAATCCCTCTTCAACGTTGAATTGCATTGAGGCAAAATAAATGAATACATGAATAAGATCAGAGTTAGCTAAATTGAGGGTCAAAAGTTAGCTCAATTCGAAATTATGACGAAGCTAGATAGAGCATACAACTCCTTTAACATTCCCAAGAGGAATTTATAAAAAATAAATAAATAAAAAAAGGTTTCTGCAGCACACTAACTTTTAAATTATTCGCTCGCTTTGACTTGAGTTTAAAATCATCAATCAAAAATTGACGCATTTCAGACTAGAACCAAAATTCATTAAGAACTATATATAAGCAATTATTTTATGATAAAATATTGAAATCAAGACCAACAAGGGGAAAAATATAAAAATAAGTAAGATCTGAAGTGTGCGGTGAGAGCAGTTAGACAAGAAGGTCCTCAAAATTTTCCATTTTACCTGTAGCAGGAAGAGAAGGCTCAGCAGTGACACATACGGTTTGGCCATACTTTCTCCAGGAATACTCGTCAGTTGGAATACCAGCCGCCTCATTGCTAATTGCAGACACCTTAACTACTCTTTTTGTTCTTATTTTCCTGCTGAATTTAATCAACCCTGTTGAAGTAAAGTCAAAAAAAAAAAAAAAAAAACAATCACTTTGAAAAAATTTTCCAGCTTGACCAAGCCCAAAAGCAAAAATTCGGTCGATTAGACATTTAAATACCAACCTTTTACGGAAGCAATGGCAGCGACCAGAAGAGGAGGAGCATTATCATCATCCGTGGAATTAGACTTTCTTTTGAGCGAAGAAGAAGACAGAGGGGGGCCTTCCAGAACATGAGATTGGTGTTAAAACTTGAAAGGAAAACGAAAATTTTCTTAATTCTAACAAATGATTTCTTAGTGAACGGTTAAGCCATTTTTTTAGGAGAAAACTATGAGCAATATGAGATTTTCAGTTACTACATCCATCTCCAATCAAGAAACAAAATTTTATGCACCAATTGTATGAGTATATATGGGTAAGTTTTCTCTTAGCTTCCCCTTTATAATTATACTATTGTGATAAGATAAATATTTTTGGCGTGCAAGAGGTTAAAGGCACAATCGAAGTATTAAAGTCACGATTAGAGTATACTTGGAATTATATATGTTGTAAAGGGTTCCATTAAACAAAAAACAAAGGTTAAGAAAAAACTTATTGTACTTGAATTAGTATTAAAGTCCAAAATATTGTCGATTTTAATATGGTGGCTACCTCAATCCAACCAAGACGTAGCAAGAATCGATGAAATGGCCCAACTATTTCTGAGTAACTTTTAAAGTGAATTTACTGGAAATTCAAATTTGGTTCCTTTGTTCTAGCATGTTATGTTTAAACTTAGGGTTAAAAAGAAAAAAAAAAAAAAAAGACTGCTCAACGAATTATTGAGCTCCCCAAAATAATAGGACAATGGTTACTATAGAGTGAATGTTCTAATTTTATTTATATTTTTAGCAATTTCTTGAATTTGTGGATGAATGAATTCTTTTGTCGTTCAAAATTTGGGTAATTTTCAATCTTCTTCGCTCGACATGCAGGTTAGAGTTGGGTGACAAGGCCCGATAATGTACGCTTCCAGTGAAAGTAAACTTAGCCATGAATTAAGAGCCAGTATTCATATGGGACCAGGTCGTTTGGTGCTGTTGATCTTATCGGCCTATTCAGTGGGTGCAATTGAGAAAATTTTATTGGGGAAAACAAATTTATATGTATAATAACTATATTAAAAATTTAAACATAATATTTTATTATTTTTTACAAGTAATTATATATTTATTTACTCATTTCTCTTACATATAAATTTATAATCATTTTAAATAATTTAATTATATAAATTTGTTTCAATTATCGACAACTTTTATTTAGAAGGTCGTGCAATAAGTTAAATAAATAAAATGATATAATTAAAATCTAACTAAAATAACACAAATTTAATTTAAATTAAAACCATTAATTTATTCTCAATGTGATTTTTTGAGACATTTAGTTTATTCCTTAAATTTATTTCATAACTTTTAATTATTTAATTTTTTATAAATAAATTTTAAAATGAAAATTTTATGAATCTAATTTTACAAAGCCAAGCTAAAACACTATTTTTAAGTGGGGCCGGGAAGGGGGGGTGGGGAATTGCACATCCCTCGGGCCCCACAGTAAATCCATCCTTGGCAGGACCTGCCAGTACAGCCAGGGTGGTTCCAGTCGATTTTGAATTTTTCATTTTTGATGGCTCAGTGAATTTTGAATTTAATCCTCCAGCGATGAAAACTCGTAAGCACATCTCTCTATATATTATGGATTATTATTGCACATGCATTTAAGGACAAAAATTCTGTGATGACATCATTTTTTGACAAAGTAAACTCATTTTTTCCCTTGAAGATTTCTATTATAAAGACTTGTATTTTGAATTTTGAATCTAAAAACTTCTAAACGGGTTGGTGCCAGTCAATTTTTAATTTTCATTAGAAATACTTGTATTTTTTGTTTGAAATTAATTTAATTGTCCTTGTCTTAACCACACCAGTAAATAAACCACCAAGCAATGGGAGCATGTTCAATTGTGTTAGAGCCCTATGGGCCATATAAATCCCTAACCATGATGAAAAAAAAAAAAAGGCAAATACAAATGTGGTTCAATCCTAGGTGGATTGGAATGGGATTTAAAATTGGTAGAGCAGAAATGTGCACTTTTCCGATCAAATAGTCCTTCCAAACGAATTAAAACGAAAAATGGTTGTTGGTAGGCCGAAGCCAGCAAGCCCAAAAGACAGGGACGTAGCTTACTTGTGGTAGGGCCTAATCAAAAACTGTTTTAAGTTTGCAGTTGAAATGAAAACGTGGGTTGTTCTGTTGGTGGGAAGCTCTACGGACACGATTTGTCTAGTGTCTAGGTTTTAAGTTTTGCCTTGGAACAATTCATGTGCCTCCGCGGACGCTATGTATCCGCCTGCAAAAATCCTCACTCGTCGTGGCATTTTACGCCGGCTGCTGTCTCCTCCCAGTTTGTAATCCGTGTCCCACCACGTGGGGGTTCATCAAAGCATTGAAGTGGTCCGTTCCTAACCTCCTACACAAATGCCTAATTCTGCAAGACATTCTTTACCATTTATGTTTTTTCCGGTTCACGAATTTTAACGAGGTTACAAGCAGCTACTAGCTGGTAGACAACCCAGCAGCACACTGCTTATACTTTAGAGAGTAACAAACGAGAGAGGAGCACCCCCAAATAATTTATAGCCGCACACATCATGGTTCCCCCACCTTTTTACAGCATTGTCAATCAGGGACGTCGCGGGCAGCTAGATGCCTCCAGCAGCTGATAACACTGCACCGCACCAACAGGTACACACAAAAGCAAAATTCCACACCACGTTTGGCTGGAGGAAATGAAAGAGGAGAGAGAAGAATTTTGCGAGAGGACGGAAAGGAAACCGTAAAGGCCCTCCAACATCGACTCTTGGTCTCACTGCAAATATTTTGAGAAAGTTTGCATCCGTTTCGTTACAGAGAGAGGAAGCTCAACCCAAACCATTTCACTTGGGCCAACGAGTTTCTAATTCATTAACATTGAAGTCGTAAATTTGAGATTATGTCGTAATGAATTAAAAAAAAGAAAAGAAAAGAAAACATTCCACTTGAATTGAGCACAAAGATAGGAAAATTTATGAATTGAGCCTTGATAACAAGCGTCAATTTAGAAATATGATAAAATGTTTCAAAAAAAAATCAAAAATTTATGCATTTATTGTAAAAAGAGTATCACTGTGTAATGATAATATACAGAACATAATATTAAAATATCAAAAAAGTAATATAATAATAATGAGTTTATATTTATTTTATTTATTTATGAGATTAAGTGAAATGTAATTGATTTAAATTTTTTGTTATTATCATATTACTACTTAATTTTTCTCCCGTAAAAATTTTTAATAGTTAAGATAGATTAAAACTAATTTTAGATTGTAATTACTAAATACAAATCATGTTATATTTAAATTTTAGAGATTTTTTTTATATAAATTTATCTTATACTAAATGAGAATTACTTGAAATAAAAAAAATAATATAAATTTATATGATGTTTCTCAAATTATACGAATAAATATATCGAGTTTCTCAAATTATATACAAACTTAGATACTTTGTGCCCTATTTTCAATTTTAACTTAACCTAGTTGCACTTTTTTTTTTTGAAGGAAATCCTTAAATGCAAAAATAAAATGTAAAAGTAAATGAATCCATCAGTTTCTTTTGCCCCCCCCCCCCCCCAAAAAAAATAATCACCATTAATTCAATCAGAGCAATTCAGGTAGAGTAGAGGGTGGTCAACGCCCCGGTGGGAAAAATAATTAGTCACATGAAAGCTTTAATTTTTTTTTCCCTTATATCTTTAAACGCGGTTTACAATTAGGTGTCAGATACGAGACATTAAATTCTAACAACGAAGTGATGTGCGTGCGCCAAATGTCAGAGTTTGAATCGAATGTAAATTCCAACGAAACGCAAACTTCATGGCCACCATCCGATGCCCAAAAAAGAGAGAGAAAGAAAGAAAAATTGCAAACCGACGCTTTTACCTGTGATTGAATTGTCTGTAGTGGTCCGAATAATAAATGGCTGTGTGAGACGTGCCCGGCTATAAATGCCTCTTGACACGTTGAGCCTCCGAAGATGAAACGGACGAGTAGAGGTGTTTCCAATTTTCTAGCTTAGTTAAGTGCAAAGTAAAGAACATGGAGGCAAAGGAGGACGTCAATGGCGAGACTGGAAGCATGCATGAAGAGAATGAAGCAATAGAGGTCGAGGGTGATGGAAATGCTGGAAGACGCCGCTTTCTGAGTAAGAATAATTTATTCGATTTGGAGGCCCATGGTGCCGGTGGTGGCTTCTCCGCCCAGGTTTATTTTTATTTTGTATCCATCCCTGTCCTATTTGTTTATATGTATTCACGTATAATATCAATACGCGAGTTTTTGTATCCATTAGGGTCAGTCCCAGTTCTATTCGTGTTTATTATTTTTTGGTATCCAAAAGTGGTTAATTAATTTTTTGTTTAGACCAAGAAACTAGTTCAACTGCAGTGAATTCCATCACTCATAGTCGTTTGTTTTTTTTTTTTTTTGTTAAAGTAAACTCATTGGAGTTGCTGAACATAAGAATTTTAAAACCAACGTTAGTTCAAGCTTTATGTTGAAATGCAAATCCGACTTAAGCGCAAAAAAAAAAAAAAAAAAAGTCTCTCGATTTTTTAATTTACCCTCCTCCAATGTCTAGTTTTGCTCTCTTGTGTGAATGATAGTAGGACCCCACGATAACAAAACTCACCTTAAATCAGATTCTTGGACTAAATAATCCTCTTCGTTTTCATTGTCATTTAATGGTCCTAGTAACCTAGATCAATGAGACATAAAATAATTAACGTTGAATTCACTTATTTGTTTTAGGCAAGTCCTCTGCGATGCTATGGTTGGATGCAGGAAGCATGCTTGCTTTTTCTTCCATATTGTTATCACAGGATTGGGTATTTATTGAAGCAAACAAGTGTGAAACTCATCGACTGCTTCATTAAATGGCAGGAAGCAGATTGGGGAACTATTGGGAAACTTGCTTTTCAATGCATCGGGGTTATATTTGGCGATCTCGGGACATCTCCGCTGTATACAATGGCTGGAATTTTCCCCAACGGAATCAAAGACAGTGATGATGTCCTTGGAGCATTGTCTTTAATTTTCTATTCGATCATCTTCATCACCCTGATAAAGTATATTTGCATAGTTCTAGCAGCCAATGATAACGGAGAAGGTAATGATTCTTTTTTTCTTTTTTTGGAAAAAAAAATCATGGCTTGAAAAAATAACACGAGGACATCCGATTGTGAACCTCATTTAATAAAAATTATGTGTGATTAGGTGTTATCGAATATTTTTATTAAATATTTTGATTGCTTGTTACATATTTTTATATTGTCTAATTTTATTCTTCTAGTTACAAATCTATTAATTTTAAATGAAAAAAATTGATATTTAAGGAAAAAATGAGAATTCAAATTTTATTTTTTATTAAATGGAATTTACAATCGTGCGTGTCTTTCAGGCCATGTAACAGGCACTTTTTTTTTCCTTTTTTCCTAAGCTGAAAAGTCAACGTGAAACGATTCCAAACATTGTTTAAATCGGCCAACCTAAAATATTCATCTATAGGTAACATAAATAATGATTTCCTCATTAAACTGAGATGATATCTATGCATGCAAAAGCTTTTGACTCTTCCTTGGATAAAAAATGCACAAGCCGAACCATTGAGTATTACTGAAAGATAAATGATATGGATAGAAATGAACACTTGACAAGTAAGGCTCCTGTTACATTCTGTATCTGCTAGTAATTAGAGATTCGTTGATTTGTCATTGTAGGAGGAACTTTTGCTCTATATTCTCTTATATGCCGCAAAGCAAGAGTCAACTTGCTGCCAAACCAGCAGGCTGAAGATAGAGAACTATCTAATTACAAACTAGATGTGCCAAATCGCAGGCTTAAATTGGCGTCAGCTCTTAAATCCAAGCTTGAGAAGAGCAATTTATTAAAGCACTTATTATTGCTTATGTCCGTGACTGGGGTATCAATGCTCATTGGAGATGGAATTTTCACACCATGCATTTCAGGTGAAACAATTGCCATTCATTACATCTTCTTAATTATTCCCTTCCCTTCAATGTTTTATATACCCCCACAAGTAAATGTTGTTGCTGATCATTTGTTTGCTCAGAGTTGTTTTCTTATCCTCTTTTGTGAAGGAAATAATACAAATTTTCGTTTATTTATGTTGGTGCAGTGTTATCAGCAGTTGGAGGCATCAAGCAGGCTGCAACTTCCCTTGGTGATAATACAGTTATGTGGATTTCAGTGGCCATCCTGATATTCTTGTTCCAAATTCAGAGGTTTGGAACGGATAAGGTCGGCTATTCTTTTGCTCCAATTATTCTCGTATGGTTTGCTTTTATTGCCGGTATTGGCCTCTACAATTTTCTGCACCATGACCCTGGGGTAATTAGTGCTCTGAATCCATGGTACATTGTACAATATTTTGTGAGAAACAAAAAAGATGCTTGGATTTCGCTTGGAGGCGTGATTTTATGCCTAACAGGTACGTGTATAAGCATTTTCCTTTTGTGATTTCTACATGTCATTGCCAGAAAAAATATAAGGCCATAGTGTGCTTAGTAGCATGGTTTCTGAGGATCACATATATGAAATTGCAACTTCTTACCCAGTTTCAGCTTCAATTTAAGGTTCTTTTTGAGCATGGAACTTCAATCAGTCATCGTGTAGAGCTGATTTATTCTTGGAGATTAATGGTGGTTTGAAACCTTAGACTCTGTAGGAGGGAAATGATATGTTCCTAATAATTGTATGCCCTGCAAATGCTTTCTTGTTGAGCATGGTTTGCCAAATATGCTGCCCTTTCATCTTGCTTTCCACGGCCCCATCCTTTCATATATTTTTTGTTGTGCTCTTATAAAAGGTATGTAGTTTGACCATCGCTGCATACAATCAGGGTCTGAGGCTTTATTTGCTGATTTGGGCCACTTTCACATCCGCTCAATTCGGATAAGCACGTGCACTGTGCTTATCCCCTCAGTCTTGCTTTCTTATTGTGGCCAAGCAGCTTATCTACGGAAACATAGCGGGGACGTTCTCAATTCCTTTTATAGTGCAGTCCCAAGCAAGTATCTCGTTTGTTTACTTTTTTTGATTATCATCATAAGCTTCCTTTGTTAATGTTGTTGACTTCTGCGCATCTGAGCTTCTTTACTGCAGAAACATTTTATTGGCCACAGTTTGTTGTGGCAGTATTGGCGGCTATAATTGCTAGTCAGGCAGCAATCTCAGCTACCTTCTCCATAATCCGCCAAGCGGTAGCACTTGGGTGTTTCCCACGAGTTAAGGTCGTGCACACCTCTTCGAAGTATGAGGGACAGGTTTACGTGCCTGAGATCAATACTATTCTTATGTTGGTTTGTGCTGCAGTCACCCTTGGCTTCCGGGACACTCTGAAAATGGGCAATGCATATGGTAATGAACCAAGATATTTTTTTGCATTTTATAGGCTTTTTCTGATAGAATTTAGCCTTGCTTTCTCATTTTGATGTCAAAATTTTAATTTAGGCATATATGCCATTCTTATTACCTAAGCTTTGATCCTAATAAATGTAAAAGTTTCTGAGACTACTGATATATGGTGACATTGACAACTTTCTTCTTATTTTTTTCTAAAGTTTCACTTTGCAAATGAAAGTTTATACTTTAAATTAAACATGGGACAAGTGATAAAAAAAAACTAATTAGTTTGTTAGGTCATTCATTTTTTGTTTCTTTTTATTTTTATTTTTATTATTCTTGATTTTCTTAGTGATATGCTGTCGGTTCATATGAAAGACATTAAAGATAGCAGTTGTCCAATGAATTTTTTTTTTTTTGGTTCGTGTTGTCATTTGTCATTTAAGTATGAAGAATTTCTTCCCGTGTTTCTCTTCCTCTCCTTCTACACCTTCTTCTCTCTCTCATCCTCTTCTCTCATTACTCTTCTTTCTCGTTTTTTCTACACTACCTTTGTCAAACTCCATACTAACTGTTAAAATTAGCCTATTTTCTTGACGTAGCAATCATTGATGGTCTATGAGTTTAAATCCTAGAGTGCAATGATTTGGCACCTACTTATCATTCTTTTAAGTAGATGGTATTTTCATTCATACTTTTAGTATACTCTAACAAGAATAGAGACATTGGTGTGTTCCTGCAGGAATGGCTGTGATGTGTGTGTTTGTTATCACATCTTTATTTCTTATCCTTGTGATGGTCATGATATGGAAGACACACCCCATCTTCATCATCCTCTACGGTCTAACAATTGGTGTAATCGAGATAACATATTTGAGCTCAGTATTCTACAAGTTTGTTGACGGAGGATACGTTCCTTTGCTCATTGCCTTGGTTCTCGGAGGAATCATGTTTACATGGAACTATGGCTACCGAAAGAAGTACATGTATGAGCTAGAAAACAAAGTTTCTGTAGAAAAGCTCACTGATGTAGTCTCTGATCAGAGAATACAACAGATACAAGGCCTTGGTCTCTTCTATACACAACTTGTGCAAGGTGTACCTCCTATATTCTCCCATTACATGTCAAATGTACCTGCTCTCCATTCTGTTCTTGTATTTGTTTCAATTAAATCAATCCCCATCAGCAGAGTCCTTCCCGAGGAGCGTTTCTTGTTTCGAAGGGTCGAGCCTCGTGAGCTAATAATATTCAGATGCACTGTGAGGTATGGATACAACGATTCAAGGAAAGAACAGGGTTCCTTTGAAGAAATATTGGTTAATCAGTTGAAGCAATTTTTACTAGAGGATGATGAAGAAGTTGCTCAAACAAATTTGTCATTTGTTGATAACGCACTCGAGGTTGGCGGTGTTGTCTATCTGATGGGCGAAGGTGAGATTGTGGCTTCAAAGGACTCCAACCTGTTGAAGAGGTTAACTTTAGATTACTGTTACAAGGGGTTAAGCAGGTGCGTGAGGGAGCCAGACGAGGTTCTTCTCATCCCCCGCAAGCGTCTCCTCAAAGTAGGAATGACTTACGAGGTTTGACAAGTCTAAAATTTGGTAGTCCAATGACGGGAGCAAAGCTTGGTCAATTGGTTGGCTCAAAATGCTCTGAGTTTAGAACTTTATATTTGTTGTAATTATAAATAGTCTCTTATCTCGGAATGGTTTGCCAGTCCAATGTGGCACAACTCAGGAACATTTTATGGATGTTTACTGTTTGCAAATCCTATTTTCACGTATTGCCTGCCAAAACAAGTTATTTGAGGATGTCCTATCAAATCAGTAATAGATCAAACCAGTTTTCTAGTTCTGTGTATTGACACCAATTCCAGGTTATGCTGACTGACTGCCAACGGAACCGAATCACATGACCGCCAAAATACTTTTGAGAAGGTTGACACGACTCCTAGAAGCCATTCCCACGTTCTTTCAGCAATTATTGTAAGAAGGGAAAATAAATAAATAAATATATATAGTCTTCATAAAAGAAAACAATTTTAAGAGACAACAATTGAGTACAGAATAGTCTTTCTGTGTTCCAACGTGGCTTTTCGCATTCGAACGTCAGTTGCGCAGGTTCTTTCTGTTATACTTAAAAACATAATAATAATAATAATAATAATAATAATAATAATAATAATAATAATAATAATGAATTTGAAATTTAGCTTCAGGTATAATAAGAGTGATATTTTATGATATTACATTTTTTATTAATTTTTATGTACGTTTTATTTCAACTATTTACATATTTTGTTATTTTTTTTAATGCATTGTGTGATTTTTTTGTTAAAAAAATTGCATAAAGAAGATATTGTTTTATTGTGGTTGACATCACGTGAGCCCTTAGGCTTTTTTCTGCGTCCGGCTATCATTTTCCCCAAATTATTGTTGGGATCAACATGAATGAGTATTACGGGTGATCCGATTTGAGAGGTCCCAAGTAGCCCAGCCCACCTATTAACGCATAACTCAGCCCATATGGGCCAAGCCTGATTAATGAGCCCAACTCGCATCTGTAGCCCACTCAGAAATCTTTTAGATTCCTTATTTTTCATTTGGAGTATTTCAGGAACAGCTTTGTATTGTGATTCACTGTAATTTCTCCATTGCTCTCGTTCCGTGCTTCAAGAATCGCTTAGGGGTCTAGCAACCCACTAGGGTTTCCTTAATAATATATGAATAGGCACAGAGGAGGCCGCTACGGCGGCAGCAAGAACTACAGCGGTAACAACGGCGAAGCCGACGACGACTATAGCCAAGATTCCTACAACAGTCGTCGCTCCTCTTGCTTCTTCGACGACGGAGCCAATCTTAGCGATTACAACTGCCGCAGCCCCAGAAACCATCGTGGCGGGGACCCCCGATCCTTTGAAAGTCCTCCGCGCGGCCCCCGTGGTGGTGGATTTCGGCCGATAGACGGCGGAGGTTTTAGGCCTAATTATCGGGAACCACTGCCACCGTTGCCACATCTTTCCTCTCTCTCGGGTCACAAACGTGGGTTCGGCCGAGGAAGTCCTGGTGAGCATATACGAAATTTACGTCTTCCAGTTGGTTGATTGATTGACTGATATTGTGAATAACTCATTACTTCAGTAATTTGATAATTGGCTGCAAGCAGAGCTCTAGTTCGATTTATTTTTGGTAACATTATTTACTTTACTAAAGCTTCTTTCAAATGGATTGCCGTGTTGGCTGTCTAGAATTGTTCTAGTCTCACATTTTGAGTTTTCAATCGATGGGCCTGCACGGTCCTTGTGGAATGCTGCTTGTGAAATTTAGAGGAACTAATAGATTATTGTAATACGCTTGAATTCATAATCGGTAATCTTCTTCTTCGAATGCTTTTGACTTTTTTTTTGAGAAAAACCTTTTTAAATGGTGTAACTTGGTAGTTTGATGTGTAGTTAAATGGGAATAAGCTTTGGGGTAGTACAGAAAATAATTGATTCTTTTTTTTTTTGGTGTTAAATTCAACTATTGTTTAGAGCCCCAGTGTGTGAAGAAGTGCCTATTGGTTAATTTGTAACACTTACCATGAGTTTTTCTGCATGCTGCTGCTGCCTTTTCTAGGACCGACCTTAGCCTCACCTGCACAAATACCTACATGGTGTAGTGTCGGTCGCACATTTCACATGGTGCTCAAATTCATGAATATTTTCCAGATGGTGAGAGAACAAGAGAAAGGACTATGTAAGTTTACATAGGAGTCTTTAGTTGTAAGAATTAGAATAATTAGATCTCACATCAAACGCAACTCATAATAGAATGTAATGGTGAGGAAAGATTCATGTAGCTGACTCTAATTAAAGTTGGGATTAAGGCTTTTTTATTGTTGTTTTATTGGCCTTTGGTCTTCTGCTCATCCTTAGTCACTTTGACATTTTCGAGCCTCCATCATGATTGTCTTTGTATTATATGGTTATATGCTTTAGAATGTGTGTTCCTTTACAAAATTGCATTTATAGACTGCAATTTGGATTGATGGCTTATTTTCCTTGGTCATAATTGACTCATGATTGATAGTCTTGTTTGATCTAGTGCATAACATTTAAGTTTCAATCTGAATATCATTGTAATTTTTACCTTTCGTACATTCTTGTAGTCAAATTTTTCTTAGGTTTTTCTCATAGCATTCTGATGATTTTATTATGCTCAGATTGTTTTCACACAGGAGGTTTTGCCAAACTCTTTGTGGGATCTGTTCCAAGGACAGCAGCTGAGGCTGATGTAAGTCATCTTGAATTTAAATGACCATGAGTCATTGTACTCCTATACAGAAATTTTAAATCCACATGCAAAAACCTGTGCACACTTGTCCATTTGGACAGATGCACAGTTTGTAGTGTATAACTTGATTGGAAATTCCTTAATACAACCTCTTTGACCATCCCTTCTGCTGGATTCTTTCTCATTGGATTTCTATTCTAGTGCAACACTGATTTTCGCTCCTTTTTCTTCAAAATTCTTTCTTTTCTTTTGAATTCATCCTTTGGCACAGTTGTGCACCTTAAATTGAGGCTGGCTGTCTAATTGTGCTGGACATATTGCTTAAGAGTCCTTTCTTTTTGGCATTTGCAATCTCAATGCTCTTCACTTGTGTCTTATAATTCTTTCAGGACTGTTCTACTCATTGTCTGTTCCTTCTCTTTTCTCTTGTTCTTTACATTTGTGCAATTTTTTTTTTAGTTCTGAAAAATCATAATTTTGTGTCAGATTCGCCCCTTGTTTGAGGAATGTGGAAATGTGGTAGAGGTTGCATTGATCAAAGACAAAAGGACAGGGCAACAACAAGGTACATTGAAGTGCTAGTTTATATGCTGATTGTGATTTCATACCTCTCTTGTTTCAGGTCGTCTAAGAGGCTGAGTGGGAGCAAAGTATGCTCATCTTCTCGTCTCAGGTTGTTTTTGCATCAAGTTCTTGTTGATTTGCATGATACCCTATTAGTATGTACATCCTGTCAAAACAAGAAGACAACTCACGTAAACCTACTGAAACCAGTTCATGTATAGCAGTTGGGAATTGGAAGATGATTAGATCCACCTTATTTTCATAGTGGCTGCAGCAGTGGCGACATACCTTACAGGTCGTTTGCATGGGATTGTCTACCGCCATACTGTAGCTGTTTTCTGTTGGGAAGCTTAGATATCTGAAGTTGTACATACAGTGACACAAAAAGTTGTTTTCATTATTTTTGTTAATAAATGTTAAAGACGATGTAAAATGAGAGAATTTTTTGGATTTTTCTTATGTTGGTCAAATTAGTGGAGTGTTCAATTTTGAATGGCTTGGAATGTCTATATGGGATTGTTGAATTTTCAAATGAGATGGATCTAGAAGTTGGAGTTGTTAGATTTGGTTGAATGTCTATTCTCGTTGTTACATTCCCATAAAAGCACCCATTGGCAATTATGGAGCCATTGCCTGCATGATGGGTATTTCGTTTGTTGAGCTATTCATCGCGTTCTTTCCCATATTTGAGAAGCCAGTTTAGCTAGTATTAAGACTTGAATGTGATGGAAGCCTTTTTTAATTATTTAACTTTGGTTTTTGTTCCTGGTAGGAGGGTGCTTGTGACTTGGACTCATGATTTGTGCCCTTTTGTTTGATTGTGGGTTTGAAAGTTAAATGTGAATGGAAGCTGATGCGTTAGTTCTTCTTCAGAATATAACATGAAGGTAGTGGGATAAATATGATTTAGTTCCTTTTATGATGAATGTGAATGTGGCAGATATGTGGGATATTATGCTAAGAAATGTGATCTACTTAAAGAATTCTGCGGCTGATGTGTGTGGTGTGTGTTCATAAGTAGCATTATTGCTTGGCAACAATTGTATGCCAGATGGGCTATGTTATCATTTACAACAACTGGGCGTCAGATGGATTGTGTTAATGTTTAGCAACAGGCGCTAGGTGCTCTTACTTATGACTTAAGTTCTTGGAACACGTGTGCTTCAGTCCATCTATTGGAAGCCATTTCCATTTACTTTTGGTATAAGCCATCCATCTTGGCAATTGAATGGGTAAACTTGTGGAACACTTTCCATTGTCGTGTATGTATTTAAATTTTTGTGCGTAGAATATGGTCTAATTAAAAGGAGTTACTTGTCAGTATCATGGATTTCTTCTCGTGGTCGCCCTACCATTTAAATTTTTGTAGTTATCTCTGTAGTGAGCTTGGTTGATGATTAGGCATGTCAAAATGCTGTTGCTTTCTCATCGGTTGAGAGAAGTGCTCTCGTTTTCATCAGTTGCTTATTGCATTTCTTTTCATTTGCATTTAAGGTTGTATGTAGTTGAAGCCTATCTTTTGTGTGCTGGAATGTGAATGATGGCAAGATTTTAATGATAAATTTGCATTTATGGGTAACTGTGTGGCTACTTGCCTTATTATTTGGATCCCAAATAATTATTTTCTATTTTTTCTCCTGTACAGGAGCCAAGGTTCTACGTGTAGGTCATCAGTGTGAGCCATTTAGTGGCATTGATTCCCCTTTAATGTTATAAATGAAATCATTTCATTGTACTCTTATTGTATTGAATTATAAGGTATCAAATTATACCATGATGGCTACCAGTGGCCATTTGGATGGTGTGCTTAAGAGCATTCTTGTTAGTGTTTATAAGTTCAGTAAGTAATCATGACTTGCTGACTGTGGATGTCTATAATGTTTGCTATGACATGGTGAATCATCGATGGTATGTGTGCCCAATATGGAAAGGTTTTCCAATGTATTGTTGGGTAGTTGCATGATATATGTTGTTTGTGGTCGAAATATCATGTTTGTTTGATGTTTGTTTATTGATTCAGTTGTTAGTCAGGTTGGTTTGTGTTTGATTTCTTGTGGTGGGAGGTGAATGTTTGCAATTTTGGCTCCACAACTGCAATCAGTGGTCAGCTACGTTGTGACATGCTAGCTAATTTGGCTCTGGTTAAATGATGTGAAGTTGGCCTTGAATGTTGGTAAATAAACAGTCTGCATGACAGGTTTGCTTGATTTGAATGTGTCAAGCATCAACATGCATGAATCTTTGTGATCAAAGGATGCCTGATGCTGCTCAATTCTGGGTCATTTAATCTCTAACATTGGGGAAGTTTGAAATGATTGTTGGAGCAGAATAACCTAATGGTGGTAAATAACAGGCTGCATGACAGGATTGCTTGATTTGAATGCGTCAAGCATCAGCATACGTGAATCTTTGCGATCAAACTATGCCTGATGCTGCTCAATTCTGGGTCATTTTAATCTCTAACATTGGGGGAAGTATGAAATGATTGTTGGATCAGAATAACTTAAGCCTTTTTTCTCCTTGGAAGTGGATCACCTCTTCCTCCTTCAATGGGAAACTTTATATTTTTCTCTCCCATTTGTTATTGATTGTCAGCCATGGTCACATTTGTGGTTGCTTAACATTTCTACTTATTCACTTGTGTTCATCCAAGGCTTGAAATTCAAATTTGGTTCTTGCTGACCTGGGTGATATTTTAGAGTGATGGTCCCACAATCTAGCAATTTGTGAACTTCACATTTATGCTTTGTGTTTCTCTTTGCTCTTTGCAACTTTAGATTTGTCTTTATCTATCCAATGCAAGCTAGAAAGGATTTACAATTGATGCACTGGTTTTCTAGAGAACTTGCCAATGTTTTGAGTAGGTTTTCTTTCCTAATCTGGTGAGATGGTTTCTGCATGATGACCTCCGTGGTTGTCTAAACGCATCTTGGAGAGTGTTTCTCAGTACATAATTTATTGGTGTGATTGTGTATGGAAACTTTGAATCTTGGGTTCCAAAGTGTGGATCGATTCCATATGTGAGATGTTAGTGGACAAGCTTGTAATTGCAGTATGCTTAGCTCTGGTGCCTCTTGGATCCCTTATCTGTGGTATACTGGTTCTCCATTGGAAAGGGGCAAACAAAAGAACTTATTTAATAGGATTGCTTATTATATATAACTGTGTTGAGGACAGTAATTTTCTAATCATTCCTTAGATTATTGTGAATGACGAGTATGGTTTTGAATTGACAATTGTTAACATTGTGGTAGTGGAACATTATCAACTGCGAATGCCTATGTGTTGCAATGACTCAGATCTTACTCTTTTCTTTTGAGTGTTGACTTCTATATATGTTTGGCATTGAGAGAGATGTGGATTAATGGAATCACCTCTATATAGGTTTTATATCCCAACAATAACATTCTATTTGTAGTGTTTTAGGCAAGCGACTGGATGCTTGTTTTCCTTTACCTCCTAACAGTGGCGTGCATTTGTCTACACCACAGGAACCTAATACAATTGTTCACATTGTATTTGCTTGTTTATACCCTTGTTAGTGGTTAAGATAGATCCCGTGAAGCTAGGTAAGAAAAAAAATCCTCTTACTCGTGCAGGATGCTGTTTTGTTAAATATGCAACCTCAGAAGAAGCTGATAGAGCCATCAAAGCTTTGCACAATCAACGTACTCTGCCTGGGGTAAGAGCCAATGCTTGGCTTTAATTTGTGTGCCATTGTGGTGGTTTCCCATGTTAAGTATGCTTTTTCTCCCCAGGGAATGGGACCTATCCAAGTGAGGTACGCTGATGGCGAGAGGGAACGTCTTGGTAATGGGTCCTATTCAAGGACTTCCCTTTTTGGTTGTATCTATAAGTTTGTAACTACTATGTTTGGGTTTTCTTTATTGTTGTATTATAAATGAAATTTGCATTGTTACCTTCTAAGGCATAGGGAAGTTAAAAATTTAAACAATGGGGCAATAGGCTTTATTTTATATGTGCTTTTCCTCTTCATGCCTAAATTGGTTATTTTCCTTTGGCCATTGCATGTACCGGGTGCAATTTGCCTGTTAAACTTGGATTTAGTTTTTCATTTTGATACCTTCCTGTCTTAACTCGTGTTTCCTCTTTCATTGTAGGGGCAATTGAGTATAAATTGTTTGTGAGTTCATTGAACAAACAAGCCACTGAAAAGGAAGTCGAGGAAGTATGTGACATATGCCAATCTGTTTATCATATTCTGCTGCCTGTTTAAAAACCAGCATTCTTCTGGAAACTCTTCCTGCCTGCCGTCTCCCCCCAATGGTCTCCCCAGCCCCACACACAGCATTTTTTATCCTCAAATCCTGAATTACATTCAGCATGGAGACTATTCTATTGTACTCTTCTTGTGGTGACATGAGATTTTGTGACTTTGCCTCCATTATTTTGTGTTCTTTAAGACCATTTGTCATTGATATCCATTCAGTTTCTCTTTTTGCATGGAAGGTGAGATTATTTTAAGGCTAGTAACGAATGTTTCCTTCTTCAGATTTTTGCTCCGTATGGCCATGTAGAGGATGTGTACCTCATGCGTGATGATATGAGGCAGAGTCGCGGTGTGTCCTTGTACTCCTATTTAAACTTCTAATAAACACAGCAACACAGCTTTCCTTGCCATGATGTAACATGGCATTTATAAGTTGGACAAATCTGATGTTTTATCTGAAACTAATCTTGTCTTTTTCGCTTGTATGGTGTGGATGACATTATGTTTCTATGTTACCAACATTGTAAATTTGGTGATGGTCAGCCCTCTCTGCAATAGCATATTTGATCATTGCCACAACTTGGTGTCCAAATCTTGGATATTTCTTTTGCAATGTACAATGTTTAATTGAAACTAATGTCTCAATGATTTTGTTTTCCTATTGCTGATGCTGTTGTTAAATTTCTTTTGAAGGATGTGGATTTGTCAAATACTCTCATAGAGATATGGCATTGGCAGCTATAAATGCCCTCAATGGAATACATACAATGAGGGTAAGGATTTACTGTTGCATCAGTATTGTTGATGCAGTGAATATATTATCTTTTATGACTACTAATTATATGTCTTTAACTTCCATCTTTAGGGCTGTGATCAACCATTAACTGTTCGGTTTGCTGACCCTAAGAGACCCCGGGCTGGAGAGTCAAGGTTATATTTTTTCCTATAACTTTCTATCCCTATGTGCCCACATTTTTTGGGCAGGCAGGCATCTTTTTGATTTTTGATGCATTTTATCCTCTCTATATTTTCTCAGGGGTAGTCCTTCCTTTGGTGGACCCGGTTTTGTCCCTCGATTTCAGGCTTCGGGGCCTAGGTAATTTTTCCTCCGAATTTCTGTTCAAACTGTTTGTTTGGAGTGGGTTATTTCTCCCATCTTTTTTATGTTTCTAAGATAATTGTTCTCAGACACCCACCCAGCTTTGTTGACTATGTCAGGGATCCAATTCCACTTACTACTCAACATTTAATGAGTCCACAGAATTTAGGTCCTCCCAATACTGATGTTCATAGTTTTGGTAGGTCTGGTGACCTAGCCATGCCTCTGAATCAGGTAGAACTATTGGTGTTTTACTCTTCGCCCCCCCCCCCCCCCAACTTTCTTACATTATGTCAGCCAATAAGTTCTATTTGCTGAAAGCTGTTGCTTGTTGTGCTTTCAAAACTTTAGGGTGGTCCCTTGGGTGGCCCCTCTGATGGTTCTTTGCCAGGACTCATGGGTTCAACTGCAAAACAGGTATGTGAACGTTTTGTCTTTGATACAGCCTAAATTTTGTTTCCATAACCTTCATAGAATAGTCTTAAATTGGTGAATAATTGTTTCCCCTTACTAGAGTTTCAGCCAGCCTTTACATGAAGCACTGCCTGTGAGTCAGCAAATGCCACCACTACAGAAGCCCCTTCCGTCACCTCAGCATTTTTCGTCTGTTCACCTGTACCCTCCTCAACTTGTAACTCACTCACAAGATCAGACTTACTTTGTCAATCAGCCACAGGTCCCTTTGGCTACTGTTCAGACACCATTCAGTCAAGCATTGTCATCGCAGCATTCACTAGGCTTGAGTGGACATTTGCTCACTTCTCAGCCCCCACTCCAGCAGGGTCTCTCATCTACCGCAGCACTACAGGCACCCTTGAACATAAACCTACAGTCCCAATCCCAATCCCAATCCCAATCCCAATCCCATTCTCTGACTTCTGTCACAAATCTCCAGCAGTTACCTGCCCCTGTCCAGCACCAAATGCTTCGGCCTCATCAGCAGGCTCCTTGGCAGCTGGCTCAGATGTTGTCTCAGCAGACACAAGCTCTGCAAGCTAGCTTTCAGTCATCTCAGCAGGCTTTCTCTCAGCTGCAACAACAAGTGCAGATGATGCAACCATCAAATCAAAACTTATCGTTGCAGCAGTGTACCCAGGCTACTAAACAGCAGGTTTGAGTTAATTAGAGGATGACAGAACTCATAATTTGGCTTCTGTTTTGAAATAAAACAAGAAAGCAACTCTTGTTTGCTCCATTCTCCATTGCTTGCAGATAATCTAATGTTTCATGCATTTTTGTTTTCAGTGGCCTGGGATGACTCCACAAACCGTTGCCAGTACTGCTGTTACTACATTTCTATCAGATGTTCCCCATTCTTCTGTTTTGACTGTTGCTGTAGTAACCCAGCCAGCTCCAGTAAAATGTAATTGGACAGAGCATACTTCTCCTGATGGATTCAAGTACTATTACAACAGTTTAACTCGTGAAAGTCAGGTAGGAAAATGATCTCTGCCTTTTTGTAATTTTGGCAACATAACTTTAAACTCTAATAAATTTTTTGCTGTGGACAGTGGGAGAAGCCAGAGGAGTTAGCATTACTTGAGCAACAGAAATCACAACCACAACCACAGCAATTGCATCCAAAACAAGCTCAGCAGCCTCAGAATCAGTCTAACTCTCAAGTTCTACCCGCTCAGAATGTGCCACCAGCGCAACCGATGCAGTTTCAAGCACAGTATCACCACCATCAGCAGCTGCGACAACCTTCTTCATTGGTCAGTGGCTACATGTTTCTTAAAACAACGAAGGGTTTTATTTGTTCTCACTTTTTCTGGTTGTTGATCTGGTAATGTGCTTATAATGTTTGAAACTAGAGTTAAATGGGTTGTCAATTAACAACTTTAGAATCTAATAATTGCTCATTGGGTGCTTTCTTGCTTTACCATCTCAGTCTGAATTGTGAGACACGTTTAGCATCTTTTGCATACCTTAAGACTGCCAACAATAGTGCTCCTGTAATTGCTTAAGCTTCTCCCTCATGCTTTTTTTTTTTCTATTTAGAGTTTGTTATACCTGTGAATTTCATTTGGATATTTTTTTCATCCAGGAACATGGTTATAACCAATTACCTGCATCAGTGAATTCAGCTAATGATCCAGCACACTTCCAGGTCTTTGGTTTTTTCCCCAAGCGATTATATATTATTTGTAGCTATTATCCGTGGCTAAAGTTTCAAATTGCTCTGATGGCTTCAGGCTGCTCAGGAGTGGATGTGGAAGAACAAGCCCACAGGTTCTGACCTTTTATTCGGGTTCTAAATTTTGGTTACATTTGATAATGGGAAATAACAGGCATATTTTTGTATACATTTATATTGATCTTGTCTTAGTGACTATTTCTGCAAAGTGTTTTACACCGTTGAATCAAGCTGAACAAAAGACTTAATGAAATTATACTTGTACGCTGAATTCATTTGTCATGCATTTAAGCAAGCATGGCATAACACTGTGGCAATGACTGACTTAAGATCTTCGTTATCTTCATGGAAGTATTTATTTTGCCAGGGCTTATATTGGGACCCGTAGAATTGCTCTCATGTTTTCTTTAGGTACTTTATGTCCCATCATCTTAATATGGGTTCTTCTCCAGGAACTTGACGCTGAGAGAATTGCATGAAAAATGAGCTGCCGGTACTCAGTGCCAAATGAAAGAACGGTGGCTTATGCACCGAGAATGGACAATGGACAAGCAACCGCAACTGCTTGGTTTAAAATACTTAAAACGCATGTGTAAATCTGAATCGGTTTCTTTAGCTTCAGTTTCCATATCAACTGAGAGGCTTTTAGTGTCCCAAGTTTCTTGCTCAGCAAATCACACCTGTGCCATTTAAAGTCGCTGGCCCACTCTTTAAAGAGTTCGTCAGCTTTTTGTAACATATGCTACATATTTATTAACACCAAACCGGGCCTAATCACATATGTAGAGTATCTCGACGGAAACAAATAATTGTAGAATAATTAGTTGGATTTTATTACATGAAAGTGGGTTTTTGATCCAGGTCTTGAAAAGGTGCAATTACGATAGATGGTTGCATAGAAACCGGGTCAGGAATGTGCAATATAATGATTATTATAGTACTTTTTTGTAAGATCGTATTACTCTAGTATCCAAAGCTTGCGTTCATGTGGTAATTTTTGCCAGTCTGTATTATTCAAGTGTAAAATTTGAGGTTCACTAAATATTTCTTTATTTGGTTTTGGCCAATAAAAAATGATTATTCGTGATTTTATTGACCTTTATTTTCCATCTGTTTTCCTCCAAATATGCGGGTTTTAATAATTCAACATCTAATCAATTTGGACTCCGAGTTGTAAAAGGCTCTTCGACGTCAGGTCGAGCATGTATGACATCTTCAGGATGTGCCAATCTTGATACACGTCACCTCGCAATGTAGCCATTATTTATTTGGGTTTAAGGAATCTTCATTTTTCACAACGCGTTACCTTGTTCTTTTCATTGTGAGGGACAGCGGGATTGATAAATTTTGGTTCACTCTTTAAGTTGCAAGCTAGACATGTTCTAAAGCACCAATTATCTGTAGTTAATATGATATAATATGCTTCCAAATACAAATACATAATCAGCCAGCGACTGCCATAAGCTTTAATAAATTATGTGGAGGGGATTTAATTAGCAATCCTACAGTTCCTGCGGATCTCACCGTCATTGCCGGTCAGAGGCTGTATGCTTCCCATTCTTAACATGGAATTCTTGAAGTCCTCGAAGAACAGGAAAGGGTCCTCCGCATACGACTCAACAATGTTCCGTGTTTGGTCGTCATCGGTCACAAGGACCTGATCAGACGGAAGCAAACCCTCACCCGAAAGAAGATTGACGTAGTATTGATTATCGAACATTGCAGGGGTCATGATGTCGAGATGTGCCAATGTTTCGGTACTGGCAGATTGTGCACATAGCTGCTGCAGCGACTGAATGTACTCTACATTGACATCTGGACCATTGGAGTTGCCATTTCCCTGCAGCCGAGAGCTGAAAGTTGAGCATCTAGCTTTACCTATTGTGTGTGCACCTGCCAGATTTCCAAAATATCAATTTTCCTGACGACCAAACAGTCCTGACGTAAGTGCACCCCTCCGTTGGAGAGGGGGAGGGGGGGATGGGAGAGCAAAGATAAGTTTACCAGAGAGAGCGACCACATCATTTAGTGAAAGACCAACGTTCTCAAATTTAGCCACCAGGATTGCCACTGTGGAATTTGGAGCTGGAATGTTGTTAGTGGCTGCATCTCTGCCAGCCCTCAGGCTGTCTCTCCTACCCATTTGCACTTCCCAACTCGGTCCACCTGACTGCAAAATGACACATTCTAGCTTAGCTCAAACGACCGAAACTAGTTAAAGGAATAAATATAAAATGACTGCTCTCAACTTCAATTTACATGCTTGAGTAGGAAAAGCAATTAATATTCTTGAGCAGATAATAAAAATAAAAATTACAATAACAACAGAGTCTCTTGCAACAATTGCTAGAATATCAGCGCAAGAAACTGTCTCCGGACAAATAGATTCTAGTTGAGTTTTAATATTGTCGATCACTTCGAATCCTCTCAACGAGTTCAGGTTTGGTGGTGCAGTTTTTTCGCCCACAAAGTCGTTGGTATCATCTAGCAATACTGAAGCATCGCAGCCCTGCAACATTTGTTGTAGTCCAGATGTTATGCAACTCATTAGATATATGTAACGCAATAACAAGATAAAACTTGGAGCATAACAAAATGTGACTTGCATTAACAAAGCAGTCATGGAAGTGAAGACGAAGCAGCGAAGCTGCCATTCTTGGGTCCTCAGCAATTGCATTTTCAACCAAAGAGAAGATAACAGGCTCTGCTTCTGGGCAGCTTTGACCGTAAATGCCAAACTGCAATGAGACACCAATATCATCGGCACATGTTTCGTTTAATTTATTGGTTGGTGGCCTTGCAAGAGCAATGAGAACCCGAAGCATCACAAAGCAGAAAGCTATGCGCAGGGCCATGTTGGCTTGGTTGTGATTAACTGGTGAGAATAGCCCAAGTTACGTAGAAGAGGCTTCGCTAGTAAACTCTTGAGCGGCTTTGCTGGTAGTAACTTCAATTATATAGAAGTTGCACAGGGAAAGAATAGGGGAGGAAGAAGTCCCATGTACCAGAAGGTGGTTAAGGGGCAGCATGTCACCACCCAGAAGGGGTCAAGCTTTAGTTGCAGAATGAGCTTAGCATATACCTAATGCCACGTGCTTCCTTTGGCTGATTTTTGTGAGTGAAGTAGAAAGACGAATCGAGGGGTCAATGTTTTGCCAATGAAGAATGAAGGACCTTTTTAACTCAAATTTATAATTATCAAGTCACGATGAAATAACATTTCTGTTACACCTAATCTCGCTCCTGAATTAATTGATTCTCTCTCAAATTTGATCCTGACGTCGTAACATGCTTTTCAGTTTGAGATTGGAGAATCATGACTTACACAATGTTGCACCCGGTTGTATGTAGTTCTGTCCAATCCCTGCCTTTCTGCCTCCGTATGTTTCGAGCTTCTTTTATTTTGTATGTTGAAATGTGGTCATCTTAAAGCTAAAGCTCTAGGTCTCTCAAACGGCGAATTCAAACCTAGATCCAACAGATTTTCACCTTTTTTAATATATCAAAGTTTAACTTAAATTTTGGGAAAATTAAAATCACCTTATTTCTTTCTATTTCTTTTTTTTTTTCTTCACCTTTCTCCATTTTTTTATCGAGAATTAGAACCATGGGATCTCATTTTTTTTAGCAATTGAGCCCATTAGAGCTATCGTCTGTTTTCATTGGGCCCATTATATGCTATAATGAGGCTCGAATTGATCCCGACTGCCTGATGTCCTTTTCTCCGAATTACACACTGCTCGACCTCATTGCCCCAATATAGATATTAGACAGAACAATCGCCTGTGCATATATTTCTCGTGTCAGTTAGATTTTATGGCATACACACATAGTATATTTTTTCCTATTTTTCTTTTTTAACACTTCATTTCTCAAAGAAAAAGTAAAAACTGAACCCAAAAATTCAACTTACTGGTGATTTCCGTTGTCTTAGGATTGGTTCACATATTAATCCCTAGCAACCACTGATGTCTCCTTTTGCTTAATGAATTTAATCATTCTCCTTTAACTCTATCAAGGCAACTAAGAAGTAGTGGACAGCCCTACCTCTTTAACGCGATACTACAATGCCGAGTATGTCCAAAGTTGCTCCAATCGAATTTTCTAGACAAAGTGGTTTCCCACTAAAATGCTTCTAGGCAAGCCTTGAATAACAAGTAAGATACGCGTTTCAGAAAATTCACAGCGTTTGCCAAGACTTTTAAAGTTAAGACCAAGTAAGACATTTGCATTCAAAATCATTTTTGTGACTTTTTATAATCAAAATCAATTAATTTAATTGAAATATCTATTTATTAGGGATTGATTGAAATCTTTTTAAGAATGCTAGTGACTTCCACTCTGAATTTAGATAATAATTGGTTAAATTGGAAACTGAGTGGGGTGCAAATTCTTGGAGGGAGTTGATTTTCCGATTGGAAAGGAAAAGTCAATTTCGTGTGTTTAGCGGCTAGCTACAAAGCTTGGAACATGAAGCCATCATGACTAAGGAAAATTTAACCATAAGAGCGCCCATTTAAGAAATAAGTACACATTGCATTCTTCCACTTTTCAAATGATGCTTAATGGAAAAGAACTGGGGAAAAAAAAAAAACCAAAAAGACATAAAAGGAGAGAGGGAACCAAGACACGCTATCTCCATTCATGGAGAATATCTACTCGTAATATGGAGGGGAAATTACGACAACGGTCTTTTTCATGTATTTGTTGCTTCTTTTTTACGTCGGCCTAGTCTTGGTGACTCGTCCATGTTCTGATGTTCATACTATAAATTAATGAAAATTCATAACAGGTCTGCTCAAACTTCTTGCCGACGCCCAATTCTTCCAAGCAGACTTTGGGACAGATATATATCAGCTCGACCTTCACGTCATTTGAACTTAGGCCGTGCCGATATTTCCAAAATTCTAGAATAAAGATACACAAAGTATGCCCGTGTATTGCATTAATTCAATGTGCTATTCAATAGAACATCTTGCGCGCCATCAACCTCAAGCAGGACAGATTACTAGAAAAAGGTATCGACCAGAGAAATTTTAGAAGAAAATTGCAAAAAAAAAAAAAAAAGTTATTCCGGATCATGTTATCTAATACTTTTAGCAAGTTGTCAACAGACACTCTTCAATTCCAAGAAAAGTCCCTTTTGACTTCTTGAATCTCTTCCCACTGCCGTAGCTTTGCGTGTAGACCAACAGCTGAAAAATGTGCTTCATCAAGATTTTTGAATCGCATTCGACTGAAAAGAGGTAGTTGTTTCTGAAACGCAAACCTTATAGATAAGCATGTACATGCCTAGCTAGCTTGCAGGTTTTTGCTGCGCAATGCATAGCTTCAAATCCATAAGTGGAGAACGTTCCCAAGTAATATATCATGTTCTAAATCAATTTTTGGTATGAATATTATCACATTTGGCTAGATGAAGTCAATTTTAATCCAAGAGAACTAGAATTGTGATTTTAAATGAGCTCAACGTTGTCAGTTTCTAGGACAGACAGCGCAATGTGAACATTGGACCAGGACACATGAAAAGCTGAGGATATCTTCAACAAGTAAACCATATCCCACCCAAGCCTTTCACCTTCCTTTCAATAAGGAACCATGCAAATACCATTTCCTTGCCATGAAAATCTTCACATCATCATCAAACAGCTCATGTTCCATTTGTTTGTATGTATAGCTTGAAGAGGAAGGAAGCAAAGGCCACGCATGGTTACTAATTTAATGATCAAATAATTATATGTACGCGCGCTACAAGATATCGTGGCAATTAATTCTATGCATAATCTTCACAACTGTCCTCTATTGCTTTGCCATTAGGGCTCCTCACCTTTGCAAAAGGCAATTGAGTACTGATCGTGCCTAGACTTCTAAATCCCGTTTGACACAAACGTCAAAAAAAAAAAAAAAAGGTTAAAACCAAGGTTTTACTTTGTGTTCAATGGGGAAAAACCTAACCCTAAGAATGCTGACAAATATACCCCTTGTTAGCTAATGTAGATGCACGTGGATATACACATACAGATATTAGAAAGCCAAGGAAAAGAAGAAAAGAGGAATAAGAACCAAGATGCTAGGCAAATGCTGAGGAAAATAAGAGGATTAAAAAAGGGATAAAAGGATGCATGATACAAAAATCCAATAGACGAGGATACAACAATGAGTAACATAAATGAATCCAACAACGAAGCTAAGTCGCTCGCCGACGTAGGCTAAATGCTAGTGACCATTGTCCAACAATCGGGTTCACTAGCACAATGGTCACTAGCATGAATAGGCAAAGTGCAGAATTGGGATGTTTCTCAAAGCCAAAAAACCCAATCGCAAGTCAGTTAGAAAATTACATTACCAGAAGCTAATCTAAGACATATCCTTGATCTAACCTTCTTTAGACTCCTTTCTCATCTGGGATGGCACAACGTCTTGAAGGAGTCCATGGTCTCTAATTAAAGAAGCCGGTGAAGGATTCAAGCCCAGTTGTCTCTCTCGAGTAAAGCTTGGAGAAAATGACGATGGATTAAAACTAGTACTATCGGTAGTGCCAATTTTCAAAGAAGGTGAAGAGCCGTAGGTATAGGCACGTTGCTGTTGCTCTAGTTGGTACCGCGGTTGTGGAACCACAAAAGGAGTCACAGCTCCAAAACCACCAGAATTAGAAGCGGACAAACTTCCAATACATCCTCTAGGCGTTATTGGGCATGTATGCGTGTGTTGTCCTTCATAGGTTGTAACAACAATTGTTGAGTCATCGCATGATCTCTCTACTCTCTTCTTCACACCACATCCTGCACTAGTGCAACGATAGTAGCTCCTGCAATGGGCGATAGATTAACAAAACAAGCCCTTTAGAACCCACCCCCCCAAAAAAAGTGGTGTTGCGTACCTTGCAACACAAGTTACAAGATTCATGTATGTGCTTTTCTCATGAATTATCAACAATGGCAGAGCAAAATAGGGGACCATATATATATGGCGGATTTTAATGATACCTTGGGTAAGGGCTGTTCTTCACGGCTTTTTGCCCGTACTTCCTCCACCTGTACCCATCGTCTAGGTGATCGATTTCACTTCTGGTCATGAAAGCAAATCTTGGCCCTCTTTGCCTTTTTTGGTTCTTCTTTTTGGGTTTCAACCTAAAAAGTGCAAGGATTACACTTTGAGTACTTAAAAGAAGGAAAATCATCAGAAAAGAGGACCGATCTTTGAATAAGCTAGAAAGAAAGGGCCAATTTTCAATTAAATTAGGAGCAGCAAACAAGGATCACAAAAAAGAAAAAAAAAGTACAATTTTGTAAAAAAAAAAAAGTAGAAGAAGAAGACTTGATGACATGTTATATCATATTAGAAACTCACTGTTTCCTGGTCTTATCTTGATCCTTGTCTTCCTCGTCATGATCTTTCTCTTTACTGTTACCTTGCACATCATTTCCTGCTTCGTTAGACGAAGAAGAGACAGAAGATGAGTTAGGGGTGGCTGGGTTGTTCAAAACCTCAGAAGATGCCGGCAGAGTCGATGACGCCGGCGACGGCAATGGTTGCCGTGAGAAAATCGGGTTCTGAATCGGATGGTACCAATCGAATAAAGAGTGGTCAAAATCAAGGCCGACATCAAGCAAGTCCATGGAGCTAAGCGACCCCTTTTCGTCACATGGGATTGGGATCATGTCAAAGATGCTCGATGTTGCTGCTGTTGATGTTACTGTCGATGATAAAGCAAAGCTGCTGCTCGGCATCTTCTCGTTAACGAACGTGGAATTTGCCATGTTAGAATTCGAATTCTCACTCCTTATTGCAATCTCCTGGTCCGAGACTCTTCTCCCTTCCATGTGGAATATATGTCAAGAGCACATATTCTTTTCTCTCTGTGGGTTGTTCTCTCTCTCTCCCTCCTTCTATCGACGAAAAGAAGGGGTAAAAAAAAAAAAAAGAGTGGCTAAACAAAGAACGATTGGTGTTTTTTTTTTTTGGGTGTGTGTGTGTGTGTGCGTGTGCGTGTGCGTGTGTGTGAGTTTGTGCATTGGAGTGTGAACATATATGGTTCGGGAATTTGGATAACAGCTTGGCAAGCTAAGGTTTCCCATTGGGGTGCGACCGGCGTTTACCAGTTAACAATTCGTACCGAAGTTGTGGGATGGGCCGGTTCAACTCGCAGAAAGAAAAGGAAAAAGAAAAAGAAGGGGGACCGGTGCTGCATTAATTGCAATAGGACCGCAAGTGGGACCCACCATCTCCTACGCGTATGTTTTGACCTGTTCAACCGGTTGAATGTAAGCTGGCTCCTTTTGGGTACACGTGGATTGGGAAAGATGATGGCAATTTTACTCGGTTGGCAACCATGTGATTGCTGCTGCCTCCGCCTCTGCCCTCGATTCTCCTTAAACCGACTTTCTCTTGGATTGCGGCTCCCCCTCTCCTCTCCTCTCTCCTCCCCTCCCTATGCCTTTGTTTTGTTTTGTTTTTTTTTTTTACCTTTAACGGCAAATTGCATTTTTCTTACGTGATCACAACGGCAATTCACTCCTTGAAATTTGCCCAAACCCACCGCATATATATTAAAAAATAAATAAATAAATAAAAATTGTTTTAGAGAGATTTATATATTTACTTCCTATTGCATTGACTCATAAGACACTTAGTCAAGTGTCCATTAAAAAATTAACTGGGAAAATATTATTATAAATTACATTAGGAAACTAAAAGTGACCCCCCAACATTTTACACAGGCATGTCTTCTATAAGTTGGATAACCTTTTAGAATGACTCGAATAAAAAGTTACATAACTTTTTTTTTATTATTATTTTATTAGACAATTTGTGCATGCTATATTCAACAGAAGTATAACACTACTACCAAATATTATATTATAACAATAAGAGAGCTTCTTTGTTGTTACGTCAATCTTATATTTTTTTTTTCTTTATATATATATATATATATATTTTACACAGCTTATTGTGCCCTCGAACGTAGAATTTCGGTTTCAACATCCTCATTTTTATGAGCCGGAAAAAGAGCATCGCACACCAAAAAATAATAATAAAAAAAAAAGATTAGAATAGTTTATTATTTATATATATAAGCAAAACTTTGTTGTGTTTTTTTCTCTTTCTTTTTAACGAAAGAGCAAAAGCAACTAAGGATGAAACAAAATAACCCCGTTGCGAGCGTGCGAGGGCAGCTTTTGGCATGTGTGGTCCAGCTTTCGGACATGATGTGCGGATGCTGACAGAATCTCCGCGTCACCAACTTAGCCCCAGTTCTCTCTCTTCTTCTTCTTCTCCTCCGACAAGCCAAGCACCGACTGTTGACCTCAGTTCCACACCGTTTTGATTGAGGCCAACAAATTTCATTCTTACATCAATAATGCCTACTAATTCCACGGGCAAGAATGTTCTATATTTGATCCTTCATTTTTTCCTTTTGGTTGTTGCACCCCCAATAAATGACTACTTTCAAATTCAATAGCATTGTTTCCTTTTTTATTTATTTTTTAAAATTATTCATAAAGAGGAAGCTTATAAACATATCTGAAGAAACTTTCTTAAATATATGAATACCACAAGTGGTACAAAATGATCATTGTAACTCAGTGGAGTATTAATTACATTAAAAAAAAAACAAATTAAAAGCGACAAGAAAAAAAGAGCATCAATTATTACACATTAAAATTGGTAGTTACTTTATTATATCGCAAATTCAATCAATTATTCAAATATAATAACCGCTTCAAAAAAAGTCTTATACAACCGAAAAAAAAATGGTAAATGGTAAATGGTAAATTAGATTCCAAATGGAAGCTCCAAAAACCAGTGCTGGCGATGGAGCCAAGTTCATGTCATTAATATCTTGTGTACACCAGGCTTGCACGCATAGAACTATCACGATCAGTTCAAGGGTACGACTAGGATTTTGCGGAATAAAATTCCAAGACTTTCTTTGTCATGCCATAAAAGAGAGAAGATGCTATATGGCACAGGAGGATCAATGTCCTGAGAGAAATTTTTGTATTACTTTTCATGTAATCATCAACTTAACTTTTGCCACGATATGCGGTCCCCCTTGGTGCCCAGAGCTCGATGTGGGGCATGGGAAAAGGCGGACCCGGACTCGTTGGTTCCTTCTCGTCTGGGTAATTATGTGCATTTTTTGATCGATGTCCCCATGTACCGTCAGACACAATGGCTTTTCTTCATCAAGGTTTTTCTTCCGAACACAATCAATGCACTTCCAACGCGGTTTTACTGCACGTATAATTAAAGTCTAGTTTACACTTTTGCTTGCTTCCAAGGGATTTGATTTGCCACGCTGCATTTAATTTGGCATCTTGTCTGTCCTTCTCATATACAATTTGTTCCATGTCGTATAGTCTTTAACTTGGCTTATTACGCTACAAAAAGGTTATAAGATTAGTGCATCAGAAATTTTAGTAACTTTTTGTATCGATTTACCTTTTCAGGGGGACTCCAGACTACATTTTCCAACATTAAACTTTTACTTAAAAGTAATAGGATCGCAGCCCATTCAAGCAATCTTTTATTTCCCATGTGACAACACTTATTGGTGTAAAAAAGAAAACATATACATACCCCTGACTTGTCCAGCAACCAAAAAAGAAACGCAATTCTCCAATGGTAAAAGTAAAACATTGTAAAAACAGTAACTTTCGTTCTTTATATACATATATATAGATTTTGGATAGTGATACATTCATTTACTTACTCTATATTATCACTTTAGCAAATATATGTAACAATTCTCGTATAGCCTTTTTCAGATCCACTTGGAAACTCTACCATTACTCATAAACTTGTGAGGTAGTGTTCTTTAAGTTGTTAATTTCAATTATAGAATTCAAAACTTAATTTATAAGAATTAAAAAAAAAATCAATTTCTCACCCCCATTGTTATTTTTCACCGCTGCCCACTTGTGTTTGCACGACGACTTGTCACCCCACTGCTTCGAGGCCAAGTATGGGATAAAAAAGGAGGAGAAAACTACATCCAATAACTCGACAAAAATAGAGTTATTAGTAAATCAACGTAAAATAATTTTATAATACACACACACACACACACACGTTATATTATGTTATATTAATAATATTTTATATAATATACAAATAATTTATAGTAAATTAATAAATTTTATTTTAAAATTTGTATATATTATATAGAAAGTTATTATTATAATATAAAAATATTTTTATCTTTATTTATTGTGTGTCATGTAGTACTTTTTGAAAATAAGAAGGGTCTTAATCCTTTCAGGTGTCAGATGAGGTGGTTTAATTATAACTGTGAGATCAGATGGGTACCCAGTGTAAAAATCTCGCGCCGATGACTTCCTCGCCATTTTCACTTCTTGTCTTGATTTCGTTTGACCATCACGACAGACCGTAGCGCGTGGGGGAAGTGATTCGAAGCCACCGACTAATATTTTGGCCGTTGTTAACCCGTATGTTAAAAAACGTTTGTAAGTTGAAACTGAACCGGTCGTTCTGTCTTTTTTTTGCTTGGGATTTAGGAATCTAAACGCACCGGTCAAAAGGCCCTAAAGGTCAAACGTTTGAATATTGGTTTCTTGGAAGCACGTAAAATATGTAAAAAGTTAAAACGAGTGGGTAACGTGCATCCAAAAAGGTGGAGCATTTTGTTGTCCCGTAGGCATTGTAATTTGCAGGACATGTTGTTTGGTCCTTACCCTAGTTCCCTTCTTTCGTGGTCTCATTTTTGTTTCGTTCACATGGGAAATGAATTATTTCACATGCTAGCTAGAGAGAATTCTAGCTATCTATCTATTTTTCCCATTTCGAATTATGTCTCTCTCTCTCTCTCTCTCTCTCTCTCTCTCTCTCTCTCTCTCTCTCTCTCTCTCTCTCTCTCTCTCTGTTATTATTATTATTATTATTATTATTATTATTATTATTATTATTTTGGATTATATATAAAAGAGCATTAATGCTTGTACACATAATTATATATAGTAAGAGGGGAAACAAATTTTATTTTATTTTTTGGTATATCCAGAAAAATATGTTATTGTTTTAACCTCCTGCCTTCATGCATGAGCCACCAGGCTATCCCAACTTTGAACTAAGTCGGTAGTCACTAAGATGATTTGGTAATTGCTGTATGTCTAAAACAGAATTTACCCTATGCATATGAACCCAAAAAAAAAAAAAAATTAAAATTCTTCTTCGTATTTTTTTGATAAGTAAAAGGATTAAGGTTCTCTCTCTACCTTTCTAAACAAGACTGACAATATTGAAGAGAATCAAATATAGCCCATTACGCAGCTGTAACTTGTTAGACAAACAGGTGCTTCTCCTCCTAGGCGGCCTCAAATGATGGACATTAAACCCCAACCGCTGCCAAAAAATAATTGTGCTTCTCCATTTCGAATATGCATGCCATTATTCTATCACGGACTCTGATCAATTCAGGTTAACTGTAGACACGCTTGTTTGTTGGTAGTATGGGAATTGATGGAAACCATAGGCGCAAAGCATATCATTATGCATAATATTCAGCCAAGATGAGTATAAGTTAAACTTCCTTGACGTAGCAACAGACCATCCACGCACATATGGCAATATATGATCAACGAACCCGTCGCAGGATAATTTTTTGTAATGTGCTTGTGTGAAACATTGAATCATAGGACGTTAATTCATTAATATTATTTTTACTGTTTGCGCCGTGGTCTATCATTAATACTTGGTCAACGCATTGGTGGCAGCAGGAAACGGTTGAAGTATAGAATGGTTTTCTATCAGTCTGCATTACACTATCTATGGCTAATCCTCACTTGTATAATTTGTTGGAATATTTTTCTTATCGAGTGCGTTGCGTTTTACGATTCTGTTTCTAGATTAGTGTTGACATCATCCACTAATGGCTGTTTGCATAACTATACTTTTGGCTTCTTTATTTCGTGTTAGATTCTAGAGAACAACCCACTTATTCCTTTCCCCCAACTTTTTTTTTTTTTTCAATTTCTTGGGCAGTATCCTGGCTAAAGTTTTCCTTTTGTTTACGGAACCAATTACCTAATCGAATTATTTTTGTTTTTTTTTTAAATGTGCTGGTGAGGCTTATCCTATAGTTGCAAGGCTAATATATCTTATTGGCGATCCTCATCTCTCTCTCTCGACCCTATAGTATCGATTGTCAACATCATCGTCAGTCTTTTGGGCTCAGACCCAGTCAATGAGTCAATTTATTTTTTTACTTTTTTTGTTTTTTTGGTGTATTTGCGAATTCACGTGCATAGATAAATTAGAAGGTTAGCGGGAAAGGGTAAGGAAAGATGCGGGCTTCAAGGATCCGTAAGACATAATGGAGTGTTAATCACACTTGAGATTACCAAAATTGGAGCCACTTCCCCTAAAGGAAAGGTTTAAGCACACCGCTTAAATTATAAAGGTTAATTTTATTCATTACAACAGTGACATAGACATATACGGGAATACTTAGTGATTAAGTTTCTTTCTTTCTTTCTTTTTTTTTTTAATTATTAAATATGAATACTCAGTGTTTACCTGATATTATATAACGAAAAAAGAAAAAAATCATCAACCTTTCCTTGTAGGTCATTTTAAAACGATATCATAAAACAATTTCACAAAAATAAATTCAGAAATACACAAACTATAGAAGAAGCGGAAATGTTTAAGGACTTCTCATTCAATCGGGCGCAGGCATCGACGAGACAGCGCGTATGAGTAATTACTTAATTTTGACCAAATAAAAGCACAATAATAATTAATACATGTTTGGTAAATGTCATCTTTGATGAGAAGCAAGCACATTGTCTTAGTAACTAGAATGAGATGACACAATTTGAGAAATTCACGAGATAAGAAAAATTATCCTCATCACTTACGGCACAAAATACATATCTATACTGAGGAAGCCATGCCCAAAACAGTTAACCGTTGAGCCATTTTTTTTCTGGATATTTTTCAAGCATGAAAAAATCGAAAAACCCGGCGGTGATTGCGTGTGATATTCTTTTTTTTTATTATTATTTTTGTTTCTTTTCCTTCTTTTGGGTAATCAATAGTTCTGAGACCTGCGATGGTAATTCCAATTTGTTAATTCCTACATTTCGATTTTATATTGCATTTTGGACTGGGTTAGGCTGTTGGGCGCACATGGCACGTCAAAGTCAACAGTTCCCGTTACGATCCTATTGCTATTTTTTTAAGGTGGGGGGGGGGGGGTGGGAAAAGCCTGTATAACGCGCAAAAACGCCGTGGGAAGACAAAAAGACTCCAAAGACAACGCAGCTTGACGCACCATTTGAATAGTATAAATGTTCTCTCGATCATCCGTTGTCCATCATTTCGAGTAGACTCACTTGGTTATTTGACCATTTGTCCTCCTGGTAAAACATTTGTATCGAAATATATCGCACTGTTCACATTAAGAATGTAATATGGGAAAAGTTCACTTAAAATCAATTTCCACTTTATCATCACATTTATCTGTAAGAATTGTTTTTTTTTTTTTAAGCCAAAACATTAATTAGTGCAAGTTGAATGGTATATAGTTCACCCAAGATTGTGCCCAAATTAAAAGACAATAATTGGTTCACCCTTTCTATATCAAAAAAACAAAACAAAACAAAAAAGACTCTATCGTTCATGCTCCTATGACTCCCTTTTCTTTAGTCTCTATTGATCGCAAGATGACATAGAGCGGTCAAAAAACAAAAATAGCCGAACAGGGATTAGAAGACGAAAACGTGATCCCCTGAGACTAATGCAGATTTTTGGGGCCTAATATTGCAAGTTGGGTTAGATTAATCAAACGTCCAACTTAAATTGATTTATAAATTGATAGTGAGTGAAAACAAAAACCTTTTGAACGTCACAATAACGGGAAGAAAGGAAGGAATGGGCAATTGCCTCCCGCAGCTGTTGCTGACTTTTGAAGAGTTGTCAAACCCACATGCCGCTGGCTTTTCATAAGCTAGAAAACAGGCTTATTCACAACCATATCGTATAAGGGGCCCCTTGTATTTTACGTAAAAAGTCAACTGGGTGTGCAATTGGATTTTCTCCTGCCAAGTGTCGCATCTATTCTCTTGACTGCCATGCCGTTGCCATTCAAGGTTATGCTTATTTTTGGGTCCAATTTCAGTTCTAAACGCAGGACCTAGCCTTGAGAAAGTCTGGGTTGGAGCAACAGCTGGGTGGGGTGGGGGGTTGAAATTTGGTCATCCCACTTCACAACATCAACTATAATTTCTTTGAAATAAAGCAATCTCACAATAACAACAAACATTCATGAAATAAATGAGCTTTTTTGATGGTAAAATGGACAGGTTACAGATTCTTCTTTGTTGTTTTTCTGGGGAAGGGATGATTTGGGAGTGAAATTTTAGGTGTTAATTAATCGATGCCATCCAAACTGCAACCCATTAAACCGACAATTAGACAAGGATATGCCGCCTTGTGAATAAGGCCGGCCGGACTTAGCCGACATATAGAATGAGACCCAGATAACCTTACGCGTCGATGATTTGAAAAGGACGAAAATTTCAAACGGCTAGTTTAAGAGGAATGGGCGGTTTACCTGCCCCTCGGACGCCATGGAACAATCACTCCGGATAAGGGATAAGAATATCTGTGGTCTGAAATTTTTGAACATTTCTTAATTTAATTTTCAATATTTGAGCAATTTTAACCAAAAGAATGTCAAACTGATAACTTAATACATTAAATGAATTAAAAAATAAAATAATCAAAATCATTTGAGTTAAAATAATGTATTGTGATTATTTTTTTTTATTTGGTTAATATATATAACTGTCTTCCTTTATTGATTATAGTCAATTAAAAATAATCGAAACGTTAAAAAACTTAACTGAAACCGTTCAAATATTTTGAATTACATTAATATAAAATTTAAAAAAAAAAAAACTGAAAACATTAAGTCCATAATATTCTCATGCCTTCTCTACAAATTGATGCCTCTCTGACGCATTTCCCGAGTTCGCCTACGAAATCTCTAAGCACAATGAAGGTATGAAAAAGGCTCAACCTCTGGTCCAGCTATTGAACGAGATACTGACAGGCGATGCAATGGGTTTTTTGGCAGTTGGCAGGTTAACCTCACGTCTCAAGCTTGAACTAAATTTTTCTGATGTTTGGCTTTTGAGAGTGAAAGGCGTTTGGACTCTCCCGTTTAGATCTAGATCCGTATCAGGGAAGATAAGAAATTACGACCGTGGCTCTTTATTGTAACAGTCTCTTAATAGACAAGCTTTTAAAAAATGAAGCTTGTTTTTGCAATCAGCACTTGGTATGTGTCAAAACTCCAGAAAAATCATGTGGAAACGATGTCTGTCGTGAGAGCAAAGGCGGCAAGCTCACCTGCCATTGCAGACCATTAGAGGATTCAGCTTAATGTGAACCAACGGAAACAAGACTTGACTCCAGAAGAGAAAAAAGTATAATGCCACCTAACTCGTTATCAGAAACCCTCGCCATAATTTGACATGGTACACCAATTCGGCCTGCAAAACGTTCAGACAATCAATGCAAGCAAGAAAGTTCACACGGAAACGGTAACAATTTAAATTGTTCTAAAATTAGAAAAAAAAAAAACAAAAAAGGGCAAATGGTTGACTGCTTAAAGAATTTTCCCTCCTTCCATGAGAATCAGCAATTTCTTCAAAATAATCATTTCGCTGACCATCAAACATCAAGGTTAACATCAGTCATTTGTAGACCAAAATATTCCAACTTTCGTAGGCTAGATATTGCAACTTAATAACAGAAGATATCCACAAAGGAAGGATAAGATGCAGGCGTCATCAGAGACCCAATTGGCATTTATTCCACCATACTTTCCTATTCTAAACCTTCCAGAGGGTCGCAGTAATACCACCTTTGACCCCAATTTTCTAAATTTTAGACTCAAGTGTTCCACAAAATAATTTTTTAAAATTGCAAATGAAACCTTAATTGGACATGTTATTGAACATCAATGTTTTGCAAGAACCCAAACACGCTGACTAGCCAAAAAGTTGTAGTCAATACAAAATATTGCGGCTCCAGGTAAAAGTCATCGACAACTGGCCCAAATACATATCGATCCCACCACAATAGATTTACCATCATGAATTGGCCACCTAACTAGATAAGCAATGAGGGAATTGGCCATACTCTCAATGAAAAAAGCATATATTCCACTTCTGAATCTGGGCAACATTGGAGCATTGTTTCATGAGTCTTTAGCAGCAATAGCAGCTTCTTGGCACATTCTGCGCTGGTGAACATCCCAATTGTACACACGGGCAATAGTGACCTGCCAAATGGTTCTTTAACTATTAAAAAGAAAGAAAAAATTGCTGAGTCTTTTTGTGAGTAATTTGGACTCACGTAGTGCATCTAGAGCCTTAAGGGATTATCTTCTTTATAATCTCCAAGGCATCAGATCTCTAGCACCGCAAAACCTTTTATATGCTGGCTAATCTAATTAACAATTTAACTGACACTATATTGCATCTTAGTATGTGCATATAGATGAAAGGAGAGAAGAAGTAAAAGAAGAAGACCAAGTTAGGGAAGGGGAGATGTGAACTAGGAACCTCTGTTTAAGGGAATGGGCGATCAAGGCACAGAACTCTTACACTAGCCCTACCTGTGTTATTGTGACTTGATCCCTTAAAAATTGTAAATCAGCAATAAGAACGTCGAGACTAGCTTTGGCATTATCCAAGTTCTTCTGTAGGAGAGAGGCAGCCTGCACCATAAAGTTATAGGTATTAATTTGTGTACTTGAAAAGAAATAAGTTCCATTATGGCACTTAGAAGATGATGTAGAAACCTCTTCACAAGAATACTCCAACATGACATTTGCTCCCAGCCATAAGCACACTGACTCAGCCTCTTCAATCCTTGCCCGTGAATATATGCCTTCCGAGACTTCAAAATCAGCAATGAGTGGCTGCATCCAGAGTGCAAGCCAATGCAAAACTTCTTAGCATCCATTACAGAGAATATAGAAGCTGGTACTATTACATCAAGTTCTTTCAAACAACAAAATGATTCCAATCAAATCTAGAAAGAACCCTAAATCACAGTTATCAACATCATGTTCACAGAGGCAGTCTGCAAATATACCTGTAGCTTATTATTATTATTATTATTATTATTATTTGGCGGAAATAACACCTGAAATATCATTGCACATGGCAACACATACACGAGACTACCACAACATTTCCTAAGAAAAGGGTTGTAAGTGGTTCAAAATATTATGCACTTGTGCTGCTGAACTTAGGAACTGTGCAAGTCTACAAGCATGCAAATCATGTGGTAAAAGTTCTCTTTGTTGATTCAGAATGAAGGTTGCCCAAAATAAGGATCATAACATGGTGCATGCAACAGGAATGAGAATGAGGGATGCACTCGATTAAGAACTTAATACACATGGAGACTAATAGAGATAAAAACTTTCATCCCAGCTGAGCCTCTCAACTGATTCAGGATGTAGGCTTATTTCACTATGAGAGTGCCAAAGCAGTTCATGGAGGCAATAATTATGAACTTTACTCTCAAATTAGCAACCATGTTTTCAGCTTAGGAATATAAAGTTTCAAATTGATAATGTGTGATATCAAAAAACATATAAAGGAGAATTACAGTACTTAAAACCAACAGGAATTTACTCTAAATCCAGCTCAATGCTGATAAAATGAAATGGTATTAAAAAAAAAAAAAACAACCTCACCACTACCCTTCTTAGACTGCAATGTGGCTACCACTTCTAAGCACTTCTCAATTTCAGGGATCTTTGCCTAACACCAACAACAATCAAAGCATATATATCAAAGTCATTTATAACCTGAGAGAATTGAGAACAATGAAACATCACAAGGATTCAATTCAATGTTGTGATGGACTTCTAAAGGATGGCACATAAAATTTACTCTAACAAGTGTGGGACTAAATCAAGAACAGATGCCAGGTTCAGAATTGGATAAACATTCAACATATTAGTAAATGGAAAAGGATCCAACTTCAGATAATGTTGCTTGAGAAAACAATTCTGGAATCTACAATTTCCTACCAAAAGTTGCTCAAGGTTTGTTGTGTAACCTAGTTCAGCTTAGTTATAACTCAATATCATGTTGTCCAACCTAGCATGAATTTGACACAACAAACAAAAAAAAAAAACCTTATTTTATAAAAACTGCTTAGGATTTTTTCTTTTTTTTTATTAATTGACTCTAACTGAGAGTCAAACTCGGGAGCTTTAACTCTAGATACATCTCTAGTACCAAGGAGCTAGAGCTCATTGGGTGCTTAGGAAGTTAATGGGAAAAAAATTTAATGCCCCAAATCTGAGGAGTCATAGTAACCTCTAAGAAGCAACAATGCTGATGAAAATATCAGCTGACTCAAAACCATAGAACATGAGTAGGCCAACTATTTCAAATCAAAATTCCCAATGCTTCTTAGAGCAGAGTTTCAAAAAGGTAGACAAACTCAGGCCAGTTTCAAAAAAATAGAAAAAGAGCAGACAAATTCAAATAGTTGAGAGCGACCTGAAGATCTCTCTGCTGGGCAAGAAGTTTCATCTCTACCAATTTGTACTGCTGTAGTCTGACAAAGAACAAAACATGGAAAACCAATAAGAAACATAATAATTGGGCTATTCTTTTATTTTTATTTTGCTTTTGTTTTCTCCTTTCCTTCCATTCTAAATTACGCTCTAATTTTGAACCATCTAGAGACAATAAGCCAGAAACTGTGGAAATCTGTAATAATAAATGTTCTCTTTTCTCATATGCTGTTGACGACTAAGCAAGTAGCCAACTGAAAACCCAGCTTGATATTAGATTCAACATGCTTACCAGTGCTCCATGGAATCGATTGGAATAACCGTCAATAATAATAATGATAATAAATTAATGATGAAAATGGTAAAAGCACAGTGAAAGAGCAGCGTATGATAAAAAGGAGGCGGAGAAGAACCTTTCTTGCAGAAATGAAAGAGCAGAGTTGACATCGAGGCCAGATTGGGTGAGATATGTCTCTACGTCTTCCACGAACTGAGCTCCCGGTATTCCTCTTCTCCCCGTCGTTGTAGTTGTTGCTGACAATGATGGCGATGATGACGACGATGCCATTCTCTTATCAATCAGATTTTCTGTACACAAACAGACCCGCTTTCGGTGCTTCAAATTTCTACTTCCTACTCCCCACGGTATGCCTGGAATCTGCAGCAGGGTTCTCTAAGACCTCGCAAGCCGCAACACCACCGAGAGAGTCGTTTTCAGAGCGAGTTGTCCAGAATGATCGAGACGACGTCGTACTCTTGAGCTTTTTTCTTTTACTTTTTTTTTGTTTTGTTTTATGTGAAGTAAGCTTCATTTCAACGGCCCAGAAGTGGCCCACTTAAATGGGCAATTATGGGCTTACAGTGAATAGTTAAACTGGACACACTCCATCCTTTTGGACTTCATAATGGGTTTTCCAATAGGAAATATTGAGCCCAAAAACTGTAGTACTAGTACATCAGGGAGGAGAGATTATGGACGGGACATGGGGGGTGGGGGCGCAAATGGGTTGGGTCAGAAGGATTAAAAGATTGGATGGGTTACGTACATTCATGTTCATTCAAGTTCGGGTCAGTGGATTCGTTAGCTTAAAAACTCGGGTCATTCATGTTCTCAAGTCACTTTAAATTTGACCATTTCAAGTTCACATCACTTGTACTTGTAGTTGTTGTCGTCATTTGAGGTCAACCCATGCATTATTCTGTGTCCGCTAACAAGTCAAATAAAATTGGAGTCAACTTGGTTTATCATTAAAATTGAGTGTGCCTCATTTAAATATTTATTTGTTTAAGATATCGATCATTTCTAGTTCCTTCAGTCAGTCGAATTCAAGTTAAATATTAGGTCATTTTGTGCATACTGTAACTAAGCCTACATTGGGCACATGTTTTTTCAGTTATATTAAAATTGCTTGCACACTTTTTTTTTTCTTTTTTTTTTTAAGGGTAGTTTGTACATTAATTAATAAAAAAGACGCATAGAGTCATCACAATAATAGATAGATGAATGCAGTAGCCCATTACAAGTTTAGAGATATGATTGTTATGGATTTGGGCTGAAAAACCTGATCTCCTGATAGCGTGGCTATGATTTGGAAAGTGTGGTCGTTGGGGGGATCTTCAACGCCGGGGCATGGATGTGTATATGGAATACGGATATAATATGATCTAAATATGTAAATACATGAACTCTTATAAGCTGGGATACAAGTTGTCATGAATATGAATGTAAAATACATAGACATGTGTGTGTGTGTATTTTTTCAATAAATTAATATTTTTAACATTTAATTTAGGAACTTGCTATATTACTCAATACTGTAATTAGTAATTTGTTAAAAACTTTAAAAGAATAAAACACTATATTTATAAATATAGTGTTTTATTCTTTTATATTTTTATATTTTTTTAAAAAACGTTTTGATGGGGTTGATAAATCTCCAAGACGTGTCTAATTAGTATCCAACCCCTGACTTCCAACACGGTCACACAATTTTTTTAGAAGCAAATGCTTCGTGGCAGACCTCCGTGTTATTACAATAGAGACAAATACCAGGTAAGAAAGCCAATATCAGCTACCCAAAGAAAAATAATAATAAAAAAAAGAACGGGGTGTGGTCTGGGGGGCTGCCGCTGGCCTTGGAGTGCCGACTAAATTGGAAGAGGAGCCATGGAAGTTTGGGAGCATAACCCATTGCCCTACCTTGCATTTTGTCCATCCAAAGTCCTGGAGGAATCGCTGTCAGAAAAGAAAGGGTCCTAAAATGACTGTTAAACAGACTGTTTAGCCAGCAAATTACGCGAGATATGTGTGGCACAGCACTCGCAATTTTGCTCTCCTCCCCCCCCCCCCAGCCCCGTCCCTCTCAAGCTCTCGATCAATGCACCCAGGCTACTAAGATCTACGAAAGCAATTATTCATTCTGGCTTGGCTTGGCAATTGGTTCCAAAACTCAACTGAGCGGAGCAGCCGCCCACGTGGCCACTGTGACAGCCACGACGATTCAAAATCACAACAAAACCGATGATTTTTGTACTGTTCAAAGTTAAATGCAAGTCATACAATACAAGATTGATTTGCCATTAATGCATCATTGCTTTGAATTATCATAAAAAAGGAATGGTGATATTTCCATGACATAGACCGCTCACTTTCTTTAACAAAAAAAAAAAAAAAAAGACATGGGGTTTCTATAGGACGCATTAACAGTCGAGAGTCGAATACATTGCATTGGATTTTGGATGGAGGAATAGGGTTTTCCGTATTAGCTGTTCATTAATTATACTGATATGATTCACGTTAGTTTCTGGTAGATTCTCTTCATTTTATTTCCAACTCTAATTTAAAACTAAGAAGTTAAAATGGTTTTTCATAAATTTGGTGTTTTTTTTCTCTTTTTATTAAAAAATTATTGATTCATGAGTTACGTCTTTATATAAGATTTTAAAACTATAAATATAAGTTATTAATCAATAAAATATCTTCTAAAAGCTAAATTTAGCGGCTACATTACCATGAAAGCATCGCAAAAATAAAGACTAACGCCCCCACTTGGTCCCGTTCATCGCACTTGACGTGTTTTTTTTTTTTTCAAGTTTTAATTCCTAAAGGGTTATCTGCAAAATTGACACGTCTTCCCACGCTCGTGCAGGCAGCGATTGAAAATTCCCCGTCAGGGTATGCTCGAAATAGGCTGACACATACGTGCCACTTTCATTCTCCACATGTTGTCACCACTTAGCGCCCAGTGTCACTCGCTTTCGACTATACGTATTTAATTGAACAAGGTCATAATCGCAAGAAGTTAAAGAGATGCTTCTTCGTAAAAGAATAAATAAATAAAGCAAAATAAAGAGATGCTTGCTTGCTTGAAGCTGCTGCTTTGGGGAATATTTTGATCAATTAAGTTTATTGCTAGGCTAAGAGGCCTAGAATAAATACGGGAAAGATCTCACCAATCACCATGCATGTTAGATCTTTAGGGATGTGGGTTTATTTTAGTTTATGAACTCGAGGCATTATGTGAGCTCCTTTTAGGATATGGATTCGTTTTTACGTTAATGGGCAAAGTTCAATGCTACGAATTAGCGTGCTCACCCTATGAGTCGTGGTTAATAAATTGGGTAACTGCACACCCATGATGATTATTTTTGACTGGACTAGAGAGATAAGCTTAAGATTGAAAAAAAAAAAAAAAGCGAAAACTCACAATAACAGTTAAAAAAAGGGCCTCGAATTCGCTTTCCACGGCACTCTATTCCAATAATATGAAGTTGGCAGGTATCGTAAATGTGCAGGAGATCTCACAATTTACGTCACGCGAGCCATTGTGAATTGGCAGGATTTAAATTGGCTTATAAAGAATGCTCCAATCATTACCTTCTCCCATCTTAGATTTGCTCGTATCTTGGTTCGATCGACAGGCTTGACAAGGAAATTGGCAATTAAGTTAAAACTCGCTTGAATGTCAAGGTCCATAACCTTGCCTAGATTGATAAGAGGATGCAAGGACATTGACGGATTGAACTCATTTAATGCCACGGTTAACATATTATGATCCACCATGTTGGTTTCATCCAGACTAAAGCTATGCTTTAAATTAACGGTGGGTACCAGTATGATAGTCAGTTGTCGCAGGATGGTAATTGGAGCAAGAGCCGATCGTTTGTTTGCTTCCAAATGTCTTTCACCAAAGTGGTCCAAACCAAGGCTCCCTATCAAGGCATGTGACACGTTTGACAACACAAGTTAAAAAAATCAAAAAAAAGAAAAAAGAAAGAAAGAAAGATACCATATGATTCACATAGCACATATATCCGATTCCGACAGAAAACGAAAGCAAACCCTGAATTGCTTTTATCCCGGCCAGCCTTCTTTAATTTCCAAAGGAGGAAGAGAACAAATGACCAATCACGCAAATGCGGTATACTGTATTGTATAATATATATCAGTCTGTTAGGAGTGCGAATAAATTATGAAAGTCTTCTAATATCTGTAGTAGCTAGTGGTGCCCATATGGGATACCCCCATGTCACCACAACCTTTACCTTTTTTTTTTTTAGTTTCCCCTCCATTTTACTTTTTCGTTTTCTTGGAGTTTAATGGGCAAAAGCCATAACACCTCCATGTGAAGCATAGTACTTTAGGTGGAACCATGCAGTTCTTTAAATTAATGTCATTTTCCTTTCTTGGTTTTCGTTGAATCCAACACATGATGCACCTTGTCCGTTATGTATATAATAAGGCTATAAGAAGAGAGGGAGATAGCTATGTAGATAACGGCAATAGTTAGGGAGGCCCCTTGATGTCCTTCTGCCATGGCGTTGGAGTACGTATATGTCGGGACATGTCGCATGTGAATATGACTTTTTCTTATATGTATCTCAATTACCTAGCACAGCAGTACCTTGTTCATTATCTGTTTCTTCGCCCCCCTCCCCCCCGCCCCAACCCAACCCTGTTCTTCTTCTTTGGACAATGCAATGCAAGGGAATTTGATGCATGACATTATCAGTTGTGTAAGAAGGATTTGAATTTTTTGTGCCGAAATTAGATGCGTGATACCATTGTCGATTGACTAGCCAAAAAAAAAAAAAAAAAATTACAAGCCATTTTGGAGAGTGAAAGAATATCTAACGAGCAAGGTGGAAGAAGGATTCGGGTTTAATTAACTAAAATAGTAATTCCCAAGATTTTTCTTTTTCTATTATTCCAGTGAGGCACAATCACCGTCGGTTTATGCAAAATATACATTCAATTTACAACCGTAATTCGAATAAATGTAGATTACCTACACGGAGATTCATAAATAATTAATCACCCTCGTGTCGTTTTAGTCCAATAATCAAACCTTGAATACCAAAAATTGAAAGTATACTCAGCTTGGCAAATCAACCTTGGGGCTAACTTCGGATTGGAAAGGAACTAACCAAGATAACTTACTTCGTCAAACGAGCAAAGTTCTTAGGGAAGGTTGAGAGTTGAAAACTCAACTTCTTCAAATTCCAACAAAATGTGAGTTCTAATTTTGATTACAAAAAAATTTTGGTAAGGTGAAAAAAATGGTCGATCGAGATTTCTATCCTTCATATGCCGTAGATTTCGATTCTCCTCGTGGCTTCAGATTATTGGTTTTGATTAGTATTATCAAACCATAAATTTAGTCAGGAAGATAGCAATGACGAAGGACAGAATTGTCATGTACACATGTATCATCTATATAGCTTAAATTTTAAAAAAGAGAATTAAGCAGATCATTACACAAGAAAACAAGGATTAATTCCCCACTTCACCTCATAGCTAGCCACTATAGAGCTTAGTCTGATTCCCTCGGATAAAAGAAAGGTTTATCTGTCCTACTTTTTCGGTTGGCGTGCCCCCACGATTAGCAGATAATTAATTTAAACAAATAGTGTCCTTAAAGCGAAGGCCCTATATTCGTTTACTTTAAATGTTATCAACAAAGAACTTATCTTGTTGCTAATGTCAATCAGTGGAAATAAAAATGCGGAAAAACTGCCATGGACGCCACAAATGCAAGTCGAGCAAGATTTGATGCAGCGCCAACCCCGATTATATTCTAACGCCAGATAATTTCTTAAGAGTTTTTGGGACACTCTTTACGAAGTCCATTGGAATATAATGTGGTGTTATCTGTTTATGAACTTAATAGGTTTAGGTGATTAGATGTAGGGTTTTTATAATAGTGTGTTCATTTCATTGGTTTTGGGGGGATAAATTTTATGAATTTTTTTTTGTTTTTTGGAACTAGATTGTGTCACGGCCCCTTGCATGGCAGAGGGTGTCTGGTTCCTAGGTAAGATACCATAGAAATTCACTTAAACATTAGATTGACTAATAAGTAGCATTAATTTGAGTTCTAAGATCAATATCATAGTGCCTTTATTCTAGAGCAAACAATTGGTTTACAAGACGAAATAAACAAGTTTAATTGGAAAGCTGGGGAGTGCCGGTGGTGGTTCTAATGATTAAAGCTTGCATCCCAAATTTACATAAACTTCCAGGCATATAATAGGCAACAGGATAAATGATACCATTGAAGGATCACTCAGCGAATGAGGTTGGTGTTTAATTGTCGAGCGGTTGAGCGGACTAACATTTTTACTTTCCAAGAATTTTTTTTTTTTTTTATATTAGCGGCCAAAGTATTCTCGGTCGGTTTACGCGTCAAACAAAATTAAGTCTCTCTCCGGAGAGCAACCCTGCATCAGCCTGGTGCATCCTATAATTTTTACCTCCAAGTTACTTGCTTCAACAACCATACCTGCATAACTAAACAGATGAACAAACCCAGCTAAACATATAGATTAAAACCTAGGGTCTATTCTCCATTTGGGAGGATTTTTAAATTGAACTTTGCAGGGTTTGAACCCTATCAAGCCCCCCAACATCTAGATCGAGATGTCTTACTTCCCAAAATCTCAATGAAAAGGAAATACACACACACACACACATACACATATATAGATGGAGCCTGATTGGTTTCGAGCCCTGCAAACTTTTTGTGAGGACCAAATTTACTATCCTGGCTAATACATCAGAGTAAAAGCATATTATTATTGATTTCAAGTTGCTCTTATGTACACGATATCGAGTCCTATGCACAACTCTTTCATAATAAACGCTGTAGGCCTCTAAGAAGCGGAGAAAGTCACCATTATAATTGTGGATGCGATATCTACTTCGGTTATCCATTAGAATGAAAAAACTTCAAGCAGATATACATAAAATTGTCATCTAATTATTCCCTTCCCAAGTGTTTTAAGCCCGCAAAATATTTGCACTTGATGTCAGTCGACGAGGAGAAAACAGGGCATAATAGTTTTACCTTTGAATTTTTAAAATCCCTTACGTTTTCCACATGTCAGTGTCATAGTTCTACTTGCAACTAGGAGTTTGACAATTTTATTACCAGACAACATGGTTGGTGTCATTTCATTGCCTTCTTTTTCCCATCAACGCCAAAGTTTAAATTTTAATCGTTAAGACTAATAATAATTATATCCTATTACTATTACCACAACAGGGTTGGTGTCATTTCATTGCCTTCTTTTTCCCATCAATGCCAAAGTTTAAATTTTAATCGTTAAGACTAATGATAATTATATCTTATTACCGAAGAACATGATTAGTGACATTTATTTCCCCTCCTCTCCCTCCAGATTGGCTAGCCTTCATGTTTTATTTTACTTTTGGGTCAGTGTCTACACCTGTAGTGGTGGGTGTTGGCTGCTGAAAAGCTCCCCCGCCTTCCTCTTTTTTTTTTTTTTTTTTTGGCCTCTCCATACAAATTCCACCCCACTAGATCAATCAATCAGTTACAGTAAAACAAAGATCACATTCAAGGCAGCTATTCTCAGTCAAAACTTGTTAGGTTTTTTCCTTTTTCTTTTTCGGTTTAAAAATCCCAAATGGGGATTTCTTTTTTCTTTTTCAACAGTGAATACTGACGAAAAAAGTGAAATCAGGCACATGGGTGCATGCGTACTCTGATTGTTTTTATGCCTGAACAAAATGAATGCAAACCATGTGCTTTTTCACAAAATAGTCGCCCATATGCGAACAAACAGTCGCCCTGGAGGACTTCAATGATCCCAGGTCTCTTCATTCTTACTCACCCGCCCCAAGTCCATCCTATAGCTGGCAGACAGTGATCAAACACCGCACCCGTGTGCCGCTGATTGGTCCCTCCCAACAGAAATGGATAGGTGGCTCTTCTCCGGATTGAGACGGAAGACAGCTGGTGTCGCCACCTTTATCAAGCCTCCATTGATTGACCTCTATTATAAGAGAAATTTGTCATGGCAATACCTCCTATTTGCAGGGCAAGTAAGCGTCGTATTAGAGTGCACCAGTGCGAAGTTTTTCAGTTGTGGGGAGCCGTGGGGACAATAAGTCAATAACCCCACATGATGTGTACCACTGTCCTCATAATTGAACGTTTTGGCGCTTTCGCTAACTTTTTCTAAGGGGCGGTGCATTTGGATAAAACCAAAAGACAATACTCCTCGGGCCTCCGTCGCCGGCCGGCGCATCCGGGGGCGATTCAAGTACCAAAAAATAACCCATACCCATTAGGCTCATTCCAGTATTATCTCTCTCTTTAACAATATATGTATAACAAAAGTAAGGCAGAAAATAAAATACCGTTAAAGAGCCCATCTACGTAACCGAAGGCTTGTACTTTTTAGCACAAAATGAAATGAGATCCAGAGGCCGCACAATGACGCCGAAGGACACCATGGCAGGCCCCTCCAATGCCTGCCACCTACTGCCCAGGTAAAGACTCATAACGTACCCGTCAATAAAACAACGTGTACCTCCAAATAAAGCGATAATTTATTCTGTTTTAGGTCTACGAGTGTGGCTAATTTATAAGCTTAAATTTTTTGTTTGAATACTATGAAAGTCGATCTTATTGTCTTAATGTCGTACAAGCACAAATATTCAAAATTTAAAATTCAAAAAAAATTCAAATAAATCGATTTTCTTTTTCGAGTGGATCCAACCATCAAAATGCATAACTCACCCTGGCTGTGAGGGTGGGGGGGGGGAGGTGGGAAACTCCCCCTATTTTGACTAATCATCAACTCACAAATAAAACATAAGACCTGCAATAAATATATCATCAATAATTTTAGTCAACCATTGCTAGCAAAACACCATCTACTAAATAATTATCCAGGTTAACAGAGCATTAAAATATCAAGTGAATATAATTCTCCTCTGCCCCAACTACGATTGATAGTCGCGGTACAAGCCAAAATTTGATTAAAATGAACAAGAACCCCGTCTTCATCCGCACATTCAATTTCAGACACCAAGTTAAAAAAAGAAATATATGTATATATGATCACACACAAAGGCAATCAACTTTTCCTTCTTTTTTGGCTTGCGAACACGAAACACCGCAGATTTTTTCAGACTCTTAAGAACTGAGCAGGTCAGTAATTGTTTCCAAGGATTCTGAAGGAAAATATAAAATATTGAAAGTACTCTGAGATTAATTACTTGGGGATTGGGATTGTGTAATTTTAAAAGAAAAAATTACTTAGGAAGGGGAAGGTTAAAAAGCAGCAGAAGAAAAGGGATTTAAAAAAAAAAAAAGAGAAACGAAAAGGGGAAATATACGTTGAACATAAGATTTAATGAAAGCGGGAGGAGAAATGAAATTGCGAAAAATATTACGGCAAAAAAAAAAGGAAAATGACATGTGGCAATAAGCCAATGGCGTCATCAACCGGCCAGTGCGGAACTAGAGCCGGGGCCAGAATTAGAGCTTGAGCTTGGGCTTGTGCCAGAGAGCAGCTCAGAGAGAGCACTCATGGCTCGGACTTGCATCTCCAAAGCTGCTATATAATCGGTAGCTTCTTCTAGAATCACCGGCACGGGCTGTTTGCGGCAACCGGGAACCAGGCGGCCAAGAGTACGAATCTTCCTCTGAACGGCAGGCAGGCTCTTCCCTCTCAACCTTAAAACGGTCACTCTCGGCTTCCTCGAGCGGCTACTAGTGGTACCAGCCGCCGGCGCCGCCGCTCTCCGCCGCTTGTGCTGCTTCTTGAACTTGAGCTTGATCCGGCTTGTCAGAATCGCTCGGCTCCACCTGGTCCTCCCCTTGGCCGCGAAGGCTAGGGCTCTATCAGCAGCTTCTCTGACGGCTCGGGTTTGGCGGGGGGCAGAAGGGGAAAGAGGACTGAGTCGGACCTGGCTCAAGGCCTGGACGAGCTTAGATGAGTATATTCGCTGCTGGGCTTCGGTTTTCCACCTGGCGTGGCCTTGGGTCTGGTTATCCTTGTGCTGACCCGACGATTTCTTCTTCTTTTTTCTTCTAGCTCGATCGGCGTTAGAGCCCATAACAGGATTCTGAATCAGAGTTGATGCCATCACAGGATCGATTCGATTCTCTTTCAGAATTATCTTATCACATATGTGATATACGACCAATTAAAACAAATAATCCCAATCCCGATGATTCTACTTGCAGTTTCGGCGTCGTTTTGGCCTTGATTGGAGAAGGGGAGAGAGAATGGAAACGATCCAATCGAATTTCTTTCACAACTTGCCAAACTTCTTCTTTTGTGTCTGTCCGTCTTTCAAGTTTCAAGGACCTGAGCCAAAAGGGGAAATTCTGATTCACATACAATCAAAACAAAAAAGAAAACCCAGCCCGGATTCGAAAAAAATAAAATAAAATAAAATAAAATGAGAAATCGGCATCAAATCTGTAAGATCCAAACCAAACCCAACCCAAAATAGAACAAAAATCAAGCATCCAAAGTATTGACATAAGATTGTTACCTGCGATTTTTTTAAACAAGAAAAGGCCGAATCCGTAGGAAGCGGACGTCGGGATGGAGTTCTGTGCTTGTTTAGGAAACTCATAAATGAAAGACTTGCACAAAGCGTGAGAGAGACGGAACAGAGTTGGTGAGGTGTCTATTCCTCCTCGGAAGGTGAAAGGGCAGGAAGGCAGAGAGAGAGAGAGAGAGAGAGAGAGAGAGAGAGAGAGAGAGGTGGAGAGGAGTGGAGGATGTTTAGAAAGAAATTAAGAGACAGCAGCCATCATTTCGTTTAAATACCCAAATGTATTGCTCCAATTGTTAATTATTTTAAGGCCCCTCTTTTTCTCTCTTCCCCCGAGGCATTTGGCTTTTTAACCTTGTCATTCACAAATCACAAGCCTCTAATGGCAAACGAAGCTCGTGAAATGGTATGACAAAATTGCCCCTTATATATATATATATAATATGATTATTTAATTTTGTCATTCATTAGTGTCACAAGAGGTTTTCAAAGCCTTGGATGGTATACCATCAACAATATTTAACTAACTTTTGCTGTTATCTCAGACCAGATATCCCATCCTGTATCAATTGCTCCACTGCATGTCACACCCCCTCTACTTGTCATCAAAAAAGTTCACCATGTGCCACAATTGATAAAGCGCTGCAAAAGCTAATCCGAAGAAAGATGGGGAAGGAACCTCCCCCCTGGCTTCTATGGAAACTTTGGTTTTATTTTGTTTCTGTAACGTAAATTTCACGTAACTTTTGCTTTTAGTGAATTCATTCGTTACATAAATGGGTTTGTGACAGTATTCATCCCCCCAAACCTAATGTATTTGTTAGTTCATCCGCATGTTGACATTTCACCAGGTTTTAATTAGTTACAATCACCTTTTGACCCCCAAAGTCCTAATATATATATATATATATATATAATCTGGACTTTTTTTTTTCCTGCAGCTACATGTAGTTTTGTATATGAAGTATTATCACTTCCCTCCAATTCGTGCTCTAAATGTCTGTACCTATTTCAAATGCAAACATATGTTTTTCCATTTTCGTTGCATTTTCCCATTTTCCTAAGAAGTTGAAATGTACGTAGAAGATTTTAAAATTCTCACACCCCAAAAAAGGGAAGAACATGTCGTAAAACATGACAAACATCCTTAAAATCCCAACAAAAGATAGATTTGAAGTTTACCATGTGAATATTTCAACTGCACAATTGACAATCGGGTATGGCTGCGACACGAGAGAATAGGCTTCGGCTGCAAATCAAATGAATTACAGAAACACATGACAAATTTGACGTAGGATAGATGTAGATGTAGGCCACTTTATAATTGTGAAAGTACGATATGTAATTAATAATTAAAAATACCTAATCAATAATTAAGATAGTATAATACTGTTCCGAGTCAATTTTACTGCCTCTGTTCATGTAATATTTTTCCGAAACGAAGAGAGCTTAAGAGAGGGACAATGGGCTGATGTGGCAGGAAGATACTGGAGGAAGATGGGGTGTTGGCTTCCACTCCATGGGCTGGAGCATGGGTCCATTATTATATTTGTTTTCATTCCGTGCAATGATTAACGAAGGTATTGATGGAGAAAAGAAATGATAAACAACCGAAATGCATGTGCAATGTGGCCCCCCCACCTCTGGCATCTTCCTATCTTCGGCTTTGTTTTGCAATTGCTTGCTTTGAAGAGGTCCTGGAATTTTGCGTCCTTTTGTGGGGTGTGAACAGTTATGCGCCACATTTCCTCCAATGGGTCCCATCTGTGGCAAAGATAATGGATTTCATTAGGGGTAATCAATAATGGATCGAGTGTATTCATCAAGCCAGGCACTGCTAAGCACGAGAAATTAAGAATGGTATACCCACCTCGACGCTTTTGTTTAATGGAAGCAAGTTGAAAGCTTCAAAGCTTTATTTGAACGGACCACGCATTGTCCCAGCTCAATGTTGCGGTAATAATCGATGGCAAGATATTTTCCTGTTACACTTGCATTGGTTCGTTCTTTTTTTTTTTTTTTTTTTTATAGCTAAAAGGCAATTTTCTCATTAATGAAGAAGAAAGGTCCGGTTTCTCCTGGCTAACAGAATGAAAATAGTAAAAATTCTATTATCATCATTATTCTATAATTTTTTGCTTTTCGGGAATTTTCTTTCATTTTGAGATCAAGATGACAAGATCCCTACATACCATTAGTTTGTTCTTAAAATTCGCTGAAGGCTTGAAAGTTAATTCCAAGCTGATTTTCACACCAGCCAAAAAACTAGTGATTATCGAATACTGTTGGCGGAAAGCATATCCTAAATGAAAAAAGAGTTCAATTTGATCGCTAGAGTACACTGAGACAAAAACTTGAAAACATATTTTGACGCCTGACCTAGGGAAAAAGCAATATTGTCTAGATTCCCATGCCAACAGTGGTTGTTTAATTTATCTAATAAGGTTGCCATAATCATTGACCTAATCCTCATTCTCACCTAAATCATAGTACCATGTGTTTGTCAATACACTTCGGGGACATTATCCCGAGAAACATTAGAATAGTACTCCGAAAATCTAAAGGACTGGATAGCCATCATGGTGTGGTGGAGAAATTGCCTCCCCACTCTGAAACATAATGAAACAATGTGCATAAAAAGGACGAGAGCAATGAACAGCACCAGAAAGTCAGGTAATTATGGGATGTAGATAGCGAAGAGTGATCCGGGCTCAATCCCTAGCCCTAGAGTAGAGATGATTGTGAAGGCCCTCAGATCTGTAGGCTGAGTAAGCGAATCACACAAATGCGGTTGATATTATCATGTGAGTAACTCCAGCGAGAGAGTTCATGCAGCCACTAGCCATAATATTCGTGTACAACCCATTCATGAAAAAATTTGGAGAAGAAATAGAAACAGATGTTAATTCCATGTACCGTTGGCAATTAGGAGCAAGTTCCCGTGTATCCAAATTTTTTACATGTGAAGGGCTCAAAGCTCCCGCCAGAACGGATATACAGACGGCATCAAATATGCAAGGATCTTGAGATGACCTTGAGGTTTTTGGCTCGTTTCTGCTTTAGGCTGCTCCATTTAAAGCCTGTCAGAATAAGTTGCTTTTTGAGCTCATCAGGTTTGAGTACAAAATATATCAAGCACCAGAGTCCAGAGGCACTTCAAATTATAATGAGAAAATTTGTGCAAAGACCCAAGGTGCAACTAACAACATTTTCTTAGGCTATGAGGACGGAGGAAAAAAAAAGTCTTTCAATAGGCAAAGAATACATGCTTCATAGTTGGCACTTAGTTGCCAATATACCAATAAAATGCTTAATTAATACCATATTGACTGCTGCATACTCTTTGCAGAATGCTCCTAATGCAAATAAACACAAGATCTTTTTGCTCAAAATATTGATGCGCAATAAAAATGAATTAGTGAAAACAATGGTGCACAAAATCATAATTAATTTGACTATTGGCAAATGCTTTATGATTAGTCGAGCCCATGATAGCCCTGCATACATTGATGTGAAGATGTACATATATTAACTATAATGGGTAATTATCGTAAAAGCACAAAAAGTTTGGAGTGCTTCCAAAATCAGTCTGCTATGCTGTGTTTAGCATCTGAGGAACGATGTCCAACGATTAAGAAGCGATCCAATCCCTAAAATGATCAATACAAACCTCAACCGGACTGCAAAGAGGTACAGAAGGGGACAACAGATCATATCTATTTTGAAGGCTACACTTGTAACCTCCAAAGTCAACCAAAAATAAAACCGGATTACTTCCGTAAGAAAAAATTGCCCGGGTTGTAAGTGAACCAAGTTCTAGGATAAGATGAAGTCCATTGATTAAAAGGACACAAAAATGATAGTCACAAATCTACATTAATAGCTTTCGTTTTCCTTTAGGTTGGAAGGAAACAATTGTTTAAAGTACAACTTGCTCTCTCATTATCTCTCTCCTCCCCCAAAACGTATGGTCCTTATCCTTAACGAAATTAAAAAATTTGGGGTGGATTACACCAAAGCATTTCCTTTAAAAACAGCCAATTACAAAAGTTTCACTCTATCATTAACAAGATTATGGAATAGAGCCCATAATGTGATCAAGCAGTGACAATCACCTTGCATCCCCTACCATAGTCCGGCTTCCACAAGAAGGCACTCATCATCCCTTGGAGCCAAGAAAGGAGGATGCTTGCAGTCAAATTATTACTCAAGAAAGATTAGATTTACTTCAAGAGAATGCACGACTGCATTTGAAAATCCACTTATAGCTAATAATGTCAGACCTCTCTAATTGACTATGTTGGTCAGTTTAAGTGTCAAGTAAGATGTTCTATTGTCACTTCATGAAGACAGTTTATGGTACCTTTAGAATGTGTAAAGACAACCTTAAATCCCTCCTAGCACAATGCTACCCACCAGAAGTCTTGATTAATAAGTCATGCTCATGTTCTGTTTCCCAATATTGGATTTTAAAATCATGACTCGATGATTTAATTGGTTTCATTTCAATAATTTCTATTTGTAAAGAGGTAGTGAACTATCACGCATTTTCTCGCAATAAATAAAATTTCAAGACCTGACCTGACCTCCTGGTCATTTACTCCTACCCTTTACATTGCCCCACTCAAAAGTTTGTTTGAAATCAGCCCCTCCCTTGAACTGAATGTCGAAAGTCATTTTTATTTGCTCTTCAAAAGGTAATTAAATAACAGCGGTGGTGATGAATAATTCCTCAGCATTTCTAATTTCAAAATCTGACTCCAGATTGGCACACGTCATTACGAATATAAATGGAAAGCCCATCTACTGGGGGTACAGGTGAATCATAAACAATTCTCTGATTGTAAAACAACCACGTAATCTAAGGAAACGATTCTTCCCTTATTCTGTGTGCAAATCGTTAACATTAGTCAGTAAAGTGCAACGGGACTAGAGAAAAAGCTGCCATGCTTTGGCATGCAGGGAATGCAGCATTTTCAGGAGAAATGCTCTCGAGCAATTTACAGGTCTTTTCAGACAAATCAGTGTCCGTAAACGAGATATTGATATCAGACAGTTAATCAGTCAAAATTATTTCATTATGCTTTCTACCATCTTCGAGTGAGACCACTTAGACATCAAGTAAGAAGAAAGCTGGAACCAGATGCTCAAAATCAAGTAGTTTTAGCTAGAGACCGACAGTAGAGTGTCAGTTTCTAAAATGATGGACCAGCTAGAGGATTGGATTGCAATGCGATGCCTATCACCTATTAACTACCTAAATGCCATTGCTTTAGATTTGGCAACATCCGGCCAATGAATTAGGCCCAATTGACTTACGCATTCTGAACTATTTGACGATGTTTAGTCCAGTTAAACCATGAAGCAGGCATAAGTTAGATGGCTTCTAGTCATTTGCAAGATTGACATGGGATGTAAAAGAGCATAAGAAGGTGGACAACTACTTTTCCCCTCTAGTAGAGGACAGAATATTATGAAAACTGTAGTCAAACTCCAGCAAACCATTCTTTGTAAAGAATAATTTTCTGCACACAATATATGCAGGAAGCTTACGAGAAACACGGTGTTGAATTCGATGCATTATTAGAGCATAAAAAAAGCACGGACAATACCTGCAAAATGCTTATCTAAGAAAAACAGAGTTTAGATAAGAAATTGCAACAACTGAGCATTAAGTGAAAAAATCCTAATTATTGCATAATTTCAGAACAAAATTATACTAAGAGTTCAAATCTGCTCAAATTCCTCCACAACATGAATATGAAGGAAATGTAAAATCACAGCTTCTCATAAATGAACATAACTATATATCGACGAAGGCAAGAAAGAAATAGAAAATCTTACCTCCTCCATGTCTTAATACCTCAAGTGGGCAAGGGTCCACCATAGGAGAGTTTCGGTTCCGAGTTGAAGAAGAATAAGAAAGCAATCACAATGCTCCATAGCAAGAGACTCAGAAACACTATTCGGCATTTCGTGCGAGCAAGTTCGGTCAACTGGCCTCTCTCTTCGGGCAAAGCGGAGTACTCATTCATCAGAACCTTAAGCAATCCATCTAGAAACTTCTTGTGCCTATGTGCTGCGTTAGGCGAGTTCAAAGCCTGAGCTCGAACTTGCTTCAAAAGACTTGACGTCAGAATATCTGCCTCTGCCAGACCGGTCTTTAGAATTCCCAATTTGTTGACTCCGAGACGGTTCACGCTGAAATCAGCCATCTCATCATCAACGGTCGTGATCTTTGATCTTGGAGTATGATCGGAGAGAGGTAATGTTTCTGAAGAAGACGAACGAACTGGATTCGACACGAACATAAAACTCTGTAAAAGAAACAATATATAAGTTGGCCAAATAACAAATGTAGAGTTGTAAAATGCATTCCAAATTATTTTCAAATTTGATTATAATTATCGCATAGAACAAGTAGAAACAAATCATAAATTCATAATTAATTCACAATTAAATGTGAAATCAGTATAGTTCGAATTCAGAACAGACTTCATTACGAAAGTTCTGGTATCGCCAAATGCGAACCAGAAATGAATGCAAAAGAGACGCAAAATGGAAATATATAATGATCATCAAGAATGCCTCAATTGCCATAGTGCGAAAGCGAAACTAGCAAACGAAAACCAAACAGGATCATACTTGGTGGTCTTGAATAGCATCTGAGATCTCCGAGAAATCGCTTGATTCCTTGGCGATTTCCGACGACAAACCATCTGCAACGGAGGTGAAAACGCCGTTCAAGTTTTTCTTCGCGATCTGCAAGCGGAGATAACCAAATGAGAAACTGAATGGCCCGGAAATTTGAATGCGAAAAACAAAGTCAAGATTATATGCACATAGAAAGAGTAAAGAGAAGACAGATTAAGATTTGGAATCGAACCTTTTGAGGCTTCTTCGGTTGAAACTCCTTGGATCTCCGATTCCCGAGGTCTGAAGGTAGCGAAGGTCCGTTTTGCTGAGTTTGGTGATTGTCTTTCATTTTCCTTTTGGGCGGGAGAGACGATCTTATTCTTGAGTCCAAAAATCGAAGGCGAGCGGGGACTTTATTATGGCGTTTCTTGGACCGAAAGGCATTGGATAAAATTGCAAAACCAGCCCACAAACATCAATCACGGCAGGGGCGTTAACTAACATGCGACGAGGGCTAATCATTGTGGGCCCATTAAACATGGGCTGTTCCAACTCGGCTTGCCATTGGAGCAACCCAAACTCAACCAATTATTATTATTATTACTTTTTATTTTTTAAGGCCGCGCGAACAAAATCAAACGATAGCTGGACACATTGCACATAATGCACGTTTAGTAGAGTGACGTTTAGATGCAACACTTTTACTATCTTTTTCTATAAATTGATATGAATTGTTTTTCAAAGTACATTAGTGATAAATTAAACTTAGCCACGAGCCCGTCGAAAAGGAAAATCAAGGAAATTTAAATATTTTAGTAATTTTTAACCTGTAGAAGTAATAAAAACGCCATCACGGCCGTTCAAAACAAGGCAGTCCATTTTAATGGCGTTTGATTCGCGCATGAACTCCTGATCAGTCTGTTCTAAACCGCCCGTTCCCCTCCGCGCCCCCCACCCCCAACACAGTCACACGTGCTTTTGGCGCCATTTCTAATTTTCTAGTTTCCCATTTATGAATTTTTCCCTCTCAGGTAAACCTATGCCATTGCTTTTTCACGAAATTTGAGGGCAACAAAGAAAAGAGAACGGGGAAATCCCGGAGATTCAGAAGATTGGTAATCAGATCTGATGGCATCGGGCTTGGGAGAGGGGACAACGAACGTGATGGACGATTACGAGAATTTGATTTCGACGACCGACGTGGATCTGCTGAAGAGGGCTTGGCGCAACGAGAAGGCGGCCCCCGAGATTCTGCAGTATGAAGCTGCTTTGGTTCACAGAATCAAGGAACAGATCGAACTGGCGGTATTTAATTCATCTTAAAATTCTTGCCTCTTGTTTGTTTCCTGTGAAAGTTGGACGAGAGAGATCAATCTTAGGTTGCAATTTGACCTTACAATCCCTTAAAACTATATTTTTCTCCTCCCTTTTCCCTTTCAAGAAACGCCTAGCAGAACCGCAGAATGTAATTTCGATGCCTATTGTTGTCTACGCTGTAATAAAATTATGAGAAAAATGGATGAACGCCATACAGACTTCTCAGAGCAACTACAACACTCAATAACAAGATTTATGGGATTCAAGTTATTGTGCAATTGTGGTGGGAGGCCACATGGTTTGTTGTGTATTTCCAAGTATTCTGTAAAATTGCTTGTTTTTGTGTGGGTTGTTTGCAGGAACAAAATGTGGAGGTATTTGAAGGGGATGGTATAGATCCCCTCTCTGTTTCACTCTACCAGATGGATTTAGATAGGACCCAGTTCTTGTTGAGGTCTTATCTTCGGATTCGCCTTCAAAAGGTTCGCTAGCGCTTCCCATTTCTTTGGCTGTATTTGAAACCCACAAATGCTCGTGGTGAATTTTCAGGTTCTTTCAAGGAGCAATGTGTAAATGTATCACGTAACAAGTTGTTGCAATTCTTTTTTTGTTTTTAAATTTTTGGTTCTCATTGGAAGTAAATTTAAGGGAAATTTATGCTGCAGATTGAAAAATATTTGTTCCACATGGTAAAAACAGACGACCGGCTAAACCGGCTGTCCAAGCAGGAGCAGATGTTTGCAAGAAGGTGAAGGCTTTAACTTTTATCATCTGCTTACAAATATATTGTGTAGGATTACATCGCTGATATATGCTAGCGTTTGCTGTGTGATTACAGGTGCACTGATGATCTTGGAAATCATTTTGATGAGACTGTTCTGTCAAAGTTGCCTGAAAATTACCATTCCGTACTTAAGCAATCCATAACAAGTGAAGAGGATGACATGGGTACCAAGATTCTAAAAATCACATCCTGTGTTTAGATAATGTTCAAAAATTAAAACACCCTGCTGCTGTCTCTGCAATGCGGCAGGCAATGCTGTCGATTATCTACATGCTGCACGAGGCAAATAGCTTTTATTTAATCACGGTTACTAATGTTATGTGTTTAGGATTTTTTTAGTTTAGCAATATCTTCTTGAAGGGATTTACTTGCTATTATTCTTTGATTAAGAAAAGTGATCATTTTGTCTTTCCTCTGTATTTGTTCTGGACTTGCCTGTACCTTAAGTGCATTCTCTCTCTCTCTCTCACACACACACACACACACACGGGAAGGCCCACGCACACACCAGCATTATTATATTCCCAAAATCTAAATGCATTTGGTAATTGCTCTAATCTGTCTGATCTGCAGTACCAGCACCTCGGCTGGACACATTTGTCATCTGCAAAGCCAGGCAATATCTTTCCAGCATTGACTTTGAGCCCGAGTACAGGTAATTTAGTGGCATCTTGGTATGGACATTTACCGTTTTATTGTTAGATGAGCTTTATTTTCTCGGTAAAATGTGGATTTGCTCGCTGTATAACATATCCATTTTTGCAGTATGGAAATTACAGAGATGGAGCGCGAGTTAATCACCTTCACTTGTTACAAGTTCATAAAGAAGCCTTTGGAAAAAGGATTGATAGACTTGGTCTAACAATTTGGCCGCTCTGGGATGACAATGTCTGCAATGGAGGGTAAGATAGAAGCTGATAATGAGTAGGAATCTCCATGAAATGATTTCATTTATACGCAGTTGTAAATTGGAAATTTGGAATTATCTGGTCGTTCATGTTACTAATGCCTAGTAGTCTTTTTTAATGTCCACATTTGTGACGTAGGACGAACAAGAAACCGAAAGAACAACGCAAAAATTCACCTTAGATTAAAAACAAACGTAGAAATTCGTTAAAAAATAAATTTAACATTCAATATGAATTTTAATGCTCGCAATAAATCTTTGTACGAAGACAATAACAGTAAGTTATTTTTATAGGGATGGTTAATGATTAAATAGAAAATGATAACATTAAATAAGAAATAAGATAATGTTTCTACTCGATAAGAAAATATATTGAACAGTAATATTTAATCTAATAGAACCTTATAATAGAGTAAATATTAGCAATAATATAAGATGTCATAGGAATTCTAAAGAATAAGGATATTTCGTTTTTATTCTCCATCATTTTTCTCTGATTGAAAAAAAATTCAAACTCACCTTTTGAAATATTGGAGAATGAAAAACTTTACACGTCGTGCAGGAGGAAATTTGACGTTAAAAAATCAACTTGGTTGAAAAAAAAGCAAGCGCAATCAACTCCATTGAAAAACTCAATAACTAAATTTTTAAAGAAATGTCAAAGTCAATGTCTTCCACAACAAAATTGGGTAACATCGTTGGTTCCAATTAGCTTTACAGCTGTCATTGATCGGATCAACTAATTTATACAAAGGCATTTTCGTCGATGTCTCTTCACCGGCTCGTGTAACTTCAACAGATGGGGCAGCTTCAGCCGAGGTTCTCACTGCAAAATGCCTGGCACGTTTTAGTGGAATGAGAAAATCAGTCGGTGTCGACTCTACATCATCTGTATAAAGGGATTCATTTTTATGTCAAATAAACTCACTAAATTAATTTCTGTGAACTACTACTATATTCTCTTTGACCTTATTTATATTAGCATTAACATTATTATGTCCTTTAATATTGAACATATTTTAGCATAATGTAACAACTCCATCACTTTAATCATTCAAAAGATATTACATGTACTAAATAGGGTTTAATCTTAGAATCGTAGCCTTATAAGTACTTTTTTTTTTTTTTGTCTTACCTTTTAAGCAATAAGAGAAATAATTTATGAAAATATATGCATATTTTTTAAAAAATATCAATTATAAAAAAAAAATTTCATCCACATGAAAATTCACTTGGTTTTTATTCTCTTATATCAGTGAGAAAGTGATGAAGCATTTCAACCATGCATACAACTCATCCAAAATCTAATACCATATAATAAAATTACACACAAGAAAAAATTTTAAGAATCGATACCTACATATCGTATAAATACTATCATCACCAATAACTCAAAATACAATCAATTTAAAAATAACCTTTATCACATCATTAATGCAAGAAAAAAGGATCTTTGGAGCGATTAGTTCTAGAATAATGTCAAATATTATGAAAGAAAAAAAATCAATTTTTCAAAAAATATTATTTTATTAAGAATAATTTTTAAATATTTTATCAAATAATTTTATTGATAAAAATCATTTATTTCAATAAAATTAATATTTTTAATAAATTAAATTTTCAAATATTTAACATTACTTTTATTTTTATTATCTCATTGATACATGAAAAACAGCAACTCTTACCTTAACATCATAATATGAAAAGAATGCATGACATTGTAACTGACTGGTTCACTCTGGACAAATAATTAACAAGATCGACACCTGAAAGCTAAAAACAGAAACAAACGAGATTTTCTTTAGCTTTTTTTTAAAACCTAAAACCAATTTAATGAAATAGCGAAAAAAGAAATAACAGTAAAATAATGTCATCGTTCAACCTTCTACCTAAATATTAGGTTGATGGCGGTAGCTCCGGCAGGAGCGAAGAGAGGAGCGAAGACGGAAGTCAGCCGGTTGCATCAGCAACTGGAGACGGAAGAGCAGATGAAGGCGTCTCTGATGCTATCAGTTTCGTCCGGTGACGACTAGTGGTGGAGCGGCGGTTCTCGGAGGAAGAATCGTCTGAACGGCGACGTCGAGGCGAGATCTCGGCTCATCAGTGGCCGAGACAGGTAGATCGGAGTCCGCTGGTCCTTTTGGGACCCATTTTCGATCAGAGCGGCACAACAGGGTAATAGCGGCAGCGATGGAAACATGATCTAGAGGTTTTTGTATATGTTTTCGGATTGAAATTAGGTTATTGTAGCAAAATTAATGTTGGACAAATAAAGAAATTAAAAAATAATGGAAGAATTCATTCAAAATTATAAATAAACGAAAAAATTCACCTGAAATTAAACTAATACTTAAACATAACAATAAGTCATATCTAAGGGTTAAATAATAAATAATAAAGTTAAATAAAAAAGATAATATTTTTTAAATAAAAATTATCTTAAATAATATAATGTCTAACCTAATAAAAATTTTGAATAAAATAAATATTAACATTAATATCAGATATGATAAAAATATTTCTTTTTTTTTTTATATCTTCCCCAATCAATTTGATAGTCAGCAACATAGGATAGTCCTTGTTGTCTAGCTGTATGGATGGATGGATGGATACCAGTCGCGCAGACCATTCTTTTGGTGATATATTACTTTTCTATGGTTTCTATCGTTAGAATTTGCATTTGACCTTGGCGATTTCTTGAAAGTTCTACACAAAATCTCAGGAAGCAAATGACAGGAAAAGAACTACGATTTCAAGGGACACCCATTACTCGCTAGAAGAGGATTTATCCTGGTTATTTATCTTATAGTCTTAACAAAAAGGTTGAAAAATGAAGAGTTGTATAAACCTCCCCAGGTTCTGGAGATTTACACAAAGAAGTTGACATTGTCAGCCGATGACATGATCAAAATTCAAGAGCCAGAATCTTGATCAAATCATCATAAGAAACACCATCTTTATTATTATTATTATCATCATCCCCTCCAGTCAATCTGATCATAGCTTTAATGTCCTCGTCGCTGGCTTCAAAGCCAGCCCATTGCATGTAATTCTTCAAATCCTCGCAGCTCAATTTGCCATCCCCATCCTCGTCCATAATCTTAAAAACATCCTCCATGAGCCCACCGGGCCCCATCTTCTTGCACCCACCAGCTCCGCTCAACACGCGCTCGAATTCATCATACTGCACGAACCCATCTTTATTAAAGTCGGCGACAGACATCATTGTCCCTATTATTTCATCATCGTTGGCAGGCCCGCCAGCTAACCCGGTGTAAAACTTGCTGAGATCGTCCCTGCTTATCTTCCCGTCGCGGTCGGCGTCGAGAATATCGAACGCCGTCCTGTAATCTGACAAGGTCTCCGACGCTACGTTTCTTCCAGATGGGCACATTTTTTTTTTTTTTTTGGGGTTTGTTTTGGGAGGGTTGATGTGTTTTGCTTTTAAAAGTGAAGAGGAAAACGAGAGACACGGTGGAGCTGCTTCGAGGCTTATACTGACTATTGCGATTTGCAAGTCCAAAAGGCGCGGTTTGGTTTGTTAAATAGGGACAAGGATGGGTCGACGATAGTCCGCGAGGACTTGCAATAACGCGGGAAACATGGGAAGCGTGGGACTTTTTTTGGCAAGCTTGATACATTGAGATTTGAACACGCGGCATGTTGGCCGCCACGGTGAATACGCAAGCGGTGACGTCGTGAAGTCTGAACCGTCGGTCAATCCCCCACTTTGATTCTGACGCCTTTTGTTTGGCTTGTTCGGGGTCTCGCATGTGACTGAGTGGTGCTGTCCTCTTGCGAGGAATTCTAACAGTATAGTCGTAGTCGTCATCAGGCCTGCCACCGACTCAGTGCTGGCTAGATTCTCTGTGTCTGGCTAGATTCTTGTGTCTGGTTTTAACGTTTATAATTGATGAACAGAAATCAACAGCTCACTTTACGAGGGGCACCCTCAGCCCCATTGTTGTATTCGTTTCTTAGCCGACAAGAGCAATAAGGCTACTTAAAACAAAAAAAGGGAGTAGACCAAAACAAAAATTTTTTTTTTTTTTGGCCCATTCTTTTTTATTTGTTCCCAAAAAATGGCTAAATATAAATCCAAATCCATAATAGACAATCCAAACTCACTTCCCACACACAACGGGACATTTATTTTCTTGGTGGTAGAGCATTCATTGCCTTCTCCATTTAGTTACAAATCATGCTAATTCCGTCATTTTTATAAAGTTAGAGACAATCATATAAAATGCATAGAAAATTAAACATAAATTAATTATTATATAAAAATATACTAATTACAATTATTAATAATAATAAACTCGTATCAAATCTCTTATTTATTTAACGTGATTTTTTAATAAAAAACTTTAACAATCTAATATCCCCGGCAGACATCATCTGAGATCACACGTGGCTGCGATCAGATTGTGCTGGGATGATTCTTTTATGCTGAGATTCAATAACCAGCAGATTTTCATACCGAACATTTTCCATCATATGCTTATGAATATGCAAATGAAACTGTGGACATTTTATTTTCAATCTCATGAAAATTTTTGTCATGATTTGATTTACTTACGAGCAAGTTGATAGACTAAATTCAACTATAATAACAAATAGCCAATTTAAGGATAGATACATGTGAAGTGAAGCATCAAGCATCATTTCTGATCCCCAACATCCGAACCCAATTCCATAAATTTGACTTATTGAGCAGCATCTGGAATCTAGCCTAATAATATGCCCAAAAGATGTGGGCTCAATTTTCTATTATTCTTCTCCACCACAAAAATTTTTCTAGGATGACTTTTCCGCCCAACTCTTGAGGGTGAAGTAAACATTATTGTTCATGTTTTCAACGGTAAGTATAATTGTATTTGGTAAAATTTTTAAAGTTGTTATTTGTTGATAAATCTCACAAAAAATCGTTAAAAAGGATGGGCTAGTTCTTGAACGGTGATTACGGCACTGCCACATGCACAACAAAAGCACGAAAGAAAAGCACTTTCAGCAACGAAGTTAAGTGACTACCGATTTTTCAACTGCCAGAGGAAAAAACAAAAAACAGGCAGCACGTCTAAGATAATTAATTAATAATAATAATAATAATTAGCAATCAACAATAACAAATAATAATAATAATAATAATAATAATAAAGCAAACTGAATAATTACTACGACCATTGAATGGCCTTCGTTTTCACGAACTGGGCTGATTCGGGCCGAACTCAAACTCTAGTCGGAATGGCCCATAAGGTTTTTCCTCATATACCAAGGTGTTTTTGGTAATTTGATCACCTAAACCACAAAACCCTAGTAATTTTCTTAAAAGCACAGTATAAAAAATCATAAGCCCCAATTCCTGCCTCTGGATCTCCCCATCGGTATCTGTATTGTTTTTCTCTTGGGGTCTCCATGTATTTTCTTTTCTTTTGTTTTTTTTTTTTTAGAGCAAGTGTTCATCTTTGTTTTCAATTAGGTTCATAAAGTAAAGGTAATTTATTGTTTTTCAACGTAGAATATGCCTCTGAGCAGGAACCCCAAATCAAACTTTCAAAAGAAACTGTTGTTGGGGTTTCTTCTAATCTCTGCTTGTTTTTACAAGTTAAAAGAGGCTGAGATTTTTTGCAGGAGAGTTGAGTCACTTCGCCTTTGCACCACTTCACAGGCATAGTGAATAATGGCCTGCCAAATTCATTTCTGAATAATGGCACACACACTTGTGAATTACTTTCTTTTTAGTTTTTATTGTTCTTTTTTTTGTGGGGGGGAATTATGGGGGCTCCTATGATGGCATGGAATCTTTGAGACCTGATTGTGTAATTTGATGAAAATTATGAGCATAACCACTGAGGACCCCTTAATTATTATTATTTTTCATTCTGAGAAGCTTTAGTGCTATCTAAAAGGCGAATGTGAATTAAATTGTCTTAAACGGAACATATTCTTTTTTTCTCTCAACGTGGGAATTGTAGATGATGAATATGCACTGGGCTCTGAGCAGGCTTTTGTAAGCATTGCAAGATGCATATTTGCAGCCTAGAAAGCTATGTCTGATCTCCTTTTCTTTTTCTTTCTGTTAGATTCTTCTTTGTGTGTATTTTGATTATTTGAAGAGAAAGGATAAGTAATATTGAATTTTCGCTCAGTCGCCTAGATTCGGTATAAACTCCCACTGCTGGACTAGTATTAAATTCTGCAACGAGAAAATCACTAATTCAATCGAGGCACTCTCTTAGTGAAATCATGCATAGTGATTTGGTGAACTGGAATGATTCATATGCTCCTTAAATGACTAGATGGCTTTCCTCAGATCCTGAGAGACAAGGCTTATTGAGTCTATGCACTTGGGCAGCGTCAGTTTGCAGAATCCTGGGCGGTTTACGAACAGGGATATATTGTTTTCAATGGTTCTTAGGAGCGAAATACGATTGAAGGGAAATAGCTGGACTCGTTAGGAGATTGTCCTGTATGATTTACTCCCTTTATGGTGTACTGTTCTTAGTTTGTTCATTGTAGCCTTGGATACCCTTGGATGGATATGTGCAACCAACTTATCCAGGCTTCTACAGGTGATTGGTGTTTATTCTGATTCCGTGAGCACCTTGATGTTTGCAGATTCTACGAGAGAATAAAACCGGCGTTGTTTAAAGTTCACCATAATGAAGCATCAAAACTTTTGCTTAATATACCAATCTTTCCAACTGTCAACTATACCTCTTAGGGGCACACAATGAGGTACGATAAAAAAAAATTAAAAAAAAAAAAAACAAGAAGAAATGAAAATTTTGCTCACTGTAGGTACAGCCCTCTTATTCCGAAAACAAAGTGTAAAGGACTAAAATGCATTAAAATAATAACTGGGTGTACAAGAACCATATGGGAGGTAAAGTGACGAAGAATAACAAATCTTACGCCTTTAAAAGTATTTATACCCAAGCAGTGCCATGCTTAGTCTGTGAATTCTCTGTTCATAAGGAATCATAAATGTTGACTTGGGGTTCCGAAACAATCAGTCATCCAGGGCACTTCCGACGGAGAGCGGAGGGTGGTCTTGCCATCTGTTTCTGGATACAAGATCATGGTCGAAGAATAAAACAATAACAGTTATGTCGTCGTGGAAGTGGCGACGGACTTTCTTATCAATCTTTCGCAGATCCGAATATCTCATTTCTCGTTTTCTTGCTGCTTCTTGGAGGGCAGCCTTGGCAAGCCTTTTAGCACTTCCCTGAATTAGCATTTAACAGAAGCTCCATAATCACAGAAATGAATGTAAATCCAGATCCTTTTATTTCATGGTAACAATGAAAAAAAAGAAACCAAAAAGAAATAAAAGAGCCCATATTAGAAATGTAGCAAGCTGCCTAAGGTAGCCTGCACCAGGATGCCTCTTGAAGGGAGTCAATCGATCTAATAGCTATTAAAATTGGAAGATGGTTCTAAAGTCAATGGGGGCCTTGTTTTTTGGAGGGAGAGGATGGCGCGGAGACGAGAAAGTTTACAGAAACTTAGGTCAGCTTCAAGATAGTTTTCGTGTACTCAGAGAAGATAATGGCTTAGGAAGTAGAGTCCAGCACTTAAACTACGCACAAGCATTGAATGCTAAAAAGCCGTCCGATGGTATTATGCAATCTAATCAAGTCCACTTTTCCCTCTGATGTGACTAAATTGACTATGATACAATGTCATTTCCTGCAAAATATTTTAACATAAAGGTGCAAGAACTATGACATCATAGAACTAGAATCGTAACAAATCTAGAATTATCTGCTTTTATGTAATGAATAGATGAGTAAAATAATCTCATACAATATGATCATGTTATATCTAGCAGAAGCTGATATTTGACTCCAACAGTTAATTATTGCATGGTTGGAGAATAAAGAGAACAAACCTTAATTTGGCATCAGCATGAATGCAAAAGACTATCATGAACATCTTGGGACCAAACACAACCATAAAGTGCATGAACAGTTTCTGGATCAGTAATCTTACCGCGCGTGGACTACTGTGGACAATATCCACAGCCTTCTCATTGCTTAATTGTTCCCACAGACCATCAGATGCGAATATAAGGAAGGAATCATTTGAATGAAGAGGATGAGAAACAATGGTTGGGTTGGCGCTTAAGATTGGCATGTTCATTGGTTCGGGAAGCCTGAATTTTCCACTAAACGGTTCCCTGTTGTACTGTGCATGTTTCAGATATATATCTCCAATAGATCTAGAAACCTGCATCAGTTACAGTCAAGAAATTAAATACTGGAACTATGGGGATGAAAAATTTTGAAATAGAAGTTGAAATTCAAATGAAAACTCCAAATTTTTCCATAAAGACTCTTTATCTCTTAAATGGCATACCTGTATCCAGAAAACCATGGGAAGGGGGCATGGGGAGGTATCCAGAGCTCTCTTTATACTCAATATGCTTACCTACTTTGTGGTATACAAATTAAAAAAAAAAAATGTAACATGTAATTGAATGTCCTTACACCAATGTGCTCCTGATATTTTAGACTAACTGAACAAGAAAGAAAATCTTTCCAAACAGCTTGTTTTCCTTGATATATTAATGTATGCCTAATGCCACCCTTGCAAAGTTATACCATCAAACTAATTTCTGGTAGATTTGTTAAGTAAATGTTCAGCATAGGTATCTGTTTGAATGGAGGTCTTTCCATCTAGTCACTATGCTTAAGTTTGATGATCTGACGACTTTACTGCAAAAGCACAAAACTTGAACCCTAGAGCTTCCTCAACTCCCATCCGGACTGTAAATCTGCAGCTACTTCTTAAACTTATGAATATGAGATTTAATTCAGTAAAACTGATGGCAACAAGGTAAAGTTGGTATTTTGTATTTGTAATTACAAGAAAACAACCATAAATAACTGAACCAATCTTTCATATTCTCTGAGTGCTAATCAATGTAAATTTTCAGTAAGGCTCACACTCAAGAAAAGCATCCATGTCAAGCACTTTCATCAATTGTAGCACTACCAAAAGCATGTAACTACATTTCACTAGATTTTTGAGAATACAAGAAAAAATAATTAAAATTCAAAAGAATTATGTGATGTAATTTTAAAAGGAATATTCTGAAGGTTAATTAGGTATGCAAAATAACCTGAATAATCCCTTTTACTCTCCAAACTCCATGCTTAAGGACAACAATCTCAGGATCATCTGGATGCAATTCCTTGAGTTCCCGCCTGACAGCCTCAATGTTTGCATTATGTTCAGTTGATAATTGTATAGCAGCAATTCCTCCAGTGTTGCCTACTTTCTTACCCAACACAACGCGAGAATCCCCCAAGTTTGCCACAAAGAGGGTCTGCCGGTATATCACTCCAACTAGGCAACATGTACCAATAGTTGCTATTTGGGGACGAGTACTCCATGACTCAGACACAAGGGCAGTGAACCCTTCCTCAGTTGCATTAAAGGCTCTTCCAATAGTCTCAGTTGTCACAACTCCATGTGACTCTGCTGATATTGCTGCATCAAGGTACAGCCTAAGAATTGCAATATAAGATCGGCTCCTTCTATACTGTTAAACACCAAAAAAAAAAGAAAAAGAAAAAGAAAAATCGTTTGTTTTCTTGCTGTTTGACACTTAGTTCATTCAATCCATGTGTCAATCCACTATCTTCAAGCAAAATCTGGACCCCAAAATCGAAAAACAAAGAAGACAGCAGGAAAAGGGAGAAACTACAGGAATATAGGTCTGGAAAGCAAAGAAGTAGTATCTAACCATTAACTCAAAGCTTCTCATCTCAGTTTTTACCTCCTAACCACTACGCATGCACTATATATCCTCTAGCAGTGCCATACAATCAACAACATTGTTCTGCATTTTGAGTGTAGAAGAACACTCCGATTTCCATACACAAAACACAAAATCTCAACCGAAAGCAGCAAAACTCTTAAAAGCTTATAGGAAAAGCAAAATTCACATTAAAAATCACGCCTAACCAATAACCATTATCCATGAAACGACAACAGTTAGCTGCAAAAGTGGATACTTAAAAAACTGGATTTTTCTTTCCAAGCCGTTTAAAAACAGAAAGCAACTAATTACAGTTCCCAATCCATTGAATGCAGAAATATTCAAAAGTACAATTTTACTTTTCTAATTCTCAAAATCTCAAATTTTAAATTTATGTTAATCTAATATAAGGCATTTTCTCACCCAAACTCATAAAAAAAATAAAAAATAAAAAAAACCACGATCACAAGGTTTCCAATTAACGAACCGCCAAGGTGGTCCACTGAAAGACATGGCCGATTAAAACTGCAAAAAGTACCCAGGCGGAAAAAGACAAGACTCCTCAGAGTCATATTTAAAGAGGATTCACCAATAACTTTTGGGTAAATAAACATACCTTGAAAGTGTCTGAACAAGTGATCACAGACATAGCGAGCAGCCTCTGGGCCATTATGACCATCATATACGCCGACAAAAGTCCCAAATGGTCCAGACTCGATCTGGCTCTGGTCTTCCAATACTTGATTAGCTTGGACAACAGCCATTGAGATAACTCCCGACCCATGCCCCGCAATGTCCTTATACCAAAGCAGCCCCTCTTTGCCTTCTCTGCCAGCAGAGTCAAACTCACTGTTATGCCTGTTTTGCCCAAATGGCCTAAAACATAAAGGAAGCAGATTCATCAACGCCCGAAGCATCCCACATTTCTCAATTTCACAGTCCCCAATGTCCACCGCTTCCAATGTTCCACAATCCAATTAATTTATTCTTTTTCTTTTTGGAATAACGGTGCGTAGGATTAAAAGGGGTATGCCCAGTTTAAAGGAGGAGGGCGTGTGCTGGGTGGCAGCGGAACAACAGGGACAAAGTTTATTCCTTTGTTGGGGAGGAGAGGTGGGGGACTCTGATCTTCTTGCGTTTTAACTCTTGGGGAGCTCCAAAGATTTCTACTCTGTGAAAGAGCTTTAAGCCAAGTGGGGTGTCTAGTGAAAGAAGACCGACTTCTTGTTATCCTTACATCAACTATGTCTATTTGGGCAATAGGCAATACAAATCTTGCGCCGCAAACAAAAGATCCTTTGCCTTTTTTTGAGGGTACTGATAATACCTTCGTATTTCAGCGAAATGGCAGCGACGAGAGAGAGAAAGTCCCTTTCTTCTCATTTATTTTTTTGTCCTTTTTGGTTGCAGTCTTACAAAAGTCAGTCATTTTATTCAAAGATCTTCGCAGCCTATCCTGTACGTTTCGATTCTAACACATTTCCGTGAGCTTTAATGGGTGTCCTGATGTTTATCCCCCCACGTGTATTTATTCGATAAGAATCCACGTACCGTTGACCCTGCTCTCTCCATTCTCTATCCGATTGTGTAGCCCAGCTGTGCAAGGGAAAAATTGACCGTTAAAGCTCTATGCTTGGCAAGCAGTTCTATTGTTGATGGGGTCCTCCTGAGTCCTCCTGAGCACAGCTAAAAGTGCCAAACTTCATCTAAATTTCCTACATTTCTCGGTCCGTGAAGTTTAAAAAGAAAAAAAAATTCAAAATTTAAAAAAAAAAAATGGCCCTTCAAAGTCCAAAGCGCCATCATTATCAAAAGCTCTTTAGCTAGTCTAGCGCTTGGTGTTTTTGCACTACGAAAACTGTCAAAACGTGAGAAGGGGCCTCTCTCGGCATTTTGTTGTTCAGCAACGCACAAGAATTGGTTGCTGGATTAGTTGACCAATGACCTCACCTTCTCTAGTAAACCGAAGCTTGTGGATGAGACCTGCCTTCTCATGGCTTGGGCCCCAGTGGACTTGACGAAGGGGCCCAACATGTACGCATCTTACTTCAGGTTCCAATCCAGGATGAATGTTTGGGCCGACCTAATTATCCAAATGGAAGATAAATTTCTAATTCCCAAACCCTGGCGAATTAACGCTAGAAAGAAAATTCAAGATCACTTGGAATTGATGAGAGTCTCTCTTCTACCTTTTTCGAGTTTACTGACCAGTTTCAGCATGAATTTAGCAAATATTACGCTAAATGATGGAAGAAAGAGTTAAAATATATTAATGTAATTAAAGACTTCTCAGTGTACGAAATTCTTCAAGAATGATGGAATGCATGCAGTTTTTATTTGTACTTGACAGCAAGTTTTCCTTGCCACATAACAAAATTATCAAGATCTTAAGGGGAAAACCAAAAAACCAAAATTAATCCAAGTGAAGTGAGATTGCATCGATGTGAATAGAGCAAAAAGCGAAGTTCGAGCATTTTGATGCTTAACCTTTGGGATAGACTTGTCTCATCATGAACTTTTTATATAAATTTATTTCAAGTAAATGTCTCAACACCAATTTCAGCTTGAAATATTAAAATTTTAAATTCCCTTGAGAATATGCCTGCTCGCATAACATATAATCAGGACTTGTTGCTTAGGCTTTACATTAAGTTTTCTCAACCTTATTGGAAAATTCAATGGAATGAAGTCATTGCCTTCTCTGACTCAGCCAGCACGAGAAGTTCTTGGACGGACATCGTGTCACAGGTGGAGTGTCCAATCTGGGAGTCGGAGCGCATCCGTGGATATGGATGTAGATTATCCAAGTACTTGAGGAGATGGGCAATGCCCAATGCTTATGCTATTAAGTACCATTTACATTCGCCAATACAAAAATGGATAATAATCAAGGGCCTACATCTTTTATTTGTTAATTAATTGAAATAGTTTCTTAGCCAACGCAATGCAGATGCTCTTTCAATTTATGTCGTCAAGTAAAAATTTATTTATCATTTTAGATCATCAACGCAGCTAATCGAAATCTTGCAAAAGCATTTTCGAATTAGATCATAATTTAACATTGATAAATAAGCGAAGCGTGACAGATCTTTTTTCTCGGATACTAGCACGTTTTAGCATCAAGAGTTGCTTGAAATCAAGACAATGTTGCAGCAATCGAACCCCGCCCCTGACATGGGATTTGGTGAATCGGAGGGAACTGTTAGCGGAGGTACATATTTGACAGGCAAGCTTCAGGGAGCACAACATGCAGTAGTGAACTATATACAAGGGATTTATTACCAAATTAGAGAAACAAAATACAAACGTACAGTGAGTAAGCGTACTAACAAGGATGGCAAGGGAGTTACAAGTAAATGGACACGGTTTAGGTAAATGCAATGCAGTTTAATGTTATATTTTCTGTTGAGATTAGAATCCATGTTGGCCTGGTTTTTTATTCCGTTATGGAGAGGGAGAGCCATATTTTAGTTTTGAGTTTTTAATGTTAATATCTTCAAAAATTCAATGGAGCAGAACGCCCGACCGACCCGGTTAGGATGATGAGCTTAAAAAGAGTCATCCTGTCCCAGGGCATTGATAACCTGAGCCAGGCGATTCCGCATGGACCAGGTGAAGGAGTTAAAGAGACTTGGAACGGTTGATCGTGACAGTCGCGACACCGTTTCACTCCCGGGTTAGACCGGTGACACCTTTGGCTTCACCTTGATCCATTTCCGTTTTATTTCCTTTTATAACTCTGGCATATTGAAAATTATTCTTCAATCGCGTGAAGATGATGCCAGAGGACAGAAAGGCATGGCTGGCTTGAAAGATAAAAATGAATGCAACAGGAAACCAGCTTCCCGGATACGAAACGTGCAACGGATAATGTTGCTGCACATATTCTCAGTGATTTGATCACACCGCAGACAAGCTCAATTTAACGAAAAATTTCAACTACCAGTGCGTGGTAGTTTATTTTCCGTTTCAGAATCTGCTTGTCGATTAGTGTGCGAGAAGATAGAAGTTGCATGCGAACGTTATTCTTACACGTCAACATTAAAGAGCTCACATTGTTTAACCTTACCGAATGTATTTAGGTAAAAGGCGCTGTGCAGAACAGAGATGATTGTTTTACACGAAGTCAGCAACGAGCAAATCTACAATTTGGAGTGTTTCTTTGAGCTCCGAGCTGCAATAAAGTCTTGCATCTTCTTAAACTGCTCCTTTGACATACTATTGTAATAGTCATGCGCCCTCTCCTGAAAGACCATTAATATTCACCAAATAAACCATAATGTACCGCAGTAACGCCTAAAAGAGAATAATGGGAAGTAGAAGACTGGTGTTAACAACAAACAAGGGAATCCATATGCACAACTCAATAATAAGTGAAAATTTGCACCACATCACATATGTCAAGATAAGTCATAAGAAAGTGAGAGTTGTGCATCAGTAGACGAAATTTTTTTGTGAGGTCTCTCTCTCTCTCTCTCTCTCTTTGATGAATTAATTTATGAAGATAATATGCTAACAAAATGCTCTAAAGGTGTTGCAGCAAGACATGACCTTAAAAAGACATAGGATTAGAGATTTGACAAATAGTGGCCAGATAAAGTGATAGATAATTAGTCACCTTTTCCAGAGAGAGAGCACGACCAAGGTCCAGCTTCAACCCATCATTGATGATAGATTTATATCTCAAAACCATATCTTGATTATTTTTCATAATGTTCTCTGCTACTTCACGAGCTTTATTTAGCAATTCACCTTCTTCAACAACATGGGTGACAAGGCCCCACTTCTCAGCCTGCTCTGCAGTAATTGGCATGGCTGTCAGAGATACTTCCCGAGCCCTGTTAGGTCCAACAATGCGTGCAAGCTTCTGAGATAGGCCCCATGACGGGAATACTGAAAACCTGCAAAAACAATTCCCATAAAGTCAATTATATCCCTGTCCTTGGAAAAGGGGTACAAGGCATTATGTAATTCAAAATCGTAGAATTCAGCAATAATTGAGAAAACAATGTTGGTGCATAATTTGATATCCTGATGCATGGTGGGTTCACAGGGTGTCAAAGTCTGATCCAAGGCCAAAATCTTCTCCTCATAGAGTTGAGATGGAGCATTGGAGATGGGAAAGACATCAGTATATGGACAGATCCATACATGCCTGACCTGCCCAGATTTTGAATATAATCTAGCCAGCCTACACAGGCAAAAGAATTTCTAGTGGCTGATCTATTTTGCCAGGGCAGCAAACAGTGGAAGAGGGGGAAGCTTCAAGCTCTCTTTACTCCTCAGGAAGTTGAGGCAATTGAAGCGCTACAGCTAAGCCACCGAGACGCACCTGATCAGCTCATATGGCTCCATGAAAGGACTGGCCACTACACAGTCAAATCTGGATACCATTTCATGGTTGGCAAAAGGAATCAACAAGCAACTACAGCTGAGGGCTTGTGGACACCAAACAGCAAGGCATGGAAAAGAATTTGGGGCTTGATTGTGCAGCCAAAAATAAAACTCTCTCATGTGAAGAACCATGAGAGGATCACTTTCAACACAAGAAAATTTGAGGAGGAGGAGACTGGCACAAAGGGGCACCTGTCCAATCTGTGAAAGAGAAGTGGAGATTGTGGAGTCCCCATTATTCTTTTGTGAACATGTGAAATTAACTTGGTTTGCATGGTCTTTGGGTTATCAGCCATCCCAAGTGGGCTTTCCATCCTTTCAGTAGTGGTGGGAGCATAAGGCATTCTATTGGCCCACTAGGTTCCTTGTCACTCCTTGAAGAGATTGCAATTACATTTTGGAATATTTGGAAAATGAGAAGTGAAGTGAGCATTGAGCAGGGCAAAGCAGATCCTCGACTGACATTGAGACAGATTATGTATGATCAAGCAGAGCTGCAGGCCCTGTTGAGTGCTAATTCTACAGAGGTATCAAGTTTACAACCAAGAGGGGTCCAATGGTTAGCACCAAATCAAGGACGTCTCAAAATTAACAGGGATGCCTCTTTTGAAGCACGAAGCAAGATCGCTAGACTTGCAATAGTCTGTCAAAATATGGCTGGTCAGAGGAGGGATGGCAGGGTACCGTGTCTTACACTTGCCTGTGCTCTGGTGACTGAAGCCTATGCTCTAAGGGAAGCAGTCTATAAGGAAACAAAACTGCCTTTGAACGTCACATTAAACACAGACTCAAAAATGGTGTACAAGACAGTGAAAGTAAGTCCTCTGGAATGCCCGTGGGAGATCAGAACCATTATACGATGCATCAAGCAAATTCTTGCCTCACTACAGCATGTAAACTGCAATTGAATTATTTAGCAGGCTAATGTAGCGGCTGATTGAATAGCCAAGCAGGGAACAACAAGATCTTGTCCCCCAGACTGGGTAACCCCTCTCGACTACTTTTTAATGACTCAAGGCGGTAATGGAATTAAGCTTTTAACGTTCAAAGAAAAAATAAGGAAAAAAAAAAAAAGCAATCATTGAGAAAGCATTGCCCACACTAGGGATGATCACTTTCAGGCAATTATCGACATTGAAGCTCATTAACACGGTATAATATATTGCATTGCGGCCCAAAAATTGTGTTCCTCAACCTCAATTTCAACTAAAATGAGTAACTGCCTACACTCATAATTTTATTTTTCTTTCAAAGAAGAAAAAATGTCTTGTCGCTTCAAATGCCCAAAAAATTGTCCCAAATGGATCTTATGATTCGATCAGAATCCGACTATTCGCACATAGTCACCCAAATTATCAATAATAATAATAATAAGCAAGAAAATATTGCCCTTGTATATAAGCAGCAGGCACAGAAACACATAGTATGGGTATCCAAAAATTTGGCACCTTTAGCGGCAACCAGCACATCACAAGCAAGCGCGATCTCGAAGCCGGCAGTGGCCGCGAACCCGTTAATCGCTCCGATTATGGGCTGCTTGCACAGCTCCATCTGCACAATCGGGTCGGCCTCCGCGTCCTTCACGTCCCCTTTAAACACCTCCTCGGCGGCCGTCAGATCGACGCCAGAGCAGAAGGCCCGACCCGATCCAGTTAGAATGATGACCTTGACGGAGTTGTCCTGGCCCAGGGCATTAAAAACCTGAGCCAGGCGTGTCATCATGGGTTTGGACAGGGAGTTGAGGGATTTGGGACGGTTGATCGCGATCGTCGCCACACCGTTTTGCTCCCGGTTTACGACGATGAGGTTTTGGGCCCTGCTTTGCTTCATTTCTCTTTTGTTTTCCCTTCTTTTCCCCCCTGTTCAAGAGACTAGAGATCTAATAGCCTTTTCGGCGGCAAACTGGCGATCTTCATTCTTTGCATCAAGGCTTGTTGCAGGAATACTATTTTGGAGGACGCATGAATTTCCGCCACTTTCCCACCACTCTTCTGTCTGCCAGATAGATACAAATTTATTCAGCACAAAATAATAGACACAATCAATACAATTAATAAAATAATAAACATTAATGATGATTTAATAAGAAAGAGAAAAAAAAAGTAAATTAATTGTTTAATTTTATTAATTAGATTCAAACTCCCTTCGTGATTTTGATGTATTTTATGAGTTTAGTTGTGTAACAATGTAATAATAATTATAAAAAAAAAAACCTGTGAAATATATAGACTTTATTTATCCACTTATTTATTACTTTATTATTTTATTTATTTATTTATTATTTATCAGCCGTTAATCGTTATATCTTTTATGATCATAAGTATTAAGTTATTTATAAGCCTCGTGGGAAACTCGTTGTTTGTTGCATTGTTTTTCGCGTTTGACAACTTACCAATGAATTTAGAGAAAACAACTCAAATAAAATTTTAAAACCGTCGGCTGTCTATAATCAATTCGCGATGAATGTGTCGGTCTGGACGATTTAGAAAGATCATTGTTTAGTTGTGAATTAAAATTTTGGGGAACAGTCAAAAACAACTTAAATGCCAAATTTCTGTTCGAACCGCCAAGTCAACATGCCTACGCCTCTTGGTCAAATGTCAATGGATGTGATGTGGCCGGGGCGCTACTTTTCTTTCCCGTGATTGCTTCTTGCAGGGAAGTGTTTGGCTGCCAAAGTTTTCCACTGCAATCGAGGGAAAACAAGAAAAATTGCACTATTGCAATAATTAAGTTCGGTACTTTTTGTAATCAATTTTCTACTCAGGTGTAGGCTAACAAGGCATTTGATATTTTTTTTTTTTTCCACCGTCTCTTTTCATGCTTTCAAAATGAGCACAAGCAATTACCAAGCAATCGGCAGCTATCCTATAAGAGTGCTTTATTTTGTGCAATAACAATACATATTGTAGAATTACAATTGCTCAACAGTAAATTTCATGGCAATTTTCTGCTTGAAAGATTCCTTGGTTGCTCCCTTGAGGTTAATATCAATCCATAACAAGTTGACGAATGTTTATTGGTGTAGTATCATTAGAGTCCCCATCCAAGAGACGTTTTGCTATGATCACATTAGCAGCATCAGAAGGATGGTATGGATCCCAGAAGACATATTTGGATCTGTCGTAGCAAACTTTTGATGGAGGGCCGCAAGGCATTAGCTCCCCAAATTTCCCCGCCAAATGGCAGCAAGAAGCATCTGCATTCTCAAAACCTGTTACAAAATGGAAAGCATCTGTTTTAAGCAGCAGGTCACAATTTCACGAACATGTACAACTACCAAGCATGTTAGAGGTGAAATTTCTTTGCTTGTCAGCAGTCAGACCATATAATCTGTAATCTTGCAGTATGTCATCTACAATGCCATAAACATCAGCATAAACCAACTTTGACCCTTCCAGGTTTGTTCTGAGCTCTGCTACGAGGCTTCTCAACTCTTTATTGTATAACTGGGCTAATTGATTTGGAAGACTAACACAATTGTCTCCTGCAGCTGGATTTGTATCTCTCTCGTATGGTATGCAGCCAATTGGACCCACATTTGCCACTACTATCTTTCTGGCACCCAAATTGTAGAGATTCTACAGTAATGAAGGTAACCTCGTTTTAGGTTTCCAATTTAATCAAATACAAGAGGAAAGAATGAGTGGCAAAAGGCCATTCTTTTTTTTTTTTTTTTTTTTACCTAAGTTGTTGTCGAAATCTTGCAATCATGGCGCCCACAAACACTTCTTGAGGTACCAGCTTTTGCTCGGCTGTTGAGATTACTGGTGTCAAATAGTTATTGATAAAATCATTTGAGCCAATTGTTACTGAGAAGAGGGCACTTTGAAGCAAATTCAGGGCTGCTGAAGTTCCAATGCTTACAATTATGCCTTGTCTGGTGTTTGCAAAGTTATCAATCTGTGCATCCAAGTTTATTCTCCCACCCTGGGGATTTATATACGGACATTATCGAATAAAATAATGTTCAATTTTAATTGCTAAACAAATCTAATAATTTCACAGATTCGTGGAATAGCGGAATTGATATTCTAATTACCGAAGTATGGAGCTTACAAAAATTTTTCCAGTGTGATTAAGAATCCCCCCTCCACCAGAAGCATAATTGACACCTTGCAGGACAACAGATCCCACTGTTGTGGGAGCCAAGTAAGGAGAAGTGAAATCCCTTAAGCCCAATTCTTGACCTGGAAAGACAGAATTCTGATGTTGGAAAGCAACACAATATTTCTAATTGCATTAACATTGATCCCTCCACGGGTCAGTGCCAACTCAAATGTAATTATTGTACTTTTTTCTAGGTAGGAGTGACAGAAAGTGAACTTACCTACGATGTCAACAATTGTTCTGCCATTAGTATATCGTCCGGTTTGCTTTCCAAAATCAATTCCATTGGGCATATAATTGGCCTTTGATAGTGAAGCTATGTAGTTGTTGTTACCAGCATCAACCAGAGAGTTACCGAACACAAAGCTAGCAGGAAGATTTTTTGCAATGCCAATCCCCGATAATGCCAACATCACTAGAACTTCAACTACGACCCCACAAGTTCCTCTTCTGTTCCAGAGGATACCCATTATAGAAACTCTAGAGAAAAGGGGGTAAATTTATGCAGTACTACTGTTCAACTATTGAGAGACCTTTTTCATATCAAAAGAGCTAAGGTGATTACAGAAGGGAGGCCTGCCCAACTTACTTCAGCTGTCCCCCCTTCCATGATGCTACAATAGGTAACAAATTGTCGCTTGAGAGGTGATGCTGCCTCGCTCCATCTCGTTCAAATGCCGATTTATTTCCTGTTCCTCTGATTCCTTGAAATCTTGATTGGTCTTCTAAAATAGTCCTGAGTTCATCCGTCACCCCCTCACATCCGTACAAGCATAAGGAATTGACCAAAAAAAAAAAAAAAACTCTGCTTCATGTATAGTTGTGGAGGACATGTACAAGTCGCTAATTAACTAAAATTAACGAAAACGTATTTTTTTTTTTATTAAAATGCTTTTTTTTTCTTTTTAGTTGGAGTCGTCTTACTTAAATTTTAAATTTAGTAGTTATCTGACTAAAACTTTATAATTAGGTCAACACCATAAAGCAAATCCAATAAAAACTAACAGCCTGTTTGGTTGGTGTAGAAGTCATGAGAAAAAAATGTTAAAAAGTTAACTTTACCAGGTCAGGAAAAATTGATAGGAAAATCCCTCACCACATCAAATCAGTGAGATCGTGTGAAAAATTTTACGGAGTTGCTTTTTGTGGACAAAATTGTCCTCACATAATAACAATTTTTTTTTCATTAAATAATTTATTTATGGGAGCCAAAAACACAAATTTATAAACACAACTTTTGTTCATCTGTGTCTTCTTATGGTATCTAAACCGAAAAATAATCCTTTTACTCTCTTTTTTTTTTTTTCCTTTTCTTTTCCTTATCTAATTTATCCAAACACATGTGAGGATGACCTTTTTTTTTTTAAATTATAATTTCTTTCTCATTATTTTTTGCTAAGATTTTTTTTTTAACAGAAATCTATAAATAAACATAGTGTAAGTCTGACCGTGAGCAACGTCAGCCCATCTAGATGTGAAATTAGGTTGATCGGACTACTCCATTCAGATCACTTCTCAAAGATAGTGGCATTCTCAGATATAGACTTGGGCAAGTCAATCGAAAAGAAAAAAAAAAATTACATCTTAAATTTAAGATATACTTATTTTTACATTATAATTTTTTTAAATTTATAAAAAATACTAATAATTACAAGTAATAACCAAAAACACTTTTTATGAACTTTTTATTAATAAAAATTACTCTCCAATCCTTTTTTATTCACCGTCATAATGAGAGGCAACGGCCCCGCAACGATAAGAGTCATCAAATCGAAGTCCTCCACCACCATTTTCACCTTCTATCGTTCGTAGAGAGAGATATGAGTGGGGAAGAGAAAAAAGCTGCTCAATACTTCTTCAAGAATCCTGTTCTTCGTCATTTAACAGTTTCTTTTTGAAAAGAAAATTGTCAGTGCATTACCATCCATATAAAAAAAGGAGTTCACAGATAGTTACAAACTCTTCTTGTTAATTGATATTTGATTGTTAGCATTTAGCCATATGTTAGTGACCTTTTAATTTGTTGATGAACATGTTATAAGGTTAATACTTAAAGATTCTATATAGTCATAGCACACTCCTTATGGATAAAAAAAATAAAAATAAAAATAAAGGTGTTGATCAAAATGTAATTTGTGTTTTAAATTTCATCTCAAAAAAAAAAAAAAAACAAGTGTTTTAAATTTAGTGTGGCAGAGAAAAGGTACACATGTTCCCAAGAGTAAGCCTTAAAATTTCATGAGAGGGAATGGGACAGGAAAAACATTCATTGTCTGATCTCGGAGCTCTGCCAATGGTGTGGAATCTGTCAAATTCAAAGTTGAAGCTCCCCATTTCATTGCTTTTGGTATCAGCTTCGAGGTAATGTTATTTTCCCCTACTGCCGTAATCGTTTTCTAACATCTAGATGAGCTCAAAAGTCAGATGTGCCGCTCGTAGCTTCAAGCTTCTAGTATTATTGATTGTAACTCACTAAACACAAAGCAATAGCAATTTTTGGAGCAAACGTTCCATTTTGCGACTGTTCCTGAAGAGAGACCAATATATCTATGCCAATTTTTTTTTATTTCATTCCATATAAATTAAATTGACTATGGCATCCAGAAAGCTGCCAACATTGCTGTAAAATGTTTATTATTTTCAATGAAATGACGTGTTCAAGTGCTTCCTTTATTTTCGTTACATTCTAGTACAATTGAGTAGAGATAGAATAATATCATATAGCCATCAAATGAACAAAAATCTCCAAGACACTTGATATAACCTTAAGCAATGTTTATATATATATATTCTGGAAAATAAAAGGCTTAGTCTGGAAAATTGATTCATGTTGTGTCCAAAATTTACAATAATTAGAATATATTAAAGTGAACAATGGAATTCTCAAGTCTGACATGTCACTCTTTTTATGGGGGTTCATTGCAGAATGAGGCTCCCAATGGAGTTGCTTTTACATCACAGAACCAATCTGTAGCAGGCAGACAAGGCTGCTTTCTACCACTGTGCATTCTATAGCACCCACAATACTCTATTTGATTACAATGGCAGGCATTATTATGATCATTGCTACATACAGGGCGTAATTGACTTCATCTTTGGCCGTGCATGGTCTATTTTCCAAGTAGGTGCTAAACTGGCTTCATTTTTGAATTGGATCATAAACGAATTTAAACCACAGGGAAATAAGAATCCCGCTTCAAATGCTGATGCAGGGCCGCGAGATCTTTGTGATTTATGACATGAGGGGGGAGATCTCTAGATCAATCACAGCACATAATAGGGAAAGGAAATGAAAATGACAGCGGGTTTGTTTTTGTCAAAAGGGAAGGTTTATGGGGTTGGCGCTGATTATCTGGGAAGATCCAAAGGTGCCTATTCCAGGGTGGCTTTTGCAGAGACCTGTCTTTCCAAGACCATTGTCCCTGCAGGCTAGACTAACAGGAGTTATGATGTAGTGCAGAGTAAGAAATCTTAATTTTCCTTGGCTATTTATGTGCATTTACTAAATCAACAATCGTTGTAGAATGCTTTCTAGTGCCTATTCATACCTTAGGGCCCTTTTTTTTTTTTTTTTTCTTGGATTGGAACATCAATCTTTTCCAGGTCTACGACTGCTACGGACCAGGAGCAGATACAGAAAATCGGGCTCTTTTATCTGAACAACTTACTGAAGAAGAAGCTGAACCATTAATGTCCATCAATTTCATCCACGGCAAGGAATGGCTACTAATTTGGCTATGAACTTACTCATTTGCAAGTGGTGAACGCCGCTAGACCTATTAGTATGTCCGGGTAATTACTGTTTTGCCAGTCTTGAGAACGTGAAGCAAACCTGCTTGAAGCCTCTAGGTCTCTGCTTCTATGAACGCGTACAATGCTGCAATCATTGTGTTCAAATTTGTGTACTAACCCAATGGACGACTATTTGTATCCTGTTTTCCTGGTGCTCTGAACTACCAAGGTTTGAGCTAGGAATTCTTCAAGCATCTTCCTTATGAAAGTTTCTGCAATCCTCTTTTTATGATATCCTGAACTTTTATGATATCCTCTTTGTATCCTATTTGTAATGCAGAATGTCGATGTAATTAAAGAATATGGCTCAGGGTTCAAGCCTGAAGGCCCCAACCCGAGCTATCCACACGACAGCTTCATCCTCGCATACAGTGTGCTTAAACTTGAGAAAATATTGAATGCAAAGACTCTCGACCCTCGTTACTTTCATTGGTTGGTTTACAATCCTCAATTGTGTTCCAATTCTCAAATATTTCTTGCATATGATGATCTTCATTCTTTTCTTACATTTGTTTTAAATCTAATTTTTGAAGATTCTCTCTTCGTTGCGATTAACAGCGTATCAGTCTGACGGTTCCCGGAATCAAATGCATATTCCAAAGAAAGAGAAATACTTAAATTTACGCATGAATGTAAAATAGCAAGGCAATGCTGCCTTGGGCTTTTATTCTCGTAATATTTAGGGAGCTCGAAAACTATAGTAGTCAACGTTAGCTTTCGATAATTAACTTTTGAATTAAGGATGACCGCCAAATCCTCCACCGGAGCCACCACCAACGCCCCCTCCACCACCTTTACCACCTCCAAATCCACCACCTGCACCGCCTCCAATGCCACCACCAGCACCTCCACCTAGTCCTCCCCCAGTGCCACCACCAATTCCCTTACCAATGCCGCCACCTCCACCACCCCCACCACCAATTCCTCCACCAGAACCACCGCCAACGCCTACTCCACCACCTTTACCACCTCCAAGCCCACCACCAGCACCGCCGCCAGCTCCCCAACCTTTGCCTCCTCCAACGCCTCCACCGGCACCGCCACCGATTCCTCCTCCAGAACCCCCACCAACTCCTACTCCACCACCTTTACCACCTCCCAATCCACCACCTGCACCGCCACCAATTCCTCCTCCAGAACCACCACCAACTCCCACTCCACCACCTTTACCACCTCCAAATCCCCCGCCTGAATCGCCACCAATTCCTCCCCCGGCACCACCACCTCCACCAATTCCTCCTCCAAGGCCACCTCCTCCACCAAGACCCCCTCCAGGTCCACCACCAACACCAATGCCTCCACCGCCACCACCTAAACCACTCAGTCCAACTTCAGAAACCTCATCTTTCTGCATTATCCGACATTCTGCCAGACCCAGCACTAGCACAACCATCACAGCTAGGACTCCAGCATACTTGTGAAATTTCTCCATCTTTTTTTTCAAAGGAAAGCTTGCTTACTTTGCGAGGAGAATGCCATTAGTTGGGGACCTTATTTATAGTGTTACTTGCGGAGAAAGCATTAAATGACATGGAGTCAAATCATTTTATCTTTCAATCTTCTGTGAACTATGCATGGCTGTGGCAATGTCCACCTGTAACAATCTTTGCCGAATGCAATCCCAAAATTCAACTTACTTCTGCAGGGCACGTTACTTTGCCGGTGAATTGATTAAGATGCGGTCCCCCACGTCTCAACTAACCAGAAGGCCCTCCCACCGTCTCTGTTTCCAATTAATTTAGCATTTGCTTGGCGCTGGAGAGATGTGTACATTTCTAAGTGCAGCCGTCTGGTCATAGTTATTGATACACATAATTAAAAGTCCAAACAATTTTATCATATGATGGCTTTGCTGTATGGGACCATTTGCTCAGCTATTGTGTAAGAAAATGTCATAAAATCAGCGGAGGAAAATATATCATGTACCAGGAGTATGAATTCCTGGATTTCCCTTTTGATCTTTGGGCCTTTTCTCCCCCAACCCCGTAACCTCCAAAGAAAAGGTGCAGAAAAACATGTGGTAGAGGGGCTTAAAAAAATTAATGCTTGTCGACTGTGGGTTGTAACTTGCAATCACACCCATTGTCGCAGATTACATCATCTTTTTGCATAGGATTGATTGTAGCAGGCCAAAGGGAAGGCAGAAGTCGCACTGTTGCCATGTTGGGTCTAGTGAAACTAGGTTTCGGAACTTCAAATAACTTAATAATGACACTGCAAATCCAGCTAAGCCGCACCCCCTTTTCATCCTCTTCGGCTCTCTGGGCGTCCTTGGCCGGCAGAAAGTTTGTCAACAACTGGAAACTGCTATTCATTCAAATAGAAACCATTTTAATTTTCTTTCATTTGTCGACAAAGATGCAGTTAAAAAGCATTAACATTCTCAACAACCCAGATTGAAATCGCGTCTGGATCATTAATGCCGAATGCAAATCGGTTCAGCAAAATGTCCTTCTTGGTTACGTTTTCGAGAAAAGCTTTCCCCCTCTCTCTCTATCTCTCTCTCTCTCTCTCTGTTTTTTTTTTTTTTAAATTTGTCCGAAGGGGAAGGTCATATAATTACATTCTCTTTAAAATATGATCCAGTTGTTTCAGGTTCGACAAATCTATGGGCTGCGAGGTGGAACAGTCAGAAAGAAGCAGGTGTTTATTCGTAACATTAGGCCCATTCAACGTAACTAAATATCATATGCGGGCCCTGTTCAGGTCCATTAAATAATAGATACATTTGTGCAATTTGAGCTCATAATTGGGCCACCATAGTCTTTTCACGGATCATTTTACTGGCCAGGCCACTGGCGGGCGTGTTTTTTCCTGGCTCCAGCCAGAGAGGAACTGAGGGAAACTTAATAATAATAAATAAATAAACAAACAGTGCTGAAGGGCTTTGGTTGTGATAAGAAATCGCAAATTGGCAATTAATCAGAGATTAGCAAAGAAAAATGGAGGGTGGGGAGAAGCACGAGTGGAGAGAGCTCGACTAGTATCAATTTTTTGAAAGAATTCCAATGATTTAGCATTTGAATTTTAATTTTAATTTCTTGTTGGTATAAATTTTTGAATAAATGAAATAAATTCATTTATTATTTTTTTAAAGTGAAAGAACGAATTTTATTGAATTTTGCTCTTTTAAAAGTTACGTTACCAAACAAAGAATTTACATTTTCAATGATTCCAAGCAGGCATACATAGAGAACTTGCAACAACAGGGCAAAGCACTTGATGTGCTTTACTGACTGTGTGTGTCAAAGATTTTGAGCTCGATCTCACCCGCGTTCAAAGCGCTTCTTCTCTTTCCCTTTTACCACGTAAAGTGTCTTATCATAGTTGATAAATTTTTTTTTGATGTTACTTCTAGAAATTTAAATTAAAAACGACCTATGCTTGAGAACTTTACGAAAGGATATGGTTACTTTATAGTAGTGTTAAAAATACAATATATGATCTATATTTTAATTTTTATTTAATAATTTTAATTTTTAAATAAAATAATTTTTTGACATGATATTAATTTAAATTATAAATTAAATTAATTCTTATTTAACAATAAACTTTGATAATCATGATATATGATTTGCATGTTGTTTTCGAACAATTTCAAACTAAATTAGAAAATAAATCATAATACTATTTGTTAATAACATTTGAATATATTTTAAATTTATATAAATAATATTTTTTATATTAAGAACATATAATTATGCATTATGAGATTATAAATTTCATTATATCGAAATATAATTTTAGTTTCTTTCTTTTAGTATACTACAAAATCTTAAATTAATCAAACCAATCCATAAATTTATGGTTTCATTTTATGCAAAAGTCTTCAAACTACAATTTATTTGTTTGATTTGAAATGTCCTCTAAATTCCATAAAACCAAATTGCGAACACTCCCATTAATAACTTTGTTATACCCCGAAACCTATTAAGCCATTCAAATAAACCAAACACGTTGTAAAAAAAACGTGAGTATTTTGGTGCAAACACTTGAGATGGCTAGCAGGACCCCATTCCCACGAACCAAGATGATAGTTAGCGGGGCATATTATATTCATCAAAAATTTAAAAAAAAAAAAAAAAAAAACAGAGGGAGAGAGAGAGAGAGAGAGAGAGAGAGAGAGAGAGAGAGAGAGAGAGAGATTTATAAGCTGCACTTTTAATTTTCCCATTTGTAACGGCGTCTTTGGATGGGACAATGATCGAAGTGGTGCCAAGCAACACTTTAAGCTGAATATGGGCCGAATGATTCTGTTGCTGAACGAGTCCATGGTCTGAGACCTCATACCTGTTATCTAAAACGTGAGGCCCATCTTAATAATCTAATTATTGGGCTCTGACGGTTGGACCTTGCTCTTAGAACAGTGACTCCGGCTATTATTTTTTGAATATTTTATTAATAAAAGTACTCATTTCAATAAAAATAATATTTTTATAATAAATTAATTTTTTAAAATATAATTTTTATCATTACTCTTATTTCTGTCGCGTTTTAACTTTGTACCGCGTTTCACTTTGCAAGACGTATCGCTACTCAAGAGACCAAAAAACAAATTCTAGGAAGACAAAAGGAGGAAATTTTGTTTATAAAGTAAATAAAGGAAAGAAAGAAATGAATAAAATAAGTAAAAAGGAAAAAAAAAAAAAAAACACTAAAACACCCGCGCAAGTGAAGGATCGTTATCAATGAGCTACTAGGGTTTTGGTCGTGTCAATTAGATTGTAAATTGAGAATCAATCAGATATTGGAAACGAAAAATGGAAGGCGGAGATGGAGGAGGAGGAGGAGGCGGAGGAGGAGAAGGAGGAGGAGGAGTGGAGAGGGTGGTCGACTCAAAGGACTTACAGCAACAAAGCAAAGCACTGGATAAGCTCACCGACCGTGTCGAAGATCGCCAGCTTGATTCCACCCGGGTTCAAGAGGTTTTCGTCTTTCCTCTTCACTCTGTAGATTAATTGCTATTTCTTATTTTATTTTTACCATTTCAAAGGAATCGTATCGTTGTTAAAAATTTTAACTTTTCTCTCTCTCCTTTTTTTTTTTTTTGGTGCGCGTACGTGTTGTTTAATGCGGATAGGCTATGGCTTCAATTGCTGCATCTGCTGAGGCTGACTGGAATGCTATGAGAATGAGGTGCCAATGCTATTTCTTTTTTCTCTCTCTCTCTCTCTCTCTCTTTTATTTTATTTTATTTCTGTTAATAATTATGTTTTGGTGTTTTAAGAAATTGTATTAGCCTCATTGAGAAAAGTATGTTTTAGTTTAACTTCTGAGTCTGTTAATACGATAATTTTCAGTTAGGAGATTATGCTATTCTACATCATTTTTTTCTTCTTTTTGTTTCTGTTGTGGCTAACGGTGTTTATTGTTTGTAATGTGACCAGTGAAATTCATGTTGCTGATATACTTAATTTAGTCTAAGTGACATTTACGACGTTGCATCTGTTGTGTGTATCTCCACTGCAACGATTCTAAGTCTTGTGAGTTGAGAATAGGGTTTCATATTATTTGATTCCTGCCAAAGAATTTGGACTTGTTAGCTATTCTATTTGCAGTAAGAATTCATCGCATATTCTGCATTTAGGCTCTTTGAAAAAATGTCCATGTAAAAGGTATGAAATTCTTGTTGTTACAAGTTGGCAATTTACTCCTGTTGTTCAAGTGGAATTTGCTCTATTTGGTGTAAGAATTAAGTCTATCTTCAGGAGATTTTGGCCAAACAAAAATGAACTGCTAGATATGTTTATTGATACATTTCATTTGCATTCCTGTTTTTAGACCGTGTGTTTAGTAGCAGTTATTTGAAAAATTACATAAACAATGTGATCCCAAATTGGCTAAATAACATGCATTCAAGCAATGAGGGGTTACCAACTTACCATGGAGCAAACTTGAATATTCCAAAAGATCCTTGTTGAGCTGTTTTATATATCTTGAATCTCTTGGTATGCATCTTGAAATGCCTTCATAAAATTGTATGCCTAGATACAAATTCAAAACCATGTACTTGTACTTGAAGTTGATGAAAGATATTTTCTGCAGCACAAATACATCAATGCATTATTCCCCCTCTCATGGATTATCTCCATTTTTCTTTTACTTTGGTTTTGGATTCTGTGATGCTTAGATTTCTCAAGCAAATGCATACTTATTGTCCCCTACAGGGAGAAAGAATTGGCTGCTGTTAAGATCAATACAGCTGATGTTGACATAATTGCAAATGAATTAGAGGTAACTTTTCTGGTACTCTTGAACCTATGTTGATGATGCATCTGCCAATTGCTTTTAAAAATCACATGTGATGTTGATATCAGTTAGATAAGAAAGTGGCAGAGAGAACCTTACGGGAGCACAAAGGTGATGCAGTTGCCGCAATTCGATATCTTCTTCGTTAGAAAATGAGTGGAAGAAACTTTTGTTGCGGGTTTGGATAGAAGGTAAATTCTTTTGGTCAATGTATGTGGAAGTTCAGCCATAATACTACCCACTAACATTTTGGAACTAGACTATTCACTCAACTGGCTTGTGTGCTTACTGAAAATTTTTCTTGCACCATACATATGCTGTGTTGGTTATCATCCGTAGGATTGATATGTTCATTCCAATTGGTTTACACATTTTTTTGAACTGTGCATGCTTCAAAGAAAGACGTAGCTATGACATGCGAGTAGTGCTTATCGCTAATTCGTGGATGAAAGGATTTCACTTGGTTTTTCTTGACTAGTTGGTGAACGTGCAACCTGCACCAATCTTACACGGTTGCGAGGGATGCTCTATGTCACTTTATGAGTAACACACGGGCGAGTGACAGAAATGTGTGACATCACGTATCATTGAATGTTTAATGCCGCCCCAAGAGAGCGCTGTGGGAACTTCCAGGTTGGCTCGAAACTATCGATGCCACCAACATCCCATGTGACAACCGCAACTAGGATGATAGAAGTCTCAAAAGGATATGCCCCAGCCCAGCTCAAATAGCGACCTAACATATGAAATCCTAAACTCTTGGATGTGATACAAATTATATATCTAGACACGAAATAAAAGTTTTATAGGGCAACACAACAATAATTTACCTCAAACAAATCAAATATAAACCATAAGTTGCACGTTTTATGGGAGATTATTCAAAGTTGTGGCGTTAACATGTCTGCGAAATACGGTTACCCAAAGGGCACTAAAATCTCTAGTGTTAAATAAAGGAGGAATTTTTTTTTCCCTCTATGTCTATCAATTTAAACACGTGTCATCTCTGTACAACTCCACCTGGTGGTCCTTAAACATCCCATGCGTAATGACAAATGGGTTACACTAACCCAATAAAATATTTCCAATTGACATAGCACTACCGATGGCCTTTGAAGATTTTCATGATGTAACCAAATAAACAAGCGTCAAAAAACAAATCAACGTCAAACTTGGCAGCTCACATGGACGCCAACTACTCCAATTTCTTTTTGCACATTTCCTTGTCTGCATGCTGTGAGCTTTTCGCTGTCTACCAATACCACATCTTTTGGTGCCAATCTTACTGCAATTACAGTAACCATTGGCACTCGGCAGCAAAATTTATGCAAAAATAAAAATGATTGCTTTATGAGCACTTTGACAAATCAAACAGCACAAACGAATTTGGTTTATAATTCCCTTTGACCGCTTTCTCCAGCTGCAGAACGTGATGCCTGGAATTGAATGTTGTATTGTCTTTGAAGATCTCGCAGCTTTTCCAGCAATTCCTGGAAGCTTGGACGGCACTGTGGATCACTGGTTTGAACAAAAATTCAAAGACTTGTAAGTTAGCCAGTATTATCAGAAATTAAAAAAGAGGGCATACATATAATCACAAAAGGACTTGACAGAACTCGCAAGTACTCTCATGTCTTGGTCAAACTTATGCAGTTGGAATTGCCAGATAAGCTGACGTCATCTCTGAATGATCATGAACTTATATCTCCATGGCAAAAGTCAACCTAAGCTAGTGACCTCAGCTTTACAACTATTATATATGCAGGTCATGTAAGACATCCACAACCCGTGCCATAGGATCATAATTTAACTCTTGTGAATTGGTTAGATGACTCATCCTTTTGGATCCATCTGAGTTCATAACCCTATTTTATTTGCATACACATTTATTATCATTTATGCCCCAGCAGGCTGTTGTCAACTATAAGATTAAAGAATAAGATAGAAGAAGAATAAGAATATCCAATACTATCACCACCCAACAATTGGATGGCATGTCCAAATACTACTGCAGAAATTGTTAGAATAAGTAGAATTACAAATTTCACAATAGTGGATGTCTAATAAGGAACCTATTCAACTAATTAAGCACATCTTGCCATGGCTCAGTTTCTTAGCACCAAAGGAAACTTTAATTTTGTAACTCTTGAAGACAAAACTAAAAGCATGCAGCTAATTTTAAGAAAATAAGCACCTGTGCCAGCAACTCTCAATTATAGAGGCCCACTGTGGATCCACATCCTCTGGAATCTCCAATCTTTGGTTCATGAACCCCACGGCTCCAATCACCTGCAAGTTCACCAGAAAAGTTGTTATTTATTACACATGGCTATGCAATATAAAATGCTGTGTCTCTTATGGGTCATATGGAAGTTCAATTTGGGGCATCCATTATAGTTTGTGCCAGCATTGCAATGCACTTTTAGAAACTGAAGACATCTTCAACTATTTCTTGGTTTTTCCTTGTACATAAAAAAATTACAATAAAATTGTCAAATGAGATTCAGATTTTTTTCCCCCTACAAATCTGTCAATTACAATCCCTACCTGCATTGAGTTTAGATTATCCCAAGGGATCTTCTCAGTGGCAATCTCCCACAGGATCACTCCAAAGCTGTATATGTCAGATCTAAATAAACCCAAACATTCAGAATAGAAATGCAGTCTTACTCCAATGCCAGGAAGAAACTTGAAACACAGATACAGAGTTCAATAATTTCCCAACACAAAGAGTAGAACATACTTCTCATCCGATCGTTCATTACGGAGAATTTCTGGTGCCATCCATTGAGGCTACAAAACAGGAATGGAGCACACTTAGAACTTGACCTTTAGTTGTTAAGCATACTTCCATGAAAAAATTTACATAAAAGGACTGGTAAAATTCATTGGTACTGTATTAACATACTGTCCCCTTTCCAGTCTTGGTTGTGAGATAAGTTTCATGCTTCAAACGTGACAGACCAAAATCGCCAACCTGTTCAGACAAATTTTATGCCTACCAGTAAATTAAGCAGAGCTAGGCATCCTAGACATCCCAGAGCAAAGAAGTTAAAAATGGACAACAAAACAGAAACTGGTGGAAATAAAATATGAATGTTGCATGACAGACCTTTACAGTCCAGTTTTTATCAACTAGAAGGTTTGAAGACTTCAAATCACGATGAATGATTGGTGGATTGCTATGATGAAGATAATTCATTCCTCGTGCCTGTAAAGTGGGGAAACATTAAAATAACCTAACCTAGAAGTTAAAGGAACTTTGAGAAACAGATGCAGGGTCATGCAAAAACTGCAAATCTACATGCGAATGCTGTTCACCATGGTACAAGACAACGCTTCTCCAAAATTCAAGTGATACTCACTACATCCAGTGCCATATGGACACGCCGCCTCCAATCTAGTTTGGTTGCATTCCTCTGTAGCAAACGAAACAGACTTCCACTGCATCAATAAGGAAAAATGATACAAATCAGCCTAATAGATAGACTACAACATTTTTTGAATTCCATGCTAAATCAACCATTGTGCCCTAAAAATGATTGACTATTCTTTTGCAAGTGGGAAAAAGTACAATAACAATAACAATAACAACAATGAAAAATTGGCAGACTTACAAAAGGGAGATCAAAATTACCGTGGGAGGAACTCTGTAACAATGCAGAGATGCTGAGGAGAAGTAACAGCACCCATGAAGAGCAAAACATTCGGGTGTCGGAGTCTCTTCATAAGAGAAACCTTTGAATAAACAATAATGTGACATCAGGGTCCAAATGGAATTTTCAGAAATACCCCAACCTAGCTTTCAGATGGTCTGAATATCAATGGGAAAGAGTATGACAAGAACAAGTCTATAAAATGAGAAGCTATCTGTGACCACTGATTGGATTCAATGTCAGAATTATATAAGTCAATCTAGGTTATAGGATATGGGCTGGCTCAAACTTCAGTTCTTAATATCTAAATTCACTATATGAAGGCCATCAGCTTAGAACAACTTCACTCATGTCAACAGCACTGGCATTGATTGCACACTAGAAGAAATGAAGCTACCTATTATATAATATTACCAATCACATCGAGGGCACAGAAAACAACAGGCTTTAGATGCATATGCCTGTGGCTGGTTTGGTTGCAGGTAATCAAAAAGAAGAAATAAAAAGAGAATGAGATGATAAGCACACCTCTTGTCTGAATGAAATTATTGCATCATCAGAATATTCTTGCTTGGGGAAAACCTTGACAGCAACATCCTGGAATGGAATCAGTGTCACTCAACCAATCACCATTTAAGGTCATGAATTCATGATGATCATATCTGTGAGCTCCTTTCCTAGCCTAGTCTAGTTGGCAAAATGGTTGAAGCCTTGTATAAATCCCAGCTGACTGATAAGCATCATTTTTCACCAAAGAATAAAAAGAGTCTATATACCATGCATGAACAAGATAAGGATATGTGTGATTTTTCTGATACATCATTGATGATTCAACAATATGAGAATGCCAACTCAGATTTAGATCAATAGTTGGAGCCTTGTATTCTAGCAATCAACTTGCATCCTTTTCCCGTGATCCATAGTCTACATACGTGAAATTCTGATAACATAAACACAGTTTAAGCATTTTTTAGGTGATAAAGCAGTTAAAAAGAAGAGCACAAGAACATACTGATCCATACCACAGAGCATGATAAACAGTCCCACAAGAACCTGCAGGATCCAAGTGCAAAATGAATCAAACAAAAAGTAGAACATACATAATCAAGCAAAGCATCATTATGCTTACAGACAAGAAATCTACAAAAAAGTCACTATGACGTAGACGTAATTTGCAGAGATGATGGCCATGACTAGAAGAATAGGAAAGTTGAATGCAGATGATTAAATATGGATTGGACAATGTAAAGAATAATAACCCCTGAAAAGAAGCAAAATCAAGGCGTTGTGCACTTTTTTCAACAAAAAGATAGTCACCTTGCCCAATTTGTTCTCCAAACGTCAAATCCTCCCACAGTATTTCATAATCCAAGCAGTCTGTCTCCAGGTCCACCTTATTAATAACACTGCTGCTAGTACTTCCACAGCTGCTGGGGCTGCTTGTGCTGTTAACATTAATAGATGACCAGGACCCAGAAGCCTCAGTGGTAGTAGGTCGATTACTGTCACTTGCCTGAGCTTCGGTTTTTAAACTAGAGGGAAGACTTCTTATTTCACTTTCCTGGTCATTCTGCAGCCAGGGCCGCCCAAAACGGGTATTCCTTGCCTCTGAGCCTTCCTTTTCATTGCCTTTCCATGGCCATGACAACCCTTTCTTACCAATCATTGCTTCTGCCTTTGAAGCAATAATCTTGTGAATTGCAGGTTTTCCTTCACTCTCATCACCAGAGTCTCTGGAGGGTTTTGTTGGGGAATTTTCATCAATGTGAAAGAACATACCAACAGGAGATGAATGTACATCTGCCCTGGGTGTGCTTGCTCCACTGGAATTTGCATCCTCCCTATGGTCAGTAACCATTGCATCTGAGAAGCCATAATCAGAATAATGACTACCTCCACTCCCACCTTCACGTTCAATGCCGTTCTCTCCAGTCCGCATTTTCGACTTGACTTTGCTGCTCAGCTTGGATGCCTGTTTTGAACCCTTTTACAATCAAGATATGACACACCATATAGATTCATTAACATAAATACAAGAAACCACAGGCTCACCAGATTTGATATTTTGGATGCAATTGCTGCTTGCAGAGGCTGTTGAGAGTCAAGACCAAGTTTAGTTGTGATACCGGTTCCAGGCCTACTAAAGTTTGAATTTGCTTCTGAACACCTTGAAGCCGGCAATGCAACCCTCATTTCTTGAAAGGTCCTTGAATCACTTGACACACAGATAATTCCAACCAAAGTACCATCATCGTCATCATATAATGGAGTATTGGTTGCAACAACAACAAAACTCTCTCCCATCTTATTCTTAACTGGAAACTGCCCTGTCCAGCTCTCCCCCATGGCAACGCCATGGACTATATTATTTGCCACCACATAATCCTGGGGATCTACAACCAACTCAATAGCATCCTTGCCAAGAGCATCTGCGGCAGAATAGCCATAAAGATGTTCAGCACTTCGGTTCCTGCAGAATTGGACCAAAACAAATTTACTAAACTTCAGATGCGTCAATTAATGAGATTTATATTCATCAATAAGTTGTAGTAAACAAGAAAGAAACATTAGTCTCCAACACAAAACAAATTAGAACAGTAACTCATAAGAGGAAACAAATTCAAAATCACAATCTCATAGTCGACCACTAGAAACTGCAATTCAACGAACATCAAAATCAAGCAACCATCGGAAAAATGTTCCAGATATTCCAACAAATAAACAATCAAAATGATCCCAAGATTAAAAAAAAAAAAAAACAGAGAGAGAGAGAAAAAAAAAAGAAAATGATACTAATTAATGACCCGCTCACCAATAAATGATGCGACCACCGAGATCAAAGATGTGTACAGACTGTCCCATAGACTGGAATATATTCAAGTACTGCCTGTCCGTGAAGTTGATGGCCGACGGTCCGATATTTGCTTCTCCTCGTTTAGCGGAGGAATTACCGGCGTTATTACCGTCATTGGAACTGTTCCTGGTCTCTCTCTGCAACGGCGAAGCATGCCTAAACGACGCAGAGCCTGTCTTCCAAGCAGCACCAGCACCAGCACCAGCACCAGCAGCGGACTCGTGACTGCCGCAGCACCTCCTCCTGGGAGCAGTCCTCTGAGGAGATATCGAATGGGAGCGTTGCTGGCGCGGCCGCTCCGGTCTTGGGTCGGCAGAAAGCTTTAGCTGGGACATCTCCTCCTTGAGCTGCGCATGGCCTGCTTCCAGCTCCTGGATCTTCCTTAGCAGCTCCTCCGCTGGCGGCGTTTCCATTACTCCCACCACCCCAATCAATAGCTGAAGTTGGGAAACAGAGTTAGGAGACAAGAGCTGTGGATTTTGAGGGGTCTCATTCTCATCTCAAGAACATCTCTCTCTCTCTCTCTCTCTCTCTCTCTCTACCATGCTTTTACTTTACACGCTCTCCTCCCCATTCCCTGCTTCTTTTTTTTTTCGGTTTTGGTTTAAAAGAAAGTAGCTTAAAAAAAAAAAGGAAAAATATGAAAAAATATCGTAACTTTTTTCCCTGCCTGGAATCCAAGTCAAAGGTCAAGAAGAAAACCAGTTTGTTCGCTACAATGCCCCCTTTCTTCATCATCATTATTATTATTATTATTATTAGTTAAAAATATTATTACTTATTCTTATAAATTTATATTATAATTATTGATTAATGTTTTTATTCAATTTCGACTCACGTTACTGAAAAAGAAAAAAATATAAATTATATATATATATAGAGAGAGAGAGAGAGGAAAGATTTGAGGCCGACCAAAATATTTGATTATGCACAAGTTTACGAGCAAGCTGTTACCTCACATCGGTAGTTTGATTCAATCTCCACACAAACGCATGTCAAATTGTCGGCTTATTATTTTAATTGTGCAATTCTTTTATATTCTGTTAGCTATCATTGGACGGTTCCTGTGCGTCCTCTCGTCCATTTTTTTTTTTTTTTTTTTTTTGGCCTTTGGCCTACGTTCTTTCCAGCTCACCACTCGTTTCTCTGAAGCGGACCCCAAGTTTAGAAGCTGTGCAGTTTGCCATCTTCCACGCACTCCCGTACGCGCCTGGAAGCAGACGGTCCCTCATTGGCTGGTACTCCTGTATTTTTTCAATTCTTTTTGTCCCACCCATGACACGCGCTTCTCCAGACGTGGGTTTCGCTCTTTTACCCCCTCCCCCGTAGCTTCTTTTTCTTTTGTTTTTTTTGGAGGTTTGCATGGTGGGACCCCGTGGCTTCTTACGGTAATATTCTTTGCAAATTATATATATATATATAATTTATTTATTTTTGTAAGGTTTGGGTTTGGCTGCGTAAATACGGCTGGGCGAACTTCAGGTGAGACAATCATTATTTTTACCCCATAAAAATTTTTGTTTAGGTTTTTTTTTTTTTTTTTTTTGCATTCTTATCTTAGAGTGATTCATGGTATTAATTTTACGACTTCGAATGTCGCATTAGTGTTTTTTTTTTTTTTAGCCTTTCATTCGGTTTTAGAACAGTCAGTTAAGTTGATCTACGCACAAACAAGTATATACATATTGCATAGTCTCAGCAAATTGAATTTCGGTCAATAAAATAAACAGCCTGCGGCTACTCCTATCCAGGGGACAAAAGAAAAAGAAAAAGAAATAAAATAAACCAACTCACTTCACTTGTTTTCCCCCCTTTCGTTTTCTCACAAGATATTGAGCAAGATTTTTTACGTAAAAAAATTGTAGCATTTTGTGATTAATTTGACAAAATGACCCAATGAACACTTTAGGCTATGACCTTTTTTTTGGGGGGGCGGGGAGGGGAAGGGATAATTCAGAATTGAAAAGTCACAATTAAGCCTCGTCATGTCAGTTCTTTTTATTTATTTGTTTATTAGTTATAATACGTGGGTAGCTGTTTAAGGTCTGTCAATATTAGCCCGTCTTTTGCTGCACACTTGTTTCATGATTTAAAAATAAAAATGAGAAGGATCGTAATATGAAAAAGTCCAAAGTCAAAACGCAAAAGCATCTCATTCTTTATTTTTATTTTTTTTTTTGGGGGGGGGGGGAAGAAGGGATTTACAAAACGCAAATTAATCATAGAACTTTTATTTTTAACCAAATCTTAATCAATGAAGACCAGTAATTGCCAACCCAAATTTGTCTAGAAGCGGTAAGAATGCTCGCCTACCATATCAGGACAGTAGATTGAGACTCTCTTACTTAGTCCTGAAAGTAAAGCGCTTAACAGTAGATGTCATATTCGGATTGAACATTACTCTAATACTATTTATCACTGATTATTATTTTTTTTAAAAAAAATAACTGGTTTAATTTTACAATAATCACATTTATAACACCTAAAAACTCTCCTATTCATCACATCAAGCATGCACACACTTTCGGCCTTACCCAAAAAAAATAAAAAAAAAAAAGCAAGCAAGCATCAAACCCCTCCTTTTTCTGATTGGATGACTGCATATCACTCTTATAAGAAAAATATTGACCATTTGTTAGTCGCAAGTTGCGGCTAATTTAACTTCCGGAAATAGGACGCCCCATGCCCCTTTAAGATTACTTGCAAAATTGCATCCTTGTCTGCCTGTCTCCCTCACGTCGTGCCCGCTGGCACATTCTTCAAAAATCCATTATTGGGAAAACCCCTTCCTTGAAGGCTCTTTGAATTGACCTTTCGATTAGGCTTGGGAACCAGCTAGTGGCTATTTGGAACTTATCAGGCAGATTTTAATAAAAAGGGGATCACAACCCGTTAGCGGTCGACTGGTTCTCAAGCAAGAAAACATCTTGCAGCTCCCGGGGCCAAACCAAAGCAGTGTAAAATGCTTAAAAAATAAGAGTAGAAAAGCACATATATACACAAGATTGTTGGAACTCGTATTGCATGGCAGACAAGGAATTATAACTTTATTACACAAAAAAAAAAAAAGCTAAAGGACTAGCACTAGAGGGACCAAGCTCGTGGTACACAGGTAGACATATGTCACAGGTAATTCAACAAGGTATAATACATAAGAATACAAACTTAAAGCAGAAGAAAGATACAATTCCATCGAATTGCAACAGTTTCTTGCTAGGGAACCATCCACAGCAACTTCATAACCTGATACCTCTGTTGTTTCTTGATTCATGCAGTCAAGTCGGCAAATCCAAGGAATTAGGATCCAGCAAGGCTACATCAATGGGATATTTGGACTAGGGGCTAGAAGTTCACAATCACCTAGTGATGATGGGCTGCAATTTTCCTCGTGTCCGCTTGGAAGCATAAACCACGTTCAAAGCGAACAGAGTCCAATGCAGCCTACCAAATGCTTTGGATGAATTACCCCCTGCTACAGGAAGTTCACCTTGGTACTGGCTTAAAAATCACCAGCAGGGACAGTGATGCCCCAGAGGAAGTATCAGGTTCCAATTGGGGAAGGCTCTTTTTGTAACTCTTTCAAGGACCAGCCATATTCATCACCACTTCTTGTACCTCCCTCTGGGCCATTGGGAGTTCCAGGATAACTATGAAAAAACATCTCTCAGACTCCCTAATGTACTGGACTTCACCATTCATGAGCTTTAAAATCTTCCGGCACATGCTGAGTCCTAGGCCTTCCTTAGTTATCCATCGACTACTGTGGAACATGTCTTGTACTAACTCAGGAGGAAGACCTTCACCCGGGCAAACAATCCTTCACAGACAAAGCAATCAACAATCATTAGTTTACTGCCAAGACATAGGGTACGTGTATAATAACAATGGAGAAGATGAGTGAATATCGCAAGTTGTCTTCAAGCTTTGCAACCAACCACCTTCACAGTGTATGTCATATTTAATAAAATTAACTGCCCTGAATGTCATGACCATCAGATGGTTCCATATGCGTAGATATTGATTAGCATAGTTTGGCCAGACTGAAAAGTCAGATGGAAGCCCATCCTACGCCCATTGACCAATCCAAACATACCTTCTTATCGAGATTAACAACATGAAGCTCTAGTTGGGCCACCTACTAGATAATTAGAATCAAGGGCAAAGAAAGAAAAAAGTTCCTTGTAGGCCACCATGGGAGGAAGTAAACATTAGAATGGAAAATGATAGTCACAGTTGTTTCCCCCTAACATTCATCGAATCATTATGCCCAACAAAGAAAAAATGAAAAAAGTAACCAAAGACTGCAATGATAGCATACCTGAATTCTGTATGCACGATACTGAGATCATCACAAATTTGCTTCAGTGAAGGATGAACATGAATCTCTACCCAACCTTCTGAAGATGGAGCATAACGCACCATATTCAACAAGAAATCAGCCAGTACCTGTTGAATTCTGGCCTGATCACCATGCACAACAAGAGTTTTTATTTCCTCTGGAATATCACGGATCAGCTGTAGATTTCTTTCGGTTAACAGTAACATTATTTGGCTGACAACAGCATTTATGACACTCCCAAGTAAGAATTCATCCTTCTCAAGTTCCAGTGAACTAATTCAATGAAAAATAGACAATTTCCTTCTGTTAGTAATAACCATGCTCAAAGTTCAGAACTTCAGATGTGACTCAAACACACAAGTGCACTAGAATCCACAAGAACAAAGTTAAGGAACTTACATGCATTCTCAATTTAAAAAAGGGCACAAATAAGTAATGAACAAATGTATTCAAGTTTTTAAATAAAGAAATCAGCTTGTCTATTGTCTTGGCGTCTACAAAAGGTAAATTCACAGCATAGAAATACTTGAGCACAAAGACTGAAGTTACTGCAACAACATGATGCTTTTAAACACCAACCAGAAGTTAGGAGTCCCACTAAAAGTTTTTTTTTTTTTGGAACAATCTGGAAGAAACCTAAAATCTGCCAATGAACTTGAGCGTTGAGGTATGGGAGAAAAGTCATATCGACAATCACTTAGTGTTAATGCAGATATGTAAATCATTCCAGTGCAGGTCCTCGACAAACATATATTTCTAAAAGATTAGCAACAACTGGAGCAGAAACATCATGTCATGCAATGCCCTTTTACAGGAGACCAAAAGAGGGAGAAAAATAAATTGCATAAAGATTTATTTGCAGAAAACATACCCATCTTCAATGCTCTCCAAATCAATATCTTGTATGATCTTTATCACCTGCTTTTCACAAGCAGCACTAGTTTCAAGAAATTGCTTTTGTTCTTCGGTCAAGGCTGTGGCCTCCAAAAGGGAATTAGTAAAGCGTATACCACTCAGAGGATTTTTAATTTCCTGGCAAATATATGCCAACTCTTTCATCCTTGCAAAGCATTTCTTCTCCTGTTGCCTCTGGACATTAAGAGCTTGCTGCAACTCAGGACTTGCAATCTGCAAGATGCAGAAGGCTCCAGTAATCTGGCCCTCCATATTTATCCTCTTGTTTGCTGTCAAGAGGGCCTGCACATACTTGTCATTCCGGTCAAAGAAGGAAAATGGAAACTTGTCTGTTTCCTGCCCTCCAATTGCACTGTGTAACACAATCATGAACTTTGTCAATGCATCCTGACCCTTGAGCCGACAGCAACTTCCAAAAACCTCCCCAACTAACATCTTCCCAATAATTTCCCCTTTTGTCCATCCTGTAAGCTTTTCCATGGCAGTATTCCACTCCAAGCAACATGTATTTTCATCTGATGCAAATATTGGAGGGATCAACGGATTGGGACTATGAACAATAGCTTTATAATCACCTTGTATGCGGACAAATTTGTCCATTACCACTTTCTGACCAGTCACATCCTGTCCAACAAAGCAAACTCCAACAATATTACCCCTGTAGTCCCTGCTAGAACAAGCATTGACCATGACAAAAACTGCCTTCTTTTGACATTCAGAGCCAAATGTTCTCAATTTTATCTCTACATTCTTATCCTCTTCACCTGCATGATTTAAATACAAGTAACACAACAATGTATCAGAAGCTGATAAACCATCAAAGTCATGCTAAGTTTTCTTGCAAATGTCATTCATTCCTGATTCTCCAAACCCATATCAGAGCTTACCTACATTGTTAGACTTTGACAGTGTCATTGCTGACCATACAATAAGAATTTTTAATGTTTAGTTTGAAATTGCATCATTTCTTAGTGGGGTTTCATTGTCTGAGTAATCTGCTAGTCAAATGCAAGTATTAAAGACAATTTTTCATTGCCATCAAAAGACAAGAAAACATATGCTAAGCTCCTTAACAGGCCAGAGAGAAAAATCAGTACCTATTAAAGCGTGACATAGAAGCTTGTCAACAGTTTCTTTGTATTCCTTGTAAACAAGGTCATGAACCAAAGACTTGCCCATGGCTTCCTCAACGGAGACTCCAGTCAACTCAGCAACCTTTGCATTCCATCCATTTATGCAGCCATCAACATCTACTGCAAAAATTGGTGCAGTTGCTGTCTCTATTAACCTCACCATTTCTCTTGCAACTGAGCTCAACTCATCCATCCCTTGCAGCTCTAAATCCCCAACCTGGGAATGTATAACAGCCTTAGAATTGATTGCTTCTGCATCTTTAAATGAGTCTCGCAGAATAAGCTGCAAAGAGTGAATGGCATCCATTTCTGCATTCTCCCAAGGTAAACTCCGGCTCTTTACCACTTCCAAAAATGCCTTGAATGAGGAACGTGGATGCATCCTCTGCCCATCATCCTTGTCCTGTGGGTGATGCTTTGCACCACCCCATTTGATCTCCTTTGCAGTGTGGGATCGAAACCAGAAAAGAAAATCCCTCCTGGTGATGTAAGCAACAGCCATCCCACAGACTGAATCCCCAAGTGTGGACGCCCCAGGGTAACCAGCATCAGCCAGACTGTCGGTGCTTAGTCCTGTAGAGTCTCCGTGACAAGTCAACAACCACTCAACAATATCTTTTATCTGGGCCTCACTTGGTGTCACACCTAGAGGATAGTATTTACCTTGGTAATAAAGTGCTGCACCATTACACTTCACAAGATCCATAATACTTGGGCTTTGAGTAACAATGCCAGCAGGAGAGTCCCGAAGAAGCATATCACACAAGAGTGTTTGAGTTCTCAAAACATGTTTCTCTGACAACTGAGAGGCCAATTGTAACTCCATGTTCAATTGAAGTCCAAAAGCCTGCATCAAGAACTCACAGGCATAACGGAGAGGGAATGGAATGCACCGAGCAGATGTGTGATGGCAAACAACCAAACCCCAAAGTCTTGTTGAATTCCTCCCACCAACAGCTTCTTCATCATTTCCATTAATAATCACTGCCATGGCCAATGAGGCAATAGAACCCATGTTCGCCATATACTGAGCATGACAACCATGAGCAGCACGAAGAGTTGATCCAACCAAGCACAGGGGTTGCATAAGCCCTTCGTCCTGAATAATGCGAACAGGTGAAGCATGACAATCCACAATCATTCTGACCCTATTCTGCTTAAATAGAAACCTTGAAGCCTGAGGTATATCAATGGCAGGATAATGCAAACCAATATATGGCTCCAAGTCAGCACTTTTATTCTCAGCCACAACCTCACCATGCTCATCCTCGTGAAACTTGTAAACCATTACCCTATCGTACCCAGTAAGCTCCCTCACACATTCCACCACGGTATCACACAACAGCTTGATGTCCCCACCCGGGAGTGACTGTAACTGTGAAATCGCGCGAACTGCTAGCTTCTGGGACTGCACAGCCCCTGCTATGGACAAAGAAGGGTCCTCTGTCCTGGCAGGCTCCAAATCAATAACGATCCCGACATCAACCCTATGCAAAATTGCATAGAAGGGTTTACCGGAGTTCCTCGAATGAATCCAAAGGGGGTTTAACAACGTGATTTCCCTTGCTCCAAATGCCTTTTCGAGCAGAACCGCACTGGAAGGCATGAAAAGCATGCACACATCCGTCCCAATATGAAGAATTTCTGGTTTCTCCAGCGAAGGGACAGATTGAGGGGTTAAACCCAGCATTTCACGCGCGTTTTCACTGTAAGCAATGACTCTAAAGGACCCTTCATCGACGGCGATCATGCAGCCAAAGGGCTGGATATGGCCGCCCCGCTGGATTCTTGAAAGGTAAGAAGTGATTTGCTGTTCGGGAACTGATTGGTTAGTGGTCCTGACTGATTGAGAGTAATCGAACGACTTACCGGACTCTCCGGATTGCTCGAAAACCGCGTGAAGCTGAGCATCCACAGTGTACTGAGCAATCGCTTTGCTTACAGACTCCTTCTTGGCGTTGTTGTTGTTGTTGTTGGTGGTGGTGGTGGTGGTGGTGTTGTAGTAAGGTCTCAGGTTGCTGGTCCCTGTCCCCGAGGACTGAGCTTGGTTATGGCTCTGCTGCCGCTGCTGTTGCGACTGAGCTGCCTCTCCTTCTCTGCCACCAGATGCCATTGCACCGGGTCTTTGGGTGTTTTGGATATTGAGTGATTAGTTTTACTGAGATGAATATCTAGAGCCAGGCAAGAACGACAACCCATAAGTGCTTTGAATATTGGTGACGAATCTCTGTTACTTCCAATTCCTAGTGGAGAAAAAATTTATTTTCTTTTCTCAATTTCATTATTATTTTTTATTTTATTTATTTTTTCGGTTTCTCTTTTTATTTAGTTTGGGCATTTGGGGAACCTGACCTTGAAGAGAGAGCTAGACAAGGACAAAAAAAAAAAAAAAAAAATGCTTCAGGTGCCTCTTTGATTGATTTGATCCCTTTTTTTTTCTTTCTTTCTTTCTTTTTTGATTTGGTAATGAAAAATATTTTAAACTGTAATTAATACATTTACCATACCTTTATTTCTTAACCATAAGGATGATTCTATCTGAAGTAATCCGAATTACATAAATATATACAGTACACGTGAAATATGTGAATTATATGATTTATTATATTAAATTCCATGTGATAAAACTTTATAAGATTAATGTATAATTTAAATATCTTAAAATTTTAATTGCTATATACGTATGATAGTTTGGTAATGTTGACTCCAACCAAATAAATAAATAAAATTTTATAAAAATGTTTAATAGATCCCACTTTTTTTTATAAAAAAAAATTGTTTTTAGACCATGTAATCAATAAACCTCGTTAATTTTAGGATCGAGTCGGATCCTACTTCTTACAAACTTGAAAAAAAAAAAAAAAGTCACATTTTATTTTTAATGGTAATAAATCCTTGTTTATAACACGTGCGGAAGGGAGGGCTTCGAGCGTGAGCGCAAGCATTTACACTTCAAAAACTAGTGCAGGTTACGCCACAACGTGATAGAATAATTTTTTATTAACTTCCGGGGATTTACATATTGGGTCAGATCAATCGTAATTATTGCAATTCAAGGCACTGCACCGTACGTTTGGTTTCGGCTATTATGGGTTGTGGGGGTGGTGGCACCGGGGGGCCGGGGAGGGGCGGGGGGGGGACGATCAGATTTCTTGCCCACGTGACCAATCCCATCTCACACTTCCATTGCCACGTGACAGCAGCTGATTTCTCTTGACCCTTCAGCCCCCTCCGGGTTTTTGTTGTCTTCCCCCACCCCCACCACCTCCTACTTTGCAAACATGGGCCATAGCTCTCAATTGACAGCGACCATTATTAAAAATGGAATCTTTACTTTTGAGATGTCTTATCTCAATTCACAGTGGCCAATATCAGAGATGGAATCTTTACTTTTGAGATATCTGAACCAGATATCACTTAGTTATAAAAATTTGATAGTAATTTAATATATTTTTTTCTTAATTGACTCAAATTACAATTTTATAGATATTGTGATTGAATAAAATAAAATAAGATAAAAATAAATTTATAAACTAGAGCCACAATACTCCTTTTTTACTTATTGCCATGTGCATCATACGTGATTTTAGTTATTTTAGATTTATTAAGTAAAAAAGTAAATATAATATTTTACAGTCTCATAAAAAAAATGCAGCTACATTGCCTTTTAAAAAAAAAAAACTTGTCCCCATGGGCATCATGCTTGACATTGGTTCTTTTGATTCGTAAAATGGAAAACTCAACATAGTATCCTGCAGTCTCCCCGTGAAGAAAAATTATATCCACCGGAAAGGAAAACTTTTGTGTTATTAGACGCACAATGATCGCTTGGTTTTGGTTCTAATTACAGGTTCGGTGCACCTGCAAACTGGGCTAACCACGACCCAAAAAGCTTCCCCTCGCTTGCCACGTCGTCGAGACGTCCCGCCGCCATAGGCTACAGGGACCGTGACTTGAAGAACACCACTGTAAGCCAATTCTCAAAGGATACGTGATGACATTTGCTTAATTTATGTTACCCTAGAATTTTTTTTATATAATTTAATATTTTTAATTATTTTTTATTTATAAATAGTTATGTTCAGTATTATTAGATAAAAATAATATTTATTTTTTAATTATATTCCAAATTGCTATTATTAAATAAATAAAAATAATTATTTATTTTATGTGTCTTACTCAATAATAAATAAAAAACCATGATACTATTAGTTTATAGTTCACATAATTCATTATATACTAAAATTTTTCACGTTAAAAAATCAATATCTTTAAAGTAAGAGTCTCTCTATAAAAAAAATAATAATTAAAAGATAATATTTTTAAAATTATTAATAAATAAAAAAATAGTATAATCTCTTTTTATTATCTATAAAAATTATAAAATTAATTAATTAATAATCTTAAGAAATATTACTTAGAATTTTTTTAAAATAATAATAAAATTTCAGTTCAATGGATATGTGAAGGTGATGTTAGAAACAAACATAGTAAAACCTAATATTAGTCTATACTCCTCTCCTATTCTTTTAATTAAAAAAAATGGATCATAAAGGATATATATGGATTATCGAGCAACATTATTATAAAAGATAAATATCTTATTCCAGTTATTAATGAATTATTAGATAAATTAAGAGTACCCAATAATTTAAAATTGAATTATCATTAGATTTGGATTCATGAATAGGATATTTAAAAGATAGCTTTATTATAAATTCTTAATTATATCTTTTGAATTTATCCATACTTATTTCGCATTTGAGAACTTAATAAATAACATATTTTGGTCATATTTACGTAAGATTTTCTTAATAATTTTTGATGATATTTTGGTATATAATTTAACTTTAATTGCTCATCTATTGCATTTTACAAAATATTTATTGTTTGTTAAAAAGTTAAAGTGTAGTTTCACTAACTAAATAGTAAAATATCTTAGTCAAATTATTTTAAAGATGGTGTAGCAGTGGATAATTCAAGTCATGCTAAATCAACTCGTTCTAAAAACAATTAAGGTATTATAAGGCTTTTTGGGATTAACTGACTATTATCACGAGTTTTGTAATAATGAGAAAATCAATACTAACTTAATAGTTCTTTTAAAGGATGATTCATTCAAATGTAATAATAAAGTAGAGAAAGTGTGTGCTCACTTTAAGTAGACCATGATCATTACATCAGTTCTTACCTTACCCAATTTAGTAATGTATTATTATTACATCTAATACTTTTAGAATTAGGATTGGTATAATATTAATACAAGAAAGTTGCCTTATAACCTTTATCAATAAGGCTTTGTCACTAAAACATCTCATTATATTTATCTATGATAAAGAGATGTTAGTTGTAATTCATGCAATTACGAAATAGTGTTTTTACTTGATAATAAGGCATTTTCAAATTTAGACTAATCATAAGAGTCTGAAATATTTGTTGAAATAATAGATCTCTTATACAAAGCAACAAAAATGAATCTTTGAATTGCTGAAATATGATTATAAGATTATTTATATAAAAAAGTAAGAATATTTTTGTTGACACATTATCTTACATTCTAAAGCATATTAAGATGAAGTTTCATACTTTCCCAACTATTGAATACTCAAGAGTATTAAGAAGAGTTTTATTAAAAGAGTATTAAGAAGAAAATAAAAAAAATTGTAGTTGACTATGATGTTTGCCAACATCATAAAAGTGAATATATTATATATATGGTCTTCTTTAACTTTTACCTATTAAAAAAAAACTTAAATAAACATCTTTATGGACTTTATTAAGGAACTTTCATTGTCCTAAGATAAATCAATTATTCTTATTGCTGTAGATCAATTGACTAAATATGCTCACATTCATGTTATTAGTCAACCTTATACTACTACTACTATTTTTTAAATTTTTATTAAAAATATTGTGAAGTTACACAAAGTTCTTAAATTTATTATTAGTAATTAAAATAAAGTTTTTACTAGTAATTTTAAAAAAAGTTATTTTGTTTACAAAATATATCATTAAATATTACCATTCACAAATAGATAGACAGATTAAAGTAGTTAACAGATATTTAAAAAATTACATTTATTGTTTTATGAGTGACAAGTTAAAGAATTGAATGAAATAACTTAGACTAAATAGTGGTACAATACCATTTATTTTTCTTTAACGAAGGTATCATGGTTGAACTTTACCAACCCTTATAAGGTATACAATTAGGTCTTTTCACTTTGACTAAATTGATAAAGACTTACATAAAGACAAATTGCTTTGAATTCTGAAAAATAATCTTATAACAACTCAAATTTGAATAAAGACATACATTAATATACATCACTAAATATTGGATCTATCTTAAAATTTAACTATATTAAGAATTGTTTATTATTATTTACTCATAAATAAAATTATCTTGTTTGGGCTATTTAAACCCTCTCGAATACATTAATTTTATTACTTATTATGTAAACTTATTAATAAGATCCAAAATACATCATTTTTCATATTTTTTTCTTAAAGAAGTTAAAAGAGCATATAATTGCACAAAATTGGATATTTTTCATATCCTTTTCTCACAAAAGAAAGTTAAAAGAGCTTATAATTGTACAAAGTTAATTACCCAATATTACTTTTATAAGAAAGATTGATGATTGCTAAAAATTAAGTGATCACTCAAATTTTAAATTCTTATTTAATGGTGTAATTTATCAAGAAAATAATATAAAAAATTTTATTATTATTTTACAAAATAATTATTAAAATTTATTAGTATTCATCCTAAAAATAAAGTTACTTGTATAGCAAAGAAATGATAAATTTTTTAAATTTATGTAATAATAAAATTTCTTTATTTTATTTAATTTAATATTAATTTTTACATTAAATATAAAACACACACACATACATACATATATATATATATATATATAATTTATTAATTAAAATAATAAAAATATATCCAAAATTTTCTAATTATTTTAAAACCAATGTCTTCAAAATAATTAATCCTTTATTTCCATATTTTCACAATATTATTTTTTTTTTATTATTCAATCCTGTAGTTTCCCACCAGAGAGAGGATTACGATAGTACTCGTATGCCAAAAAAATCTGGACGATGTGTTTGTAGTTTTTTTTTTTCGCCACACCTAGGGCTGAAACCAAGATTTTATGGCAGCATTTCTTAGGAAATTATTGAAAGGACTTCTTACCAAGCATCTGATACAACTTACAAAAGAAGGCGCTTAGCCTGGTTATCAATACAACATTAATCAAAAAATTGAAGATACCAGCACATTAAAGACTACAGAAAATTTGAAGATGAAAATCAAGGAAGTTGAAAGCAGCTCGGCATTGCACCTGGTATCATCAATTCTCTCACTTGGTGTAGAGGACGTCCTCCCATGGGTGACGGTACAGCGGTTGTTTCAATCGCTTTTGGTCGAATGTATGCCTGAAATTGCATTAAAAGACATTATCAAGATGACACCACTGATCAATTCCGTTTGTCTGGCAATCAAAGGGCTCAATAACGAATTTGTTTTCAAAAAAAAAAATTAAGAAATACTAATCCTTCTGACTAATTCTATGTAGTACAACCAAATTCAACCTCAAAAGCATTGTAAATTTGTAATTCTAGGGGCTATTTCGCGCCAATGATTTTGGGATGACCCAAGATAATCAGATAAACAGAAGTTTAAGGAGCAATCCAACTCACCCGATCAGACCAATGGAACGTGCCAAAACAAAGAGACCATTCAAATAGCCAATCTCCACAATCTCATCAATCTCTTGTTTGCTGAACATTCCACTGCCAGCAAGAAGATCCAAAAAGAGAGATCCAATTGCACCATCAACATTAAGGACCAAGTTATTGGCCTTAGAGAGAGTGTAGGTCTCAACTTGAACAGCATACTCCATGTATTTCACAGAAGGGAAATGGGTGCGAGCGAAGTGCTGTAGCAACTCTACTCTTTTGTCTCTGTTGTCACCCCTCTTGATCCTTTATCCAAGGACACAGATTTTCAAAATTCAGAACTCAAATTTCGCTTGTTAACAGAGTTTTATAGCTTGTGAACATGTGGAGGGTAACAATACTGCCTACCTGTGTCCAATCCCAGGGACACGAATTCCCTTCTTTTTCATTCCTTCAACAAACTCATAGGGCGTCAGACTCTGGCAAGGCAGACAAAAAACCAGATCTTAGAATGTCCTGGAGTAGATGGGAATGAAAGACCAAGGTATCTTGAATTTGACCAAAGAAAAGTTCATTAAAGCTTACTCTGTCATAAGCATCCTTGAAGTATCGAGCAGCATCATCAATGGCACCGCCAAATCGAGGACCAATTGTCAGCAAACCTGTTTGAAAGATAATAATTCATATTTTTCTCATATAATGTACTCTAGTAAACAAACTTCATTTAGTACACTTACCAAGAATGTAGAAATTGATCTTAAATCTGATGTCTTATTGTTACCTGAGACAAGACTGGAAACCAGGTCCTTTCCAGCCCTTGCTGTCACTATAGTATTGTGAGCACCAGAGACACATGGACCATGGTCGGCACATAGCATTATGCATATCTGAATTAAGAGTAGAACCATAAAAATGCAGATAAAATACACCTTTTGCCTCAAAACTAACCCAGATCCTAAAACGGAAACAAAGCAGACGGTACAATCAAATACAATTCTTAGTCAATATCATGCTGCAAACAGAAAGACTCCTATGCCAAGTTTCACAGTTGCGGAAATTCACCTCAATGAAATGGGTGCAGTAGCGCGGTAGGCTGCGTTTGAACCATAAAAGAGAGATCACATCACCCACCATAACCCATTTCAACAATGGATGACATGGGTATACCAGCATAGCAAGGTTCTTCACCTGTAAATGGTTTACAAGGGTTCAGTGCACTGAAATTTAAGCCTGCAAGAACCTCAAAAAGAATGCAAATATAAGTTTACCTCTGTCATCAGAGATGGTAGAAATAATATGAGTTGGAGCCCGAACTTTGCCACTCTTAATTGCCATGCTAAGATCCTCAGGGATTTGTGGAGGAGTCACTTCCTTCACAGCCGTAATTTTCGCTTCTTCAACCTTAGAGAGAAAAATGATAATTTCAAGTGCTGATCATAAAGATTCAGGAAACTTGAATGGTCTGAGGAAACAGAGGAAGATAAGCAGTCACAGTATGTATGTATTAACCAGTTTGTCAAATGTTTCCTTAATTGCAGCTTCAAAAGCTTCATATGAGGTGGGAACAACAGCTCCAGCATCCTTTAGAGCTTGATTTTTAGCCTGTGCAGACTCCATCTCACTACCACTTTTAGCACCCTAAGTTGGAGTCAACCAAGAAAGATTAGCCATACTTCATCTTCCATGGAATTCAGGCTTGCTCCTTTCTAAACAGATAGGTAAAAGATAGTTAAGTAACAAACTTACAGCATGACCAAATTGTACTTCTGACTTAAAGAGTCGAGCACATGTTCCACTGACCCAAGCAACAACTGGTTTGGTCACCTTCCCCTCTTTAAGGGCCTCAACAAGGGAATATTCATCTTGTCCACCAAGCTCTCCAAGTACAACCATCATCTTAACCTATTGTAGACAAGAAAATCAAATTGGAGAATGAAAATGATGCAGGAAAGATTATCAATCACAAACTCCTGATCTGCACCAATTAGAAGTGTCTACAGTAGAGTTGGCAACCAGACACAGCACAAAGTTACAACTACAAAAAACTAAGCCACCATTTCAAATTAGGCTTTGCAAAGAGCTAGAGTTTTTTTTTTTTTTTTTTGGGTGTTTATTAATCAGCATATCTGCATGTGATACAAGTTACTGTTGACTTCGTAAAAAACACCAAAAAAAAAAAAAAAACAGACTCCCAAACATGCAATTAGCAGCTATGATATACCTGTGGGATGTTATTAAACCTCAAAACATGGTCAGAAAGAGTGGAGCCAGGGAACACATCTCCTCCAATTGCAATACCTATCAGATTTTCAAACAGAACACCACTTTATGCTGTTTCAGATCTGAATGCATGTAAAAAAAAAAAAACATGAAATAGAACCTGGACAAAATTTTCAGAATGGAGTACCTTCATAAATTCCATCAGTTACACGGGCTATAGTATTGTACATCTCATTAGACATGCCACCCTGCAATTAGAAACAAAGGTGATGTTCAGAAGCATCAACAGATAGGATTATAGAGCAACAGGGAATTAAAAGGAAAAGAAATCACAAAACTTGATTAGTACAACTTAAAAAGAATTACAACTTTTTGCCCCTCAATTGCTTGAACAAAAATGTTTGATAATTGATGCCTTTGAAGAGGATGCATGTGCAATAGGCATATGCACTTGTTTCTTATGCATCAATCAATAGATATATGCAGTAATAATTAACTGCAACAAACTAATGTAAGAACTTTGGCCACTTTTCACAAATGGGTAACAGTAATTTCACAGTTGATCCAAGTGGATCTAGATGTGGAGTTATGCCACCCATTTTTACCCTGCACCTGCTATTCACTTTTAAAACCACGTCTCTTAGAATGATAACAAGGTATAATGACAAAGCAAACTATTTTAGTGATGGCAAAAAAGAAAAAATACTATAACTAACCTCACAAAGAAGCTTTGCATTATATTTTAAGTTCTTCATTTAGAACAACTCACTCATCATATTTACAACACATATTGAAGTAAAACCTTAGTTAAACAAAGAATATGTTATGCAATATCAGGACCAAAGTTTGAAATACAGCTCATGAACAATCAAAAACAATAATTCCTTTGAGTTGTGTACAAATGCCAGCCTGAGATCATATGTTCATGTGTGCCAAGAAGGAGGAGGACCGCTAAAATGAACACATACAGATTTGGAGACAAATCCAACAGATCCAGGCCTATATAACTTGCAAGCAATTATGTTGTCAATAGTTCCAGCAGTGTCTCCTATCTTAAATGCTCCAGCTTGAATACCCCCAACAGTAGCTGGGCCAATGACAACCTACAACATCATCAGCACTAAAATCAGGATGAAAGACTAAACCAGACCAAGCAAACAATTCTACTGGGAAATATTTTAACCCTCTCCATAAGGTCCAAGTACAAATGCAAGGCCTGAATATTTGTTTCAACAAGTATAGCTTAGTCTCATTGGTCTAACAGCAGAAGTCTGACCTTGTTGTTGGATCGTGCATATGCAATTAACTCCTTGGTGTCCGACTCAGGAACACCCTCAGCTATTATAGCCACTACTCGAATGGTTGGCTGTTTCAGAGCAGCAAATGACGAGGTGGTGGCACTGCAAGCAAATTCATATACAATGAATACAAAGACAAATAATCATCTATGCAATTCAGTATATTATGAGTATAAAAATATGAACCTTCTGAATGATGCAAAATTTATGAATATATCAGCAGTTGGATGTGCAGCACAAGCTGCCTCAATGCTGCAAATAAATCAAAACAATTGTCAGAATCTTAAATATAAGATGCTCTATATGATCAACACCAAAAAAAAAAAAAAATCACAAAATCTTAAGACTAAGATTCCCTTTTATAATTACAGGATCTATAAGGGGATGATTTACATCTATTAACAGAATTATTGCCGGAGGGGAACAGTAAGAATTTTGTATTGAATGGATAAGTTAATACAATAATTTTGCCAAGACAGCCAACAGAAGTGATTAGGATTTAGCAAAATTGATCTTTAACATAGACATACAAGCCAAGTGTAAACACTGCCTGATCACATCTAGCAAACAAAGTGAGTGCACCCAAAATGTCAGTTGACAAGAAGCAGATATTGCTAGCAAATCAGAATATGTGAGAATAACAGGTCCTATGAAGGGATTGCAGTCTCAAACCACATGGCAGCACCCTCAAGTGCATTACACACTAACTAAACTAAATCAATTAAGCCCTCTCAAACCCAAAGGGAAAGCATACAGTAGTGAGTAAGGAGGAGATAAAACTAAGGAAACGTAGCTTACGTTGAATGCACTGGGATTGCAATTTCTTCTTGACCAAAAAATAACTTTTGAAATCCCTCAGCACCAGGGTTAATGATTCCAGCAACAGACGGCGTTTCTCTCCCTAGACGAGCAAAAAATACAAATTGCATCAAAACATGCTTTACGCACAAAAACAACAGCACTGGACAACCAACTCAAGCAAAAACTCAGACACACATGGACGTAAAACACACCGCAAAGGAAGTCAAAATCAAGCATGCGTTGGATGGGAAGCTGCTTGTAGTTGTAGAACAACGCTTGTGTAGTGCGTGAGAAGAGTTGTCCAGTTGCCATAGCTTAGTCTCGAGAGACCTGACAAAAATAGACATGATCAGAATCAATACTGCAGCGCGATGGTTCCCAACAAGCTTATCAAACGAAATTGGAAACGCAATCAGAAAATCTTCGAAAATTCAGACACAAATTCTCGCATGTTCAGAAAAACTGTCTTCAGAAACAGTCAACCGACCAAACTCTTGATTAGAGGTTTTGGATTTCTTTTTCCTTTTTTTTTTCCTCAGAAAATAAGCAAATCATAAACATGGAGGAACCAAACATGCACAGAGCACGATCTTTCAGTATTAGATCCTCCAACTCATACTATCCTATTCGAAGGCCAATGAGCATTTCCATTCTCATGTGTCCACGGAAAAAGAAAATTAAATGTTTTTTAAATTGAAAAAAAAAAAGACAAAAGACAAAAGCTATGCAGACCTAACTGACAACCAAACAAAGTCCGTTTACAAGAACCAAACCACACCAAACTAGAAACAAACCTCGTAGCAGACCTTAAGTGAACCGAGGAAACTATTTCAAGTCAAAAACACAACGTGTGAAAAAGTATCATGCTTGCAGTTAAATAGCCCATTCATAGCAAAGTTAAAAAAAATCCAAAAATTAAAAAACAATAATAAAAAATTGTATCTGCAGTTCATTTCGTAAATATTTAATTGATGTAACCCAGAAGTAGTATGCGTGATCACTGGGAAACTAAACAAGGTATCCGAAACCGAAGTCCGGAGGACACAGAATGCCGCCACTGTTTACAGGGGACAAACAAAAAGGGACAAGCAGACGGATTGGAATGGAGAAATGGATCTGAGAAAGAAAGGGGAGAAAATGGAGTAGCCAGAGGGGAATTGAAAAAATGAAATGAAATAAACTCACTTTCAATTAAAAATAATAATAAAAAAAAAGCCTCCTTTAACTCGCCAATTCAACTGAGAGACGGCGAGGTCAGAATTCATGTAAATGAAAATGCTGAGAGGAGAACACTAATATAGTAAGAGAGATGATGACGACGGTATTGGCTGCAGCGGAAAATTGCAGCTGCCACCACAGAGAGATGGCTGGTCACGTGGCGCATGGCAGTTAGCTCAGTGAGAGAGAGTGTCTGCTTTTTTTCTTTTTTTTTTTTTTTGGATTTTGGATTTGGTTAGGTTTTAATTTGTTCGTTGTACGTTGGGGGATGGGGGGGTGGAGGGCGAACCCCATCGTTCGGCATTAAATGTAAAGATTAGACCGAATAGACTTCAATTTGATATATTTAAGCAAAAAATTTTAAATAAATATAATTAATTTTTATATGGTATATAAAATATTAATGTAATATAAAATGAATAATATTAAATATTATGAAAAAAAATTTGTTTTATTATAAAATATTATTTTAGTATTTGATGTTTTATAAAAATTTCCAGATATTAAAGCAAACTGAGAGCGACGGGCTTGCTTTGACCGAAATACCCAAACAGGTTTTTCCCTATTTATTTTATTTTCGGTTTCTTTTTCATTTTTTCGATGATATTGAGTTCCGATTTCCCCGGAATAGCGCACGACTACCATGCTGCCATGGCATCCGCCAGGATTTGGTGAGCTTTTGTCCGTTTCAATTAGACAAGTGGGTTCGACAGTTACAGGTGACAAATCCCAAATGCCCCGCATGAAATAACTTGTGTTTTTTATTTTATTATTATTTCAATCATAGAAAAAGGTTTGGTTTGACTTTGTTCATCAATCAGTGAGTTCGAGAATTGCCAATCAAACAGTTTCTGAAAATTTCCATCTCATTAATTTCTTTCCCTCGCATTCAATGATTTCAAATTAATGACCTCTAATTTATATAGTCAAAATTGCATTTCTCTAATTATATTTACGTCTGGATGTTTTGGCTTTGGATAAGAATGTGCAACCAAAAACAAAAGCAAAAGATTAAAGAAAAGCTGACCAATGGGCAGATTTGACGGCCCATTTGGTGGTTTTCCTTCAAGCGGAAGGCTGCGGTGCTCCGAATGCCAAACCACCAACTTCCCAAGAGAGAAAATCGCCCCCGCACCTAACAATAAAATATCTGATCACATTTTAAGGCCCAGGTAACCAATACCATACCAGTATTTTACTAGGATATATAAACTTAATTAATTTACAACTAAAATAAAAAATTAAAAATAATATCTATTTTGATGATATTGATACGAGTAGTAAAAAAAAAAAGAAGAAGAAAATTTAGCATTAATTCTTTTAAAAAGGAAACAAAAGAAAAATCAAATTATGAGTATTTGCTAATTCATCTATTACACAATATCTGTTTGTCATCTATTTATTTTCACAATGTTTCCATATCAAACGTGTGCAGATTCTCCTTGGTGGCTAACAATCAGCTGAGGCACAATTCAATCCTACAAAGTTCCACGATAGGATAGCAGGAGAAATTTTATTGAAAACAAAAAATATATAAAACATATATTTTATTGTTAATCCAGCATGTTTGAGCAATACCTTTTTTTATAATGAACAGGAAAAGAGAAGGGACGCAAATCTAACATTATTCTCATTCCCATTTTAATTAACAAATATAGCATCTTCTGATAACATGATTTGGTCACAAAAAAAAAAATGATAGCATCTAAATTTTAAGGCCACAAGTTGTGACCATCCAGCAACTGAAACAAATAGCCCACAAGTAATCATCGCAGCAAAGGGTCTAATAAATTTAATAAATTAAAAGAAGGAATTATTTGCTTCTCCGGGCTTTTCTTCAGAACATTACCATAACCAGAAAATATTGTGTCCAAATCAATCTCAGAAGCCCCCTTAGAGTAGAAAGAACTCCAGTTTTGGCAAGATGGTTTTCTCGGGATTACAATAGAGCGAGAGGTGCTCTCTTGACCATTTTACAAATTTGACTATATGGTTAGTGACCTCTAACAGTTACATTGAGCTTGATAATTTCCCTGAGGCTTGGAATGTCCATAAACTCAGTTTGCATAGTTCCATGTCCTTTAACAAATCTAAAACAACCAGTCCTCGATACAACCCCAAATTCCCTTTCCTCGAGTGAAAAAATGTCAGATCCTTGCATTTCCAAGGTGCTTCCCTCCAACTCACCATCCGTGAAAATTAGAGAGAAAACCAAATACAGGCCCTTACCATCCAGCTGGGAGTTTATGTAGGCCCCTTGGGCCCTACCAATATCCTTGGACACCATAGTGGGGCCCTTCAGTTACTGGGTCATCGATTACCGCCAGAGTTCCGAATTGTAGGATGTCAAAATTAGCCCAGTTTTCTGCCGGCGGTGATTGCTGATGCGTCGGGGCCGGTGAAGTCGTCGTGCGTGTAGACTACAAGGTTGGTTTGCCCTGGTTCGGGCTTGGGGAGGGTGTAGGCGACACAAAGGAGAGCTCTATCGCTGATGAAGAGTAAGAAATTAGAGGACATGGCTGATTTTTGAGCTTTGTTTCTGGGAAAATTAGATTGGTGGATGTTACGATGAAGACCTACTTATGCATAAAGATGGCAATGTGCCCTGTGAGGAGGATGGATTTGCTGAGGAAGGAAAATGACAAAGTGATTGGTACATCTTTTGGTGCTATCATGCTGACAAGCAAAATGGTTAGTTCACAAACTAAGCCTTCTGACAATCATTAAACATTTTTGTTTTTTTTTGGTTCTTATTGCTTTCTCATTAAGTCGAGCATGCATTTCCTTTATCCCCCAGGTTCAGATCATCCTGTTAGAAACGAATGAAAGTGGATCTTGTGAGGCCAGGAAGCAAATGGATGCCCAGGGCTGACCTCACAAAGAGTATCGCCGATCCACGTACATATACACAGACTTGAGAGTTGAGACCATTTCTTTTTATTAACATTTCAAGCCTGTCAGTCTCTTTGCATGTTAGCATGTTTGCTATTATTACATTCATTCTAAATCTTAGGACTTGGCATGGCAATGTGATACAGGCAACGCGGAGAAAGGAAGTTAAAATTATGCATATTCCAAATAAGGGACGAATAAACCTATTTGGAAACACATTTATTCATGCCGTCAAAAGGGAAAAGGTTGGTACCTTTTTTCCGAGAAGGAAGAAAAACAAATGCAAATTTTTTCTATATCAAACAAAATAAATAAAATTATCTCACAAAAAAAAAGGGCCTCATCGAAAAATCTACATATTCAGCAATTTGTTGATAATAATAAAAAATAAATAAATCCAGGGTTTTACAAGGGTTTTAGGTCCCTGCTCCCTCAGCACACGCTTCTACTTCAGTTTCCAAAACCCAAGGCTCTACCACCGCTTTTGTATTTGTGAGCAATCTAGCCGTATCCCCATGGAGCCTCTCTAACGGAAACTCCCAGTAAATCTCCACACTGTAAGTTTCTCCATTTCTGGCATTTCCCCGTGAAAATGGATGACTTGATCGACGACGATTTTGGCGATTTGTACGCCAACGTCGAAGTCCAAACGATATCAGATGAATTCCGTGAAAACTTCGTTAAACACTCACAAGCGGATGGAGATGTAGGCAACTCAAGCAATTCAAAAATGCTATCTTTTGTTTCATCTTTTCGGAACTGCTACTCCTCTCAACTCTAACGTCAACAACACCATGGGAGTTGCTGCCACGTACTAGTAGCCGTCCCTGCAGAAAAATAGAACCCCACCAAATTTGGGTGGCGGAAGCAGGAAAGTTCCAATACGCTTTTCGTGGTGGAGGTACAGTGATGACACTCGCCAAATTGGAAGGTGACGACAACATGTACGACTTTGGGATACTGCCCTTACGCTCTTTCATCAATATCTTCTTTGATGTGACCCTATTGACGGTAGATTCACCATCTCCGGCACTAGAAAACCCAGGCCTAAATTTAGGTTGTTCAGTTGCACCATGATAAAATGCTCTAAACACCATGACGATGATCCAGAGAGAGAGAGAGAGATAATTAAGTGTAGGTTTTATTTGTCCCCCGCAACCTGCTACCATGAGCCCCCACGAGTACTTTCTTGCTACACTTCCTGTGCCCGTCTTCATACGAGGATGATCGATTTATTATTGATTATTATTTGTTTTGTTAAATAAAGTAAAAATAACTTTTTTTCCCTTGTTTTGTTAACTAATTAGATTTGTAAAAAAAGTTAATTATATCAAATTAATTTTAAGAAATTTTTAAACAATAATTTTTTCAGTTAAAAAATAAAAAATTTAAGAGTAATTTTTTTTCACTTTTAAGTCTCTTAAGAAAATATGTTAACAGTTTTTTAAATTAGATAAATTTATTTTTTTATTGAAAAAGAACATTTAAAAATAATTTTTATATTTTTATTATTATTAAAAATTTATAATTATAAAATTAAAATTATATTAATTGATTCATATAAATTTTTAATTATAACTTAAATTTTTATGATTATAAAATGTTCTATTATCATTAATTTATGAAAAAAAAGAGATTTTCTTTCAACTAGAATAATATATATTCTCGTTCTCATGTAAATACTATGTATTAGTAATCTCGTACCATTTTATTATTACAGTATATTTATAATTATTTTCATGAAGTAATTATTCTAAAAAATCATTACTAACTCGAAATCATGTTTGACAATTTTCAAAAGTAAAAAGTTCACTAATTCCAAATCAATAAATAAACCAACACTACAACGGTAACATAATAATAATAATAATAATAAAGTTTTTAACAATTCAACTAATTTAAAGAGCATACGCGCCATAGTGGAATGGCGTCCTTCCTTGCAAAAGTACAATCTTACCTTCCATGCAAGTCGAACCAGTTTTATCCGTTATTACAAACCACAAACGGAAATTAAAAAAAAAAACAAAAATAAAATGCGACTTTTGTCTGCCTCTTCCTCTGCTTCTTCATGTTCTTCTTCAAGGACAAAAGCAAGCATCCCCATCTTCTCTCCCTTTCGAAACCTTAACAGCAAGAAGCAAAACAGCATCAGATTTTGCTTCAAGTTAGTTCCGACGACGAGAACCTTAGCAATTCCATGTTCCTCTAAGCAACAGTCTCCACTATCCTCGGAGTTCTCAAGACCCAGCCAACGGCAAGCGGAGGAAGGCTCTTTGGAAACGGTGCTCGTGGTTCGCCGGCCAGCGGTGGACAATTCCGGCGACGGGGATAGTGACAGCATTGATGATGAGGTATTGTCGTCATCATCGGCTATCACTGAGGCGGATCTGGAAGAGTTTGCCAATAAGATGCCGATTTTTGAGCCGGCGAGAGCGAGAGCCGACACCACCGGTTCGTCTCAAGAGAAGCAGCAGTCTCTTCTCCTGGTTAATTTGGATTTGTCCCTGTACAAGGCCAAGGCTTTAGCCAGGAGCTTTCGGCATCAAGAGGCTGAGAAGATACTAGATAAGGTATAAAACCAAACATCAATAACGGGATAATTGGGAATGTGTTATCTGGGTTTTAATTATGTTCCCTGGGGGATTGATAATGGTACTGACAAGGTGTGTTCTGTGATTTTGTACTAAAGTGTATAAGTTATTGGCCGGAAGATGGGAGGCCATATGTGGCATTGGGTAAGATATTGAGCAAGCAATCAAAATTAACAGAAGCTAGAGCTGTGTACGAGAAAGGGTGCCAGGCGACCCAAGGAGAAAATCCATACATTTGGCAGGTTTGTGATTTGCCTAGTGGCCCATTTCTTTCCGGATATAAAATGTGGGTTTGTTCGTAGAACTGATTGAAAAAATTGGTTCCTTGTCTTTTGAGCATCGAGTTATTAGGTTACTGTTATTTGCTTTGAATCCATGGTAACTGCATTCGTTTTCGACCTTAATGCAAGTGGATTTTTATATGTGCTGTCCAAGCAGTGCTGGGCTGTTTTGGAAAATAAGATGGGTAATGTAAGGAGAGCAAGAGAATTGTTTGATGCTGCCATTTTTGCTGATAAAAGACATATAGGTGCCTGGCATGGCTGGGCAGTTCTAGAGCTCAAACAGGGCAACGTCAATAAAGCAAGGCAACTGCTTGCTGAGGGCCTGAAATTTCATGATGGAAACGAGTACATATACCAAACAATAGCATTGTTGGAAATTAGGGTGAAACGTTATGATAGGGCCCGTCAGTTGTTCAGGCAAGCTGCCAAGTGTAATCCAAAAAGCTGTGCTAGTTGGCTTGTAAGTACTTCTTGCCTATGCATTCTTCCTTGTGATGCAGTGATTGGAATGAATCATTTCTTCAATCCATTGAACTTTTCCAATGCAGGCATGGGCACAGTTGGAGGTGCAGCAGGGAAACAACATGGCTGCTATTCAACTGTTTGAGGTGCTCCTTTATATGACTGAAGTTATTTTCACTTCAATGATCATGCTGACACTCTTTTCATCACCTAGTTGTGTTTATCGTAGTGATTGTAATTTTGCCTTGGTTTTTGATTTGTAGAAAGCCATACAGGCTAGCCCCAAGAATAGATTTGTGTGGAATGTGTGGGGAATTTTTGAAGCTAATGTTGGCAATATTGAGAAGGCAAGGAAACTTCTGAAGATTGGCCATGCACTCAATCCAAGGGATCCGGCACTGCTTCAGTCTCTTGCATTATTGGAATATAAGCATTCTACTGCAAATCTTGCACGAGCAATCTTCAGAAAGGCATTAACATTGGACCCCATGCACCAACCAGTATGGATTGTAAGATATTTCTTCCTTCATTACCAATGTCTTTGAATGAAACTTGTTGCAGTTTCTTGTCATTGCTTAATCCCATGGGAGCTAATACTGCAAATATTGCCTTCATCTTTCTGTTTCCCCTGTTAAGTACAATTTTAAATGTCAATATGCTTACACAACTAGATTGGAGTCTAGGATCTTATTTTCTAGATTTGTTTTCCTAGATGTCACCTTTCTGTAAAGTATTATCTGTTGGTCTTTTTATCACTGATCTTTAATTCAAATTGATCTTTGTACTGCTGATGTTTTAATTCACATTGGTCTTTGTTTCCTTTTTTTGAAAGTTTGCTTAAAGATTTTCTGTTTTATCTGCATACCAGAATTCAAGTCTGAGGGTTTGTTTCATGTTTGGATTAACTTCAAAATTGTTTTTGACTGTTTGGGGATGCAAACTGTCTAGGCTTGGGGATGGGTGGAATGGAAGGAAGGAAACATATCTACTGCACGGGAGTTATACCAAAAGGCCCTTTCGATTGACTCAACTACCAAAAGTGCTGCTCGATGTCTGCAGGTAATGCCCCATTGTTCTGATTCATATGGAGCTTCACACTAATGTTACTGCAATCCGGTTTTAGTAAAATCTTGTGCATTTGTTTTATCATCTGCTGCAGGTCTGGGGTGTACTAGAACAGAAAGTTGGTAATCTGTCAGCAGCTAGAAGATTGTTTGCATCATCACTGAATGTCAATTCTAAGAGATCTGTAACATGGATGGCATGGGCACAATTAGAAGAGGACGAAGGCAATTCTGTGCGTGCTGAGGAGATTCGTAATCTTTATTACCAGCAGGTCAATCTCCTGTTATTATTGTTTAACTTTAGAACTTAATGTGGGATCTCCAATTCGAAAGTTCAAATCTTTCACCTTTTTTTTTATCTTTTAAACTTTACGTCGCAGCGTACAGAAGTTGTTGATGATATTTCATGGTTGACCGGATTATGCGATATCTTTGATCCAGCGCTGGACAGCATAAAAAGGCTCCTAAATTTGGAACATGACCCATATATCAAGGCACAGGAATCTGTAAGAAACAAGTCAGGAGCCAATGAGAGTAACATAGATGACAAATTAGGCGGCCCTTGTTGTAGAGACTACGATGGCAATGTCGCGGAAGGCAGAAGGGAGTTCGATGTGGATTCATTTGTCAAGGAAAGATTGTCTCTGGACCCCACCAAGATAGACGTTCAGCTGGAAATATCAGCTAGTCCCGCACCGTGGAGAGCTAGATTGCCAACAAGAAGGATATGGAGGTCAGAGAAAAGAAACGCCAAAACATTTCCGAAGTCCTGCGGTTAATGGTTTCAGTTTGGGAAACTCTACCTTTTACCTTCTTGCATTGTTTACCAAAACTTACGTAAAAAACGAAAACTTAAAAAAAAAAAAAAAAGGACGACAGCAGGGTGGAATTATGTGACGAAGGGGAGGAAAAAGGGAAAAGAAAATTTCCGATCCCAATTTTACCTAACACTCACGAGCTGCTGTTCACAAACTGAACAAAAATCAGCAGGCTTGAAACGTTAAACCAAGCACCGTCATAATTACCAGATTGTTTTGGCGCTAAACGGCGCTGGCCAGCCTGGCATACTTAGCTAAAAATCTGTTGCATCAACAGAAACATTTCCCAATGCACAATGCGAAGAGGAGAAAATTTTGTGGTGAAAATGTTCCCATAAGAAGTGCACTAAGGGTGTATATATGACAACGAGAGAATACTGGAAACGCTAGCGAAAATGGAGAAAAGCAGGGAGCGTTTTAAGGGCCCCATTTCCCTGAAACAAGAACCAGGTAGGTCTGCAGAGCCTCAAGCCGATCTAAGGGTTGTTGCAAATGAAGCCAGGCGAGATAGGCCAGCAGGAGAGGGTAGGTGGCAGGGAAGTTAGGGTTCTGTAATAACAGATATTTCTAATTGCTTGTATCTGACGAAATAGTCCATCGCTTTGAGTTTTCTTTGGAAGCCTTCTTAGAGCATTTAAAGAGAAGCAAGCCGGCTATCGAGGACAATTAGAAAATGACGTCCACGCTCCCACACTTGGTCGGGGCATAAATGTCAGTTGCGGATCAGGTGGACAATTATTTATTTATTTTTCATTCGACGGAACTTAGGGGGAGCAACTTATCTTTAACATCATTTTCCCTGAATTTAATGAAGTTTAATGCCTTCACAGGGGCTGGAAATCTGTGTGGCTTATGCCTGTTTAATTTCTTCTTCGGTTGGCAGGTATGAGAAATGGCAGTTGTCTGATCATAAAAGCCTTGATTTGTTTTGATTTGCATTGCGAAAAATTTTTTAGGTGACCGTACACTGATGATAGCTGCAAATGGTCACGCATCCAGGCCAGGCCAACTGCTACATTTTAATTTTAGGACAATCTGAATTCTTTTTCTTTTTTTTTTTTAGTTTAAAAGATGGAACTCGTTCTCATATTTATATTTTAATTTTACGGAATTTTCATTCCTCTTCTTTTAAATCTGCTTCTTTCGTTTTTTGCCCTTAAAAGTCCAATTTTAAGTTTAGTTTCTGCTCGGCTGTTTCAGTCCAAATCCTAGTCGAAACTGATTGATCGTTGGTGCGGTTTAACCTTGACTTGCTTTCCATTCTCGCTATTATCAGCAGGTACATGGACGGGTGGTGACATGGGTTCCACATACTATTTATCTTATATATATATATATTATATAGCGTACAAAAAATATATAATATGCATACAAATAATAATAATTTACAAATAACGCATTTTTTTAGTTAGATGTATATTTTTTAATTTTTATATATATTTTCCTAAATTGTAGATATATCGTAATAAAATAAATAAATAAATAAATAAAGCACACAATATTAGCGCGGGTCCTGCACCGACCCGTCTGTCCTAGGTTTCACTCCATCTATGTATCTTTTTCCTATCAGTATTCATTTCTTGTTCCCCACCCCCCCCTCCTTTTTTTTCTGATTAGCTCTTGATGGGATCTTTTACTTTTTACATTTTTTGAAGCAATGTTTTCAGTTTCCTTCTCTCACTTATTTATTTTTCCTCAGATATCTCCTTTTTGTTTCCCAAAGGCAGAAAAGAAATGAAAAGCTCGCGGTAGGAGCTGAGAAAAGTTTGGGGCAGAAAACGTAAGTAACAAAAATATAGTGGGTCAAAATCAAACGTTTCTTCCGGCGTTGTTTTGAGATGGTTGATCTGTTGCCAGCTGGTTCCCCAAGAGTAACCGGATAGATCACGATTCTCCACCAACACAATTCCTCCACGTGGCCCAAAAAATCTACCTGTTGATCCGAGAGCCAAGCCAGTTGAAATACTGACCAACGTGGCCGGTTTTGAGCCAGTGACATCTTAGCTGTGCAATTACTCAAACGCCCGAGTATTTTTTATCTTAATCAGACTTTCCAAATTTTTCTATTTAATTCTTGCTCCCAGAGCAATTTCTATGATTTAATAATAATGTTAAATATTATCAAAATTTTTAAATTTATTATAAAATATTAAATTTATTAAATTAAATAATTTTTAAAAAATCACTCATCTCAATATGTTTACAAATTAGGGTGATTTGAAAACGTTTAAACTTTTTTTTTAAAATAAATTTAATAATTTTAAATAAATGAATAAATAGACCAACGCAACAATCATGAGAAAAAGTTTTAAATAATTCAATTAATTTAAAGTGCGTACGGGCCGTGGATGAATGGCTCTCCTGCCTTGCAAAATACTCCCTTACATGCAAACCGAAACAGTTTTATCCGTTATTAAAAACAACAAACAGAAATAAAAATAAAATGCAGCTTTTCCCTCCCTCTTCCCCCGCTTCCTCATGTTCTTCTTCAACAACAAAAGCAAGCATCCCCATTTTCGTTCCCTCTCAAAACCTTAACAACAAGAAGAAAAACAACAGCATATTGTACTTTAAGTTAGTTCCCACAACGGGAACCTTGGCAATCCCATCTTCCTCTGGGCAACCGTTATCGATCCTGGACAGGAGACCACTATCCTCGGAGAACTCGAGACCCAGACAATTGGACGATGAGAATGACCAAAATATCCGAGCAGAGGAAGGCCCTTTGGAGGCAGTGCTCGTGGTTCGCCGGCCAGCGGTGGATGTTTCCGGCGACGGCGGCGGTGACGCCGACAGTATTGGTGATGAGGAAAAGTCACCATCATCGTCATCGGCTATCGTTGATGCGAGTCTGGAAGAGTTTGCCAAGAAAATGCCAATTTTTGAGCCATGGAGGGTCGACTCTGCCAGTTCTTCTCAAGAAAAGCAGCAGTCGCTTCTCCTGGTTAATCTGGATCTGGCCCTGTACAAGGCCAAGCTTATAGTCAGGAAATACAGGTATCAAGAAGCTGAGGAGATGCTAGAAAAGGTACAACGTTTAAACACCAGTGATGATTACTTTGGTTTTGGTTTGGTTCTTACGGGGATTGGTAATGGGGTTAACAAAATGTGTTCTGTGATTTTGTTCCAAGTGTATAATTTATTGGCCGGAAGATGGGAGGCCGTATGTGGCACTGGGTAAGATATTGAGCAAGCAATCAAAATTGTTAGAAGCTAGAGCTGTGTACGAGAAAGGGTGCCAGGCGACTCAAGGAGAAAATCCCTACATTTGGCAGGTAGGTGGTTTGTCAATCCGCTCCTTTTCTTTTCTGAGACAAAAAGAGGGTTAATTTGTGGAACTGATCGAACAAATTGGCACCTTGTTTTCAAACATCAAATTATTAGATTACCGTAATTGCTTTAAATCTATGAAAATTGCTTTCATATTCGACCTTAATTCAAGCGGATTTTACGTGTGCTATTGAAACAGTGCTGGGCTGTTTTGGAAAATAAGATGGGTAATGTAAGGAGAGCAAGAGAATTGTTTGATGCTGCTACAGTTGCTGATAAAAGACATGTTGCTGCCTGGCATGGTTGGGCAGTTCTGGAGCTCAAACAGGGCAACGTCAATAAGGCAAGGCAATTGCTTGGCAAGGGCCTGAAATTTTGTGGTGGAAACGAGTACGTATACCAAACATTAGCATTATTGGAAACTAGGGCGAAACGTTATGATCAGGCCTGTCAGTTGTTCAGGCAAGCTGTCAAATTTAATCGGAAAAGCTGTGCTAGTTGGCTTGTAAGTACTTGTTGCCCATGCATTGTTCTTTGTGATGCAGTGAACTGAATGAATCATTTCTTCTGTCCATTGAACTTTTCTGATGCAGGCATGGGCACAGTTGGAGGTGCAGCAGGAAAACAACATGGCTGCTAGGCAACTGTTTGAGGTCCTCCTTTATATTACTAAAGTTCTTTTTACTTGAATAATCATCACCTACTTACATTTCTCATAATGATTTTAATTTTGTCTTCCAATTGATTTGTAGAAAGCAGTACAGGCAAGCCCCAAAAATAGATTTGCCTGGCATGTGTGGGGAAATTTTGAAGCTAATATTGGCAATGTCCAGAAGGCAAGGAAACTTCTGAAGATTGGTCATGCACTCAATCCAAGGGATCCTGTGCTGCTTCAGTCTCTTGCTTTATTGGAATACAAGCATTCTACTGCAAATCTTGCGCGAGTGCTCTTCAGAAAGGCATCAACATTGGACCCAAGGCACCAGCCAGTATGGATTGTAAGATCTTGCTTCCTGCATTGCCAGTGCCTTTGAATCAAACTCATTAGCGTTTCTTGTCATTTCTTCGTCCTTTCAGATTTAGTCCTGCAAATATTGCCTTCATCTTTCTGTTTCCCTTTCCAAGTACGATTTGAAATTTTAATATGGTTGTACACCTTAGGATCTTATTTTCCAGATTTTTTTTCCTTTTTCTAGATGTTATCCTTCTTTAAAGTGTTTTCTGTGGGTCTTTTTACCACTCATATTTAATTCACCACTGACATTTAATTCACACTACCTGAGATTTCAATGAAAGTTTACTCAGCAATTTACTGTTTTATCAACATGTCAAGAGTTGAAATTCAGAAGGTTTGTTTAATGCATAGATTAACTTAAATAATTTAGTTTTGACTGATTGGGATAGTAAACTGTCTAGGCTTGGGGATGGATGGAATGGAAGGAAGGAAACATATCCACTGCACGGGAGTTATACCAAACGGCTCTTTCAATTGACTCGGCTACTGAAAGTGCTGCTCGATGTCTGCAGGTAAATGCCTCATTGTTCTGATTCATATGGAGCTTCACATTAATGTTAATGCAATCCGGTTTTTGGTAGAATCTGGTGCATTTGTTTTATCACCTGCTGCAGGCCTGGGGTGTTCTAGAGCAGAGAGTTGGTAACCTGTCAGCAGCTAGAAGATTGTTTAGATCATCACTGAATGTGAATTCTCAGAGTTATGTAACATGGATGACATGGGCACAATTAGAAGAAGATCAAGGCAACTCCGTCCGTGCTGAGGAAATTCGTAATCTTTATTTCCAGCAAGTCAGTCTCTTATTTTTTTGTTATTTTTTAGTTTTGAAAAATAATGTGAGATCTCCAATTTGAAAGTTCAAATCTTTCAATTGTGTTTTTTTATTTCAATATTATGTGGCAGCGTACGGAATTTGTTGATGATGCTTCATGGGTTACCGGATTCTTAGACGTCATTGACCCAGCACTTGACAGCATAAAGAGACTCCTAAATTTGGAACAGAACCCTTATATCAAAGCACAGGAATCTATGAGAAGCAAGTCAAGAGCCAGTGAAAGCAACATAGATGACAAGTTGCTTGGTCCATTTTCAAGTGATTATGATGGCAATGCCATAGAAGGAAGAAGCGAGTTCGATGTTGATTCCTTTGTCAGGGAAAGATTGTCTCTGGATGCAAACAAGATAGACGTTCAGCTGGAAATATCCGGGAGTCCAGCACCGTGGAGAGCAAGATTGCCAAGAAATATGGGGATGTCAGATAGAAGAAAAGCCACAATATTTCCAAGGTCCGGCATTTAGTTGTTTCAGTTTGGGGGACTTTACCTTTACTCTTCTTGCATTGTTTACGAAAAATTGTGGCAAAAAAAAAAATGTATAATAGCGTGACGGAATTTTGCGAACTTATGTGAAGAATTAACATAAAAAAAAAAAAAGAGGGGGGGGGGAGAGGAAAAGAAGTGGTTGAAAGACGAAGATAACGAAATAAACAGGAATATGTCATGGGGGCAATCTTGAAAGAAATTTGAATTTGTCGTTTAGCGGAAAATTAGTTTGTGCATTAATAAATACGTTCCCGGAAATTAATTGATCCACTCCTCTACATATCCTAAGTTTATCAAAATTTTATTGAAGCAGTAGTTTGCAAATAGGAAAAACATGGATGGATGGGAAAATATTGATGAGGTCTTGACGAGACGCGTGGGGTTTTTCACGTATTATTTATTTATTTTTTAACATAAGATATTCAGTAAAATTATAAAATATGTAATGATCAATATTTAATATAAAATGGGTAAAAATTATTATATAATTTACAATTATATTTATTGTATATCAGCACGTAATAGTTGTACATCCTATTTAATTTTACTATATATTATTAATTTTTTTTAAATACGAGACCCATGTGGCCCGTCTACGTGGAAAAATCCAAGGGTTTCTCCCGAACAAACACGAAACTCTCTCTCGTGGTCTCCATTTTGTAAGCACGGCTGCTAGTCACACGCACAATAGCATGTATGCGTAGGAAGTAAAAAATCAGAACTAATGAGCCTGGATCCTGATTTGAGAAATGCATCTACCGTTTGGGATATAGTTGATCGCTAAAGCCTTTTCTGTTTTTTCTTTTTAATTCATGCGTTTTGTCAACCATTTGTCTAGGTAAATATTTGCTCTCACGCCTCCGCAAGTCCCAAGTGATACTATTACGGCAGCTTATCAGTTGAACCGGATGGGCGTACACGGACCATTGCTGTGTACAATTCTTCCCCATTCGTTTGAGTCATAACTAAGCCATAACGATCAAGTAGCATTCATTTCGGAAATCACCCATAAATTCCCTCCATCTAACAGTGGCATGCCACGGCCAACTCCATGGGGTAGATAATTTCTTTTAACTTCATTTCGCAAAACTTTACCCATCCATTTCTTCTTCCGTTTTCTCAGCAACCAAACAAACAAACAAACATAGGGCACACCAAAAAAAAATGGACGGAAAGTTGGAGACCTGGTTAATTAGACACACGCTCAGAGCCTTTTCGTACGGACGATCAAGGCAATGCTCGTAGTCTTCAAGTGTAATAAGCGCTGTTCTCTTCTCCACTGCTGTTCGGGGCTGCCGTGCTCTCTACTCTGCATCCTGTAAGCGTGTGCGTCGGCTCGGTAACACGACATTTTCCCAGATGGCAACGGTTTTTTAAATTTTTTGCAATGACGAAATTGCCCCCAGTAACCGTCGTCGCATTTTTCGTTGAGTAAGAAGAGCACCGTTGTGGTTTTGCCGAATCCTTGCGCACCGGCGTGCACATGCACGAATGCAGTCGATTTGGTTCTCTTAATTAAAAACGAGATTTGGTATACTGAGTCTAGCATTCTTTGATTAGGATTCTTTAAGGTTAAAATAATAATTTAAAGAATTTTTTTGTGAATAATAACGATATAAGTAAATAATTAAAATTAATTAGTGAATAAATATCATAATTAGAGAAAACTGAAGATAAGTGTAAGGGAGCGAGAGTTTGAGAAGAAGAAATGGAAATTGGGGTGATAAAAAATAAAACGGAAAATTTATTTATAGAATTAAAATTTTAAAAAATAAAAAAATAAAAGGAAAATGAGCCTTGGAGAACACTTGCATAATCGGAATAAATCATTCTAATTTGATTGAAGGTACTCCCAATATTTACTTATGTTTTCGAACAAATTTATCATTTTCAACTACATTTTTTTAATTAGATTTTAATGCAAAATCTTATTTTATCATATAATATTAAATAATTTACTTTATTTTTATGATAGTCAAATTAAAAGTCTCTTCCCCCCCCCCCAAAGACCTTAGAGTAATACATTAATGAAAAATTACTATAAAAATAATCAAAAATTAAAATATACACATATATGCAACTAAGTATTAATTTGAGTGTATATTTAGTTTACTTGTGTCTTTGCTTCCACCCAATTCCTGTTTGTGAATTTTTTCCTTTTTTCTTTTCTTTTTTTTTTCTTTTATTTTGTTCGATACTTTTATCGTTTTATTTGAATAATAGCTCCGGGTGTAAACCGCGGTGGGTGCAAGCTTCGCTGGTCCAAACAACCAAAAACCAATACGCAAAAGAGTTTTCCAAAATTTTGTCACCGAATCTCGGGTTAAACAATTTCAACGAAGCCTGTATTTCGCTATTATCTTCTTCCCAGGTAAAAAGATAATAACGTCACCGACCGAGGCACGGAAGGAGGAGACGGGAATTCTATCAATCCGAGGCACAGTTTCACAACAATTGATCGCCGTACAATCTGAGGTACAGTTTCACAAACGCTTAAATTTCACTTCTTGGTTTTGGAGTTTCCTTGATAGTTCGCGAAGTGTTGGAGCTTCTGATCCGTTTGATCTCTGTAGACATGATTCTAGATCTGAATGGAAATTTTTTTGTTTTGTTTGATCGGAATTTTTGAACAAGTTTCTGTAGAAATCGCCAATTTGGCTTGTTTTTCTGGAAAACGAGAGATTCAGATGGAAGTTAACATGTTTGATGGTAAATTGGTAATTAGAAGACATGAGAGCAACGGTACTTAAAAATTTTTCAAATTAAGGAGAATTAGTCTTTATGTTGGAAATGATAGTTATTCCTCACTGCTATTCTGCCCCGGTGCTGAGAGTACTTTGAATTTTGCTGCCACGGCCTTGTCGGGACCAAGTGTGTCCGGAATTAGATACATAGTCAAAGTTTCAATCCATGGCAAGGATAAAGCCTCAGGCTCTACTTGTTCAAAGCAAAAAGAAGAAGGGGCCTACGCGGATCAGTACCACTACAATAATTCTGTGCAATCTAGTTGTTGTGTTGATTGTATTGTCCCTAGTCACCGTGTACAGGCATTGGTCAAAAAGGTTTGCTGTCATCTCCTTTTCCTATCTGTATCTGCTGTTTTTTTTTTAATATTATTTATCTTTTGCCTATTTCCTCAACTAGAATCTACTTATGGATCTTGTCCTAGAATGATTCCTTTGTTTTGAATTTACAATCTTGTAGATCAAGGCAGCAAATAGGAAGTGGCACGTCAACTATTGAGGTATGTTTCTGATATTTCCAAAAAAGAGTTGAGTGCTTCTTTAACCATTTATCCTAGTATCTTAATGATGCTGTGCTGGTGCACTATTATGGGTCTTCTCTTTGTTAAAGTCATCCTCAGTTCTAGTCTGTTTCTAATTTGTGGTCCAGGATGCAACTGATACTTTCACAGATTCAAAGAAGTATGATCTCCCTGGTTATGCTGTAAGTGTCCATGACCCTAATTCTGTTATGCATTTTGCGAAAGTTAATTATGGCGGTCATACGTTGAGGTGGTGTTGGCAGTCAATTTGTTTGACGAGTGAGGTTACATGTCTATTCATGCAGTTGCTTGAGTTGAGAATGAAATTGAAGGAGAAAGAGATGAGTACCATAATCAGCAGTTTTAGAAAGAGATTGTGCGTGGTGGGAAAAACCCTTATTTCTTCATTAGATAAGTATGTATAACTTGGTTCAAGTAAATAACTTCAGGTAGTAAATTATGAAGTTTTCAGATGGCCATCAGCATCTAGGATGAGCACTTGTGATTGATTTAACCTAGTTGTTAGCACTTAAGCCAACTTGTTCTCCTATTGAGCTACCAACAAGGATTTTCTACTTTTTTCCTTTAATGGTATTATGTCTTTTGTGCCAACAAAAGTCTATCTGGTTTCCTGTAATGCTATTAATGTTCATTGTATCTGCTTCATCTTGGTCTCTTGTTTCCTTATAGATTCTAAATACCTCAAAGGGTTATATAACAGTGGAGCTACACAAGGATGGATCTCCTGGGGTTGTGGACAAATTTCTTGATATGCAGTAAGTGTCTACATAACAGCATCCTCCTAGCTCCATCCACTTTGCCCAATAATGGAAATATGGTTCATGTAATAGTTGTTTGATAAATAAAAGAATGTGTTGCTTTATAGTAAATTCTAGAGTAGCTTGAAGCTCAAATCTATTCTTTTTGGAAATTTTTTTGTTTTTTTTTTTCAATTATTTTTTATGATTTTGGCTGAGCATAGAAGATCAGAGTATTTATTTGCTCAATTTTTTGTCAATTTGCGGTACCTCAGCAAGACTACTCTATTGTGACCTAGAGGTTACAAGATTGTGTACATTTGACCCTTCTCTAAACATTGGAGTCTCGTGTATTGGAACATTTTAAAAAATATATATTTAATTTAGTTGGTTTCGTATTTTTTGAAGCTTGCTCTTATCATGATTTGCTTTTGCAGTCAGAAGGGATACTTCAATGGAATGCCTTTTCATCATATTATCAAACACTACGTTATCCAAGGAGGGCATTCTCAATGGCTTGGAGCCGCTGAAGATTGGACAGGAAAGGGGAATCTTCATGGTCGTCTGGGTACAAGGTTATCTAGCCGCATATTTCCCTTTTTTCAGTACCATTTGCTGGCATTCTACTCTCTTTTTAATTGTGAATCCTTATGCGTGAATAACTAGCTCAAAGAACGAGGCATTTATGGTTGGAACTTCAAAAGTTAAAGGCGGAAAAGAATTTGACCTATTCATTACAACTGCACCAATTCCAGATCTAAATGATAAGCTAATGGTGTTTGGAAGTGTCATCAAAGGAGAGGGTGTTGTACAGGTAGGAAATACGTGCTTTCATGAGCAAATTGGTTTTATAGCAAGATCACCTTTAAAAGACCTGCTATGTATTGTCAGGAAATTGAGGAGGTTGACACTGATGAACATTTCCAGCCCAAGTCTCCCATAGGGATAATCAACGTGACACTGAAAACTGAGCTTTGACTGCCGCTAGTCAGCTGCCCTAAATTGGTCCCTCAAGATATGCTTACAGTAGATCGTCTCCAAGCTTGTTGTGGCATACCACATTTCTTTATGCTCTCGTTTCCATCTCCTTTTTATTATAGGTTTTTTTTTGGGGGGGCTGTAGGGGAGGCGTTCAGAGGTTTTCAGTTGGGGCTGGCTCAAAGGGCTGATATCGAAGACCGGAGAATGTGCAACATTCTGTAAATTCCATGCACAATACTTCTTATCCTTTGTGTGTATAATCGTTCTGTTTTAATTCTTGTACTTCCCCCAGTATTTGATGAGGATTCCTTTTTCCAATTTGACATTTCAAACATTTGGCTCCAGGCTACTACGCATTGAAATGTAGGATTTTGTATTGACCATGATGAATGGTCCGCTGGTTGAAAGTCGAAATTTATTTTATTTTGTGTCATTCTGCAAAAGTGCTGCAGGAACTCCTAAACCTAGGTACGACCGTATCAAAATTTTTTATCCTATAACGACTGTCTAGTGTCTTCAACATTTTCCTTTGAACTATCAATTCAAGCAAAATTAAGAGCATTACTTTTAAAAGACGGAGAACCCCACGCAGTGGCTCTCGATTCATAGTTGTTTTAGGGTCTAACTTCTCATTTTACTAAATTTCTTGTTGATAGATTTTCTGTAGAATCTGTCCAAATCCTGCTTTTGAGTGGGCTAGGCTAGGCCCGGGTTGACCATTCAATTGCTAGGCCAACCCAAATGGTAGCTTTGAGAGACCGGTGAAATTCCGATTCCAAATTGTAAAAATTAGAAAGGAAAACTCCGCGCCAAAATGCCAGGCAAAGATAAGCTTTCCCTCCTAAAATTATTAACTTGCCTAACGTTACAAACTGCAGAAACGAAGAGTCGCCGACTGGCGAGAATCCACATTTCACAAAAGCGCAAACCCCGACCCGGGCCCAAGGGTTTCCGCCGCAGCTTGTTGACTCGACAAATGAGTCGTCGCCTGAGAGCCAATCCGATCAACTCTCGCGGTTCAAACGGAGAGTCGCTCATGGATATAGACGACGGACAACGACGACGACGAGATCCCGAAGATCCGTTTCTTGCGTTCGTGGATTACGCCAGGTCGGTGCTTTTTCCGGAGGAGTATAAAGAGGAAGACGGAGGAGAAGGAGGAGGAGGTTACGGACTGGATGGATTTGGATTTGAGACCAGTGGACCTGGTTGGAGTTGGATCGTTTCTCGGATCCTCAAGACTTGTATTGCTTATTCCAGCGGAGTCACTGCTGCTATTCTGCTCTCGGAGCTCTCTCAGGTATTATTTCCTCCTTGTTTTAGGTCACGTTCCGCTTGGTTGCCGACAAAATGCAAGAGATGGCAGACACAAAGAAAATCTGAATGTGCAGATAAAATGCGAGAAATGGCAATCAACAAAGGAACATCTGAGTCTTTGTGTTTACTCTGCGCTGGATCGTCTTTAGTTTTGAAAAGGAAAGAGTGAATATCTTTGTCCATGCTTAAAAAATTAATGGAGTAATACACAGTGATGCTTGTTGTGATTTTATGACTGTAATTTCTTGTCGGTTCATGCTCCATTGGTGGCAGAGCCGATGTAGGAAACGTGAGGATTTGGAATCTATACTATCATCTCATTCTCTGGATTTTCTTAGAATAATTGTTCAAGCGATTGAATTTTTCATTTTCCTTTTCGTGATAAATGAAAAGTCAAAGGAGGCATGCCTTTGGATACGTTTTGCATATTTGGAAATTCTCTCCTTTTAAGTTCATAAATCTCCATCTCTGTGACTCTGCCTAGTGATATTTTAAAGCTTCTCTGCCCCTAATTGTTTTCATTGATGAGTCGAGTGCTTATTTATTTTCTTTCAAAGGCGTGGAGTGACCAACAAAGGAGTGGGAAGCCAAAGAAGAGGCTGGAAGCTATCAATCAATTGAAGAAGAAGCACAAGAGAAGTAAGCTGCCAAACACTGTCACAATCGACTCCATATATGAGAAGAATTTCATATCATTAAGTAGCATTTTGGAGGCTGTCGTTGTTGATGCGTTTGTCCTCCCAGGTACTGCCATAAACTGAAAGCCTGGGCCAAGTGATTAGTTGGTGATAATGTTAGTCCTGTTTTATGGGACTAATGCACAATATCAATATATATATGTATGTATATTCTCTCTCTCTTTTTTGGTTCAGGTACCAACATCTACATGCTTACTTTGGGGGACATTTGGAGCTCCAATGCAATTGAACTTTATCTCCACAGGAGGTTAGTCACTGCCTATCATTGTTCTCCTGATTCAGTTTTGTATGTTATTCTCTTGTTTCTTTTTCATTTGTCGACTTTTTACTATTTATACATAATTTAATTTAGATGTGTGGAAAACAAGGGGAGAATGTTGGTTTAAATTTATGGTGGCCCTGATTTGTGGCTAAAACAGACTATAGGTGCTACCATGTCTTGAATGTCCATTTACTGGATGCAGGGTAATCTGGGAATGTGCAGTTCAAGCAGTAAGAACTAATACAGGAAAAATAACCACATCTTTATCTATTTCACAATATTCTTCATCTGCGCTTTTCTTTTGTCCTCATTGTCGTCTCCATATGTGTCCTATGTAAAACTTTGCATTCCTTGTCCAGGGTGCAGCTAAGTTGTTTGTTCCGCTTTTATGTGATAGATACTACGACTTAGTGGATACTCATAATGGGATTTTGAAGAAAGGGAGGGAAGTGCTTGTAACAGGTTGCTATCTTCGAACAGCCAGAGAAGGATGTGTTTGTCCCAGGCTTTTGCCAACTGAGCACCTTGTGATATTGTTGGATGATGTAATTGTCAAAAACTCACCTGCAAGATCTCCATTTTAGTCTCTGTTGTGAGCAATAATCAAGCTTCCAATTGAGGACCAGCTTTTGCACTTAATCCAAGTTTCTAGAATTGCATTATGTGTTGCCTTGAATTAGGCGTGTCCTGTACACTGTAGCAGTTGCTTTATATTTTGCAGGATCATGATGATGATGCAATGCTGATAGCTGCTCAGTTTTGTTCAGATTCTTTCTCTTCCGTTTCTCTCAGTGCAGCAAACAGCGGAGTTTCTTATTCATTATATGCAAGGTAAATTCTCTTGTAACCCCAAACAAAATCAATCTGATGCATGTTAGTGCTTAGATACTTTATCCAGGAGATGTTGGTAAAATCTATCAAGTTTTGACCATCCTGCTGGTCTTTTTGTAGGATTGAATCTATTGTATCACTGGAAGTTCAAGTTGTGTTTGGCAGTGTACAGCAGAAACAAATCACTCTTGTTGACAATGGTGGCTCCAAGATGAAATTTCTGTTGTGGGGTGAGCAGGTTCTCCTGGCTAATCTTTTCAGGTAATCTCAGGAATTATGCTGTATATACTGTTTTCTTTTGTGTATTCATGCCTATGGAGTTTGATATTATTTTTTTATTTTTTATTTGTTTGCAGTGTAGGAAGCATGATTGGACTTGATAGACCATACATTTCAACTTCAGTGGATGGTGCTACTGAGGCAAATAATGAGCTTTGCCTTGAATATGGCAGTGCAACACAACTTTATTTGGTGCCTTTCATTCAGCATGAGGAACAAGTAAGTCATACATTGTTGTAGTTCTGACATTTTTATTTACGCTGCAAACTGACTGTCTTATTTTGGTTTCTAGATATGTGTACATCTAACACAAAACCAATATCAAGGATCAAAGCTGATGAATGCAGAAGATCCAAATCAGGGTCCAAAGGTCTCACAGGTGACATTGTTTTGTGATTCTCAAGGATCTATTGACTTCAGTAATTGTCCTTTTCAAGTGAGTAACTATAATCCTATCACATTCAATTGGATGCTATTACATGTTCTGCAGTTCTGTATTTCTCTTAGGAGTCACTAGCCTTTTTTCTTTGAAGGATGCAACATGGCTTAATTTTGCTTGTGAAGTTGTAGATCACTAAAGTGCAAGTTAGTTGACAAAGTTCTGTTAACTACCTGTGTCTTGTATTATTATGATGGACCGTTGTCATATTTTCTATGAGAAACAGAAGGAAACACATTCCTTACACATTGTTTTTCCATTTTCATCCTGCACTTCTTTTCAGTGTATGCTATTTTGACAGTCAAGTATCCATTTGAATAAGGCGTTCATCTTTCATGCACTTAACTTTTAGGTCTCACTTTTTGGCTTTATGCAACTCCTAGTTCATGCATGTCTTTTAAAGCTAATTTGATGTTGATCATATCATTAATAACTTGTCTCACTTGGTCAAAGTTTTGCAGTCACTTATAGTTGACCTTCGTGATAAGATGACTGGCGTCAGCCTCTGGTGTAGTCACAGACATGTTTTGTGAAAGAAATAAGGAAATTATTTTCTCTTTAAGAATTGAGGATTCAACGGGAGCAGTTTGGGCAAAACTACATTTTGCAAGATCTTGGTATTTACAAGATGTTTGATTGATGTCTAAAATCATGACACAATTTTCTTAAGTTGTCACCCTCGCATGCTTCACTACTTCTCAGGTCACTGGGAAGATTGGGCCTTGGTCACACAGTTTATATATCTGGCTTGTCATGCCATGTAGTGAAAAACAGCAGGTAACAACATTCACTCAATGATGAATGGATCAATTTAAATTGGTTCTGACTTTTGCATGTTTCCAGATGTTTATCTGTTTATCTTTTCACCTAGCTATTGTTTTTATCATTTAATTGAGATATCTGCCTATCATCTTTTTTCTTTTACTTTGGCAGCCTCGAGGTATTCTGGTTTGAGAATAACAATGGAGCCTCCTTTGTGAATATCAGTTGCTTGGCAGCATTGCTAAACTCTTCTTGTCTGCATAAGTTATCGTACCTTGCTGATCTATCCAGAGAGAGTAGTTGTACATATGTGTGAATCCTTCAATTCCTGACCTAAATCATGTTTATATTCTTGTTTATAAGTATCTTGTCCTTACATCTGAAATTTATGTGTGCAGATATGTCAAGTTCGGCTTGACCAAGTTGATCAATGTCATGTAAATACAAGATTTTCGCACTCTCTTTGTGGCCATGTTAATAAGAAGACTAATGGGATTGCTGAATGCAACTTCTGTCATTGTAACTGTGATACTGCAGTTACATGCACTTTCCAGCTGAAAATAACTCTTGCAGATGACAGTGGAAAGATCTTTGCATGGAGCACTGGTCAAACTGCAACAGAGTTACTGCAAATATCTCCCGATGAATTCCATGACCTACCTGAGGTATTAGTTCATGAGCTCCATGGCACACATTTTACCAATCAGGAATATTTCCTCCATGAGATTTCGGATTGCATCAAAAAGCATATAGTGTTCATACATATGCAAACATTTGAATGCTTCAACCTCGTTCGGTTTGAATTTATGGCAATGCCTATTCTTGCTATTACTAGTGTGTTTGTGGTTTGAAAACTCAGCAATTAAATTTCCATTTCTTCAAGACTTTTTGAGCACAGAAGACCCTTGCATGGTTCCAAATTGTACGCTTACCATCTTATTCTGTGTTCTGAAATTTAGCATGTACTAGCACAATGGCCCTTTTGCTGATGCTAATTTCTTCTACTGGAGAGAGAAATTTTCACTCTATTTCATTTTCTTCTTTCTACATTGCAGGAAGAGCAATTTATGTATCCTTCTTCATTGGAAAACGAAAGCTTCATAGTTGCATTGGTCAACTGCAGAAGGCAAGGTTATGGACTCGGTCAGAGTCTATCTTCAGACACTGATGTCCCGTGGGAGATCACCTGTGCACTAAGGTGCGAATAGCGTTGCACAGAGCACAGATTAAATCACAAAGCAGCACTGCTCAGAATAGAAGAGGAATTCAAGTTAGAATATCCGGTGATGTGCAATTATCGTAATTTCTTGAATAGTACCAAGCAAAAAAAGAAATTAAGATTGACCACAGGACATGTGCAATTTCAATTTGTGCAAGATTGCAGAAGAATGCGCGTCATCATAGTCTGCGGGGAGGAGATGAAAGCAGCAATGTAGAGGAGAATTAAAAAAAAAAAAAAAAAAAGAAAAAAATGGATCCATTGTAACGCTGGTAGTTGTTGCTTCCTGAAGTTGCCTTTCTCTTGTACGAGAATTAAAAATTATGAGAATTTAGTTGAGTTAGGATTCGAACCATAACTACAGTTGGTTGGATTCCTGTGTTGGCTTTGCTCTGCAATCAAAATTGCAAAATTCTTAGTTATGCGCGTAAAATGGCAGCGCATTGGGGGGAAGTTTTTATCGGCCTATTAAGAGATGTAATCATCAGGTAACTGTAAATAATTTCTGTTTTGCTTTTTTCCATATATCCTAATCTCTTGAGGTTTTGAACCAAGAGTTCAAAGATAGATCCAGACTTTTTGTTTTGTTTTGCTTTTATAATTTTTTGGTCAGATGGAGGGCTTAAAGCCTAAAGGAATAAAAAATCATATGCTGGCGCCTCTGGGCCAGCTGACCCAACTTTTGTCCTACCGTAAAATACTGAAACCCCTGAAGGAGCTAGCGCAATCACGTGGAAACCCCCAGATTGCGAACTGGTCCACGTTGCCATACAATCCGCACCTCTATACGTTAACGTTCCAGCTCCTCCGAAGTAGATCTCTGCAATTCTGGATGAGATTGGATTGGATGCAACGGAGGAATCCCATGCTGAAACACAATGCAAAGCTACCTGGGAATCAGCTTCGCGATACACCCTGCGAAAACCACACTCCCACGCCCACTCTAAACCACTAAAAATCCCTCAAGGACAACTGCGGGCACTGAGGAGTATACGCTTGAGCAAGGAATTTTGCAGAGCAAAAATTGAAAGAGAAAAGAGTTCTCAGACCGACCGCTCATAGCAGTGCAAATTGGAATGCAAATTCATGAATTGCAAAGAGTCTGAAAATATCCGCGAACAAATTGCCAACTGTCAGTTTTCACCCTCAGTCATTTTTCCTCTTGGTGCTACTCGAGTTTTGCTCTGATGTGATCTTCAAAACATTGAACAAAGCTCGCAATCGGTCCCATATGTTCAAGCCATACAGTGCTTCTACAAGTGACTCTTGAAAGGTAAAGGCGCTCTCCGCAACAGGGTACTGTAAACAACATTTTGTCAAGATGGTCAGCCTGCCTGGTATGTCAAGATTAAACAAAAGCAAAGTACATTTTTCCCATCATAAAAGCTAACCTGAATAGGCCTTGGTATTATGGTTTTTATGTATGGCCACCACCTATCCTCAACAACTGATTTCACAAGACAGCAAGCGCGCAATCCTTCCACGCCACCAAATCGTCCAAATCCACTGTCCTTTACACCACCAAATGGTAAGGACTGAAAAATTAAGAGGCAATGTTAGAAGGGATTAGTGGCCCAATAGGAGTTACAGTAAGTGAGGGAGGATGCACCTGTCTCAGGCCATCATTTCAGACATTTGGAACAAACCTATCACAAAACACAGGATCCCTTAATATTAGAAATGAAGAGTACCTGGCACATGTAAGATGATGCAAAGTCATTTATTGCAGCCAATCCGCAGTGTATCTGGGACGCAATCTCTTTAGCACGCTGCTGACTGCCCGAAAAGACATTACAGCCAAGTCCAAATCTTGAGTCATTTGCAAGCTGGATGGCCTCCTCATCAGTGCTAAATTTCATTATTGGCATTATTGGTCCAAAAGTCTGCATATATTGAGTTTTGGATGGATTTTAGCAATAACATTGCCCTAATAAGAGGCAATTTACAGTAAATGCATCTAAGCAAGAACATTATTCACATTAAGTGTCAGCTATCTAATGTACATGCTATTTTCACACAATGTGAGGCACTTCTTTTAGATGGCAGAATCAAGGCTGAAAACCATTGAACATATTTGAAAATTAACAGTAAATTTTTTTTTTTAACAATAATCTCAAACAATCACCAAAACTGACATAAATACTCTTAAACAAAGTCAGATGCAATGTTTGAAAAACTAAAATGACTCACGGTACCTCTTCTTGCATCAATTTCATTGTATGGTTCACATTTACAATCACAGTGGGAGGGAAAAACTGGTCGGCAGCATCTTCAGCTAAAGGGCCAAAACTTCCACGTGCAATGATTTCTGCACCCTTTTTCTGGGCATCATTGACGAAGCTTTGCAGCTTGTCATAATGATCTTGCAAGCATATTGCTCCCATATCATACCTTCCAGCAAGGGGTGGCCCCTGCAAGAATTACCAAGTACAATTGACTTAATCCAAGAAAAAGACATTGAATCAGAAAACATAGAGTGCACAACGTAAAGCACTATCACAGCAGAAGGATGTATGTTTCTGTACAAGTATATCAAGTATCAAATGAATGTAGCACAAATATATGGGAGAAGTTGGAATGTCAAAATGGGTGTACTTACAGCCAAAACAGATTTTACAATTTTAGCAACTTCAGTAACAAATGAAGAATATAAATCCTTGTGAACATAAAATCTCTCAGCCCCAGCACAATTCTGCCCACTTGATTGAAGAACAGCCCTTACAGCAACTTGTGCAACCTACAGTAAATAATAGATTGGCTAGGATCCAAATAATTGTTCAAGCTCTCCATGCAAAAACAGGTGCAAAGGTTCTTACATGCTGCACATCTACATCCTCACAAACTATAAAAGCATCTTTTCCACCAAGCTCAAGTGTAACTGGTGTAAGTGTGTTGGATGCATTTCTCATTATCTGCAACAAAATGTATATCCCAAAATTTGAATGGGCATCAAGTTAAAGGCATGAAATATACAGGAAATAATTTAATCTTACCATGGAAATAAATTGCAACATAGGTAACTTGATAAAGAGATTCATACCATCTTACCCACACCAGGTGATCCAACAAATATAATTTTATCGACTGCAGACACCAGCGCCTCTCCCGTTTCAGCAAACCTATTCAGGAAAACTTTGATTGTGGCTATATAAACACAGAAAGTTGCATTTTAGACAAAATGATTACCCTGTTATCACATCAACAAGATTTTCAGGAGCTCCAACAGCAGCTAGAGCGGCTTGGATTATTCGGAAGTAGAAACATCCAGACCAACTTGCATTTTCAGAAATCTGCACTTACAAGCAGACACTTTTCATCAACTTGGTGATTATGATGTGTCCATGAAATAACATGAGCACAATAACCAGAGATACATAATGCTGGGTGATATTACATGCCTTAATCACAATGCCATTTCCCGAAAAAACTGCTGCTAGCATTGGATTGAAGATGTTATGAAAGGGATAGTTCCATGAAACAATGGCACCAATGACACCTAGGGGGTAGAACTCAACTTTAGCTTTCTTATGAAGCATTGATCTTCCCGAAGATCTGAAAAGACCCATAAAGATTCAGCAATTTCACATGGCAAAACATGACAGCAGCTGACATAAATTGGAACATGAAGCATTTTTGAATAGTCCAATAACAAAATATTGCTGAAGAGAGAAGACAAATAATTTCTCAGAAGATTTTCAATAACCACATAATGTGCAAAAGAATGAATGACATCATTGAAGATAAGGTGTGCCAAAGTTATGGCTGAAGAACTATGTAAATGGGATGGAGGCAGATACCTGTATTCAGGTTTCAGCCAGTGCTCACCCTCTGAAAGAAGCCAGGTGATCTTCTCACAAGTTGTCATGATATCTCCAAAAGAAGCATCAATCATTGTCTTTCCAGTATCACGTGAAGAGATTCTGATCAAGACAGAACATCCATCAGAACACACACAATCCTTAACCACAATTGCAGCAACAGATGACAAAGACTTTCAGATGATAATCCCATGCCCAAACCAACACAACCTCTGGTGTCAGCAATAATAAAGCATTGAAAAAACTAATATGCCAAAGAGAACTCATCATTATGATAATGAAAAAAAATACTTTCTAAGGATCCCTCCTCCATCCTTACTCGCATATAAGTTCTTGGTGTTCAATAATATACTTGAGAAGTATCCTCAAGAATTGGCGCCTTTGCTTGAAACTACTTTTTGCCCATATCTTCTGAGCCTTCCTTGCTTGTGCAACACGGTCATTAACCTACCATGTACAACATAGAACAGCATTTGCATTAGCAAAGATTTCACATGTGTTATGAGGCACTTTTCCTTGACGGGTTGTGCATATCTCTTATGTGAGCAATATCATTCCTAACCTCAGACGGGGACAAGGCAGGAAAGTATCCCAAGTATCTCATGGTTGCAGGCTCATAGCACTGAACTTTCTTGTCTGCCTGCGGTGCCCGTCCTCCTCTGGGAGGTATCTGCACATTAGCCAAGAACCAGAGTCGAAAACCCAATCACACGGTGCAAGGGCACAAAGTTCATACTCAAGCATCAATTCTTAGCATTTCCAGAGAATGCTTGACTTGAGCGGAAAAGAATAAATTCATTTTTTCCAAATCTCAGAAATTTCATAACCAAACAACAGAATTAAGGACATTTGTGGTAATCAAATCGAGCCCAATTCGCATAAATTCATCGCATTCTTGTTCGAATAATTTTGTAAACTTAGTCCCGCACAATTTCAAATGCTAAAAATTTAACTAAAAACATCATAAAATACATATCGAATTTAAAAAGAAAAAATCAAAGTAAAGGAAATGAGAACAACTTACATAAATGAAGGTGTTCTCTTGTGCTTGATTCCCTTCCAACACTGTAAAATTACAAGTTAAGACTCCAACGCATTAGAAATCAGTTATCAATGCCTCGATTTCTAGCATCACTCCCACAAACACAGATAAAAAGAGTCGTATGACGTGTAGGCATTTGTTTTGTGTAAAACAGAGACAAAAGATACCATCGGAGACGTCGACGTCAATGGAAGGCACATTGAAAGGGAGGAGCATGAGGAGGAAACGGCAGATCGCGTAAGCGAGAGCCAGAACGATCAGCGGCCACCAAAACGGCATGTCGTCGTTCTCCGTGACTGTTGATAAAAAAGAGAAAACCAAAAAAAACAAAAAAAAACCCGCGCGTAATGACCCAACGCAACTCTCTGAGCGAGCGAGCGATATTAAATGCTTAGGAAAACTCTCCTCTTTCTTCCCTCGATCTGCAGCGATTCCTCGGAAAACAAGGAAAGCAAAGCCACGAATATTTAAAAAAAAAAAACAAAAAACAATGTGCTAGTCTGTCTAGGATTTTCAAATTTTGTTTTGTTTTTTTCCCGCAGTTCTCTGTATACTTCATAGAGGTTCCCTTTTACCATAGTGTACCGCAGAGGCTTTTTTTTTTTTTTTTTTTATTATTAAAGCTATAATGCTGTAAATTTGGAATGTACAGTCAAAATTGGGTAAACTAGGAATTGTCTTTTTTACTGGCCTTACACATTTCTGCTAGCTGATGTGTATTTTTAGGTTCAGAATGTGTCTGTTTGGTTACATTGTTGCGTTGTTATTTTATTATTATTATTATTATTTATCATTAGGATTAGGGGGGCTTAGAATCTCGGATAAGACAGACTTGCAAGGACCCCCCCCCTACTTTTAAACTACGTCTTTTATTTTTTTTTTTTTGTTATTCATTTTTTATCATTATTGTTTTTTAATAATTATATTTTTATGACATTTTTATATATTTACCTTTTTTTTTTTTGGTTCTCTATAATCTCGTTATTCTTTTCGTTCATTACACACCACCTTTAATATTCTTATATTTGAGTTAACCAGTTACTTCTTTTTTTTTTTTTTTTTTTCTTCTTCTTCTTCTTCTTCTTCTTCTTCTTTTTTGAGCTAAAAGAGTATCTCCAACTTAAAAGACACCTTGCCGTGCGGACATGAGGGCTTTAAACTGTTTGCAGCCACAAAGACGTGAAACTGCTCCAACATAAGGGCATTCTCAACTACTGTGATGCCAGTGAGAGAGAAGTAGCTAAACTGTTTGACAGGCTTTGCCTCTCTCTCTCTCTCTCTCTCTCTCTCTCCCGATTTTAGCTAATCCAAACACTTGTATTTATGCCTATATCATCAATGATATGATATTCTTCCCTCTTATTTGCCCGGTTTTGGTGGAGATTGATGCCACTTTTCGAGGCTTAAAACGATTCGTTAAATTACTTAGAATTGTTGTTAGAATTTGCTTCTCTCCAAGACTAAACATTACCTCCTTAAATTTTATTCTTTTAATTGAGCACAACTGTAGAGGATAACATATATTTCCTCATTTTTCTTAAAAAAAAAAAAAAGGAAATGTCTTTAAAGAATAAACATAATATACGTATAAATTAAAATATAAGGTGCTGCTGAAAATTAAATAAAAAAAGAATATTTACGTTGCTAACTTTTTTTTCAAAAAAGTTGATAAAATAAATACAAATCCATCATTATTATTAATTCTAGTTGATTGTTTATTAAAAAATACCAATTGAATTCTTATTTATTTATTTATTTATTGTGTCTATATAATAAAATTTAAAATTTTAATTAGAGACACATCCCACTGGAGTCGTATTTGAGCACTAGAATTACCTACACGTACTATACTCAAGTTTTGCACCTAATCGAATTTTATCTTATCTCTCTCTCTCTCTCTCTTTTTTTTTTTTTATAACATCAATTTTTTTTATCAAACCGAAATATCTCTATATTTTTCTTTTTTTTTCTTTGATAACATCATTTATTATTTATTTATTTTTTAACAGGACAGAAAACAAATTCATCAAACCGCGAAGTCAATACACATAATTTCTGACTTTTATTTTCCGTCTTGTTTATACAAACTCGCCAGGAAAGACAGTGCCTTGGTTCAAGGGCCCACCTCCGACAAAGTAAACGGAAGCATAATGGACAATTGTATTGTCGCGCGCGTGTTTTGCATTCATGATAGGCTTGAAAAAAGAAGAATCGCGTACTGCTTATGCCACGAAGACACGCAATTGGATGCTCAGATTTCAATCGCAGCTTCTCTGGAACTAACATCAAACGATTGGTAAACCTAAATCATACGGTCAAAGCCACCCCATTTATACTTATCTTTGATTTTTCTGTCTCTCTCTTCTTCGGTCGCTGAATTTACGGTTCTCTAACATTACAAAAACCATAAACTCGTAGACCGTGTCACACGCACGGGGAGAGAGGGAGAGAGAGAGAGAGAGAGAGATAGAGATGGAAGGAGATCGGAGGGTGGGTGTGGCGGTGGATTTCTCAAAGTGCAGCAGAAAAGCGCTGAAATGGGCGGTCGACAACGTCGTCCGCGAAGGAGATCACCTTATCCTCGTTACCATACGCCCCGAAGGCTACTATGAGGAAGGCGAGATTCAGCTCTGGGAAGTCGCCGGTTCCCGTAAACTATCTCTCAACTTTTCATTCTCTTTCTCCTCCTTCAGCAGTCGCATATTTTCTGTCACTCTCTCTTTTTTGGGTGTTCATAATTTTGGTAGTTTAGTTACGCCCGCTGTTTTATTTTCCTGTCGTTAACAATGGAAACTGAAGTAGATCATGAAATGAACGTTCGCTGAATTCACGAAAAATTCATATTTCTTTTTTTTTTTTTTTGACTTTTGCCTGTATGGCAGCTTTGATCCCGCTACCTCAGTTATGTGAACCTGCAATCATGAAGAAGTATGGAGTGAATCCTGATCCAGAAACTCTGGATATTGTCAGCACTGCTGCTAGGCAAAAAGAGGTCTACATAAAGAAATGGATGAGTTGACTCAAATTTAGTTTTATGATTTAGAGTATTGTTACGCTGCTAAAACAGAACAACCCCTTTTATTTTATTTTATTTATTTTTTGTTTGCGGCAGATTGTGGTGGTCATGAAGATTTATTGGGGAGATCCCCGGGAGAAGATATGTGAAGCAATCGATAAGGTCCCTCTGGACTGCCTTGTCATCGGCAACAGAGGGCTTGGAAAGATAAAGAGGTAGAAAATTCCATTAAATCATCATCGATTTAATTCTAATTCTCTTTGCTTCGATATTTTGTCATATCGGAGTGATGGTTGCTTTTGTCTGCTACGTTTGTCTTCACATAAGACATATCATGGGTTCACATTCTTCGAATTGGGTCAAGCTTGGACTTTTCAATGATGCTAATCGACTTTGGCCAATGGAAATGCCAAATCTACTTCCTGGATCTAATTTATATTTCTTTTTTAATAAGCTGTTCTTAACCATGGCGCCCGATGTTAATCAATCTCCCTCTTTCTAATTAATTACGACAAATTTGTTGTCAGTTTTTTTTTCCACGGGACTGATTAATATTTGTAGAGAGGTGGAAAGATATGGACAAAAATAAACTTGTGGTGTTGTGATTTAGTGAAAGAGTAATTTAGTCCTCTTTTGGTGGCTGAATTCACCTACATGGATGGACTTGTGGTCATTGCTTGTTTATACTTTTGCAGGGCTATACTGGGCAGTGTGAGCAACTATGTTGTAAATAATGGTTCCTGCCCTGTGACAGTTGTGAAGAGTAGAGAGCCTGATACCTAAGAACACTTGTACCTTAAGGAATAATTGCAATGCTATCTCCGGTTGAGCTGGATTTCTTTTGACAGCTACGTTGTCAAATAATATTTGAAACTGTGTTGTGTATCAAATAAGTCTTTCTTTGTGTCTTCTCTTGTTGGAGTCTGCTCCGGTTGCTATACAGACGGAGTTTAAACTAGCCATTGCCACGTTGTTCAAGCCGACTTGCCTGTCGAATAGTGATTCAAAAGTTGTCTTTTATTCATAATGATGTGTGATTCAGCATTTTTCCCGAGTTTTGTTCTTGTTTAAAAAAAAAAAACGATGGTTGCTATTGCATTCCTAGGTAATCACGTGCCAAAGGTGTTTGGAAATGTAAATTTGTGCTCGAAGATGATGATTGGGACCTGCTTTTTAAATTATTTTGATTCAATCTCGCTTGGGACAATTGGTTGTTTAACCCTCAAACATGGTGCCTGCGCACGGGATGCTACTTATGGTTCCCAAACGTGAGAAGAAATTGGCACTGATGGCAAGCTCCGGAAAAAATGCCAAAACAGTAAAAAAAAAAAAAAAAAGATGTAAACAATGCTGGTGTTTGTCTTCAGAATTTTTGCATGCGAAAGCGGTACATATGTCATGGTTATACTACTTTCTAGGTTATCATCTTATTCCATGGACTGTCGATGCAACTCACCGTATCTCTCCCAAATGACACATCTTTGCGCCTGCCCTTTCTTGAATTTCTCCTCCCTGATCTTTCATTTACCTTGCAAAAAAACTGGCAAGATATAGGACCTTACGATAATCAAAAGAACTTGCTAATCTGGTTAACCCTCGTCGTCGTGCTCATCAATCCTACAGCCATTTGCGTCGCACAAAGCTCGGGGTACTATGGCACACCCTCTCTATCTCCAGGGTCTCTGCTGGAGCCTGCTTCTTCTCCTCTGAAACCTGAAAGCGATGCTCCATCACTGGAAGATCAAGCTTTTGCTCCAGTCTTCTCCTCTGGAGCACAACCAGACACAATTTATGATCTTTCACACCCAAATGCAGACCCTCCAGCTAGCCTTTTCTCGGCCTCAATCCTATCCCGAGAAACACGACAAAATTCATATGATCTTTCTTCATCAGATGTAGAGCCCCCAGGTAGCCTCAGAGCTCCAATCCCATCCCCTGAATCAATTATGATTAATCTTCTCCCTTCAATTGCAGATCCTCCAGCTATTCTTAACTCAGCTCCAATGTCGTCTCCGGAAACACAACCAAATCCAATTGATTTTTCACCTTCGATTGCAGATACTCCAGCTGGTCTTATCTCGGCCCCAACACCCTCTCCTGAAACAAATTCAAATCCAGCCTTTTCACCTTCAATTGCAGATCCCTCAAGTGGCTAAAGCTTGGCCCCAGCTCTATCTCCAGGAAATCCCTTCGCTGGTAGTTCCGAGGCTGATCAGTCACCGTCTTCTGATGATGCACCCTCTACCTTACCATTTGGGATCAACCTTGACTTCAAGAAAATATGCTATTCAACCGATTATCCTGAACTTTGCCAATCGGTCGGTCCTTTCCTTAATGGGAAAACAGATGTTGCTTCCTTTCTTGAGGCGGCAATAAATGGCATTACTCAACAGACAAAGTTGGCCATCACAGCAGCCAGCAAAATGGCAACAGCTCTGGATATACCATCACAGAAGGCCTCCATCCTGGAAGATGTCGTGATATTTATGAGGACTCTTCGCCCAGTCTCCAAGGTGCATTGGAGGCCATTCGAGCCCATGATATTGACACTATTAAAATTATGCTTAGTGCGGCCATGACAGATTATGGGACGTGATGATGGGTTCAGAGGACAGAGTCCAATGGCCGGCTATGGCGAGAAGCTTCATCAAATGACTAGCAACTGCCTTTCCATTTCTTCCTTGATCGAGTGATTCAGTTTTGTAAAATCTAATGCTCCCCACCGCTAAACGGAGGAGATTTTGTAAGATATTTTGATTAGACGAGTATCTAGCCAAATTGGCCGGATTGATGCATTGTACGTGAGCGTGAGCGAGCCTTTGGCAGCGTTAAGGTTGCAAAAAGGCACGAAGAAAGCCGTAACACGATGGAAATTAAACTTGTAACTTCCCTTTACCGTCCAAAAACAGAAGTTCAGTAGCTAATTTGCATAATTTTCATACATTTGGCTTAGGTTTGAATCTTCTAATTTGTCCCCTTCGTTAAATAAACGGGGGAGTTGCGTAGAGGACAACAGTTTGAGTTCAAATTTTGCAATTACTCTGGCTAGATTGAAGTCTGTGCAACAAAATTACTGTCTATATAGAAAATTCTCTTTACGAACAGACTGAATCTACGTGAATAATAGTTAATATATTTTAAAATGCCTTCTCTTTTTATGTTGAAAAATTGAAATTGTTGCTTTAGGTCTACGTTTGTGTGCTCTAACGTTATCAAAATCAGACACCCCCAACTCATTTGTCCGCTCTACATGATTGAAATGAGTCACCGACCTACTCCCTCGGGCTACTTCAGTCTACCATCCGTGGACCTGGTCTCTGGGGCTTGGACCTGTTCACAGTATCGCAAGATCATACATTTGCGTGGCCTTTTCTTTAAGCTTCCTTGGTCCGCCAATAATACTGTAAAATGCCTCTGACGTTACATTGCTGCCCCGCAATATGGCAGCCACCTGCCTCAATTGATGTGTTTTTTTTTTTTTTTCATTAGTCAAGTTCGAATCTTCAAGCTATTATTATTTTTTTAATAACTAAAATTTTATAGATAAACGATATTAATTTTTTAAATTTCATAGATACTATCATTATATATCATAATTAAATGTAAAAAAAATTACTCAAAATTATGATTAATTAAAAAATAAATTATTTTTATAACAAAATTAAATCAAGACGATAATGAATCACCTCAACTGAAACCGATGATGATTAACATATATCCGATACTTTTTTTTTTTTCCTATCCGATACTTTTTTTTTTTCCCTCTTCTTCTTCTTTTTTCAAGTTGGGAGGAAAAAGTGTGAAAGTCTGAAGAGGGAAAAGCGTAATAATAAAAAAATAAAAAGTAAAGAAATGGAGAAGATAAAGAGCTTCTCTTGGCCGTCGCAGTCTGCCAAAACCAGTGATGCTTGCACTGGTTGTCTCTGACTTTAAGCCCAACCCCACTTGGGTGGACAACAAAACAACACCGTCCCAAAAAATTCTCTCGAGATAAAAGCGAGAACCTCTCTCAGACAACCTTTTTGCTCCGAACTCCAAGCATTCTCTAATCTAGGGTTTTAGCTGCCTTCTGTCCCGTGTAAGCACCTGCATTTTGCTTCTTCTTGTTGGCTTTTCTTCTTTTCTGCTTTGATGCTGTGCTTTGAAAGTTTTGATGGAAGAGGGATATCTTTTTTTTTTTGTCAAAAAAAATTCCACGAAAAAACCAACCAGAAAAAGATTACCTTTTTTTTCGAAATATTTGCTTTGAGATTCAAGGACGAGCACGTGGCGAGATTCTTGTATTAATTTGAAATTGGATCAATTGGGTGCGATGATTCTGCTGGAGTACTTGTTTTTCCCACCTGGTGACGGGGAAAATGCGGAAAATTTAAGCTTTTCATTGATTTTGATGGTTAATATAGTGGTTATTGGTTATGAAATTCTTCTTGTGGTAGATATGTCTATTTTAACCATTTCAAGTCTTTCTTCCCATTTTTTTTGGATGTCGGAATTGTCCTATTTCTCTTTAGTACATGTTTGGAAGACTACAATGTCCAGTCAAGTGTGTGTGTGTTTTATTTTTATTTTTGGGTAATTCAACTTGAATTGTTTAGGTCATGTTATTCCATTTAGTCAGAATGACATCAAAATATGAGACTGTCGTCTTATTTTTTTATTCGCCACTCCTTACTCACCAATCAGGTAAAGAAATAATTCTTTTAAAATCTCCAGGTAGAACTTGAACCAAGCCCCCTCCTGTCGGCTTCATTATTGTAGAAATATGTTCACATAAGCGTACAAAATTTCTTGTTACTTTATGCTCCTAAACGTGGGATTTTATTTGAGTTTTGGTTTTTCTTGCACACAACTTCTAGTGGAATTACCTTGGATCGTTGCATATTCAGTTTCTACTCACTGTTCACTTACAGGGATATTACTTCTGTTGTAATAGGTCTGCTGAGGTATTTCCACCGGATTTTAGTGGTTTTCTTTCCCTTGCTTCTGTTTTTAGGAGGCAGCATTTCACCTCAAACCCAAGAAGGTTCGGTATAAATGGATTATTTTGGGGTGGCTGATTTTGCTGGTGTCAGCTTTGCCGTGAAGAAGAAGAGGAGTACTGCATCTCGTCAGCCTTGTTCTGATTCTCAGAAACTTTTACAGACTTATGCTTTCTTGCCAACGTGTTCACGACCCTTAGGCAGTGGCAATAATGAGGAAGGTTGTTATTTCAGGGAAAGAGCAGCTAATTCTGATGGAGTGAGAAGTGAGAACAAGCTGAGGAAGCTTAAGCTCAAGCTTGGTGGAGTTACACATACAATACACACTAATTCTGCAATAGAATATGCTGTCAATGTTGGGTCTTACATCCCAAATTCTTTTCAATATTTTGATGCTTCTAACCAACGAGAGGAGTTTCTTCTTCAGGTAAATCTCATGCTAAGAAGTGCTCCCACTGATGGTTTTCTTCTGACCTTTTAAAGCGATTGGGGTATTATGCCACCAATCTGATTTCAACCATTATTTTCTTTAATTTGAGATGCGTTCTGATTTCTTTCCAGTGGCAAGGAACAATTCAAGGATTTTTGTCCTTGGTATTTGATTCAGGATCATATTAAATGTTCCTGTTCTATTGTCAATCCCTGGCTTTTGTAAGAGCAGTGGTTTTGACTTGGTCTCAGTGACTTTTTTCACTTGTTTCTACACTTTGAATTGAATTCACTAGCTTTTATTTCTGTTTGAAAACTTGTGCATTCTCTTATTCTCATGTTTTTTGTGACATGATTTCTAGGATTCTAGTTTAAGAAAGATGTCCAGTGAAACTGCATTTGTGAATGAAACTCACAGATATGAGCCAGTTCGTAAGAGTAAGCGGATTCCTAAGAAACGTGTAATAGATATGGAGTTTAATGAAGAAGATGATGAAATCCGTTACCTTGGAAGACATAACTCTTCTAGGTTTTATAATGAGAAAGATGAAAAAAACAATAGAAAAGAGGCAAGGGACAAGGTTTCCAATGGTAGGCAAATGGATAAATGGTTTTATGCTGATACGAGAAGTTATGGATCATCAAAGTCCAGCAAAAATAGTAGAAAGATGTTTGGATCTGAAAAATTTACTGATGATAAAGACTATGTTGAGGAAAAAGAACCAACATCAGGTGATGAACCTGAATATAAAGGCAAGAAGCTGGGATTTATTGTAGGACGAAAGGAATCAAGTATAGCACATGGTCGGTCTCTTCAGCCTGCTAATCATGTTAGTCTTGGTTCTGGTGCGAGTCTTATTGAGTTTCCTAATGGTTTACCTCCTGCCCCTCCTAAAAGTGAGCATTTCTTCCTCCTCTCTAAAAGATAAGGAAAAAAAAAACTTGGTTTGAAAGTGAAAACATGAATTATACTTCTGTTTGGCTGTTAACTGCATTGTATAATTGACGACAGAAGAAAAGGTGAAACTGTCCGATGTGGAACAGCATCTGAAGAAAGCTGAGGCTGCACAGAGGCGCAGATTGCAATCGGAGAAGGCAGCTAGGGAGGCTGAGGTCTAATCATCCCATGTCCCTTCTATAACTGCTTGGCAATAAATGGGTATCAGTCTAACTTTCTATCTTTAGGCTGAGGCAATCAGGAAGATACTTGGTCAAGATTCTGGAAGAAAGAAGAAGGAAGAAAAGATTAAGAAACAGCGCAAGGAATTGGCGCAGGTGCTGGGAAAATTATGACCTTTCCTCTATGCCACATTTATTAGCACAATTCTAATCAAGAATAAATTGTTGCTTAATGCAGGAAAAGGCTAGTAAAACAAACGCACTTGAATCAAATACTGTTAGATGGGTTATTGGACCCACTGGAACTGTTGTTATTTTCTCCGATGATATTGGTCTGCCGAATATATTCAATTCAGGACTCTGCAGGTACAAGATCATCTTGTGCTCTCCTATCCAATCATTTTTAATCAGATATCTGCATGTAATGGCCTTTTGCTGGTTGCAGCTTTATCTACTTGATGAACTTATGGTTTTGCTTTCGATTTCCAGTTATCCTGCTCCACGAGAGAAATGTGCGGGTCCAAACTGTACAAATGCATACAAATACCGTGATTCCAAGTCAAAACTTCCATTGTGCAGTCTGCAGTGTTACCGGGCAATACATGGAGAGATGCAATCTTTAATTACCTGCTGATGTCAATCCCCTTTTCCAGGGAAATTCACTGATCCTTAAAGGGTATTTTTTGTAAACTTAGATTGATGTCAACGTATTAATCAGTGTAATGTTGGGTTATCCATCTAATCTAAGTGTAGTTATCTCAGGTGCTTTGTTGTTTCTAAGTTATAAATTGCTTGAGTTCCTACATTAGATTTGTACTGATTATGCTGTAATTGATGCTTTCTTCGAGTATTTAGTGATTTGACTCTTGCACCTCAACTTCGAGCTCCAGCGTAGGGTTTTGCCGCTTTCTGGTAATCTCTGTCGCTCTCAGGGTTGCACATGCATTTTATTTCTGACGATGTGAACTGGAATTAGGTTATTAAGTCATGTACAAGAATCTAATTGTAGTTCGAGATAATGGTCAACATCGTACGTAAAGAATCTTTATCATTGATAGGTATGAACATCAAGTGAACCAAAGGAAGACATTACAGCACTCAGCAATGATATAATCATGGTAATGAGAATGACAAACCAGGTTGCTTAATCCAAGTTATTAATTACAATCATTGGGCATATTGAAATGACAGATATATTACAAATTGTCTCGACAGCAAAATCTTAGTGTAGATTTTTCTTCTTTGTGCTTCTATCAAATCCCTGTAACACAAATGGCAGACATCTATGACCCATCCATGAAGACAGTGCCATATCCGCTAGCCTTCATAAACTTCTTCAGAAGAAGAACCATAATTGCTACGGTGAGTCCAACCGCGGCCCACGTGAATACTCGATCATCAGCTTGTTTTTGAGCTCTTCTCTCTGGCTTTTGCACCATCTGATCGCTAGAGCCTCTAACAGGAATCACTCTCGATTGCCCAACTGTTGAAGGACCAGAATTCACAGTAACAGGAGCCTCTTGCACTTCTTCAATAATCCTTTCACCTTCCACCAAATTTTCAGTGACTGCAAGATTTGGAACCTCTTCCCCAGTGGCTATAGTCCCAGCATCTTGCACACCTGCCTGGGCTTCACTTTCCTTATTGGTAAAATTTTGTTGGGAACCCTGCGAGGGGCTTAGTAGAGGAATAGGAGGTGCCTTGCTAAGCATATACTCATGAATCTGTGCTACCAAGAAATTTATTAGCCCAAAGTTAACATAAAGTACAGAAGATTCCACAGAGAAGAAGTTCAAACCTCATCAATCAGCTTTTGACGTTCAGGAGTTCCAAATTTTGGTGCAGCCTCACGAGATTTGATAGCCAAAGCACGCCTCTCTTCCTTTTTGTAGTCTAGAGAGCCCAATGCACCATTTGGGTTAGTGGGCATGAATGCAATAAGTGCTACCAGGGCGGTCCGAACTGCCAAAATGAATGTGGAGCCAATTAACATTAGTCCTACAGCATATCTCTAGTTCTAGAAACTATTAGATACTGATATGCAAGTCCTTGTGGAATTTCTACTGTCACAAAACTTTTCAAAGAAAAAATTGCATTTCTCAGAAATTCCAGGAACTGATTTTAATTCCAACAAACCCAATCTCCATTATTTCCCAATCAAGGTAAGCCCACGTTGACATGAACTTTCCAGGTGAGGAAATGTGCTTCAGGTTCCTCGAGAATATTTGACAAAGATGCATGTGTTCATGCATTCAGCTTGGGTTCTGATGTAAGTGGAAAAATAGATGTTTGACAAGTAAAAACAAGAAACTATAAGTTAAAATTAAGATCAATGAAAAGGCAGGAGCTTTGCAGAAATCAAAGTGCTAAAACCATTCAGGTTGCTAAAAGAAATATTTCATAATGCATAGACTAATATTCAGAGGCAAGCACTGCATTTCACAGTTAATCTCCAACAAAGTAAAGCACACGAAAATGTAAGCAACTAGATGTACATATAACACACGCATGTTGAAATCCTGCATCAATCCAACTACAAGTGGAGCAAAAATAAAAGCTCACCACTCCATGATGGCTGCCAGTGCTCAGGATGGTGATTTGATATGCTTAAACATATCTTTGTCTGGGTTTCAAAACGGCCATTTGGCTGAAAACAGCAGACAACTGGTTATGGCATTGCATGTTATGAAACATAAAATAACATTTTGTGGCTAAAGAAAGGTCTTACCGTCAACAGCATAAATGATGGAGGCTTGAATGGATATTCAGCAGGCAACTGAATCCTTCCATGATAAATACCGCCCTCAAATTCAGTATCACAGGGGCCCCTAATGGCAAATTGCCATTCAAATATATTTGCCTACAAGCAATAGATCAAAGACTCTAAACATCAGGAGATGCAACATGGAGCATAGAAATTATGCGCCTTGTTTTTTTTTTTTTTTTTTTTTGAGAATTCAGTTTAATTGGTCGGGGAGTGGGGTTTTATTTATAAGTGAGGTCTAGGGTTTGAACCTCAAATCTCACCCAAGTTTTAAGCTTACTGTCCACTAAGCTGTTCCTTGTGGTTAATAAAGACCTAAACTCAAAGCAATATGACACGAACAAATATTAAGACTCCAGTAGACACCATATCATTCATCATAATACAGAAGGTCTCCGGAACTAAACTCATCAAAACATTATTCAAGTGGATCCACCCAGGCCCAGAACGGTTCTATTTTTCACTCAAATCCAAATAGCAAAAGTGTGCCACCGGACCTCGCTCTATCCTAATAGCAAAATAAAAGTAGGCGAGGGTTAATAAAAATAAATAAATAAATAACAAAAAATATATATATCAACATGGAATTTTTCTGGAATTTCGCATCTCAATTGTATACATATGGAACTCGATCCATTCAAAGTTTGATCGGTTGGATTTTCAGAATCTCACATCCCCAACTCCTTAACTTTCCATCAAATCCAAACAATTCAATCTTGCAACCACATAAATCTTCCAAACATAAAATCAAACAACTCAATCCCTAACAACACATCATATGCACATAGAAAAAAATTGAAGGATGTAAAACTAGGACAAAATACATTTAAAAAAAAAGCGAAAATTGAGCTTTCAGAATCGAGAAACGCGAACCTCGAGAGGCAGGCTCATAAAATCGTCAGATGGATTCGATTGCATCTCCTTCACCTCCTGCAAAATCCTCTTGACCGCCGGATTCTTCAGATTGTACTTGTCCTCCGCCATTAGATCGCAACCGCAAACGTCCCACCGGCCGACCAGTCACACACCTAACTGTCACAATTCGCCGATTATTCCACCGGATGCGATGGATCCAGAGAGGCGGCCCCCAAATTAAAAAAAAAAAGAAAAAAAAAAGAAGAGGGATTTACATTCCTAGTCTCTGCTTATGGCTAACGAAATATTACGTGTTCGTTTTTTTGGGGAGTTAGCCTGGCTGAAGACGACGAAGATTTTCACTCGTCAATTGATACCAAACGGCCTACGTGGCCAAACAATAGTGGCTACGGCTGCGTGGCCTTCTCCTGGCCTGGTCAGTTTAAAGTGGTCTCTCTGCTTTGTCGGCTGTATAGTCGGTATCAGTACGGTCATGGTGGGTGCGGGATATTAAAAAATTATAATAATAATAATTTAAAAACTTTATAAATTTTTATAATTAAATGTTAAGTTTAAAATTTATATCTTTAAATTAATTTGTTTAAAAAATAATTAAAATTATTATAATTTTATATTAATTAAAAAATTTATTGAAAAATTTATCTTTTATTTAAAAAATAATTTAAAATAAATCTAAAAATTAAATAAATATATGAACATTTAAAATTTTAATTATAAAAAATACATACAATATATAAAATGAATGTAATTAAAATATATACTCATTTCAATGTACAAAAATATGTAAAATATGCGAATGTTTTGATGTAGTATGTAGACATAAATAAAGTGATAACAAAAAATAAAAGAAATAATGAATAATAAACTTGATGTTTGAAATGGTAGAACTGTAACTTGAATACATTTGATACTAGTTCAAGTGCTTTTTGTTTTTTGTTTTTTGTTTTTTGTTTTTTTTTGGGGGGGGGGGGTTGAAAGAAAATAATGTGTGACCCACTTGCACTTGTTCAGCAGTTTTGGGTCATTTTAAAATTGGGTTGAAAATACAGGACTTTAGATTTTGATTTTTTTTTGTTCCAAGAGTATGGTTAATTTTCATGTTTAACATGCCTTTTTATGAATAGTAAAGTATTTTGATAAAAGATCATGTTTCAAATGTTAGCAAGGAAATTAGAATTTAATGATTGAAAAATCACACAATATGCAAAATGATTGGAAATGAGGGCTTGGCGTTACGCTGGTTCAAACCCTTCTTAAAAACTGAACGTCTGGACGACTTTCTTTATAAACATGTCGTTTTAATCAATAAAATAAGTGAATATGAATCTATCTTAAATCTTGCCAAAATTATTCCCCCCCCAAAAAAAAAAGAGCTCGCGAAACAGTTTAGTCGTTGTTGGCTTTCCACTTTTGGTTTATTTTTAATTTTTTTAAAAAAGGTGCACATTTGAAGTTCTCTCAAGGATACATCATCTTTCTTTTCTTTGTATCACCATCTCTGCCGTGGTATTATCCCTCGGTGTTAGAAATAAATGAGGATAAGAGAAAAATTATTTTATTGTATAATTTTCACTTTAATAAATTTTATAATTAAGAAAATAATAAAAATAAATTAGAAGAAAGGTATCAATTAGAGAACTAAGTTGAAGAAATGAAATAAAATTTTCGTATAGCAAATATATTACAATGACCAACACGATCAGAAGTCCATTTTACAAATCAACATTAATAATTTTCTCCGATCTCCAGGCTCCATTAATTTGAGAGGGCATTGAATTTAAAATTAATTTGAAAGAAACATCTTCCCCCACCTTCCTTAAGCCCCGGTTGCATTTTAGTCTATTCGGCCGCATGTCTTTTGCCATCTTCTCTTCGTTCTCTCGGCTCAATCTCGATTCACTTTAATAAAGCAAATGGGCTCTTCGCCAAATCAACTTTAGTTTCTGGATTGAGAGTTTTCACGGAGGCGGAAGGCGGAAATTGGAGAAATTGATTCCAACACTTCCAATTTGAGATACCCGTGTCAATATGCTCATCTGAGTCCTTTTTTTTTTTTTTTTTTAATCTTTCTTTTCCAAGGTACTGTACTCTAGTAGTCGTTTGAATTTTTCTCTAGTGCCACTTCCTGTACCGTGTGCTGCAAGATTACGGGGACTTCTCGTTCATTACCGAGAAATTCAAAGAACTCCTGAAATAGAATTCAAGGTTCAACTGACAAAAACAGCTTCAAGAAAGAAATGATGAATTCAGCCAGCAAGAAAATGCCAGTTGTAACGTATTCATGTGATGAGCACACCCATTTAGCCTACATGATTGAATAGAGGACACATGCTTTCTTAATCAAAGTCGACAACGTTCTGAGACAAAACCCTTCATCACCTCCATATTGTCCACTCGCATTCTGGTTCAGATAGTCGAATTGAAAATTTGCTGACTTTCCACTTTTTTTCACATTTATATACGGCTTATGTGGTTAGTTCTACATCGTAAAGAGAGAAGATATTGAACTGTTTGTAACTTTTAGAGAAAAAGTGATCAAAATCATAGTGGGGTAATGATTGAGGAGAGGATTTTCTGCCTTTCCAATTTGATTCCATCTGCCACTCTGTTATTTCATTTATTTATTTTTGGGCCCCTTTTTCCCTGGACTCTGGAGACATTTGCCTTGCAAACTCCTCCTTCGCTATCCCTCGTATAAAAATAAGAAAAAATATCCTTTAATTTTGTAGCATCGTGGACAATTTGGACAAAAGCATCAAATTCAAAGTTTGTTTGGTTTATGCTCCCATTAGATAAAGGACCACTTGCGAGGCATTTTGTTTTCTTATTCATTGTCCTTTTTCTTTTGCCGTTCAGTTCTTACGCGAGTTCTTCAATGAGGAAACCTTCCTTTCAGAAATATCTCGTGATTGGAATATGATTTTCTTGTATGGCATCTTTTTGGCTTTCCATTTTCAAAATGTGAAGTTGTTTTCAATGTTTATGTTATTGCCAGCTGTTTTCGCAAGATTTCAAGGTTCTTTGCCTTGCCATATCCTTGAATGCAAAAATTTCAGCTGATTCGATGATTGCAAGGTTTCAGCTTCTTAAATTAAGCGTTGGACTACCTCCACGCAGAGGAAATGAGATAGGGGAGAAAGATAGAGGTTCAGGGGGTGTTGACGTTAGAGTAAGTCAATCTGCTGTGAGGAGGAGAGGAAAATATTTTGTTGAGAAAAATTATCCTCAGGAATTAGTTCATCTTGCTGAGGATACATAACAGAAGAGCATCTTGTTTAGCCGTATGGGTTATCCATGGATAGTGCTGCTCAAGGGCCCGGAATCAGCCAGATTACATTTTAGAAGGTGACTTTCGGCCTCATTCTACGAGCATCAATTTAGTACTAGTCATAATGTTAGAATTGATGTTAGTTCTTGAAGGCCTTCTGCAGTTACAAACCATTTTTTTGCCACAGAAAACCGTTCATCCACGGAGTTGCCTTCTGTAGAGAACAAGTACGCCCTTTAGTGAACCTAGTTCAGGTTGTATTAAGGAAGTGGTAGTATAGCCAGTTGAGCTTTGTTATGCTTGAACCATGGCTGCTTCCCATAGAAAATCAACTAAAGAAGTCATGGAGGTCGCAAGAGCAAGGTTCAGCCCACTCTCTTCCCAAAAGAGAACTGATATCTCCATGATTGAACGTTTCTTCCATGCTGCTCAGAGAGGCCTCTCCGGTGAGGAGATTAAAGATGTGGAACTGGCACTTCTTCTCTTAGCGTCTGCTCATAATTCTAGCAACCGACATTTTGATGATGCAGGTAAGTTCCTGAACTTGTGTGATTTCCTGGCTTCCAAGATGGGAAATTCAGTACAAAGAGTTGTCTACTACTTTACAATAGCTTTACGAGGGAGGATTGGTAGAGAAGCCGGGACCATCCCATTCAGGGAATTACAAAATGGAAAACAGCTATTGTGCCCAGAAGAGACGGCAGTGAATTTTAATCTGTCTCTAGTAAAGTGTTCTGTACAAATTCCCTATATTCAAGTTGCTAACTACGCGGGAATCCAAGCAGTCGTAGAAAGTTTGGGAGCTGCGAAGAAGGTCCATTTCATTGACCTCGCAATCAGGAGTGGCGGGCATTGCATGCTGCTGATGCAAGCTCTTGCAGCTAGACATAAACAGCCAGTTGAGCATCTGAAAGTATTAGCCGTAGGAATAAGATCAAACAAGAACCTTCAAGAGACGGGTAAAAGGCTGAAAGCTTTTGCTGAGACTTTTAACATTCCCTTTCTATTCAGAAGTGCTGTGGTTGAAAACATCAAAGACGTCAAAGAAGATATTTTTGATTGGAATGACAGTGAAGTTATTGTCGTCTACTTCTGGGGCATAATAAGGAACATAAAAGCAGAAGCTGGTGGCTTGGAATCCCTATTAATGGTGCTTAGAAATCTAAAGCCTCGCGTGATGGTGATCATCGAAAATGAGGCAAATCATAATTCAACGATTTTCATGGATCGCTTCCTTGCGGCGCTGCTTTACTACAGCGCTTGTTTGGATTGCTTTCAACTATGCGCAGACCGATATGATCCAAACAGGGCTGCATTGGAAGAATGCTTGGGGCAGGAGATCCGAGACGTTGTTGCTTTTAGGGATGAAGAAAGGGTGTTCCGGCACTCGAAGATTGATGATTGGAGAAAGTACTTCTCAAGGTTTCATATGGTGGAAAGAGAGCTTGGCAAGACAGCTTTCTACCAATAGAGATGCTGCTCAAAAAGTTTGCGTCTGGGAGTTCATGTACAATTGGTAGAAACGGCAAGTGCCTTATCAGCGGTTGGAAGGGGTCTCCCATCCTCTCTGTTTCTGCTTGGAAGTTCCGTCCACAAAAACGCTCATGGGGGCAACAGTAAGGAAGCCTTACATCTCTTTGAGCTACCATTCAATGGGTTCGTTAATGGGATTTCAGCTGATCCTAGGAAGGCCATAGGAATCCAAAAACTGGGGTCAAGTTGACATTTGTAAACGACTTGGCGAGCAAATGATTGCTTGGAAACGTCACATCTCTTCTTTCAGATTTTGAAACATCATATATTGTTTGAAAAGAAAGCCAGGGGATATCTTGTAAAATGTAGTAATTGAATAAATGTGTCTCTCAGCCAGTCCTTGGTAAACAAAAGAAAATGAAAACCATTAAAACCACAAACTTTAATTAAAAATTTGCAGAAGTCAGATGAAAGCAACCCTATCGAGATGCCAAGTGTGGCAAAATCAAATAGAAGAGGCGGAAGACTCAGACCTGGCATTATTTTCGCGGAAATGTACGCGTTTGAGACATTTTGCAAAACATGAGCACATCTGCTTCTCCCATCCTCTTACCAATAACAAATAAAAGCACCGTACAAAAACCTCAACCAAAGAAGCCTGATACCGCCATCTCATTACTGCAATTATGTAAAACTGCACAAGAGCTACTGCAAGTACATGCCCTTCTCGTCAAGACATCTCTTATTAAAGAAAAGCGTGCCTTTGGCCGTCTTCTCTTGTCTGTTTCTTCGTCTGGTGGTCGGGATGCTCTCTTCTATGCTCGAAAACTGTTCGATAATGTAGATTTTCCAAGAAACTCGTTTGTGTACAATACTATGATGAGAGCTTATTCTAGTTTTGGTAACCCAAGAGAGGCGTTCATAGTATATTCAAGAATGTTATGTGAAGGCACCCCCTGTCCTGATGATTTCACTTTCACTTTTGTGTTTTCTGCTTGCTCTAAGTCTAATGCTGTTTTTGAAGGCAAGCAGGCTCATGCCCAGATGATAAAATGTCCTGTTAAGTTTGGGACTCATTCCTTGAATTCGTTGATGGACTTCTATGTAAAGATTGGAGAAGCGGGAATCGCGGTCCATCGGCTGTTCAGTGGAATTGAGAATCCTGATATCGTTTCTTGGAATTGTTTGGTTGATGGGTGTGTGAAATTGGGGAATTTGAATGGGGCACGCAGGCTGTTTGATGAAATGCCGCAAAGAGACGTCGTATCTTGGACTACAATGCTTGTTGGGTATGTTAATGCTGGTTTGTTAAGCGAGGCTTGCTGTTTGTTCAATGAGATGCCGAAAAAGAACTTGATTTCTTGGAGTGCACTTATTAATGGATACATGCAAATGGGTTGTTATAGTGAAGCTTTGGATCTTTTCAAAGAGATGCAAGTTGCCAAAGTTGAAATGGATGAGATCACCCTCACAACCTTGCTCTCCGCTTGTGCCAGATTGGGGGCCTTGGATCAAGGCCAATGGCTCCATGCCTACATTGATAAACATGGGATTAAAGTTGATGCCCATCTATCAACAGCTTTGATCGATATGTACAGTAAATGTGGCAGTATAGGGATGGCTCGGAAGGTGTTTAAGGAAATAGCAGATAAGGAAGTGTTTGTGTGGAATGCTTTATTAGGGGGACTAGCATTGCACTCATTTGGGGAAGAAGCTGTTGAACTAATTGCCAGGATGATAGAGTCGGGAATAGAACCAAACGAGATTACATACATCTGCATTTTAGCAGCATGCAATCATTCGGGCCTTATTGATGCTGGATTGCAAATATTTAATAGAATGGTGGGGGATCGGAAAATAAAACCTACAATTGCACACTACGGATGCCTTGTAGACCTTCTTGGTCGTGCAGGTTTGTTACACGATGCATTCCATGTTGTTCAAACCATGCCTATGAAAGCTGATGGAAATGTATGGAGATCTCTACTTGGTGCTTGTAAACTGCATGGGGACGTTGAGTTGGGAGAGCAAGTAGGGAGAATTCTCATTGAGATGGAGCCGTTAAATGACACAAACTATGTGCTTTTGTCGAATATCTGTGCAATGGCTAATAAATGGGACCTTGTTGGAAAGTTGAGGAGAGAGATGGAATTGAGAGGTTTGACAAAGATACCTGGATGCAGTTCAATTGAGGTCAATGGCACGGTCCACGAGTTTTTTGCTCAAGATCATTCTCATCCTAGTAGTAGGGAGATTTCTGAATTATTAGACCTAATGACAAAATATATAATCCAAAATATCAATGAATTGTTGTGATGACTATCAGACATAATGTGAAAACAGCCTGATAAGTACAGCAATGTGTTCATTCCAAATTCCTGCTCCAATACATATTAGAATTTGCAGTCTGTAATATATCAAGTTTCCATGAGAATCTCAGTTTAGAAATAGGTGTGGCTGAGTATATGCCTTGTGGATAACTTGTACACTGTCCTAAAGAAACTTTTGCATCATTTATAGAAATTCAAAAAACCATCTTGCCAATCATTAGATGAACTAAAATAAGAGGAACTTATAATCATGGCCGTGCTTAAAAATAGTTGAGTGATGTTGATTTGAGTTCCTTCTGATTTTGCAAGATGCAGATCAAGAAGATAGAATGCAATACCAGAGCTGCTTAATGCCTCGGCAAGGCAGGGTAAACTATGATTGAGGTAGAATTTGCGTCTTTAGATCACAATTGCCAGGGCACTTTATGCGGTGCTGCACCTCATCATATGTTTTTAGTCCAATGTACTATTTCATTTGTACTATGTCAAATATAAATGCATATGCACCATAGACGGTCCTTTGTGATCAAGTTCTTTTATGTGCAAAGTGAAAGAAAGGTCTTTGATTCCATACATGCATTGCCATATAACCGTCAAGATGTTTTTCTCTGGTGATGAAAAGAAGTTGGAAAAAAAATAGTCTTTATTAACTAGTCATTAAACAGATTGAGGACATAAATAAAGGCATCGATACGTTATCATGCAAGAGAAAGAACATGAAGGGAAGGGATACAGTGAAATGGGAACTTCAGGACTGCGGCTCATCAACAGTTAGTTCTTCAAACCTGTTTTAATGGCTTAAAGGATCGAAGGTACCGATATCAGATCATTTGCTAGAGAATAAGGTGGAATCAAGCTCTTGATTACACGGATGAAACTGCCTCGGAGATTTACGTGCAACAATGACTGAATCTATAGAAAAGCACCCGGAGCCATGTGCTCAGCTAAGTGGCCGATGACCTGAACCTTGTTTTCCTTGTCCATGCCTACCAGAGCTGCCAGTAAGACAGCTTCTTGTTCTTTAATGCTGCCTGACCGAAAAACATTCGTTTGGATAGACCAGGATCCTGTGAAACCAAATGCCGAGCCTAGGAACTTGCTGCTGACGGATCAACATCAGGGTTATGAAAAGTGGTACTCCCTAAGAGATTAATGGCCATCATATCCAGCACGATCATTCTTGGTCAATGGCCTGGCCCGTCCAAACTTTAACAGTTCGTTTTATGGGTCAAAAGTTGGCCTAAATTATTTTCGTAGTCAATTAGCTTGGAAGTTTTGTCCAGGGGAGTCTTTGTTCTTGGCCCGACGAACTCATTTCTAGTTTTCTATCAATTATATCAATTACTTGGTTTGAATAGGAAATATATTTCAGCAGACCTACCACATTGCTATAATTTCAATACAGAATATCATGCGAATGTCCCTTGGAGACGCCCTTATAATTAAAAATTAAAATTTTTAGCCTTAAAATCTTAAGTTCTGATTTTGAAAAAAAAAAAAAAAAGACATTTACCAAAATGGTGAGAATTAATTTTATTGTGTGGTTGACAGCCAATATAATTCTTAATAATCATTAAAAAAAAAAAAAAGCTTGTGATTGTCTTGAGTTCTACCGATCTTTCTCTTCATAGCTTTCTAGCCTAGCAGACAGCGTCTACCCATGGTTTTTTTTGGGGGGCAAGAAAATGGAATGCTCTTCAAGTACATGATAAGTTCATAAGATGGACAGGGCCAAGAGTTTTGGCTAATTAAGCAGTCAACATTAATTAATTCATTGGTAATAATTAACAAATAATCAATTGATTATTATGGACAAAAAAAATAATTGGTTAGGTAATTAACAATTAACCAATTAGTATTTCCTATATTGAAACTTGAAAAGTGCTTTAATGACATTTGAGGTTTCAAAAATTACACAACATTTTGTAGTCTCTTACCTAATATGCATGCTAATTTTATTCCTAAAAAAATATGAGTATAATAGATTTTTTAAAAAGTAAAATTATCATATAAATAGGTCAAAAAAAAATCTTACTCTTGTTTTAGTATAAGACAAAGAACCTATGACTTCTTTCAAAAATTAAATGGACCCTTTTAGCGTCATTATTCTTCTTGTCAAGTAATTAGTTAAATAAATCTTAATGTTATTTAAATTTAATTTTTTTACATAATTTATAAAAGTTAAGCAATAAATTTCTCAAAATTAAAGAAAAAACAAAATAGATTAGATTTGAATAAAAAATCTGATTTGAGTAATTAATTAAATGGATTTTGATACTATTTAAATTTAAAATATTTTTATGTAATTTAGGTAATTTAAGTAACATGTTGTTTAAATTTTTTTTAAAAAAGTAAAAATCGGCCAAATTTGAATAAAACACATTAATTTAAGTAACTACTTAAATGAATTTTAATATTACTCAAATTTAAGATCTTTTTAAGTCATTTTCACAATTTAAATAATAAAATACTCAAAATTCAAAAATAAATAAAAATTAATCATAGTTGAACAAAAAAAAAAAGGTCTTGTTTGAATAACTATTTAAATAAATCATATTATTATTCAAACCTTGAGTTTTTTCTTTTTACACGAGTTATGCAATTTAAGTAATAAGTTATTTAATATTAAAAATAAAAAACACAATTTAAGCAATTATTTAAAATATATTAATTAATTTAACTTACATTTTAGCAGAGTCAAATTAAGAATCTGTCATCATTAAATCTTGACTTATCACCATATTCTAGAAAATAAAAGCATAGGCACGATTGCGTTATTATGGATAAGAATTAGGTGCATCCAGAGGATGGTGATTGTTTGCCATAGAAAGTGGTACTGCTTAAACCTTAGAACAAATACATACAAGTGTTTGGTGCGCATTAGAATGACAAAGTCGGTTCAGTTATGCTGCTTGTCTGGCCAAAAAAGGGGCTTTTTGACAATTCCCATGTTATTTCAGGAACATCTCGCTATTCTTATCTTCAGAGTTTTAACTCTTATCTTAAAATTTTGCAATCTTCTGCCTTTTAATTTATTATTACTATTATTATTATTATTAGTTTGCAAGCAAACAAAAAAGTAAGGAAATGGAAATAGAGTTACAAGCCAAGGAAATTCAAAAAAGCGTGTCACAACCAATTATACTGAAAACATGGCACCGTGACAATGATGCTAATGGAAACACCATCATTGCTAAAACTTCAAATGAGAGGAACAGGATTAAAACAACTAAATCTTCTAAATGCCAGGCGCTACAATAGGCTGTCCTAAACCATGAGCTTGCCGGGAGTTCAAGAAGGGCTCTGAAACATAGAGATAATACTTGTAATTAACAAGAATTTGGTTCAAGTACTTCAAATATGAATCTAATCTATTATTTTCAGCCTCCAAGACTTCGTTCTCCGACTCCATAACAGCTTGGCTTGTCCAAACTTGAATGTATCTCTGATTGGCTTCAGATAACTTCTTCTCCAGTGTAGCTTTCTCTCTAAGCAGGTCCTCCACGTGCTTTTGCCTCTTCATTCGCGATCGCCTTGCAGATTCTCTGTTTGATATCATCCTTTTCCTTTTCTTCTCGTCTATAACATGTTCTGGTGCTTCAGTCTCAGAACTCAATAAGTTCATTTCTACCAAGGATGATGACGTCTTCTTTAAGGTATCCAATTAAACTTTACTACCTCAAGAGGGCAATAGCCTTATTAAAATGCTGCAAGAAGTTGTGATGACTGAGAGGACGTCAGGAAATCAAGTAGAAAAAATATAAACAGTCAACTGATATTGAATGGGAAAAGTGCGTTCCACAGAACAGTCTGAGATGGTTCATGTGACTCTGCTGAAATGATAGGCTGCAATGGCAAAAGCATGGCTGGGACAAAGAGAAATGATAAAAAAGAATTTGGGGGGGGGGGGGGTTGTTAACGTGATGAAACAATAAAAGGGAAAGCCAAGAAACACTGGGAGATCGAGGAGAAAAGGAAGGTGGAGGCTGGCTTTGAATAGTTTGTTTAAAGAAGGAAGGGATACTTATAGTCTCACGCAAACATATATAGGATTTTCATTTTTGTTAATCAGTTAGTTTTATCTTTAGTTTTGTCTGATCCTCAAAATTTATATTTGCGGGAATCTTCCAGCCTATAAAGCAAAATTAAACGTGAGGCTGTAATTAGATTATATATATATATAATTATTTTCTTGCATTTGTCAGAATTTCATTGGAAGGCTGCCAATTCCAATCTAACTCTTGGAAAACTGTATCCTTAATTTGTTGGTGGATAAGATTTACCAAAAAAAATTAATTATGAATCAAACTAAGGATGTCAAATTAATGCTCACGATAACAAGATAGAAAGCTGCCTTTCTTAGGCTTCACGGAGAGATTGGCCATCATTCAATGCTTAAGACTGCATAGGCATGGAATCAATGAATACTGAAAGCCTTCTTTTGGGGGCCCTAAACTGTGTTGGTCGATGGAATAGAAAAGCTCTTGACTGAGAGTATTTTTCACTTTTTGCCTTTGTGGCATGACATTTTTTTTTTTTTTAAAATTGATCAAATGATATTATAATTTAGAAAATTTTTAATTTGACTGATTTAATTCAACAGTTATATGTGAAAAAATTAAAAAATTATAAATAAGATCTAATTAAAAATTAAAAAGTATGTAGTTAAAGATAATAAATTTATTCTTTTAAAAAAAATTGAATGAGCATAACAATTGTTGAGAATTTAGCTATAAAAATATAAATTGAACTCTTACTTGATGTATGATGCACTTCTTATACACCAAGCTTAGTCCAGGCACTATTCTATGCATGTAGTTTTTATACTACACATGTACTGTTTAACCCGATTATTGTTATTATTATTATTATTATTATTATTATTATTATTATTATCATTTTCTTTCAGTTTGGTGAGTGCGGGTGTCGTCAGTTTGAATTGAACGAATTTTTACAGGTTGAACGGGAGGAAGGAGACAACGGACAAAACTTGAGTTGAATCTCCTCTGCCCCGGCATGGGCGGGTGGGGCTGTCACCCCAAGCCTTGGCATTTTGTGCTGCTGCCAGTATGTGCTTTATGTACGTACCGACATTAACCAGAAGCCGGAGAGCAACTACTCGAGGACAACGTCACCCGACACTCTCAAGTCTAGACCGACTCGGGCGCTAGCCCGTCCCAGTACGGCGACGTCTCGTTGTCCAAAAAGTTCCAGAGTCCACCGCAGGCACGTGCGCGGGTACTCTCTGCTTTGTTGCAGATAATTATAATCCTAAATATTAAATCCCATTTATTATTATTATTATTATTTTATTATTATTTTTTCAGAGTCTCTCTACAGGAGGTGTGGCCGCAAAGATATAAAACGTCCTCGTATCGGCATCCTTCTCTCTCTTAATCTTCCTTTCAAACTCTCTCTCTCTCTTTCTCTCTGTGCCCTGTTCGCTCTACCTCTGTCCTCAAATCGCTTGATGTAGAAGAAGAAGCAGCCAACAAGAATCCCAGGCAAGAACCACAGAGCTCCCTCCAAGAATCTAAACGCCTGTTCTTGCGCGTGCCTTGCACTCGCCAATCCCATCCCAATTCAAAATTTTGTTTTTGGTCAATTCCGCAACCTGGATCCCCATTTAGTGGTGCCTTACAATCCAAGAACACACGCACTCCCTGTAAGCCTCCAAAACGCGTCGTTTTGCTGCAAGATTCGACTCATTTAAGGTACTCGTCGAAAACGACAGTCGTTTTTTACGCTTCCGTTCTCTTTATGTATTATTTCTTCTGGAGAAACTGGTTAAAGATTGTGCAATGCTGTGAATTAGATCCAAGAAAGGTGTTATTTTATTAATCTTATGCGTATATGCTTATCTCATGGTGGGAGTATCTTCCAAGAATTTGAATTTAGGGTTTCTTGGATGTCAGAGAGGAATGCATTGGGATTCTTGCCGCTCTGGCTTTCCAAATTGCGAGAGACTCCTTCGGGTTTCGCGATGCCAATCCTCCGGTTAATCTGTTTGGTGCATTAATAAAGGTTGTGTTTCTTTCGTCATTTTATTTGTGTTCTTTTTCGGTAATCTGGGTGGTTAGATGTTTCTTTAGATTATTGGCGTGCATTTTTTAGCAGAATCCTTCACGCAGTGTAGTGGTTTTGAAGCTGTAGTTTTCTGTTATTGCAATATTATTTGTTTGAGATTTCAAAGAAAGAGATTTAAGACACTCTTTCAGTAGTGGCAGGAGATCTTATATTTTCGTTGAGCTTGTGGCAATCGCTTAGATGCTAAAAGTCAGACCAATGTCCGAAAGAATGGTTTGGTTTGAGGGGAGGCCACAAGGCTTTTTAGGTTTTTCAATAATTGAGAGAAACTGTTCTACTTATCTCATCAAGCCTCATGTGGGCCTCACAGAAGCTAAGGTTGGTGATGCAATTTATGTACTGGTAACTACATGAGACATGGGTCGTAATATGAGCTCTAGAATTGTCTTGATCTTGCATTTTTTGCCATTTTGTTATACACAGAAAATATGCATGCAGGCACAAGCACTTACTCTCACACAGAGGCTTCGTAAATTAAATCTGATGGAGCACTACAAAGGCAGTTGGTATAACTTATTTTGATATGGCTGGCATGGTTGGGGACATTTTTGGAAGTGCTTTTGCCAAAGTATGGCAAAAAGAAGGAACAGACAAAGAAAGCAGATGGGCATTTGGCCAACTAAATTGTATTTCAGATGATTTATGGCACTGTATGGCTAAGGGCAGGATTATGCCCTAAATTCTATTTCAGTGACCATACATCAACAAGGTAGAGGTGTCAAGATATAGTGGGTTTCTGCATGTTGTGGAGAGGAGGGGACTTAGTGGCTGGCCATCAATTGAGAATTGCCTTAGGCTGTGAATGATGTATCATTTGGTTGATGTCTTCACCATGCAATACTTAAATTCTTTAGGTTTCTATTATTGCAGGAAAAATGGCCCTCCGGAAGTATGTTCCTTTGGGCAATACACCTACTGTAGGCATGAAGCCCTTGAATTTTTCGGGCAAGGCACACGAGAATGCTCCATTTGTAGATGCAGAGACAAGTCAGATAATGAAGCCTGATGTGGACATTGACCTTAGAGAAGTTTACTTTTTAATTATGCATTTCCTTTCTGCTGGGCCATGTCACAAAACTTGTGGGCAGTTTAGGAATGAACTTCTAGAACACCAACTTTTGCCTAGAAGGTATCATGCTTGGTATTCAAGAAGCAGAGCACATAGTGGAGATGAAGATGATGATGGCATATCATTGCCTTTAAATTACAACAACTTGGCTGAGAGGTATGCAATGTGCTTGTAATGGGATGTGTTACATATGTAATTTTACGATATCTATTAATTACTTCCAGTATTAACTTGTGGTAGCCCTTGGATTAAAGAACTGCAAGCTTCTATGCTAGTTAAGGAGCTATTAATCATTTGGTGAATTCCATGTTACAATTTTTTCACCGTGCTACATTTTTCTCCTGAAAATGTCTTTGATGTAGTTGTTGCTGCCATTAATTATATTTTTCTAGGTATCATCACATCGAGAGCAATCACTTGGTTAAGCTTTTGAAGCAGTTGTTACTCGATTCAGCATCTCCTTTTTTCGGCTTGAATGGTGGAAATGCTCTAAATGCAGCTGCAGGTCCCACCCTTCTAGGAACACGGTCGTTCTCACTTCTTAGCCGTAGGTGACATTTATTTGGACTTTTTATGCCAAATATATTTGATTTTATTTTTAGATAAGGTTGCAGTTTTCATCTGTATGAATGCCTTTTATGTCTAAATTTGGAACCTTTTTTATCTGCAGATGATGCAGATAAGGAAAAAAATCAAGTCAATTGCCCTCCTGCTCACATGCGATGGCCCCATATGCATGCTGATCAGGTTCGTGGGCTAACCTTGAGGGAAATTGGTGGTGGTTTTACAAGGCATCATCGTGCACCATCTAGTCGTGCAGCATGCTATACCATTGCCAAGCCATCAACAATGGTACAGAAAATGCAAAACATCAAGAGGCTGCGAGGACACCGAAATGCTGTTTATTGTGGTATGGGGTCTAAACTCTCAAGTAAAACATTTTGCAGTTGGTTAATTTAAATGTTAACTGTGAGTACATGCCTGAAGCTTTGTCTTGATTTGCATCCTGCAGCAATCTTTGACTGCTCAGGAAGATATGTTGTTACTGGCTCAGATGATCGCCTTGTAAAGATCTGGTCTATGGAAACTGCATTTTGTCTAGCCAGCTGTCGTGGACATGAAGTAATTTCTCATGTTCAAAACAATTCAATCATCTGGATTCATTGCTTCCATATATTTATTTATTGATATGTTTGTGTGTAAAAGGGTGACATCACTGACTTGGCTGTGAGTTCCAACAATACTTTGGTGGCTTCTGCATCAAATGATTGTGTTATTCGAGTTGTAAGCTTCCATTATCATCCTGTAACTCATTAAACTTTTGGGTGTTGTGTTATTTTTTCATTTTATGCTTGACCATTGAGTGGCTTTCTGGATTTTGACAGTGGCGTGTGCCTGATGGGCTGCCAATATCCATTTTGCGTGGACACACTGCAGCTGTTACTGCTATTGCATTTAGTCCTAGGCCTGGTTCTGCTTACCAGCTTTTATCGTAAGGCTGATTTCTCATCCTCTGTTGATTCAACCTTTGTACAGCCTATTGTCTACTCTGAATATTTTAGTAATGGAGATCACCACCTCTCACGTTATATAAATCTGTTCTCTCTGGATATCTGTCTTTTCCATGGGTATGCACATTTCATGTTTTGGTTCCTATAACCACAAAAATTTCTACTGCTAGCAAATTTCTTTGCAACTTATAGGCTTCCTTTGTGTTGGTCAAGGCTTAATCACCCTTGGCCTACTTATTCCCTTGCAATGTTTAGGTTTATTGATTGAATTAATTGATCTTGTTTCATAAGATTTTTATTGTGAGGAGTTGTTTTACATATATTCAAATATAACCAAAGCTTATGTTAGCTGTTCGAGTTAACTTGAACCTTGAGTTGGGGCCTAAATGCGTTGGTGTCTTCATTAATTCAGGGGAATATTAGGTTTCATATTCATTTTCAGTGACCATTTGGTTTAATTCCATTTTCCTTTTTTCACTTATGTGATTCTAGGTGCTGGTACTTAGATGTGATGGTTTGACTCATCTGTTTTTCTGACCTTAATTTATCTCAAAACATATGAAAAAATTTTGCTTATTGGCATTATAACATGTACTTTTGCTGTGATTTTTATAACTTTCTCTTATCCTCTACAGGTCATCTGATGACGGTACATGCAGAATATGGGATGCAAGGAATTCAAACTTTATTCCACGGGTATATGTTCCAAGGCCTCCAGATTCACTTGCTGGTCAGTTGCATTTTACAAATTTATGATTCATGGGCCAATTTAGTTGTCAACAGAACTTAAAGAAACATTGGAACCCTACAGGAAGGAACAATGGCCCATCCACAAGTAGTAGTGCCCAAAGTCATCAAATCTTTTGTTGCGCATTCAATGCTAGTGGAACTGTATTTGTCACTGGCAGCTCTGACAATTTGGCAAGGGTAAACCTGAATTCCATGACCATCTTTATCCTGTTTTTATTTTCTCAAGTGCATCGTACTTGTTGCTGACCTGTGCATTTAGTTATAAATCAGGAATAACTTTTGGTAATATCTCCTTGCAGGTATGGAATGCATGTAAACCCAATCCAGAGGATTCAGGCCAACCAAATCATGAAATAGATGTGTTATCTGGTCATGAGAATGATGTCAATTATGTTCAGTTTAGGTAAGTGCTTGCTACTGTGGAAGAGATGCTTGTGTTGGATATTGAACGTTGATGTTGTTTACTGTCTTGTTATGCAGTGGTTGTGCTGTTGCATCTAGGTTTTCTCTGACAGATAGCCCAAAGGAAGAGAATATTCCAAAATTTAGAAATTCATGGTGTGTGGAGCCTTTTCTCTTTTGTGGCATTTCTGCTGCTTATTAACATAAGTGTTTTAGTACATGAGGACTATTAAATGGCTTTTGTTGCAACCCAGAATGAAGATAGATGTAATTACATTGACATGCCTCCAGGTTTTCACATGACAACATTGTGACATGTTCTCGAGATGGCAGTGCAATCATATGGATTCCAAAATTACGTAGATCACATGTAAGTTACCTTTTGCCCAGGGGAAGTCGGTTGCCTTTGTGGCTTAATTTGGGTATAGTTGACTTGATGTTCTCAAATTTTCTTATTCAAAAAACAAATGTATATTTGTCTCTTAGGGGAAAGTTGGCCGTTGGACACGGGCATATCATCTGAAAGTTCCTCCTCCACCGATGCCTCCTCAACCTCCACGTGGAGGTCCACGCCAAAGAATCCTGCCAACTCCTCGTGGGGTAAATATGATAGTGTGGAGCCTAGATAATCGTTTTGTTCTTGCCGCTATCATGGGTAATTTTGCCTATCAAAGCCTACTCTGTACTTCTGTGTGTGATATGAGAACCTATTTGGGTTAATTGGTTTATTGACACTTCATCTTTGGTATCTATTCACCCAACTACTTTTCCAAATTTATCTTTGATGTGGTAATATTAATGTAGTAGTCATCCTTTATTTTGAAATAAAAATTGAAATCTGGTGAATGTCTAGGCCATTCCTGTGGTTATGCTCAGATGGAAAAAGGAACATGATCTTGTTATTTTGGACTTCAGGCATTTTGTGTTGTAGGTTGTGTAACTAATGGTTATTTTTCAATGACTCTGGTGTTGTATAACAAAAATCTTGTAGAAATGTCTAGAATGTTGGAGTAATTGGTTAAAGGAAAGCCATAGGATTAAGGCTGAACTTTTAGAAGGCTAGCTTTTTGCATTGAACTTTTCTTTGAATGGAACTTTTAGAACCAATGAAGGGATTTTACGACATTCCAATTGCACCATCTGATGACTCCCAGGGAGTAGCATGTGACATAAATTTTCTGTTGAACATCTGCTGGCAGATTTATTATCAGCTTTTGTAAATTGTTAACCTTTGAATGGCATCATACTTGTCTATTCTTGTGCAAGTTCATGTTCTGTAGGAAGGGAGAGCTGATGTCCTCTTAGGCTTAGTGTGAAATTGCAAGAAATATATCCTTTCTTTTTCAATATGATTAAATGATACATTTGCCTCCTTTGTTACTAGTTGGCTTTCTAGTTTGCTTGAATAATTTATCTTTTATTGCTTTTACTTTTTCACATGACAAGAAATCTTTTGCCAAACATTTTGTTTGTAATTTTGTCAGTGCATGCCAATTTATCATATCTACTGTTTTTCAAAATTGATGTTGGAGAACTTAAGCTGCATTCTGTTTGGTGGTTTTGGAATACATGCTGTGGTTGCTTTTCCTCAGAGAAGTATGCTGCCTAAGGTTAGCCCTAATTACATGTATTATGATGCAGACTGCAGAATATGTGTTTGGAATGCTGCTGATGGTAGCTTGGTGCATTCATTGACTGGTCATACTAAATCTGTAAGTAGTTTTCATTTTTTGTTCAATTATGGAAGTGTATTCAAAATGCTTCATTGATATTAGTGTAGTTTACCATGTTTATGTATTACACCAGTGCCTTTGTTCTAGGCTGCAATATTTTTGTTGGATGTGCTTTACCTGCAATATAGGTTGTTTTGTTGAATGTAGGGGTGTCTATTGACAAAATCCTTGTTATTTGCATTAAGTGAAATTAATTTTACTGCCACTATTTCTTCAAACTTGTCTGGGAAACAACAAAATAATTGCTTTATTAATTGCTGCAAAAGTCCCATCCATTGGTGCAGAAATTGACATTTCTGTTTTTCTTTCTCACCAATATCCCCATTTTGCATTATGGAGGTCCTACAAAATATTTGGATCCACTTTTATTCCATCTTTGTAGTAACAATCTTCTGTGAAGCAGTGCCAGATTGGTCTCTACAACAACAACAATGACCAAGCCTTGATCCCAAATTCAACTGGGGTCAGCTAAGACTGGTTTCAGTTTCACAAAAAATAAAAATATAAAAAATCAAAAGAGAAATTAAGCACTGTTTCTCAGGCAGTGTTTAAATTCAATGCTTGTCATTTTGGGCTAGGATCTTTTGGATCCTGCAGGTCTTTACACCTGTTTGTTATGTGCTAACAAGTTAGATGTTTTTTACCATACTTGTGTTATTGACAGACATTTGTTCTGGATGTTCATCCTTTTAACCCCCGAATTGCTATGAGTGCTGGCTATGATGGAAGGACTATAGTCTGGGATGTGAGTTGAATCTTTTTAAGCCCATTCCTGTTTCTCCTCTTCCATTTGGTTATTGAATGCTTCCATAATCTCTTCCTCCAGATATGGGAGGGTGTACCAATTCGAGAGTATGAAATTTCACGCTTTCAGTTGGTTGATGGGAAGTTTTCGCCGTAAGTATATAATAACTCTCCTTGTGAAGCATGGTATAGAGATTGACATTAGCATATTTTACCCTCTCCTAAGATCACCCATTAGTGACTGTAGATCACTTTGGCTTTAACATTTTATATCTCATTGCTTGAATTCTCTTTAGCTTTATCAATTGCCATTGAGATGCAAATTTATGTCAATTTTTCTCATACGGCTGTGTTTATATCAGCATGATGGATGTAAAACTCTTAACACTTTACTTTTGAAAAATGAGGACGTGCGCAATCCTGTAGCTGTTGTAAACTGCTGTGTACTTGCTGTTGTAATAGGGATGGGACATCCATTATCCTTTCAGATGATGTTGGTCAATTATATATATTAAACACAGGCCAAGGCGAGTCCCAGAAGGATGCTAAGTATGATCAGGTACTTTGAGTGTTACAGATAAACTGGGTTATGATTTACAACATGCCACTCATAATTCAGCTGTGTGCTTGCTTCCTTTCTTCTTTTGACAGTTCTTTCTTGGTGATTATCGCCCTTTGATACAAGACACCCATGGAAACGTACTTGACCAGGTTGATTCATCATCTCTAAACTGCTCACTGACACAATCATGAGAACCATGCACTTCCAAGGATCTGAACACTTTTGGCAATGATTCATTCTTTTAGAGAGAACATTTTGATTGTGGGCACTATGTTACTAGGGCTTCCTCTTGAATGTGCCATTTGGATATTTTAGGTTTCCATGTCACTGGAAATCTGAGTCCTAGTGTCCATGACTCCTCTCTCTCTCTCTGTCTCTCTGTGTGCACACATGCTCAAGAAAATGGGTGTTGGGATATTTGTTTCCTTTGCAGAGTTGACTATGGCTATGTGCTTGAGTTCTTGTAATGGTCTAGCTTTTGTAACTTGCTGACTGACTATATCTAAAAAGAGTTGTATACAGTGAAGTTCATTTTTCTCCCTTAGATGGCTTTATTTCCTTCTTTATTTACACCCTGATTTCAATCAAATTTCTAATTCAGGAAACTCAGATTATACCATACCGACGAAATATGCAAGATCTCCTGTGTGACTCAGGTTAATTGCATCTCCTTGAAAACTCTATCACTATGGTATCTTATTGTGTCTGTTTTCCCCTGTAAGATCAAATCTTTGAAGCCTTTATTGTTTTGTGGAAAACCAGGAATGATTCCCTACTCAGAAGAGTATCAGATTATGTATCAGAAGAGACGGTTAGGAGCTCTGGGTATGGAGTGGAAGCCACCTTCTATAAGACTTGCTGTTGGGCCTGACTTCAATCTCGACCCTGCTTACCAAATGTTGCCATTGGCAGACCTGGATGCATTGGTTGAGCCACTGCCTGAATTTATAGATGCCATGGATTGGGAACCTGAAAATTTAGTACAAAGTGATGACAATGATTCAGAATACAATGTCACTGAAGAGGATTCTAGTGGGGGTGAGCAAGCAAGTTTGAATTCTAGTTCCTCTGGTGATCCAGACTGTAGCACAGAAGACAGCGAGGTTGAAGGTAATGATGGGTTTCGGAGATCCAAAAGGAAAAGACAGAAGGCTGAAGTAAGTTCTTTTTTTTTTTTCTTTAAAGTTTTTAGTCATGGCACAATCTTGACTTGATATTCCCCCACTTTCCAGGTCGAATTCTTGACTACTTCTGGGAGGCGTGTCAAGAGGAGGAATTTGGATGAGTGTGATGACAATCCATTAAGAAGTAACCAAGTTAGAAAATCCAGGATGGGCAGAAAAGCATCAAAGAAGATGTCTTCCACATTGAAGGCTTTGAGACCTCAAAGAGCTGCTGCCCGCAATGCTCTTACTTTGTTTACAAAAATAACAGGATCAGAGACAGATGGAGAAGATGAAGATGATTCAGAAGGTGATTTATCAGAAAGTGAAGCCACAATGCAAGAATCAAATATTGAGAGCGATGAATCTGATAGATCATTGCAAAATGAGCTAAACACACATTCCAAAGGGAAAGAAGTTTCCCGGGAAGAGTCTGAAGGCTTTGTTGGTTCTCGTGAACTTCCGGGTGTGAATGTCGAGAACAGGCGGAGATTGGTGCTTAAACTGCCAGTCCGTAATTCTAACAAAATTTCATTGCCAGAGAGTACAAAGAATCAATATGACAAAAGGGTCAGCTTGGATGACTCATCTTTTAATTCTACCAAGGGTGCAGCTGAGTTAAATGGAATAAACATAAGCCCTCTTGATCCAGAATTTTATTCTGGTGATGCAAACTGCTGGGCAAAGGAAGGATACAATAATGGGGACATCAGATGGGGTGGTGTCAAGGCTCGTACTTCTAAGCATCAGAGGGTGCGGGAACTCATGTCATCGGGTGCACACTCTAGATATGGTGAATGTTTTGCTGGTCATGGTGAAGAGAACAATCTAAACAGATGTTTGAAAACTTCTGATGACCATTCAGTTTCCCATGGTTCAGAATTTGAAAACTCTGCAAACAAGATGGGTGAAGATGCACAATTTAATAGGAAAAACATTGGAGCTGATAACTCTGAAGTTATTGTTGATGTGGGCAATGGTATGGAGCAACCAGCCTTTGATGCTTGCGTGAATGCTGATGAAAGAAAAAGGGGGGCTCATGTGGCTGATGGAAATGACAATCCTCCTAAACTTGAAGACAACCTTCCACCGATCTCAACAAAGTTAAGAATAAGGTCTAAAATGATTTCGAGGGATTCAGTAGATAATTTAGGAAATGGTACGTTTGATCTCTCAGCTGACTGTCCTGCTGACATGAAACTGAATCCAGTTTCTGGAGAGGATAAGAACAATAGAACTAATTATGTTAGTCCTAATTGCATAGGCAATGGATTACACAAATCAGAATCTCAGATGAATGGGATTTCCAGGCTGGCTTTGGATGAATTAATGAAATCACATCCAAAAAAGATGTACAATGTTGTTTATAGAAGGTCAAAACCTTGTAAAAATAGAGCTGGCTTAGAATGTGATGACAGTGCAAGAGCAAGCACATCATATTCCAACAACCTTGATCTCAATGCCAGAGCAAACTTCCATAAAAACACCATGGATGGATTTCATAGAACATCTTCTGGGGCCTTGACAACTGTAAATGAACCAGATATTATGAGTGGTGATGTAATGTTGGGGCAGAGGCATGAATCAGAGGATATGCATGAAAATGCCCATAATGATTCTGTAAGCCTGCATCAACTTTCATGTGAAGAACAGGGATCAACTTCAAGGATGATAGTTGGACTGAGATCTACTAGAAATAGGAGAACCAGTTATCATTTTCTTGAAACAAGTCCAGAAGATTGGAGGAGATTGCATCAGTTACCCAAAAGAGGATGGTTAATGCTGTCAAGGCATGAGGGCTCACGTTATATCCCCCAGCTAGGGGACGAAGTTGTATATTTGAGACAGGTTTTGTTCTTGACTGTTTATTGTTGACTTGCGTGAAACTCTTCCTTGTATACATATTTTTTGTAATTGCAATAATTTACCTGGGCTGCACTCTTTTTTTCAGGGGCATGAGGAATATATAGAACAAAGTTCCTCAAGGGAGGTTGGTCCTTGGAAGGTATACAAGGGAAACATAAGGGCAGTGGAATTTTGTGAAGTTGTCAATCTTGAGTATTCTTCACTAGCAGGATCTGGGGACAGTTGCTGTAAAATGACTCTAAAATTTATTGATCCTGATTCTAGCCTGTTTGAGAAATCATTCAGACTAACACTGCCAGAGGTGACTGGATTCCCAGATTTTCTTGTTGAAAAGACTCGATATGATGCTGCCATTCAGAGAAATTGGACAAACAGGGATAAATGCAGAGTGTGGTGGAAAAATGATGGTGAAGAAGATGGTAGTTGGTGGGATGGCCGGGTTATCTCTGTGCAGCCTAAATCGTCCGAATTTCCTAATAGTCCATGGGACACTTGTAGTGTTAGGTACAAAAGTGATCCCACTAAGACACACCTCCACAGTCCTTGGGAGCTTTTTGATGCGGATACTCAGTGGGAGCAACCTCGCATTGATGATGAGACCAGAGATAAGCTGCTGTCTGCCATTGCGAAGTTAGATCAATCAGCTAGAAAAGCTCAGGTAGTTGGTGACACAAATCTTCTATGGGTATAGCTTCTGTAAATAAAGGGCAAGCCTTGTGGTAACAATAAAAGTTACTTCATTTTGACCTGAAAGTCAAAGGTTTGAATAACGAAAATAGCCTCCTTGTAAAAATATAAGGGTAAGGCTTTATAAATGATCCTTTTCTCAGACCCTACGGTGTAAGTCTTGTGTAGCTTCCATAGATACTGATTGGGGCTAGTTGAATTAATTGAATATATTTCAGGGACTTTTCTGAATTTTGTCTTTTCATTTTCAGGATTACCATGGGGTTCAAAAATTGATACAAGTTTCACAAAAGTCTAGTTATACAAACAGGTAAATTTTGTTCATCACCTTGTCTGCCTTGAACCATTCTTGTGTTCCCACTTGCGTCTATTTTTTGATGTCGAATACCTGAGCCTTACAATCAGAATTTGACGGGCAAAATGTTGGGAGCTTATATTGATGTTAGGATCTTATAAAAATTTTCAGGTTCCCGGTTCCATTGTCTCTTGAAGTGATCCAGTCGAGGTTGGAGAACCATTACTATCGAAGCTTGAATGCAGTGAAGCATGACTTTAAAGTAATGCTGTCAAATGCAGAGTCATACTTTGCAAAGAATGCAGAGTTATCGACAAAATTGAGGCGCTTGTCAAACTGGTTAGCGCGGATTTTTTCAACATTGTAGCCCTTTTTTTCGAGAAAGAAAGTGTAGATAGATATGTACTTTTGTTTTTACTACAGGGTTACTTAGTTTTATTTATTTATCATTTTTTTTTGGTCTAATTAATTGATAACCCAGCTTTCCTATTTTCTCTCTTCTCATTTTGCCTCTCGTGGAGATATAGGTCTCAGCAAAAACTAGCTGATTGTGGTGGAAAATTTTCCTCCCAAAGATTCATTCTTGTATAAACATGCCTGACCCGCATTTCTTATAACAGAAATATAAAGTACTCGGCGTTCTCAATTTTTAAAACCACCGTCCGCTTACAGAATACAAACCCGCTTGTCAGGCCTTGCCATTCTCCTGTCGTTTAGCCGTTGTATGCAAGGTGTGGCTCTGTATGGGCGTCAAATAAAATAAAAAGTACAAATTTTAAAAAAAATAATTGAGAGACAAGGGTACGCGTATGTATTTTAGGATAGCTCGATATCATTTGCAGGACTATGTGTGCAATCCAACGAGACAGGCTCCAGGTTGAGCAAGGCTCGGTTGCCGTTCCATATGTAGTTTGCTTTCAAGATATGCTCCACCATGCGCACAAATACAAAAAGATAAGCTCCTCTATTAAATTGACGAAAGCTTGCCGCTCATTGGATCTTAGAAAGAGCTTCATAAGGATGAACGTTATTTTAACACCCGGTGACCTGGCAAAATCTAGTTATTTCTGTGCAAAAAGCAGGTTTTCTTGCAGTTTTTGTTTTTTTTAATCATAAATTTGGCTTTTGAGGCACAATATCACGAGCTTCAGACGTTGAATAGTGAGAGGTATTTGATATCAAAGTTGATTCATTGCCAACAAAGACATGAAGACATGTCTAAATCGATCACATTTTGAGCTTTGATTGGTGTTCTGATAAATCTCAATCTCTCCAACGATAACCGCAATTTGGGTTGCAGCAGACAAAGAACAGTGTCATACCCTCCTCTCCTCTAGAAGTTGCCTGCACGTTTAAACAAAAGACTATGTCATGATAAGCCAAAATACGTCTTGCAGGTTGCAACAAGCTTATCAATTTATAGTTCTGAAGATTAAGTTTCGGCAGTTTGCACAGGTTTATCAAATTTATAGTCCTGCAGGGCATTTTATACAGGGTAATTTAACTTTGAGAAAGGAGACCATTTGAATACCAACACCCAATGCTAAGCTTGCATATTAATTATCTTAAACAGCAAGCTGGAAGTCAATTAAACTAGATAACCATGAGCATCGGGTAAACACTGGTTGGTGTAGTCGACCAGCGAAGCTCATGTAAAGATCATGTTTTGCACGTTTAATCACATAATCAAGCCATCCATCCATTCAGTCATCCCAACACGCAGAGAGATAGAAGGATATAAATTCTAACAAACAGCAAGTGAACATTCTTTTGGTTACAAAACAGCCAAAAAAAAAAAATCCTTGTTTGTGTAATTGACATTTCTAGCCATGTCTAATTATTCCAGAAATCAACGTGAAGGGTTCTTTTTCCCTAGATATCCAGCAGTAAAGAACAGTAAAATAGTACTAAGAAACTAACCTGGAAGAAGACAGCTTCTTCATAAGCACATTGCGCACATGTGACAGCTTTAGTTCGAGGAAGGGTTGGATCTGCGGCAACATCCTGTAATACTTGGGTGCGCTCAGCAACAGAGTGATGAACCTCATTTCTATAGACACAATTACTATCGGCAAACTCCTGCAGTTGTTCAAACACAATAACTACTGAGAATAATTCCACATTATGGATCAATCTACCACTTGTCACCGAATGTTTCAGCATTCATTAGCCTCAGTATCACCCACAAGTCAAATAGGTTCAGCGACCAACAATACATTGGGAAATGGACATGGAATATGGTTTTTTTTGTGAAAAGGAACATACTTACGAAGAAATGAACTATATAGATCGCAATGACAAATTCGATTCGATGAACACTCCCTTGGCACGGGAAGCTGCCGGGGAAAAAACTCATTACTTAAAATCAAGTGTCACTGTTATGGGATGTTTGCTTTCTGAATTTGGCCACAAGACCAGAAGCATCCAAAACCACCGATCATTTCCTATGAGTCCCTCACAATCAAAGGTAAAATGGTCGATAGTTGGGATGTCATGCTCGAATTTCTTTCGAAATATGGAAAATAGCGACAACCCCAGAAGATGATATGAGGCTTTATAACATGTTACAACAGATCCTACTCCAACAAACTGCATAAAATAAACCGTAATATACAATAATTCAGCCCCCAGAAAAAAGAACAGAGAGAGAGAGAGGGAGACTTGGTGGTCGCAGTTGCGGCAAGCGTAGAGGAGAATCTTCTGGGTTCTGTCTTCCTTAGGATAGAGAATGTTGTTGCTGCAAAAATCAAGTAGAAATCATTTTTAAAAAAATTCCAAAAAGAGAGAGAGAGAGACGCATAAAAAACTTAATTCTTTCTAAAAGACGCAAAATGGTGAATGTGGTGGTTTCCATGGTGATGCTCGATCTATAATGATTCGATTGAGTATAGCATCTTTACCATTCGCGGCAAAACTTCATGGTACTCATCTTTTCCGACTTTCGTGAGAGAAAGACACAGACACAGAGACAAAGTGCGTGTGCGTGTCCCGTATGTTCCTTTATGCTTGTTTTGAGGGTTCTTCTTCACCTCACTTTGGAGGGGTAAATTTACCCCCGCTCTCGGCTCTTGGGTCTCCAGGGCGGTCGACTGATTGCTTCAGCTTGTATTCCACGTTTCCTAACGGAGGAGATGGGCCCGGCCTTTTCCGGTTGGGCTTTCCTTTCAAATTTCTTTTTATTTTATTCTATTTTCCCAATCCTTTTAAAAGTTGTTTTTTTTTTTTTACCGTTAATTATTAGAAAAAATGGAGATTTTTCTAGGTCTTTTAATCGTAAAAAGAGGTGTTTTGCACCCCATTCCACTTGATGTGAGAGCTATAGAGGAGATAGCGAGATTTGATGCCAACAGTATATCTTTCCCAAATTCTAAGCTTGGTGATTAGATTGTAGTTACTAAATTATTTTATTTTTTTCCTTTAATTTAATTAGAGTCACACCACAAGATTATTTATCATAATTTTAGCAGTATAAGTGATTAAATTTTTTTACATAGTATTTTCAAAATTAAATTCTAAACTTTCTGGAATTTCAATGTAGCAGGGAGTTCTGAGATTTTATTTTTTTTCAAAAAATAGATAAATGTGGGCATTGTAATAGCTATAAGGGACAAAATGAATTTATTTCCTCTTAAAGGAAAAGGTTACCATAAAACTTCTCCTAACATTTCAGGGCACAGAACTCTATATAGGTTAGACACGGCTGTTGAGTATATTGAAAACCCGTCAAAATTTTTCTGCCAAAAGATGGAAAATTTTTTCTGCACGGAAGATAAAAATCTCCCCTCACGGAATATTGGGAATTTGAGCAAAGCAGGAGGCAAAGAAGTTCGGTTCGCCCTGCCCGCTCCCGACGAGACCGTTGCAATCCGAGTTAGATCTTGGATCATTTCAACTATTGCTATGGTAGTCCAATCGGAAACGTGAATCCATGCACATTCTGATAAACAGCATTTGTCAACACAATTGTTATAAGCTAAGCTAAAAGCAAATCTCCCCTCCTCCTCTTTTGAAGCTTACCGCAAGACTTCAATCTCTCCAACGATGACCGCAGTATGGGTTGCAGCAGATATAAAACAGCGTCATACCCTCCTCTTTAGAAGTTCCCTGCATGTTCAAGCCAAAAAAGATGTTTATTTCTTTGAAAGAAGCACAAACAGTTCTATCTTTTTACGAAACAATTCATTACCATTCCAAGGATTGCCATTTCATTGTACTCACCCCGGGAAAGCTAATTGTAGTCGCGCACACACGCACACACTACTTGGATTATTCTTCTGATGCCTTGGGGCATAAACCCCATATAGGATTGTCTCCAATTACACTTGCAAAAAGTTAAAAACGCATGGATGAATGGGAGTAAGTTAACCTGCGAATAGATAGCTTCACCATGGCCGCAGACTGCACAACGAACAGATCTAGTACGGGGGAGAGTTGGATCAGATGCCGCGCCCAGCAATACTTGTGTGTATTCTGCTGCAGAGTGATGCACCTCATTTCTATATACGCGATTACTATCAGCAACCTCCTGCAAAATGTTTTCGGAATATTCTTAACAGCTTAGGACAAGTTATATCATACTTGTCCTGGATTGGCAGATAAATAGATATTGCAATCATTGTATTTTCCCACACGCCGAAAATTTTCAATGCACTTAGAAGGTGATTCAAGGACGTAAAGTCACCAGGCTCCAGAGCATTATCAGAATATTTAACCCAAAAAAGGGAAAATTGATAAATTGGTTAGTTGGCAAGCCATCTCTCGTTTGAAAGCTTAATTTGAAGAGAAAATGTAAAATACAGGGGGGGAAATAAACTGAAGACCATGAAATTCGAGTAACGTAGAACTGCTTCCATGATATGTAAAGACTGATCGAATAACGCGAGCGCGCGCGCACACGCACACACACAAAGTGCCTTGTGGGGTGTGGCAGGGAGAAGACCTGATGATCGCAGCTCCGGCAAGCGTAGAGAAGGATCGTTCTCTTCCTGTCCTCTTTGGTAGAGAATATTGTGACTGAAAGTCAAGAAGATTCATAATGTTAGAGAGAGAGAGAGTCTGAAAAGAGAGGAAAATAAAATAATTATCGATGTTTTAATTGGATATTGGATAAAGGATGCAAAAAAAAATTAGTAACTTTGCTAATTATATATGTAAACTTGTTAATCAGAGGCGTTTAAGCACACATAACCGGGATGTGTAGGTGCTGACGAGAAGCTAAGACGATGGAAGAACAGAGTGAGAAAGAAAGCGGAATAGCACAAAGTTCAAAGATCATTTTATTTAGGTGAATTACGATTGAACTGGACTCCGGGAGGCTTCAGAACACTACGAAGGCAATGCTAATGAATTTATGGTGCACCCAGTCATTTACATGTTGAAGAAGCAGAGGGAGAAACGATAATGCGCTAACCATTCAGGGCAGAACTTGTAGAAACTCATTTCAAAAGGATACTGATGCTGCAAACTCCCCCTGCGAAAACATAAAGCTCTCAGGCAACGCTTTGGCGAAGGTAACGTTGTTCGAGGTCTGTGTGCACCTCGATAAAAGTGAAGTAACCAGGATATAACTGCAAGTATGGACAATTCATTCATGTTCTAAAAGCGGACATAGTTTTGCCGCTTTTCTCATTGAAGTCATTGAGGCCGTGCGTAATAGAAACAACCTAGGCCACGTACTCGCCTTATGATCCTGTAACGACGTGCCTGCATTCTGTCCAACTCGGCAGAGAGATTTCAGGAAACAGGCAAATTTGGACCCAGACTCTGAAAAGGTTCCAAAACTATCCTGCAACAAATACAGAGAATTCGATTGATACATTGTATTGATTGAGTCGGCGATTATAGAGAAGTTGAAATTATTTACACCCTCAATTAACTCTTATAATTAATTGTTGATGAAGTCTCGTAATTAAATTATGAGTTATAAAATGAGTTTATTTATAATGGGGGAGAGCGGGGGGGGGGGGAATTGACGGTTTGATAACCGCAGAATAAAGTTTGTAAGATTTAACAGGAAAACAAGAGGCTCCGACCAAAAAAAAAAAAAAAAACAAAAGGTTCAATTCCAATTGTGTTGGAGAAAATCAAAATCTTGGAGTCCACCTCGCATTAACACGAAGCAAAAACAAAACCCCTGGGATTTGATGGGCTTGGGCTCACGATATGATCCGTACCAGACGGTCGAAGCCTAAGGTGTAGAGGCCCAATCGGTAAAGTGAGAAACAGAGGGTGCAGCCCACCGAAAATCTCTAACTCAGAGGAGAAAGGAAACAAAAGAGGAGATAATGACCGAGCGCAACAGCATCCATTTCCAATCCAATCTCCGAGATTCAGAGGAACAGGAAGAGGAAGAAGCTTTCTGCCCTGAAATTGGAAGACAGATGCCAAGTGAACAGCAGTTACAACCACAACAACAACAACTGGAAGAAGAAGAAGAAGATGAAGAACAAGAGAAAATTGTGTTGCGGTTTCTTGATTCGACAGACAGTTACCTAAGGCTTTTGGATTCTTTATCTTCTTCACTTCGCCAGGTTACAGATTCCTTCTATTTGAAAATGAAATTGTTATGTCTTTTCCCTTGAATTTAATTTTGTGCCATTTTTGTCTTGATTCTGTCACTAATGTTCATTGTGTTTCAATCGTTCCGAGTTTATACTAAATATTTTTTTTCTTATTATTTTTTTTCTTTTTTTTTTTGTAAAAAAGAAGCCCTCTTTCTTATTTTAATTATGATTTGCAGGGATGGCTGGAACTGGCGAGTGCTCGATATTCAATGGGCACTTCACGCGTCAACACTGTTTTGTTGGACCTCACTTCCCACTCTGCTTCCACTTGGCTGAACGTGACAGCCCCACACCACCAAGGTTGCTTCTTTTTCTTTTTTCGTCTCTGCTCTCTCTCTCTCGGATGGGCTTGGACATAAGCTATGCATATGAATTCTTCTCTGACGTTGAATCCGATATATATACATATACATACATTTAATTACATTTGCCCGTTTGCTTTACTTTATGCGTACATACACACTGAAGGAATCCGTATGATATACTGTTCCAGCGGAGCAACCACTCTTCGCATTGCAAAAATGGGGCTCCTCGGAGAATGATCATTCCTGCAATGAAGAGCACGTGTCAAAAGAGTCCATGTTGCCTGAGAAATCTAGCAATTCCGTGCTACGACGTCGGGCCAGTTCTCTCCCTTCTGGTATCGTGTTTTTCCGTATCACATCAATGAAAATCTCTTTTAGTTGTCTATTAGAAGCAACTGTTGTTTCTCATTGCACGTGTGTTCAGAAAATCATCCTTTAAATTATTCCTAGCTTCTTTCTCCTAGGTCATTTTAAAAGTAATTTCTTAGTGGTATTTGCATAATTTGCTAACGGGGTGTCTCTCCCTTTGTGTGAAGAGGATAGAGATTCTGTGGGTGGAGACACACTAAAGGCTGATGATCAGGTAAGTGTCTTGTAACTGTCATACTTTTAGAATTTGTTTCTGAATTTTATTATGTTTGCACGTACAAGGCTATCCCTGCTTAGGCAATTTGCCTGTCATTGTGATTTTCAGATTGTTTCCTTTGAGTGCTAATCTCTCTATAGCATTGGAGATTGCTCAAATCCATTCTGAATATTCACCGAGTGCATGTATTTGAAAAGATTCTTAGTGTTGCATTTAGGAATATCATTCACAAATTTACAGGCTTAATCATGGATTTAGTTTACTACTCTCTATTAGGTTCAGAAAGAGCGAGCAAAATCGCTTTCAGTGTTTGGGACTCTGGTTTCCCCAAAGCTTCGTGCTGCCCAACTTTCATTTGAGACAGGTGTTTCTGTGGATACCAAAACCTACTTGTGGAAATTGTTAGTGTATACCAAGAGATGTTATAAACTTTTGTTATTCTGCAGCATTGGAGATGCTCGTAGAAATAGCCAACATGCGATCAGTAATTCTATCTACTTATGATCAAATCCACAAGTAACTGGAGGTCCATGAAAGTTCGTACTGACCTCAGGTATAACTTCACTGATTTCTTTGCCTTTGAACAGTTATCTTTGCTGTTCTGGATGCCATGGGAATGTCTCCATCAGACTTGTTAATGCAACACAATTTGTCAATTAGCTGTTCACGAGATTTTCAAAGTTAAATCTGCTCTCATGTGAACCGTCAGGAATTTAGTCTGATGGTCACTCTGAGCCTCCTCGACGAGGAGAATGGGTGGGAGGTGTATTAAATTTAAATGAATAACTTGAGTTTACACGTTGAATAATTTCTTAACAAAGGGTATGCGAGGGCTCACTTCAAACTTCTCATTTTTCATCCACGGGCGAATAAGTTAAACCATTATTCCTTTCGACGATGCTAGCTTTGTTCAATATTCTCGAGTATGAATAAGAATGCACGAGCAATTTCTCGGTCAAGAGTTGCATGATCCACTTCAAGTATTAGAATTGTTACATTATTTATCTGCATTTCAGCTTTACATATTTTTTGATTATTACATTTTGGCTTGTATAAAATGAATATGGGTTTGAAGAAATTAATATGGTGAAAAATAGTGCAATGCCATTGTTTGCCATTGCTTAATCTCTATTTTCTGCTATTTCCAAAATTTCGTTCCGATCAATTTGTCTGGTGACTCGACTCTCCCCCCTCCCCCCCCCCCCCCCCCCCCCATTTTTAAATCTTGGCCTGTGACCCCATTTTTATGTTCGTATGCATTTATGCACTTAATGCAGATAAATTATATCTTTAATATACCTAATAAATGCACATTTCCACTCCCTGCCGTTAGGTGAGATTATTAACTGAGGGGACTCTATTTGATTTTACGCAAATATATATCTTGTTTAATGTTGGAACTAACTAACGGCTGTCTGGTACGCGCGCACACGCACAGAATAAAGCAATCCGGCCAACCTCAAAAGTCAAAGCGAAATTAAAATGCAAGATTTTCTTTTGAATTCTAAGCTGCGAACTGAAAATTCGGGTAACCCAAGTTCTCTATTGGCAAATGCAAGAATTTCTCCTAGCAGGAAAATGTATAAAAGTGGGAACGTCTATGCTCCACTAAATTTTGAAATAAGCAATGGTATGGGGACGAGAGATTAGTTGAATGGAGTGAACGAGACGGAATCTAAATGAAGGATGAAAACTAACAAATTATAATGGTCAACACAGTTCTCGTCTACTTATCATTTTCGATCCAGATTTGCTTCCATATTTTTATTTTATTTCCACTCAATTTTTTTTTGCTCTCGCATCTGGCCCACTGCTAGAAATTTTTTGGTCCACTAATTGGGAGTATAACAGTCTAACTATCCAAGTAATCCAACGTTTGGCTACATAAGTAAACATTAGCTCAAGGGAAATTTTTAGGAACCGAACTGTATGTTGGATAAGAGATAGTGTTGTAGAAGAAACACATAGAAATGCAATATAGTCGAACCCAAAAAAAAAAAAAAAAGGAAATTCAATATAGTTTCTCAACTGTACCTGATTCCATGCCCATGTCCACATTTTATATTTTTCAATCAGCACCTGTTGGGCACCGGGACCAATTTGATATACAATCGTCCCCAGTTTTAACATCAGAGTTCGTAATGCTAACACCTCGGGACATATCCACATGAATGCCGTCTGTGTTTTGGCTCGCACGGTTTTCACCCCTTTTCAACGTTATGTGCCGGCTTTTGTGGATTTCAATGTGAAATAGCTGGGCTGTCTACCGAAGTCAACCCCTTGATCACCATATATTTTGAGTTGGTGACGACTAGGGACTGATCAATTAACTAAAATAAAAAAACGATATAGAAAAAGGTCGGTTATTGATTGATCTGATAAATAAAAGGACAATCATATCTGTAATTAAAGTTGGTAGTATAATTACCGTAGCTCTCCTGGGGCAATTCCGGTGGGCAGCCTTACATTCCCACAAGGCAGTGCCTCGTGCGTCAATGGTGCCACCAATGACTGAAACCCCAACAACATTTTGAAAGCCAAGCCAGAGATCAGAATTTCCGACGACCTAATAATCCGGTGGAGCAACAAGCGTTCTGTCTATCTTCAATTTAACGGCATGATTGTTGCAGGGGCCAATGAAAACTATTTTGCGTAGCACGTACCTGCCCTTGGGCAATCCTTTTGTAATTTTTTTTTTTTTGATAGGTGTACGGTATATATATCCTTTTACACCATATACATCTACTTTCTTTTTCTTATTTTATTTTCTTCGTTCTTTTTTGGGGTTCAAACGTCTCGTTGTTGATCGCTTTTGTTTCATCATAATGTGAAGATACGCATATTGCCATCTTCTTTTGGCAATATTTGTTTGGATGTAATGTATAGGCAAATCCAATGCTCGATATTATCTGTTTCTGGGTGGTCTGCTCTTCTCAAAGAAAACGATTATTACATGGTTAGAATTTGCAGTTTCATCTCATTGCAAACGAAAGGGGGCAACCTAGAACTTCTGCACCATTTTATAGATGCAGGCATGCAGTATTCGGAAAAGCCAAAACATAAATAAATAAACGAGTCTGGAACGAGCACAATCTAAATTCCTTAACGAGGATCCGTTGCAGGGCAGCAGCAGTAATTTCAGCTTCACCAGCATATATTTAAATTGTTGCAGTCGATCGGTTGACTTTTAGTGTGGGTAGATCAGTTCGTCTTTTTGTATTTAAAAGTTTAGATATCTGTACGAAAAGTTTTTAAGTTCTAATATGGAAAAAAATAAAGTATATAATTTATAAAATTGATGAAAATTAGTAGTATAAGATCTAATAAATATTTTATTAAGTGAATTCAATTTAATAATTACCCTTTTCTTTTATAAAGATTCGACAAGAATCAAATTCTTGGCACAATAACAGAAAGGCCGGGCTCCAAGCCACACTAGTAAGTGCAGGGATCGCCCCAGGCTCAAATGGATGTTACATTTTAGTGTTTTGTCCCTCAACAATTCAACTACCTACGGTACAACGACCATGAACAACGCTCAAGGACAGCGTGTCATTTGTGGCCTATTTGCATTGTCTCATTAAGCCCGAAAACAGGACACTCTGTAATTATGAACCCTTGCTTGCCCCCTGCTACAGGCAGCTAGCGGGCCGAACAACCCCATCAACAGTTCCACCGGCATTGCTACATAATGCTTGAGCTGGTTGATTCTTGTAAGTGAGGTTTACATCCTCCAGTCGAATCCCAGTGCATGGTTGACCCTTACTGCAATTCAATTCCACTGCAACTTCTGTTGTTGAAGTTCCGTGAACGTCTTGATATGTAACATCGCTAATTCTAACACCAGAAACCTGACCGGGGCAATTCTTGTTGTCAGGGCAATAATTTTGGTCGATGATTATTGGGTTCTGTACATTATTCATGGTGGCCTGCTGGAAAAGAATGTTCCTGGCAAAGCCATTGCTAGGCTTTCCCCAAGTCTTGATTCTCAAACCATTTTGAGTACCAGTAAATGTAGTGGTTTTGACTGTAACATTTTGCACGCCGGCCTCCTGAAGGTCCTTCCCCAGGCTTCCAATGCTGAAACAAAACCAAAAACAACCACTCACATCACTTTTCATAGGTCAACAAATGTATGTATTACCAGCATCTTAACAAGATTATGTGCTTTGTGTCAAATTTCTTTACCTGATTCCGTGGCCAGGTCCGCATATGATGTTCTCGATCCACAAGCCAGAGGTACCAGGGCCGATGGATATGCAGTCATCACCAGTTCCAATCTTGGAGTTCAGAATTGTGACACCAGTGGATAGCTGAACGTGAATGCCGTCCGTATTGGGGCTATTTCCGGGGGCAGATACCTTCACTCCTTGCACTTTGACGTTTTGGCAGGCGTTGATGACTATGTGGAACAATTGGCTGTTTACTGAAGATAATCCGCTGATCACAATGTTCTGAGAATTGGAAAACTGCAGCGACTGCAACAATACAGTACACACAGGAAAGTTAAAATATGAATTACAGTTGTTAGGATCCAAGGTGCTAATGCACATTCTTCCTTGACATTCTAAATTCTTACTTAAATGTTCCAAGCATTGCTAGGCCTGCACTGCACTTGTACTTGGGTAATTAATTCATTTATATTATTTTTATCATGTTAATGTGTCTTATGGTAATGGGGAAAAAAGACCGTGATGTTGAGCCATAAACAGAACTAATGTATTGTTAAACAATCACTGAGTCTTAAGGTTAAATTAAACCTACCGTAGCACCGGTGGGGCAATTGTTTCCAGAGGCCTTGCAGGACCAGAAGTTAGCGCCTTGCCCGTCCAGAATTCCACCAGAAACGGTAATCCCATCGACGTCCTCAAAAACTAGCCATTTCCCAACATTGCCAATGGCCTGATAATCAGATGGAGCCACAAGGGTTCCGTCCATACGCACTAGAATAGCACTGTTTTTGCAAGGACCCTGGAATGCCACATTGCCTAGCGTGAACCTCCCTTGAGGAACGTAAATGGTGGCTGGACTAGTAGACGCACAGGCCTGAGTCCAGGCGGCAAGAAAGGCCTTGCTTGAGTCAGTTTTCCCATCGGGCTTGGCACCATAATTGAGGACATCGTATTGTGCAGCCAATGCCAGAGATGAGGTCAGGGAAATGATGAATACAACAAGTGCAGACAAAAATCTCCTAATTGCCGGCTGTTCCATTCTTAGGTTCTTGTTTTCGGTGAAATGCAAGAAATGAGAGAAAGAAATCAAAGCGACAGAAACAGAAAGGCCAGAGACAATTGGGTTTGGAAGAGTAGTGGGGGTGTGGGGAGTTAAAGCAGTTGAGATGGGTATTTTATAGGGGCTCCCAAGCAATCAGGTCTGAAAACAGAAGCAAGCATAGCGCCTCAATTTTAGGCGAATTTTTGCCCTTTGAACATTATTATCTCAAAAATTGGTCAGAACCTTTTCGCAGCCCCAATGTTGTCCATTGAAGTTATGCTATTGAAACGTGTGACTTGTTTATGCTTTAATGTCACAAGATTGACGGGTCATTATCTGCAAGCATGTTCTCATTACCATTAAAAGAATTTTAAGGGTCTTCTGCAAGTAAGAGCTCAAAGGCTAAAATGATTGCGTAATCATGACCTCAACGTAGGCTCTCAAGATTCAAATGTTGCTGAGATAATGGCAATCGGGATTATATCTTTGCAACATGCTTATATAAAGGTTGCAACAGCTAATGTTATATCTTGGATGGTTAATAAAAACCCTTGGTCATGCCATTTTTCCCAAGATTAAAATGATTCTACACTCTATTAATGGCTGCTCTTTTATGCATATTCATAGGGTAGCAAACTCTGCTGCTGAGATTCTCCATCAAGTAAGCTGTAACAAAGTGTTCGGATCTTGTAGCTAGCTTGGATTTGAGTATTTATTGTAATTGCTTGTGTCTTGGACGGCTATTATGCATCTCCTCTCGTAAATTCTTATACTGCAGCAACTGTCCTCCTTATTTTTTAATAAAATCTTACTACTGAATTTCCAGATAAAAGGGGGTTTTCCAGAGTAGTTGTTTTTTTTTTTTTTTTTTTTTTTTTTTTAAATACATTTCTAAAGCTAATTGGTTAAATGAAACGAAAAAAGGCAAATCGGTTCAACAGGAAAAAGGCTTCAATGGCTAAACGTGTCACCGCCTTCCCTTGATTGGTTGCTTGATTTCTGGTTCCTTGCCATTGCATGCCCATTTCGTTTATATTCTTATTATTATACATTTTGCGTATTCCATTATCAGTTGATTTAGGAGAACAAAATTGGCTGCCATATATAAATTTACGTTATAGAAATTTAATGCTTTAAATGGAAAAAAAATATATTTCTTTTTTCATAACCACGAACAAACTAATGCATTTAACACCAGATTTAATTAATGAAATAGTTACTTGTAAAATGAAAATAAATTGGGGTCAATGTTTTAATAATTTTTCACACGTTACCTCATTATGCTAATATTTAATTAAACATTTAAAAGACGCGTTACATAATTTCAAGAGTTGTAAGAAAATAGGGGTCATTACGAGGGAAAGAAGCACAACAAGAAAGACTTTTTCGTTGAACAATGAAGCCATATTCACCTCTAATTCAATAAGTTAAACAACTTTTCTTGAATTTCAGGCTAAAAAAATTCAAACATGTAGAAAATTTTGATTGGATTTATTAGACAATTAATAGAAAAAAATAATTGAAATAAAATTTAATTAATAGATACATAAACCCATCTGAAATAGAATTTGAAGAGACTAGAATATTGCAATTGGCCTTAAACTCTATTATTATAGTAAGATAAACTCTTACTTTTAGGCATATGATTCAATCCATAATCTTTATAAAGTTTAAAAAACAAAAAAAACAAAAAAAAGGAGAGGCTATAATATAATAAAAGTTCGATAGCAGCCTAACTTTTGGACATAATTGAGCTTTAGCTAATTTGGAGAGACACGAGATTCCATAGTTTTAATTGCCTCAATATATATATATTTTTTTAGTGCATGGTTGCAATAAATGTATTTTCTTCCACGTGGCAATTGGAAACTAGATTAGATTATCTCAAGTTTCACACCAAAGTCCCACTTACAATATCTCAAATTATCACCACCGGTCTAACATAAATCGTGTTATTTGCTGCATAGCGTGATCGACGGTCTAGTTATCAAACATTAACCTAAATTGATGATTAGTTTTATATATGGTGGCTGCATAACCTATCGATCTATATTTTAAATTTTACTATGGTAGTTTGAAAATAATTTTACTAAAAAAAAAAAAAAAGAGAATGAGAATCATTCTTCTTGACGTTAATAAAGGGCAATTTCTTTCTTATTTTCCTAATAATGAGAATGAGATTTATTTATAAATAAAAATTACTAATTTTCTATTTCTTTCAATTAATTTTATTTTTATACCCTCTTTTGTCCTCCCTCTACAAGATAGATATTAAATAATAAAATATTAATAATTTATAAATATAAACTAAATAAATACATACATTTTAATAAATAATATTTTAATAATAATAATAATATTATTATATATTTTTATTATAATGACATAAAATATTTTTAAATTATGAGAATAATTAAATTATTAATAATAGTTACATTATTAGAATATATATATATATAGGTGGTATATAAAATAATAATAATAATAATAATTACTATTAGTTATATAGTTAAAAAATTATAGATATTATAAAATATTTAAATTATTAATTAATGAATATATTTATTTTAAATTTTTTTATTTATGATTATTAATTTAAAAGTTTTAAGATAAATATCGTTATTATTGGGTAAATTTATTATTATAATTTTTATTGTAATTGAATAGGTTATAATAATTTACTAATTTGAACTATTGTCATTATAAATAATAATAATAATAATAATATTATTATTATTATTATTAGGCAAATTCTTTAATATGAATTATATTTTAATTATATTATTATTATTTAAATTTTTTAATCATAATTTTTTATTCTAATTCTGATTCTCAATTTAATAAAAAGATTAAAAGACTTAATAAACTAATTATATTTTCGATTTCGTTTGATTTGATTCAAACGGCCATCAGAGGGAATTTTGGGTTAGGGGAGGGGATACGGGTCTATTTTGGCTGCCACGTTGGCTAGAACGTGACATGGGGAATAGAAAGGGGAGAAGACACCGGCAGCTTTCTTGACCCTTTTTTTCTTTGTACCTGTCTTTTGACATAGAATGTGCAAATACTGTAGTAACTCGTGCCGGGTATGTGAGCGCGCAGAGCCACCCTTCGCTCGCTGGATATTCTATTGGCGGAAAGCGTTTTTTTTTTTTTTTTTGAAGAGTTTAATTAGGACAAATTAAGATTCAAACTTAAAACTGTTAGTCTTATAGATTACTCTAATATAATTAAATTAATATCTCATGAATGAGATATCATTCTAAGGAAAATTACAAAAGGATGCTATCTAATAAAAAAATATATAATTCCCAAGTTGTGCTGTGTCAAATAATGTAGACAAAAGAGAACAAATTGTGAAGCAAAACATTTATAAATGAGAACAGATAATTTTAACTAATTAATGCAGTTTAAGTAATTCTTACCAGGCTATCACATGCTAGGTAGTGCGTCTAAAATGTTATACTGCTGACAAAACCTAGAAGAAGAAATGCATGATTGTTGGGCATTACAAGGGTATCCTTTTTGGCAACACACACGCGTTTCCATGGTCTGTTATCAAAAGAAAAAAAAAATATCCCCAATTCTCTTGCCGTAAATCGAATTGTAGCCGAGTTCGTGAGAGGAGAAACTTGTGTACATTATTACATATACTGCATCGAGATGGGGGTGGCGCAATCCGTGTTTGTGGGCTAATTGCCATGTTGATTGGTTGTCTTTGTTTCGAGGAATATGCATGCGTTCATCTTGACAAAAGAAAAAGAATGAGAATGCATGTGTCCATGTTTCAGGAAACTTGTGTTTCTAGAGGGTGCAAGAAATTTGACTCCCCTGAGTTGCTTCGTGAACGTGAATGGCGGAACACGTGAACCAGGGTTTCCCAAGTTCAACATTAGAGCATATTTGTGTGATAAGGTAATCAAATATTACATCCCCATGCTCTTCATTATCTCATTACTTGTCCGAATTTATCATAATTTCCAATAAATTGACATATTATCTTTAGATGGCATAATTAAGCCACGCATATTTTCTTTCGTATTAAATTAAATTAAATTATTAATTCAGTGCACTTCTTCTTCTTTTTTTTTTTTTTTGGCTTTTTATTCTTTTCCAATAAACCATTTTTCTTTTATTAAAGATAAATTAACGAGATTGATAGATTTCATTTTATCATTAATTTCAAAATTGAAACAAAATTATTTTCGTTTCTTTGTATCTGAGGGAATACGTAGGAAAGAAGGAAACCGCTGCGAGGTTCTGCTCTTTTGCGTCTGCTAAATGTTTCTGAAGCTTTAAGAAAAGAGAAAAAATTAAAGTGAAATTATAGGGGTTCAAAAGGTAGACATGCAAGAGGAAATGAGATCAGTTGAAACTAACTTGGACGGTGGGACCAGGTGGATGAGCACACAATCATCTCAAGTCAATTGCTTTTCCGGTGTTAATAAGTCAATAATATTAAATATAAAAAAAAGTCTTATCTTAATATATTATTTTTATTGAATTGAATGATTTTTTTGTATTTAATTATATAATTTTATTAATAAAAAATTATCTATCTCAATGAGAATAATATTTTTATAATAATTTAAATTATTTTCGTAATATTTAATATTATTTTTTAATAAAATTTTGGCAGAAGTGATGAATCTAAAAAAAAAAAAAAACACACACACACAAATGAAAGAATTGTAGGCAAGAATTGGATGTATTGAATGCAGATTCATATTGTTTAATTTTAATTTTAAAATACAAAAAAATGGTTGGTGAAATATAGTTATCAGTAAAAATATAGTTATTCATAGTACATTTAATTTAATTTTAAAAATTAATTACAATTGATATATTTTATAATAGTTGGTGAAATAACTATAATTAATAATTAAGATTAAACGATCTGAATTTATACTCAGTTTTTGCGCCGATGTAATAGAACTCAAAACTATAAACAGAAGTCCATTTCCCGCGCATGCATTCCTGCATGTTGCGGGAATATGTCACATTAACTTTATCTGATTAGAGAAGAGCCTAAGTTTACCATGTGGAGATTTCTTGATGAACCATCCAATTGAAAAGGTACCCGAAAATAATCCTTCGATAGTCTAATATTTTATCCAACGTATTGGGTTGAAATTTGAAGTTAAGTCATGTGGGGTAAATTATTTGCATCGCTACCTAATAATGTTCAATGTCAAATGTATGCCGTGCATCTTCTTTTGTGTGGAAGATGCAAACCAGTGTCATGGGGCTATCCTCTTGCGACCACAAAAGCCCCGATTTGATGTATGCCAAAAATACCTACAGTACATCCACGTTGATGTAAAATGTTAACGAGTGGTTAAATATCCATCTTTAAGACCATGAACTAAAATTTGAGAGGAAGTTGTAGGATTTACGAAGAAGAGAAAATTTGTTATGTCATATACGCTGCTTGCTGCTCAACAAATCCTGTGTGATAAACGAAAATGAAATTTTGAAGCAAAACAATTGCTTACATATATTTTTCGTTCTTTCTGAAAGGAGGAGATCAAAAAAAAAAAAAAAAAAAAAAGAAAGAAAGGAAAAATTTATGAAATTTCCGATCAATAGCAAAAATATTGCACTGTAGCTAAGGAAGTGCACGTAATGAAGTAATAGTGCTACTAAATTATGTCCTATAGTTACTATGGAATTGGCTATAATGAGGAATATATCTGATTTCCTTCTTGACCAAAGCAGACAAATGATTCAAATCACCTAACTCTCTTCTTGTAGAAAAGGAAAAAAAATTACGGTCTTTCAAGAGCTTATCCTTTTTTTTCTTTTCTTTTTTGGCTATCCTTCACCGGCAATCAAGAGTTGTTGGGATTCTGCTTGTGTCCGGACGTCTCTCTCGCACCTGACCTTCATTGTAAGCAACAAACAAAATGAGGACGTGTGTTTAATTTTTCCTTATCCGGAAGGCAATGCAAGATTGCATGGATTCTTTGGAAAAAGAATGCGACCGCAAATTAAGGGGTACATATTTCCTTTATCCTGAACATAATTATGATCAAAGTCGGAAGCCTAATGAACTAAGCTTGCCGTCTTTTCGCGGTGTACGCATACAAATGTCAACATTTGGCACTCTTTATTTGTGGGGTTCAAATAGTGATTAAGGTTATAATAATGTTAAAATAATGGTGGCTAAGCATATATGTCGCGGGAGGTTTGATGGTGGAACTGTTAATGTATGGTCCATTAATTGCGGAAAATGGAAACATTTGGTTGGCTTTCTTTGCTTATTAGAAGAAATACCGCCCCCCCCCCCCCGCAAATCCCCATGTGGGTGACCTATAAGTTGTCAAACCCTCTTCAAATGAGGTCTTATACTTTGCGTCCAGTTAACATAGCTGGTATTATCTTAATCCTTGTGGGTTGAGGCCTAAGTTTGGTCCTAAAATAATGGGATACACTGCATGCACATGAAACCACCTTCTATATGCATGCATGCATGCATGTATGTATGTATATATATATATATATATATATTGTTTGAAGAGGAAGAAAAACTAAATGATTATATGCCCAAAAAAAAAAAAAGGAAGAGCAAATTAAATTTACCGTACTACTGATGTTGAAATTATGGACTAAGTATTTATATTTGATGTCCATGGGCAGACAAGGAACTTCCTCGGCCCACAAGTCAAGAGTTTGGCCGTTTTCCGAGGCATTCCTAAATGTGACTGCTGACTGCAACGGTTTCCTTTCGGAAGAGAGTTAGCGCCTTATGTGCGTGTGTGCCTAACAAAATAATCTGGTCTTGCCAGCGTAAATGTCAACAAACGTCACATGGGGCAGGCGCGGCTATATGGGGAACAAAAGCTGCCTAAATCAGCCATGAAAAGCCGGTATCTATGATTTTAACCTCACCCGCCTCAAAGCTCTATTTGAACACATTGTTAAATGTTTCTCACAAGAGACGACAAACCAATATGTTGATAACATACGTGAATGATCATCAACCGAAACGGGCAGGAGCTGCGATTTTTAATTTATTGTCCCATGTGAGAAACATACTTCTAATAAATAACAAGAAACTTTCAGTTCATCTTTTAAGTACGTTTATACATTGCTCCTCGATTAATTTCATGCAAAAAAAGAAGCGAGGCCTTTTAATAATGGGTAAAGCTTGCTGCTAACATATAAGTGTGTTTACACAAAAAGGAAAAAAAAAAAAGAAGTTCAAAAATTTGGCACGGTGGGCTTGAACTTAGCTCTGGTCATTCAGCACGACCACGGCCACTTGAAGCACGTGTAGCTTATTAGTTTGCATTCCCATTGATTGTTAGCGTAGGTAGGCACATCATGTTTCTTCTTCTTCTTAGTTTTTTTTTTCTTTTCCAAACGAAAGCGTATGCAGCGTTTTGCATCGCAACTAATGTGGTTTTGCTCAGTTTGAATGTGTATGAAAACATCAAAACCCCAACGAATTTTTTGTTCATCATGAACGGTAATACAGTATGCTCGAGATTTGTGGTTACTATTTGAACTCAATTAACCATGCCAGCGTCAACATGCATATGCAATCACGGGTAGAGGGGCACACACTAATTAAGATTATGCAGATTCATAAATATCTGTAGAATGGCCTAAAATGGTATGGCAGCTGCATATGATTAGCAAGAGTCATGGGAACATTACGTGTCCTTTAAGCAACTAGATTACCATAACAGACACGGGAAAAGAGGCAGTCGCAGTGGCAGCTTAACCGGCGTGCATGTTTGCTGTGACACATTAACGGCCGCTGAAGATGGAAGCCTTTTAATTCGTATTTTATAATTATTTAAAAAATTGAAATATCCAAAACTTTCATCTCAAGTAAACACAGACTCTTAACATTGTATGTACATGCATGCAGAACATGCTGTCCTAACGCATGAATGTTACCTAATTTGTCCTCTACAGAAACAGTAATTTGTCCCTATTGGGGAATGTTGCTCACATGGGCACAACGCCACGTTAAGCACAAGCGAAAAAAAAAAAAAAGCACCCTAGAAACAGCAAGTGCGAGGCAGCCAGTTGTTTCAAGCAAAGGGCGCCCATTTTCAGCAAAGGGAAAAACAGAACATGGAAATTTGAAAGTAAGGAAAACCTTCTCAAATTTGGGCGCATCTTTGCTTTTGATATATTCAATTCCAATCAATTAAATCCATGTCAGAAATCCCTATAAATACCCACGAATTCCTCCGAACTCCACCATACCATTCTCCAACTTCGCAGCATATCTCTAGCCTTCTATACTTCACTTCCAAGACAACCGAATGGCAATTTCGATGAGTTCTGTTTTGCTTCTGGATCTTCTCCTCATCTTCCTGATTCCATATTTGGCAACTGCAACACAATATAATGTGCTAAATTATGGGGCTAAACCTGACGGCACCACTGATTCCACCAAAGCCTTTCTTGCTGCTTGGACGAAAGCCTGTAGCTCTACTAATCCAGCTACCATTTATGTACCGCCAGGCCAATTCTTCCTGCGAAATATGGCATTTCAGGGTCCTTGCAAGAACAAAGCAATCCTAGTCAGCATAGATGCTACTCTTGTAGCTCCGTCGGATTATGAGGTTATCGGCGATGCGGGAAACTGGCTTTTCTTTGAACATGTTGACGGGGTTACCATTTCTGGCGGTATACTTGATGGGAAAGGTGCTGGTTTATGGGCATGCAAGGCTTCTGGCAAGGGTTGTCCGAGTGGTGCCACGGTATACATGTCGATTAACTTACTTTACGCAACCTTTGAAATCAAATTCATGCCTTGGTCCTAATAGTTAAGGAGCTAAATAATATTGTGATTGAACTTGTTCTTGTGTTGCTTACGTGTGTCCAGTCACTAGGCATTTCGAATTCAAACAACATAGTGATCGACGGATTAACATCCCTAAACAGTCAGATGTTCCACATCGTCATCAATGGCTGCCACAACGTCAAATTACAAGGTGTTAAGGTCTCTGCCTCTGGAAATAGCCCCAACACTGACGGTATTCATGTGCAATCGTCAACAAGCGTCAAGATCATGCAGTCCAAAATTGGAACCGGTGATGATTGTGTCTCAATTGGTCCCGGAACTACAAGCTTGTGGATTGAAAATATTGCATGCGGCCCTGGGCACGGTATAAGGTAAAGACGATTAGTCCGTGCCAACACTAGCTAATGGTATAGGTTACTATAAATCTACTATAGGTAACATACAGATAACGAGCAATTAATGATATTTATCGTTTGTTGGTAAATATGCAGCATCGGGAGCTTAGGTAAGGAACTTGAGGAGGCTGGTGTGCAAAATGTGACGGTTAAGGCCGTTACATTTACAGGAACTCAAAACGGGGTCAGAATCAAATCTTGGGGAAGACCCAGTAGTGGCTTTGCAAAGGACATACTTTTCCAACATGTTGTTATGAACAATGTCCAAAACCCTATTATTATTGACCAAAATTATTGCCCCGATGACAAAAATTGTCCTGGTCAGGTAAGCACATTAGGTATCAAACTCTCTTTCTGTGTGTGGTATGAATTTTATAGAATCCACTTTTTTTTTTTAACAATTCAATTAATGGTCAAACCAAATGCCTCAAGTTGATTAAGTAATCGTGTCACGTCATGCATGCATTTGACATGATTAAAGGGCTAACCTAGCTAACTCATCTACCCTACAATCCACATTGAACTGCAGGCTTCAGGTGTTAAGATCAGCGATGTAACATATCAAGATATTCATGGAACATCCGCAACAGAAGTTGCCGTAAAGTTAGACTGTAGCAAGAAATATCCTTGTACCGGGATTCAATTGGAAGATGTAAAGCTCACTTACAAGAATCAAGCAGCTGATGCATCTTGTCAGAATGCAGATGGAGCAGCTTCGGGTCTCGTTCAGCCTAATGGCTGCTTATAAGTTATCATGTAGGAGCACGGAAGGGAAATATACAGACAGTGGATAATTATGTTCAAATTTGTTCTCATATTGATACCCAGGTCCCGAAAGATTTAGGAAGGCATACAAAAATTAAAGAATAAATAATAATAATAATAATAATAAGGCTCAATGTTGGTCTATAATACATATGCATATAGGTGCTGTTAATTGAGTGAAGTTTACTTCTCTAGTCGAGCCTGTGGTTTTGTGGCACATTGGAGTTGCTCAGAGCCTGGCCTCTGTTCTTCTACGACCAATTCTTTTATGTATCATGCAGCATTTATATTGATTATTCTAAGATAATAAGTTGGTATTGATTCGTTTGAAAACGGTTGCTTATAAGTACCAAAACCAATCATATCACCTTGCACTGGCACACACGACCCTAATAAGTTTAAAACTAAGGATTTTCTAAGGGAATCAAGTTTATTTAATAATAAATGTGAGGGGAAAAAAATTTTAATTTCGTGAGATATAAAACTGGTTATTTGCCAAAATTATATATAAAAAATAACATAACAAACGTCAACTAAATAAAAAAAAAAATGACTATGTTCCATTTCTATTATAAAGTCCCTTAGAAAATAGAATATTAACTTGATTGCGTCTCGATACACAAATATACATCAATTTTGTGATCTTGACATTAATTCTCAAAAGGATTACGGAAATAAAAGAAATCAAGATTGTTTGAAAGAAGAAAAAGAATCAAAATTTCAAGGGAAAGAACCAATTCTGCTATGTTTATCAAAAAAAAAAAAAAAACATAGAAAGAAAAGAAAAGAGCTATCTCATTTAGATAAGGAAATTTAAACAATGCACCATGACCAATTATGCTGAAAATCAACAGTTTTTCCATCCACGCATTTACTGCATTTGGGGGTCAAATCGTTCGCGTAAAGTGGATTCAGATTCGATTGTTTTGAATTTAAGTCATTTTGAGGCAAGTTATTCGCAAGTCACCTCGCATTTGAATCGCTTAGATTCGGGCGATTTTGCGTCACTCGCATATTAATATGCAAAATTTTAAGAAATTAATTTTCATATTTTTAACTTATTTTTTATATTATCACATATTAGAAAAGGTGAATTATATAATTATTTCTATACATTATAGTATATAAAACAATTTATATATTATTATTAATATACACTTTATACATATTATTTATTATATAATAATATGTTATTATCTATACAAATTATATAGTATTATTATTTATACAATATTTTTTAAATTTTTTTCCTATTAATTTGTATTAATGGTATATAAATAGATCATAAAAGTTGTACACACACACACACACACACACACATATATATATAGTTCCAGCCGCCCGTACCTCATATTAGCTTAGAATAGCAAACAGAGGATTTACTTTAACATAAATCCTATGCCTCCCTCTTTAGAAACTAAATCTATAATTTTCAAAATAAATATTTAGCTTCTTAATACTATTAGGTATTCTTTAAGGATTACTTAGCACCCCGATTAGGACCCAAAAGAAAATATAAATAGAAAGTGTAACATATGTTCATAAATAGAGATCGGCAAAGAAAATAACACAGTGGATGAGCTGACGTAGCGTTGCGCCGGTTGGGTAATTCCACGATCTAGTGCCTTGGCCGTCGAGTGTGCCACCAGACAACGTAACCCCCGTTAACACGGCGGAACAAGATCCAGTTTTGAGGGTCATCAAGATGTCAGTAAGCGGAAGGAGCCCCAGATGTTCCATCTATGCCGACAAAGATTGCATTGTTGTTGCATGGGCCCTCAAACGCCCCATTTCCGGAGAAAGAACCGCCCCGGAGGCACGCGATTGTGACCATGCTGCAAGAAAGGCCTGGGCCGAGAGTCTGCTTCCCCATCTGCTTCTGCTCCACGCCTAAGGACATTGAATATTTTCTCCATTTGCTGTTGAAGACAATGATCTCAAGACAACGGAGACAAGCGCAAGAACGAGAGGGCTCAAACTCAGTTGATGATTGGCCATTTTGTGTTGCTTCAAGAATATTATTTTATTTCAGTTAATTCATCAGCACAATTTGGCTTTTGTTACAATTTTCTAGCTAAATTTATTATTATTTTGTTTATTTAAAGTCATAAGCAAAATGAAGATTGCAGTAACTTCTATTAGATTGATCGTCCAATATGTGAAAGATGGTAGTGATTCATTTTCAAATTATTGAGGAAGGAGAGCACAATTGAAAAGAATTTTGTTGTGACACCAAAACAAAATTGAAGTTCTTGCAAGGTGTTGTTACTTCGACAACAATTGGTTTCATTGTGACGACGACTTAAGTCACAAAATAAATATGTTTAATTAGTTTACAATTTACGATATAGAAAAATATAGGTCAATCGTATTTTGTAAATTATGTTTAAAATTAATAAAAAAATGATAATGTATTTATATATAATTGTACATAAAAAATTAAAAATTAAGGAAAAAAATTATATTATTTTAGACTACGGTAGAATAAATTCGTATATTTGTTGAAAAAAATCTAACAATTAAATATAGCCATAAAGGTTATATTTTTTATCTAAATATTTTACCATAGGTTATAGGTTTTAAGCATTGAGATAAGCTTGAGAATATCAATGAGTATATTTTTTTAATTAATTAGAGAAATTCAAATTTTGAAAAAATTTGTTGGCCCTTTATTTAATTAGAGAAATTCAAATTTATTCAAATTCTGTAGTACAATCCGCAAATATGCCTATTTTTATTTTTTTTATAAGTATTCAGTCAAAAAATAATCAATGAAAATTTATTTTATAAAATTAAATGTAAAACATAATTTCTATTATATATATATAAATTTTCATTGTAACACATTAAAATAAATTAATAACATTTTAGAATTAAAATAATATAAAATAATAATAATAATAATATTTTTTGTTCTCAAATGGGCACTATTCTTCGATTTCTCCGTCCGCCGGAGCAAATCCAACCTTGCAGAGTGGATATCTATAAAAAGGGGAGAAGAGTTGGGTGAAGAGACAAAAAGGGGGAAAAACACTGAGGTTGAAGATGACAACAAGGGAAGGAGAAAATATGAGGAACAAGAAGGTAATACTGAAGGACCACGTGACGGGTTTTCCTGAAGAATCAGACATGCCCATCACAACTGGTACCATACAACTAACAGTTCCTAAAGGCGATGATGGCAATGCAGCGGCTGCTGTTCTGATCAAGAATCTGTACTTGTCTTGTGATCCGTACATGCGTGGTTTAATGAAAAATCAACCGTCCGTTGATCAGGAAATCGATGCCTTTGTCCCTGGCTCTGTAACCACCGCCACGTTCCTTCTCTCTCAATTTTATTTATATTTATCATTTTATGGTTTCCCTTTTGCCAGAAACAATATCTTAACAAATAAACAAAAGAAGAAGAAGAAGAAGAGTCTTCGATTATTTCCTGTAACCAATGCCAAGTGTTAGCTAAGTTGGGTCTGATAGCTAGCCCCGCTTAACACCTACGTTTCTTCTTATATTGATTGATTGTTAGGATTTCAAAGATAATGGGTTAAATATTTTTGGCTTCTGAGTAAGAAAAATGGATTGCTCAATTGTTAATTCAAGTCTTGATGTGTGTGATGTAGATAGCAACATAAACATGGAATGTGCTGGAAAAAGTGGGATTATTTGGATCTTATTGGGTTATCTGTCATTTGATTAATAAAATTGTCGATCTTATTGGCTTCTTAATAAAGTATTACTTGATTGTCCATGGTATGAAGTTGGCTGGAACAATTTTGTGACATGCAGGGATGCAAGTTTGGCATGGTGATAGAGGCAATTGCTAGAGTAACTGGATGATTTCTTTCTGACATTAGTTCTGATTTTTTCTTCTTGTTCATATTGAGCAGCCAATATTTGGATTTGGGGTGGCAAAAGTTCTTGATTCCACCCACCCTGACTTCAAGAAAGGTGACCTGGTTTGGGGGACAACCAAATGGGAAGAGTACACTCTTGTAACAAAGCCTGAGAACTTCTTTAAGATCCAGCATACTGATATACCCCTTTCGTACTATACTGGAATTCTTGGTAACTTCTTCAATCTTTAGCTTATTGTGTTTTTAACTTGTGAAAAAAATTTCCATATTCATTTTTTCGCTTATTTTTTCATCTTGCTTCAAACTGGCGCAACATTGGTGATAACCTGATGCTGAATCCATGTCAGTGAACGAAATGAATATCTTTTCTAGGATGCATATGTGATCTATGTTTCAGCATTACAATTTTTGATAACTGAAATGCATATTTAAGATTTCTTTCTTTGTTTGTTTTTTTTTTTCAAAAAGCTTCCATAGCACTGGTTTAAAGCTCGCCTACATCCCATGCTTTGCAATCTCTGAGATATGGGAAGAGAACATTCTACTTAAATTGCCCAGAATGCATTACAAGGTTGCTTACCTAAATGGCTATTTCAGTTCTAACGTTTTGTAATCCTGTAAAACTGAAATCAAACCATGCTACTTTTACCAATTCCTTTTATATTGATTCAGAATGAACCATCATTTGGGGGGTGTTCATCAAAATATTGTTCATTTTGGTTATGCTTATATCTTTTGCTTAACACTTTTTCTTTTTTTTTGGTTTTTTTGTAGGCATGCCAGGTATCACCGCATATTTTGGTTTTCATGACATTTGTTCTCCAAAGCAAGGAGAGCGTGTATTTGTTTCGGCAGCATCTGGTGCTGTTGGTCAGCTTGTTGGGCAGTTTGCCAAGCTTGCTGGTTGCCATGTTGTTGGAAGTGCTGGAAGTAAAGAGAAGGTGAGCCTTGCTTTGTGCATGCATGCATGTTGCCCTCACAAACCACTTGTAAAGAATGGTCAGCCAGCTATGTTGCATACTCTAATTCTTTGGATTTAGTTTCAGTCTCAACCACATGGTTTTTATCAGCAACTGATTCTAGACTATCTGATAATATCTCAACCAAAGCATCTTAAAATTTGTATGGCTTACCATTGGAATCGACAAACTTCCTTCATCATCATGTGGCATTCATGTCTGGTATTTATTGAATACATAGATATCATCTAAATCCATAAAAGTGAAATATATTATCCTGCTAAAATGTTTATTACTCATGGAATGCATACTTCAGTCATCTCATATGAAATTGATATATTGAAACCTGAGAGAGTGTTCTGCCTGCAGAGTGGTCAGTTCTTTTACAATCCTTCCCCACTTGCCTCTTCAATTTTAGCATGAGGATGCTGATTGCATGAGTTAATTGTAATGGTGTGAACTCTAAAACTATTCTGGTTTGCTGCATATAAGGTTGAGCTACTGAAAAATCAGTTTGGGTTTGATGACGCTTTCAATTATAAAGAGGAGCTTGACTTGAATGCAGCATTGAAAAGGTTAGTGAATGTAATGAAGGCACTTTAAGATGCTAATCTAAAATTTTCACCTTTTCTGTAGATTTCTTTTTTTTTTATTGTGTTTTTTTTTTGTTGCTCTGGTGGGACGGGGAGGCGAGGGCCTGTTTTCTTTGTGTCTGTTGCTTCCTCTCTTTCCATTTCGCTATATCTGCAACAATCTACTATCATAAATGGATCTCCTGCATTTGATTTTGTATTGAACAGAAAATTTGAAGGAGAGATACACATTTCTTGAACCAATGAAACATGTTGTCTGATATTTATTGATGAGAATGTGCCTTAAATTCAACAGAGCCTTAATAACAAAAGAGTTAGTGTTGGCCGCATAGATCAAGTATGTCTACTGTTTTATCTTTAGTTAACTCACAGATAATGTGCCTTCTAGTGCCATATTTTATTCCTGTAGCATTTTTGTGCCTATTGGTAAGCAGATTAGTGTTGAAGCTTACAACTTTGAGTGTCTATTGCTGTGGTCTCCATAAATTGACTTGGCTTTTCATCTATGGTGACATTTTTGTTAGTGCCTGGCACTAAATGGAGTTCCTGAGAGCGGTGAAAGGAAATTGCAGTGAAATTCAAACAGTTTAAGCGCCCATCCTTTAAAACATTTTACGGTGAAGCTTTTCTGATAAATTTTCTATATTTGGCAAGTCATCAAAAGCAGTCATTAAAACATTTTGGACTTAAAGATCCTCCGATAATTATTCACCTTTTCTCTAGCTTCCAAGAGGAAGTCTGCATCACCCAAAATCCATTGAATGAAGTGTATTTATTATCTTGTCATCAACAAGGCATCATTGTTGCATAATTGGCAACTGTGGCATTTTGGAATTGTAAACAGTTTTCAGAGGATGAAGACTCATAAGCGTTTTCTATTTCCAGGTATTTTCCAGAAGGCATTGACATTTACTTTGAGAACGTTGGTGGCAAAATGCTTGATGCGGTACTTTTGAACATGAGAGCTCATGGACGCATTGCTGTTTGTGGAATGATCTCACAATACAATCTTGGGAATCCTGAAGGCGTGCACAATTTGATGAATATCGTTTATAAGCGGGTCTGCCTGGAGGGATTCTTAGCACCAGATTATTTCCCCCAGTACTCCAAGTATCTGGACTTTGTGCTGCCTCGCATAAGAGAGGGAAAGATTGTTTACGTGGAAGACGTAGCTGGAGGCCTTGAAAGTGGCCCTGCTGCTTTGGTTGGCCTTTTCAGAGGCCGCAACGTTGGTAAGCAAGTGGTGGCAATTGCTAGTGAATGATTCAAACTCCTTTCGTTGCATCTTCTCTTCCCTGTGCTGGCCATAAAAATTATTTCTGCTGTTGGCCTAGCGTGTTTCTAATTTACAGCTCTTTTCAGAACAATATTTGCAGGTTCTATCAAACAACCTAACGTGCTTAAAAAAAATTAATAATAATAAATAAAATGAGTTTATTTATTTTATGAAGGGAAGATCCCACGAAACCCCAACATTGGAACATAAGTTTAGAAATATACTTTCCAATACAGCAAGTTACGAAGTATTGGTTAGGATGCAAACTACAGTCGTGACATATAATTGAGAATAGAAAACATGTTAGTTCATACACAGTAAATGAGCAAAAAGAGTTAATTTTTGCAGGAAAAAAAATAATAAAGAAGGCAATGATACTCAGAGTTGAAGTAATAAATCTTTATCAAAATCAAATCTTAATAAATTTGTAGTGTTTGTTTTATTTATTTATTTGAAATAAAATAAACTTATAACTTGTAATTAGGTATTTCATTTTTATTTTAATTAAATTTTATTTAAATTTTTTAATCTTTATATATATATATATATAATATTAAATTAATTTAACTCACTTTTTCAAAGAGTTAAAAATTAGTAATATGCAACTGCCTAATTTAGCCTAGTTGACTTGCAAACACTGTCTTGCTGACATTATTTGAGAATAATTTGTTTTAAGAGGAATGCAATAGCACACAGAGTTCGTCATTCCATGCAGTCGGGCGGACCCACTTTTGGCCTTTATTAGCATAAAAAAGAAGCGCATTTCTGCGCACCGAGCATAAGACACAAAATTCGGGGAGTACTCGTGATTGAAATGGCTGGCGGGCTCCGCGTCTCACGTCCTCTGGTCAAATTACAAATGCTGCCGTATTATTATTGGTGGCTTTCTGGGCCGGCAAGCAATTAGCTTTCATCTTTTTTGGCTCTTGCCGATTGATTTTGACAGTAATTAAAAACAAAATCCACCAACCCCTCCGCCAATCCTAACGTCCCTTTAGCGCGACCATCGACAATTGATCTTTTTGACTAACAATGACCTGGAGGAACGTACGATGCTGCCGTAGCCGCGTCACAGTACAGTACCACCTCATTCCATTTAGCAAGGCAAAATTAATATTGAACTAAATTTGAATATTTTTTGTGCCATTCCCCTCTGCAATTTTGACAGTTGTTGGGGTTAGATATACAGGAGACTTATAATCAAATTATTCGGGCGAAAAAGTCTTTTTTTAAAAAAAAAAAAAAACTATTAGCGAAAGACATTCAATAATCTGCAGCGGGGACACGATAGGATATTTTCTTATATCATATTTTCTTTTTTTTTTGGCTCGAGGAAAAATGGAAAAATCAATGCACGCAAATACAGGAAGCGGTTTAAACCGTAGTGAATCATTTGGGGAGTTTTACGGGGTGGACGGGGATGGACCCCACAAGAACCCCAGACAAATTATACGCGTCAATCCCGCGGATCTCAAATATAAAAAACAAAAGCAAACAGAAGCAGAATCGTCGTCCGTGAGTGTGCTTTTACGAGTGAAAACAGGAACAGAAATCATGGTTTGGGCTCTCTACTAGTCGAGCAAAAAAATAAAAAAATTCAATTAATTAATTAATTGCTACGTAAATCGAATTCAAGAATCATTGTTTGTTCGAATTTGATATCTTCATTAATTGATTGATTGAATTCAATTTAAAGGAGAGCACTGCAGACGCGTACGTAAATGTGCAAGTGTATGTGAAAATGGAGGGCATTGCGAAGCAGTTGAAGCGGGGGATCTCGGGGCAGTTCTCGACGGGCTCGCTGCGTCGGAGCTTCAGGAGGCAGCCGTCGCGGCATCTCTCCCTGGATCCCAGGCGGAACAACTTGCGCTTCAGCTTTGGTCGACAGTCCTCGCTCGATCCCGTCCGGCGGAGCCCCCAGAACCAGCAGCTCGCCGTCCCCGAGAATCTCGACTCCACCATGCAGCTCCTCTTCATGGCCTGCCGTGGGGATGTTAGGGGCGTCGAGGACTTGCTCGACGGCGGTGTCGACGTCAACAGTATGGATTTGGACGGACGGACGGCCTTGCACATCGCCGCCTGCGAGGGTCACGTCCAGGTCGTCAAGCTCTTGTTGAGTAGAAAGGCCAATATCGATGCTCGCGATCGCTGGGGCAGCACGGTAATTTTATCCGCCCCCCCCCCCCCCCCCCCAACCAAAAAAAAAACCCGTGATCCTCCTGTCTTAATTTATAATTTTTTTAAAAATAAAAAACACATTATTACAATAATGATGATCTTTTTTCCCTTATTTTAGAATAATACGGAATTTAAAAGTGGCTCTTTGAATTTGGATTCTATATACATGGACAGGCATGTGCTGATGCTAAACACTATGGAAATGTAGAAGTTTATGATATCTTGAAGGCCCGAGGAGCCAAAGCCCCGGTACGATTTCCTTACTTAATTTTATGGTCTTTGACGAATGTTTATGTTTGTGCTGCCCGTATACTTATATAAAAAAAAAAAAAAAAGGAAAAAAAAAAAAAAAGAGTACGCTTTTGTCATTACTTTAGAAAACAAGGAAGACACCAATGGCTGTTGGTAATCCTAGAGAAGTTCCAGAGTATGAGCTCAACCCGCTAGAGCTTCAAGTTCGCAAGTCTGATGGCATCACAAAGGCACGTTCTATCCTCCCCTCTAATTTCAGAAATTTGTGAACTTCTTGTGTGGTGGTCAAATGCAAAATGTTGACAGTGACTTGTGGGTTGAACTCATGAAACTTGTTTGTTGGCCTTTTATACTAAACTAGTTATTATCATCTTCTCTTATATTACTTTTCTTCTTTCATCGACACCCTTTTTGTTTTATATGACAGAAGTTAGACATCACCATGTGCTGTTGCCATAGTTTTGGTGCAATATTATTCAGTCTTTGGAAAATTTAGATACGCTTTAGCTTCCATCTTGGTGGTTAACATGCCTTCAATTGTATTATTATAATAGGCACATGAAATTTTTTTCTGAGGTCCCTTCTTTCGGAATGGTGGAATTTAGAACTCTTTATGTGTCTGGATTTGAACAATTTTTCCTTCATTCATCCTTCAAAGCCAAGTAAATATCACATTGGATTACACTGCATGTGCACTGTACAGTGTCTTCTTAGCACACCTAAGCATTCAGGGAAAAATTAATATTTCTATGCAAGCTATTTTTTAGAGCACAAGAATAACAACCATTTAAACTTCTGACTTTTTTCCTTTAATAATTTTTTTTTGGTCTCTAACATTTTTCTTATCCTTCAATTTGGTTATCTAAACAGATGGCTTTATTGTTATTGTGGTGACATAGCAATCTTTGGGAATGAAATCATCTTAGGATTCTTCATGGATATTTGTAGCTGAAAACATTTTATTAATTCTTTCTTGATGTCTGGCCAGAATTACTAATGGCCATTTACCATAACAGGGAATGTATCAGGTGGCTAGATGGAATGGTACCAAGGTCTCTGTAAAGATACTTGATAAGGACAGCTATTCAGACCCAGAGAGCATGTGTGTTTTTTTCCCTCTCTACCTTTTGTCTTTGCAATTTATACTTGTATTTCCAAATCCAAGTTTTGGATTCCAAGGACTACAAAAGTGTGATGTTGTTTCTGATATCAGTTATTAAGACTGCCTAGTCATTTTACGAGCTATTCAGATGTCATCAAGTGCATTTTTTGCTTTGTAGTGCCACTTATCTGAACAACTAAGTTTGTGATGAAAGCTTATGATCCACAATTTGACAGTAATAGTCAATCCTGTTAAAAAAAGCAATGTAGTGAGAGAAAATGATGATAACGACTTGTGTCTTCGACAGCTAAGTTCAGAGTTTCAGATGCCATCTCATTCATTTAGCAAGCAACAAGTTTTATGTGGATTCTTTTTTCTGATTTGACTAGAGGATTCCAACTCCTTTCTTCTCTGGTCACAGCACATAAGAACAATTTCTTTCGTATTCTATCACTGATATCCATTCATTCACCTTTATAAGGTTCCCAAGGTCTGTTTCGTATGTTCTATTTGTAATTGCTGCCTTGAAATGACATGATTATCTTTAAGTCCTATATATGCTCTTTTTTTTTTTTTACTATTTTTTAGTTTATATTATTGTCACGTAGTGGTCATGGGTTCAAGTTGTGGAAACAGCCTCTTTGAGAGAATAAGGGTATTGGTTGACTTGTCCTTCATTGACAAATGGAACTGACATACGTGCAATTGGTGGCCAACCTGTTAAGATCCTAAAGGAGAATAAACATTTTTTTTATTATTTTTTATTTTTTACTGCCTTTGATTTATTTTTGCCATAGGTTGGCTTGCCCTTCATTGACAAACGAAACTGTCATACATGCAATTGTTGGCAAACCATCTTAAATATTGCTAGAGGCTAGATGAGAATAGAAAGTTTTTCTAATTATTATTATTTTTTACTGCCTTTGATTTACTTTTGCAATTAATTCAAATAATTATCTTGCTTGAGTTCTGCAATTAGTGATTTGGGCATTGTGTTCAAAACCTGGTAGACTTGTTCATATTAGTCACTGTAGATTCCTAATATCATCCGTTTTTTCTTTTGGGGCTAAATTTTATAACAGAAATGCTTTCAAGCATGAGCTGACCTTATTAGAAAAGGTTCGACATCCTAATGTGATTCAGTTTGTTGGAGCTGTCACACAGAATATACCAATGATGATTGTTTCAGAGTATCATCCAAAAGTAAGCATTTATCTATCTGCTTCCTTCTCACGCTCATATGTATTGAATGCTATATTACAGTCGATGGCTTATGACTCATGACCATCTCTTGCTTATGAAGGTAGTGAACCCTCGTTTCATGATGGAGGTGACCCTGTTTAAGATGGGCAACAAGTGCTTTTGGGAAACAAATAGAGAATTTGAAAAAAAAAGGAAAGAGAAGGGTGTGCATTATAATATAGTATGAAGTAGAAACTGAATATCAATGAAGGAATAATGAGAAGTTTCCCTAGCATGATCTGGTGTTTTTAACCTATGATCTGCAGCAACTTTCCACTATAAGAGTTATCTCCATTGGCTATTGAATTATTTCTATCTGAAGAAATCATGGAATGGGGATGTCCCATCTTATCAATTGCATACCTTAATTTTAAATCTAAACATTATTTGGTTTTAGGGTGATTTAGGAAGCTATCTTCAAAAGAAAGGGCGTCTTTCACCTACCAAATCTTTGAGATTTTCCCTTGATATTGCAAGGCAAGTTCAATTTTTTAAATTCCTTTGCTTGCTTACTTGCTAAACTAAGATTTTCTTTTATACACATTCACTCAAGCACATACCACAGTTTTTTGTGCCATTTGTCACAAACTTATTTATTCTCTCGCTTGTACAATTTTAAGATGCCTTGGTTGATCTCTTTTTACTAGGGGCATGAATTACCTTCATGAATGTAAACCAGACCCTATCATCCATTGCGATTTAAAGCCAAAGTAAGGTGGCCATATGAAGAAGCTGATTGATGTGTTATTGCAAATTAAGCTTTCATTTGTTCTTATCAATATGTACTCGTCTTTAATGTTTAAATTTCGGTAAGGTGCCAGAAATATTTTGCTGGATAGTGGTGGTCAGTTGAAGTTAGCTGGGTTTGGTCATATAAGGTTGTCAAAAATTTCAGCAGACAAAGCTAAACTTGTGCCAGGGACTTCTGTTGACCCTTCAAGTAAGTTCTTCAAATTTTTAGCCCTCAAACTGGTGCAACTGGACAAATGATCTGTAGCACCATTATGCATAAAGTTTATTAAACTTGGTGTCTAACTTGTGATTTCCACTATCTGGGATATTTTTCTCTGGCTTTTATGACCTTTTTTTGGTACCTAGTCTAATGTGATTCCATTAATTAGTGTATTGCTATATTGAAAACTGGCACCAGGTATTGCTACAAGTACTTGATGACATTTTCCAATTGATGGCGTTGCTTTGTCAATTTTAGGTATATATGTGGCACCTGAGATTTTCAAAGATGAAATATTTGATAGGAGTGTGGATGCTTACTCATTTGGCATCATATTATATGAGGTACCCTTCCTTTCTCAGAGATATGAAAACTATCATGATTAAGATGTTCCACTCTAAACTGGTTTCATGTTTCCCTAATTTTGATAATGCATAAAACTTTAACAGGCAGCTTTATATGGATGGCAAATGCACAAATTTAATACTTGAGTTTCTTGTCATTAATTTCTTTTTTTTTTTTTTTGCATGGATGTATGAAGGGAGCCTCTATTTGATAGAAAGAACTTGATTTATTGATTCTATGTAAATGATTTTTCTTTTTTCATCTTAACACTAATTAAATGTAGGAACTAAGCATGGGGAAACTTTTGTTGTGTTTGTTTCTGCTGTCATCCTAGATGATTGAGGGAATACAGCCTTTCCATCCCAGGTCTCCTGAAGAGACTGTGAGATTGATGTGCTTAGAGAAAAAGAGACCACCATTTAAAATCAAGTTAAGAAGCAGTTATCCTCCAGATCTAAAAGAGTAAGTTATTTTTTCCAAATTGGATGATGCAGAGATTCGGTGTTATCTTTTTCTATCATTTGCACCTTGTTTCTTTTTGTCATTGGGATATCTCTCTAATTGGCTGAGGGCTTGGCGTTGGAAAAGTGGCAACAGAAATATTCAGTCATTAGCTGCTAGTCACCATCATGTCATTTGCCATTTGGGAGACTACTTAATGTCCACCACTATTCTTTTAATGGAAACAGGCTCATAAAAATTCATAGTTTATGCAATTTTCTTTTGAACTAGTCTTTTACTGCAGAATGTAGGGTAGCATGTAAACCTTGCATAAAATGGTGAGAAAGCAGTGGCTCAAGTGGGAATGGCCTAACTTTTCAGGGAGGTCGAGGATGGCATATTACAGAACATTGGGCTAACGAGATTACTGGTTCTTTTTACTCTGGATGATTTGTATTTTGAGGCACGGGGAAAAACTTTAAGAAATGTCATGTGTTAAGGGTTTCGGATCCTGAGGTTGTAGAAATCTATTCACTTGTAATTATATTTAATGTATCTTGCACTTGTCATGTAATACATTTCCTGCCTGATATTCCTATACATGCATCAGCAAAAATACTGGTATCCTTGGGTACAAAGCCAAGAATTTTGCTCACCCCGTGCATGGTGCTAAAGGGCATTCCCTCCATTATAAATTGTGCAAGTGTAAACAAAAAAAAAAAAAAAATTATTTACAGTACTGAAACGATCAAGGTGTAAAAATTGTTCTCTATTCTGTCATTTTGGTGTTGCAAGAACGCCCTTAGCACTCTATGTATATGGATCTGATGCCTCATGATGCCATCTTTGATATGGATGCAGGCTGATTGATGAATGTTGGCATCCAGAAGCTGTTGCTCGACCAACTTTTTCTGAGATCATCGTACGTTTGGACAGAATAGTTGCCAACTGCTCAAAACAGGGATGGTGGAAAGATACATTCAAGCTTCCTTGGTATGCTTTCCCTACCAAATTTCTTATAAACCAAATTATTGAATTGGAAAATCATAGAACTCTGATTACCATTTCTTATGGCCGAGAAATCTTCCATGGTGGTTGATAATGGTGTGCTATCCGCAGGTTATAGGAGGGATTCAAAACCTCCGACATGTCTTCGACGCACAATGTCTGGAGCTTAGTGGGGGCCGTTTGATAGTTATAAGTTTGACGAGAATGGATCTTGAGGACAGATAATTGTGACCTGAGTCCAAAAAAATGAGTTTTATTGCTTGTTCCTCGTTCTCCCAAGGAGCTGGAATAGTTCACTTACATGTATTTTAATGTTTGTGGAAATGCTCTGTTTACTTTAAGATCGGTTTTTCACAGGACCAAATAAATATATACCGTACTGCTATTGCTTTGGTGACCCCTTTCGGTATGTATAGATTTAAATTATTAGTTAATTTTTCTTGCTTTATTTTTTACATTTACGAAATTGATTTTTACCCGTTTTTCTCGCTTTCATGCGACGTGGCACTACAGGTAGAGATTTGGACATAATCTAGTCCTATTTTTACCAGATTATAGTAAAGGATAAGATTCTTCGTGGATTGGATTGTGGTGTGGTAAAATTATTTCTTCCAAAAAAGGGGGGGAAAAAAAAACAAGACAAGAAAATGTCCATTTGTCTTCCTTGTCAATCAAGATTTATAAAAGAAAAGACTTAAGAGAAAAGGTAAAATTAAAAAAAAAAAAAAGTAAATAGCCGTTCGTCTCGCTTGTCCAACAAGAATAAAATAGCAATAAAGCAAAACGTGACACGAAACCGATTCCGCATTACGGATCATCAGCGCCCACAATTTTTCTGTCTTGACGGACTCCGCAAATCACCCAATAAACAAGCAGAGAACATCGTAAAACCTGCACCTACGTACCAGGGAAACTTTGCCACCCCATTCCCCGTCCCTCCCCTAAAACCCCTCTCTCCTCTCGTCCCTTTTCTCTTCCATTTTATATTCGCCTCCCTCCTCGCCCTCTCCTTCTCTCTTTCCCCCCTTTCTCTTTCTCTCCCTCTCTCTCTCTGCCTCTCTGTCTCTCCGTGAAAGTTTTGCGTTCTTGTGATCAATTGATTCATATTTAATTATTCCTTCTCTGGAATACTGCCTACCAGTTACTGCAATTAACCTAAGGGCTGTAAGTATCTCACACTTTCAATTTTTGTGTTTGGACGCTGCGCACTTTCGTACTGAACAGTTAACCAGTTCTTTGAACGAACTCCTTTTTTTGCTTGTTTTAAAGTAATCATTAAAAAAATATTATTTGTTTTTAGGCTTTCTTTCGTGGAATTATGTGTTCGGAAATGTTTTGTTCTGTGTGGTCACTGGAAACTGTGGAAAAATTAAAGAAATACTTGCGCGAGTAGAAACAGTTCAACTCCCTTCATTCTTCTTCTTATTCTGTTTTTTTTTTAAAGTGCGTTTTTCCCTCTTTTTTATAAATATATTGGGCCATTTTACGAGTCATTTCATTTTGATATGAAAGTGGTCCTTTTGTTTTATCAGAGCGTTTCCCTTTGTTGTTTTCGAAAAATTTCTTCCTTCTTCTTCTTCTTCTTCTTTTAACATTTAGTGTAATACTGCAGTTTTCTTCTCCTTTTTTTTTTTCCCTCTATCTCTTTCTATCGACCAGAGGTGCTATTGTTTCGCACTGTCTGCAAATGAAAAAATTTTCCTTTTGATTTTCTTTTTTGTTTGAGGCTTCTTTCTCTTTTAGGTTGTGCATTTAAGGTTATTTTTAAATTTTCAAATTTGGACTCTTCGTTTGATTTGTGAAATTTTTGTTATTTTATTGTTGAAATTTTTCGTTTGAGTTTTGTTCTGTTTGGTTGCTGCGAAAGTATGGGAAATAAGAATTGGTGAACCCATTCCTTTTTTTTTTCTTGTTCTAAACCAATTGCAACTTTTATTAATAATTCCGGAATTGTTCTTTCTTTCTTTCTGTGTCATATATATATAACTTTCTTTTATTTTATTATCTTTTTCTGAAGAAAAGAGACTTTTTATAACTTAATGTCTGCTTCCCTTTTTTTTCCCATAAATTTATTTCTATGAATTTCCAAGTCATTTTGAGGGGAAAAAAAAATTAACAGTAGGTTGATAATATTTGATATCCAATCAATCAGGAGGCTTCACATTTCTTGTCCTTAAAGTAGTTGTTTCCATAATGCTGCCTATGTATATTGTCCTCTGTTGTTTGTTTTTAGTTTTGATATACTTGTTGTGGTTTTTTGTTAGTTTTGTTTCTGAATCTTGTGCTTTGGCAGCATCACTGATCTCTTTATTGAGCAATGCAAACGTGCTTCTCTTTGTGAAGAGGGGAATATTTGCAAATGGCTTCTAGAGCAATTTTTAGAAGGAAAAGGTTGATCTCTGATTACCTCAATGCCTCCACTTGCTCAGTTCAGAGCTTCCAATGTTTCAGACATGCAAATTGGCATTTGGATTCACGAGGCTATTGCTTTGCTACTGGCCAACCTTCTGCTGAGTCTAAGCATGAAAAGGAACTAGATGGAATTCTGGTGCAGAAAGCAGATTTACTTGGTCTATCGGGTTTATGGAACTTTAGCCATGGATTTAACATTAGCCCTCTAGGTCTTCGCCATATAAGCACGGAGTTGAAATCTCCTATGAGGTTGATGTTACTTTCTGCTCGTAATGTATCCACAATGACGGCTAAACAACCTGATATGGACAGTGATGATGAGCAAAATGAAGAAATGATTGTTAAAAAGAGAAAGGAGGCATCTGCAGAAGAATGTGACCAAGCTGTTGAAGGGTTAAGTACTGCAAAGGCCAAATTGAAGGCCAAAAGATTGCAGGAAGAATCACAACAGGTTGTTAAATCCATTTTACAAAGAACATGGACTGTGCTTTTAGGAATTGGTCCAGCTTTCAGAGCTGTAGCTTCTATGAGCAGGTTAAGAGTATTACTTTTTGGATGATCTTGTTTTGCTTTGGTCTAACCAGCTGTAATTAACATGTGTCTTATGTGTTGCTTATTCTTATTCTATTCCTGCACAGGGATGACTGGGCCAAGAAACTTATTCACTGGAAACATGAATTCGTCTCAACATTGCAACACTACTGGTTGGGTTTCAAGCTTTTGTGGGCTGATGTGAGGATCAGTTCAAGATTGTTGTTAAAACTTGCTGGCGGGAAGAGTTTGTCAAGAAGGGAGAGACAACAATTAACTCAAACTACTGCAGACATTTTCAGACTTGTGCCATTTGCAGTTTTCTGCATTGTTCCATTTATGGAGTTTCTTCTTCCAGTAGTTTTGAAATTGTTTCCCAACATGTTGCCATCGACCTTTCAAGACAAGATGAAAGAGCAGGTATAATTTTTTGTTTCTGGTCCATTATCATTTGCTGGCAACATTGCAGTTGAAAGTACATTTGTCTTTCTCATCTGCTTGAAAGGTTTTAATGTAAGTATGCTGTTTCTGTTTTGTTTAATTCTTGGAAGAATTAAATGAAGTCAAAATACAAGCATGAGTTAGAGTTCAAAGTATTTTGACCTTTATATGTTCTTTAGCTGAAGTTCACTTCGAAATACTGGAGTTGATCGGTTCATGTCGTAATATTTGAACTTGAAAAATTTTGACTAATTTTGCTCATACATAGTGAAGTTTGGCTTATCTTGACTTGTTTGCCATTCTGCTCTTCAAGCCATAGTACAAGTTTGCACATGTATGGGCTTGTCTCTTTTTATCCATAATAATCAGATTTGCTACTGCATTGCCAATTGGCCAATAAATAGGAGACATTGAAAAGGAAGCTAAAAGCAAGGATAGAATATGCCAAGTTTCTTCAAGATACGGTAAGAGAAATGGCAAAGGAAGTTCAAAGTTCGCGGAGTGGAGAAATCAAGCAGACTGCTGAAGATCTTGATGAATTTTTGAACAGGGTAAGATTCGTGTTTCAGCAGTCAATCTTACCCTTCACTTATTTGATTTTTTGTTAATTCCTTTTACTTTCATATGTAAGCTTAACAAGTATAACAATCATGTAGGTTAGAAGGGGCGGCAGTGTTTCCAATGAAGAGATTTTGAGCTTTGCTAAGCTGTTCAATGATGAATTGACTTTAGATAATATCAGCAGGTCGATTTTTGTGGCCAATGCTTTTATATTTTGATTTGGGAAACTGTTTTAATCAATGTTTATAATTCGTTTCGTGTAAGGAGTTTTGATTGTTATTGTTTTTTTGTCTACCTCTTGGATTGATTACCCTTTTGTTGCTTTATTTTGCTTTTATCAGGCCCCGGCTGGTAAGCATGTGCAAATACATGGGAATTAGTCCATTTGGAACGGATGTATATCTGCGGTTTATGCTGCGAAAAAGGCTCCGAAGGTGGGATCCATCTTTTCAATGTTTTATTACCTAATGACTTTTTGGTAGTCTGTTTGTGGAGATCAGATGGATTGGGTGGTGGACCTGAAAGGGGAATAATCCACAGATTTGAGTCTGCTAGAGTAGTTTCTGCATTGAGCATAGAATGGGGTGAAAACAAGTTTCTTCTAAAACAGCTTTTCTCATACTCTCACAACCTTTATTTGTTTTTTGGACAAAGTTCTTATGATTTTCCTTTATGATGCCATGCAGTTGAAATACTTATGTTGCTTTTTTTAATTAAATGCTTTGAACATGAGGAAAAAAAAAATTTCTTGTCTAATCTTTGCTTTCTGGAATGGCAGAATCTTCCCACTGCCTTATAATCCCCTTTATTTGTGTTCAGATAATTAGCTTTTGAATTCATGTGATTTATTTTCTGTCTTGTCATTGACGCAAGTGTTTTGGAATCAAGGTCTAGTTGTGTGAGAAATGCTTTACTGATTGGAGATCGTGTAAAAATGAAAAGTGTGATTTGCTTGTTTTTTATTGATCTTCTTGTGATGTAGCATTAAGAATGATGACAAGTTGATTCATGCGGAGGGTGTGGAGTCTCTCTCAGAGGCTGAACTTTTCCAAGATTGTGCAGAACGAGGCATGCTTGGGTTACTCTCAGTGGAGGAAATGCGGCAACAGGTTTTTGGTTTTATGCATTGCATATATTTCTTCACCTGTGTCTACGATTTGACTGCATGTCAGAGTTCAATAATGTGCTGTTGCTCATACTGAAGTGGCATATATGAACTCCACGTTGGTGTATGCATTTTTGGCTGTCAACTTCCTTTTGCAGCTTGACAATGCTTCATTTTTCAAACTTTTTATGTAACTGAAAAGAGCTGGGTGTGGACTTCAATGGGGCATTGGAGGATAAGGATCTATTGGTGTATATGATAGGTCTACATAATAGTCTAATAATCTTTGTCTATTCCAGATAGCATATGTAAGCTTCATACTGGTTTTTGATCATGTCATGCTGCCAATTCTCCTTTGTCACTTCATTTTTCATATATCTTTATTCTTAAAGGTTAGGTGTGGGTTGAACCAGAGGTATCTCGAGAATTATGTGAAACACTAAATACAATTTTGCAAAATATTGGTAATGTTAAAGAAGCTACTATCTCTTTGTTATCTAAGTGAAATATTTTCCCCATCATTGGCACTTGGATGTTTAAAATCACAGTTTTTGATGCTGTTTTTAAAATTCTTCATTTTTCTCTGCAGCTTCGTGATTGGTTGGATTTATCTTTAAATCATTCTGTGCCATCGTCACTTTTGATCCTCTCAAGGTGATTTGAAGCATTCCCAGCTGATTCTGGTCCTGCTCAATCTTTTTCTATTTGCATTGAAACTTCATCTGTGCATATATGTTCTGCTTTTAATTTTAATTTTAATTTTATTGTCAAATATCATTTGCAGGGCCTTCACTGTTTCAGGAAAATTAAAACCAGAGGATGCTGTTAGAGCAACACTGTCTTCTCTGCCAGATGAGGTTGTGGATACTGTTGGTGTTACAGCTTTGCCATCGGAAGACACTGTTTCAGAAAGGAGAAGGAAACTGGAGTACCTTAAGATGCAGGAAGAATTGATCAAGGTTGACATTTCAAGATGCTCAGTTTATGGCTATATCTTCTGTGAAATTTCAAAAAATCAAATAATGCCATTTTGGTGTTTTCTCAGCAGCATTGGTCTTTCCATGCACTCTTTGATCTCGCATCTTTGATGCAATTAATTCTGATGAATATTTTGTGAAACAAAGAGGGTAAAAGAAGAATAGTCTATAATATCAAAAGCTCTCAATCTGTTTAAACCTCAGATTGATAAGTGATTTGTTTGCATCATTCTTTATGATGACCTCAAAGCTTGTTTTAACATTGAACATAGTTACCTGAGATTGTTCTCAATTGATAACATATAGGAAGAGGAAGCAAAGGAGGAAGAGCTTGCCAAGATGAAAGAATCTACAGTTAGTGAAGGTGATGTGGCATTGAAAGAGATGACTGTACCAACAGCAAGAGAAGCACAAGAACAAGCCATAGCAAGAATGTTGGAGGAACAAGAGCAGCTCTGTGAACTCAGTCGTGCTCTGGCTGTTTTAGCTTCAGCATCTGTAAGAATTTGAATTAAAACTTTCAGTAGTCAACATACCTTTTGTTGTCTTATAATTTCATTCCTTTTTTGGGGGAGAACATTATGACCTGTTTTCATTCGCAATTCTGTCTGCTGCTTATATACTGCAGTCAGTGAGCAGAGAGCGGGAAGAGTTTCTGAGCCTTGTCAATAAGGAGGTAGTGGATACAGTATATGTTAACACTGTGATTTTGATTCTACTAAACTACTGCAGAACACAACCTTATCTCATGTTTGATTGCTCTGGTCTTTCAGATAGAACTTTATAATAGCATGGTTGGGAAAGAGGGTACAGAAGGTGAAAAGGAGGCCATTAAGGCATATCGGGCTGCTCGAGAGGAAAATGATCATTCTTCTGAGGCTGATGAAGCTGATAAGGTTTCTTCAGCTCTTGTTGAGAAGGTACACAAATGTGTACGCATTGCTGAGTAGCCTTTATTTGCACTATTTAAGTAATAGTTACTAGGGGTTTTGCAGCTTCTCTTTGGATGATGTTGATAGCAGTTTAACTACCAGTTACTAGTGGTTTCTGCTACTTCAGGTTGATGCCATGCTCCAAAATCTCGAAAAAGAAATTGACGATGTGGATGCCAAAATTGGTGACCGCTGGTGCCTACTGGACAGGTGCATCATTATCACTGGTCATGCAACCTTTTCATTAAACTGTGCTAGTTTGCAACTTGACTGCTATGACAAATGTATGCTCTGTGTTTGCATCTTCTTTTTGGATAAGGGATCTACGAATTCTTATACTACCTTTTGTTTGCTACCAGTTTACTCATGTAAGAAAATATCTTGATCTCATCCTTGAAAGCTTTCATAATTATTTTTTGTTTCAATATTAACTAGGCCCATATTGCTGCATCAGATGTTAATTTAAATAATTTTATGGATTATTCTGAAACAACACATGTTTGAAAAGGTTGATATTTGTTTATGCAAGCAAACTGACTCTAAAATGGAAAGGACAAATTTAAGCCTAGAATTATGTATGTTTTGCAGGCATCTTTGAAGGCACAGTACTTGGTTCCTATTAGTTCCAATCAGTAATTGGCTCAAATCTGCCTTTTCATTTATCCATGGAAATGCTTTTAGCAATAGTCTGTAATTTTGGATGTCCGCAGGGATTTTGATGGAAAAGTCACTCCTGAAGAGGTGGCAGCTGCCGCTATGTACTTGAAGACTACACTGGGAAAAGAAGGTGTCCAAGAACTCATTAGCAATCTTTCAAAAGATGGAGGTGAGCCAATCCATCATTTTGTTGGTCTGTTTTTTGCCCTTGTGTGCATTTTGCTTTTCCTTTTCTCAGCTTTTTTTTCACAATTTCCTTGTCTAGCTTTTGGTCATGTTGTGCTATTGGATGAGTATTACAACAGCAAAAGGCCTTAATTCCAAATTTCATTGGGGTTGGCTACATGAACTCTCTCGGCATTCCATTTTATTATAAACAAAGTTTGGTGTGAGGTCTAATTTTCTAAATTCTTTCTAACCAAAAATTCCTAAGTTAGTTCATCCTCTCCCCGTCCTCGTCACCCACCTATATTTGGTTGCCTTTCTTAATTGGAGCATTTGGGTGAGTGCGTGTGAAATATGGCTTGTGCACTATGTTTGACCAAGCCAGGTGGGAAGACTTTGTCTTTTATGTTAGTTTTAACGTGGGTCATGGGGTCCTGTATTTTGGTGGCATGACCTTGGGTATTGGTTTCACTCCAGGCGAGCAATTTCTAAAGCTTTTGGGTGTATATCTAAGAACAAAATTGTGCTAGTCAGTCTAGCTTGTTTACCTCATGGGACATTTTTAGCAATAGCCTGATTTTGGAATCCCCAAGTCTGATTATGAAGTCTGTTACTCGTTCTTGAACTCATGTACAAAATTACATTTTTAAAGAGGATTAAGCAAGGTGGATGGATTTTGGAAATTCTGTTTCTGTTTATTAATTAGAATATTATCTAAAGGCATTTTCTGAAAAAGGGCTCCTTCATTCATACAACATGGGTATATGAAAGCTGATCTCCACATTAGTAAACTGTCAACATAATAGAGCAGGTTTATGCAACAGTTTCCTGACATCCAAAAATCCCATTTTCATTTTCTGTACAGAACTTCAAAAGCATTATAGCACCCACCAATCAATGCTTTTTTTTTCGTTTTTTCTTACTTCATATCATCCTATTAATTGATTTTTTCTACTCTCTGTTGCTAAATTGGTTGTTTTCTTTATTATATGCTGTGAATGGATGATGTTGCCGGTATATGCATAATTTCTGGTGGGGAATTGATGGCTAGTAGTAGAACTGGAAAAAGTGTTGTGATCTTGGAGATATATTCCTTTGGTGTTGATAGTAAGAAATTTTTAGCTTAGGTTCTTTTCTTTCTTGGAGTGAAAGGGGATTCAGTAAATTGGGCTTTTGAGAAGATTAGATTTTCTCTCGTGGACTCTTCTATGATGTCCATTGCTCCTTCATGGTTTTGTTGATTTGCCGTCTTTTAATCAGTGATGTGACTTTTGCTGATTGTGTGCACTCCTGTTTATTGAATGAAGGTCTTTGTGAGAGTTGTTTTTGTTGTAATAAGCACAACTCCATGTGTACAGACACCATCAAATTATTTGACGCACTTTATTGAGAGTTAATAGTTTGCATGAGAGTTTTCAGAGTTTTTTCAGTCAATTTTAGCTTTTACAATGTCACGCTCAAGTTATTCTTCACCAAAATCACACTTAATTTATTGGACACCAACTTCATCATATGGGGGTGATTGTGAACAGACTTGTTTGAACACTTTTGTTCTTTGTCCCAAGCATCTTAAGATTGTCATATAAGAAGGCATGCATCATACATTTGCTTATAATTTTTGTGTTTCCTCTTCTGTTTTTATGAATTGACATGAGAATTTTATTTACCATCATGTCCAATGAAAGGTTCCTTGTGTTGTGGACTTTGAATGAAATTCTTGCTTAGTCACAATGGATGATAAAATTTACTTCATTTAGGGCAAAGGTGGAAACATTCTGCAAGACAGAATATAATACATGTAGCAATTACTTCTAGCTTCCATGTTTTGATCACTATGTTTCTCTGCATTTTGTTTTTACAATGCTCATTTTGTGATCATTGTGCCAAGGCCTCTTGGAACTTAGAACATCATTTTTCAAATCTAATTGCTACTTTGACCTGATTGAACTGAAACAGATGGGAAGATTCTCGTCGAAGACATTGTCAAATTGGGCAGTGGGATGGATGATGCTAATACAGCTGGAGAGAGAACATAGATTTCGTGTTTTAATCTGTTTTCTATCCCGCCATGCATTTAAAGCCATCATTTTTTTGGCAGACTGGTTCCGTACTCAAATTTTAAATCATTCCTGTCGACTATTTTTTAGACAGCGGACTGATATTTAGGGCCATACAAATAGTCGTACAACTTTGGACTCCGATGAAACTGCAAGAGTTTGGAGCAGTAAAGGTAGCTGGCAGTGGGACGAAGGGTGTTCACGTACATGTTAATGTCTTGGACCTCTAGTCTACATAGGGCTCCCTCTTCGTTGGCTCCTTCTCCATTGTGGCGCGTATACCGAGTAAGTCCGGGGCCATACCAGTTTTATGCATTTTGGAGTCCAATTTTGCCTGTCTGATACAAGTGTTAAATCTGGCTGGTCTTATTGGAAGCAATCAAGCTTTTATTCCTTGTTCCTTGGAGTCTAGCCACTTCATACATGCATCGGAATTGGGTTTGAACAAGCTTACGCCATATTCTTTATCATCCTCCAAGCTCTTGTCTATGTACATTGATGGGATCGTCGGTCCTATTGGCTTGATAGACCACTTGCTTGTCATCCACTTCAACATCTAATTGCAAAAGTTAAAAGAATGTCTCATGTCTAGCAGCTTCAAATGAAGAAGTAAATAGAAGAGCACTTGCAGCTACTTGCCAAAGAAAAAAAAATTCAGGAAGGATAGACCAAAATGAATGCTGTTAAGATGACATAAAAAGGCGTTCCCAATGCCCAAGATCCTGGGGCATGCTAGCATAAGAGTATGACATAACGCATTTGTATGTAGTTAGTACAGAAATTTGAGCTTAAATACCTCATATTCAAGCTCATAAAATGTGTTGCATAAAACTCAATTGGCTTTGTGCATGGTTGAATATTCGCCGAAAATGTAGTCCCAAGCAGCAGGATAGCTGCTATTGTCGTGAACAAAGGATGGTAGATCCTTGAAGTCTAGGGGCGGCAATGAAGGTTAAGGAGGCCACAGGGTGTTCCAAAGGAACTTTCAGCGACCCTTGAAAGAAGTGGTAATATTCCAGAGTAACTGCACAGGATTGAGTGAAAAATGGGCAGGTTTCTACCCCTAAACCTCGTACGACCCCCGCAACACATGCCAATGCAGCGTCGTATATGACACATGTAATTGGGTTTTGTGTGCTGTGGTACTTGGCTATGAGCTCAGCTATTGTTTGTGGGATTGTGACCCTGAAACGTTCGAGGAACTCATTATTGACACCCCCAGCTTGGTGGCCCTTTAGAAGCTCATCAAGAATGGGTTCCGCTTCCACTTTGATGGAACTCGTTAAGGTCTTGCTGCAGCAACTCAGAGGAGGAGGCTAGGGTGATCTCGAGGCCTTTTGAGGCTAGACGTTTGGCGAATTGGAGCATTGGGTTTATGTGGCCTTGTATGAAGACTGGTGACATGACATTCACACGGCCTTGCACTCGCGGGTTCCCCTCCCATTTCTGATTGCTTTGTTAATTCTACTTCGATTTCCTCTCTCCCAGTTTTGAGGCTGACCCAGCAAGATGGGTTATATATAGGCAGCCGGTGAGAGTATCATTTATGACCAAATAATGCAATGAATGTATTAATAAAAATAGTAGATGGAGACAAGATATTTAATCAACATAAGTTTTTAATTGAGAATGACATGATTTTTTTAGTTAAAAATTTATTATCATTAATTTATATAATTTAATATTTATTTTTTTATTTTCATATTAATAGATATAATTATTTTTCTATTACTAGATTATTAGGTCAAACTTTTTACATCATATATATATATATCTAATACCTATAATTTATAAATTCAAGTAATACAAAATATATCAAAATTTTTTATTCTTTCAAAATAATTATTAGAAACTTTTTCTTTTGAAACGATTCATTCTTTATTTCTCTATTTTCATAATTTTTTTATTTTTAATCTTATAATTACCTATCAAAATTATGCAAAATGAGTTTCAAAATAAATAAATAAATTTTAATTTAATTTACTTAAGATGTAATTTAAATTAATTCAATTTTAAATACGAGTAAATGAGGTCCAATTAAAATAAAAAAAATCAAATACATTTGATTAGTGTAACTAGTAATAAATATTTCTGCAAAAGTCACCAATTACTCTTCAAATTATATATAACTAAATATTTCTGTTTGTCAACTAAAGTCTCTCATATAATTCTACTTTTGTCTATTGCAGGATCACCAAACTTAAGAAGTAATAAATGTTGCATTTTTATTTTGATATTTTAATTAATAAATGATAGAAAAAGAAAATTAGTTAATTGCACTAAATAAGATTGAGAAAAGAAAGTTACGAAAAAAATTAAAATAAATCATTTTTAGATTTTGAATGTTTATTAATCCTCCAATTCTTCTTGTTTTTTTTTTTTTTGAATTGATCTTCTTCTTGTCTCCATGATACCAATTTTTTTTATTAGTTTTATTTGGTTTTGAAATATTTAGTTCATGAGAAGAGATAGATCAATGAGAATAAAGAATTAAATATGTAGAACAAAATAGAAAATCATATGCACATTTTTTTTTTTTTTGGATAGGGAGTAAAAGGAATATGAAGAAATAAAAAATTGTATTAAATTTTTCTAATCACTATGATTTTAAAATTTTGTTGATTTGTTATCAAATTGCATTCTATTATGAAAAGCAATCTATAATTTCTATGTCACCTTATATATTTATTAAGATGAAATTCTAGAGAGAAGCCTCCAAGCCAACCAAGGCAATTAAATAAATTTAAACTTATTCACAAAAAGTATTAAACTTACACATACTCACAAAGAATAATAAACTTAAATATACTTACAAAGATATTATTTGTATTATTATTATTATTATTGGTTACAAATTTATAATCTTTTCGTGTACAATGTCAATTGACGATGAGAATCAAAAGGTGCAATGACGAACTTAAATAGTGTCAACTCAACTCGCTTTGGTTCAATTATTCAAAAACAAATTAATAAATAAAACATTTGAGATTTTTTATTTTAAAAAAATAATATGAAAATTTTCTAATCTTTGTAGGAGGACTATAAAAAATTAATGAGAAAAGATTTAAAATGAGAAATTCAAGTAAATAAAGGGTTTGAAATAAATTCATAATTAATTAAACCATTTTTGTATCTTCTTAGGGTTTAGAGTATTCAAGTTCGCATAATTCTCTTATATTAAGTTGATGAATGACCTTAAACTCGGGAAAAAAAAAAAAAAAAAAAAAAAAAAAGGTGGGGTTTGGGGGGGGTGGGGTATCAATCCCCTCACCCTTTGGCCGAATGATTCAACCCTACGGCTGGCTGTTAATTTTGGCGGTTGTGTACTCAGTTGTGAAATCCTACAAATGTCAGTTACTTTCATTAACCATCTTTGGTTATCAAAGCGACAATTTCGAGCAATTGTCGACACTCAACGGATTCTAGTGTCGTACTGGAACGAATTTCATTAAGGATAGTAAGTAAGTATTCCGAGCTCTAAGCCGTTTTTCAATAACAACAAAATTTTGATTCTTCCATTTAACACTGGTAATTATTATGTACGATCTCGAATAAATTAAATAGGCCCCTCTGACCTGTAAATATAATTCATATATAATATTTCACTATCAGCAATTGGAAGGGTCAGCGCAGCAGACTCCTCCAACGGGGCAAGTGATTAAAATTCACAACAAGATCATTTGATTACAAAAATTTTGATACTATATTAATTGTTTGAGTTAAAAATTTAAATTATTAAATAAATTTAACGATATAAAATATATGTTATTCTTCAACACTCACAACAAACATTTTATTCTGGACGAGTCTGGTCCGATTTCCAAATTAAAAAAAGGACTACAAAGCGAAACATTTTGTTGGTCCCAAAAATAGCCCGAAAGGGGTGAATTGGGTTGACAAAGAATAAGAGACTATAATGCATATAAAAAAAATTAAAGTGCTAATTATTTTAGTAAAAAAATAATATAATATATAAATTAATTTAATTTAAATAAAAAATATGTTGATTACTATAAAATATAAATTAAATAAATTTAAATTAATAAATAATTCACATAAAAAAATAAGTACTATAATAAAAAATTTGTTAAGTGTGTTAACTTTTTAAAAAAATTAAATTTAAAAAGAGTAGATACAATAATTTATATTTTCACATCCTTTCCTTAAATTAATATACTGAGAATTTCAAATCTATTATCAAATTTTTCAATATAGAGGAAACCAAGTACATTAACATTGTGATTTTTAATTACAATTGTATTAAGGCCTACATCCTTCTTACAATACATTCACACAATTGTATTTTTTCAATTCTTTATCTTTTAATTTTACAACCTCCAAATTTCTTACTTTTTTTCTTAAGAAATTTTCCTTCTTAACATAAACATTTTTGTCGTCCTAACGGCATATTTGGCTTGGTCAATAAGAATTCCAACTGTGCTTTGCTTGATTTGTAATCCTAGGAAGAAACTAAGTTCCTTAATCATGCTCATTTCAAATTCCTTCTTTATTTAAGAAGTGAATTCCTTACACAAAGAATTATTAATAGCACCAACAATAATATCATCAATATAAATTTGCACAATCAATATATCTTTATCTTTTACCTTTGCAAATAATGTAAAGTCCACCTTACCTTTTATAAAACCTTTTTGAATTAAAAAGGTGCTTACTCGATCACACCAAACTTAGGAGGCTTGTTTTAATTTGTATAAAACTTTAGAGGGCTTAAACACGTGATTAGGAAATTTTCACTCTTAAAGCTTAGAGGTTGTTCAACATATACTTTTTCAACAATAATACTATTAAGAAATGTACTCTTAACATCCATTTGATATAACATGAAATTCATGAAAGATATATATACTAGCAAGATGTGAATGACTTTCAATTGAGCCACAGGTGCAAAGCTCTCATCGTAGTTTATTCCCACTTCTTGATTATATCCCTTAGTTACTAGTCTAACATTTTTTTTTTCAAATTATTTTCCCATTCTCATCTAATTTGTTATGAAATATCCATTTTATGCCTATGATAAGATAGTCTTGAGGTCTAGGGACTAAGGTCTATACTTAATTTCTCTTAAATTGATTTAACTTATCTTCTATGACATGCACCTAATGCTCATCACTTAATGCTTCTTCTACATGTTTTGATTCCATTAAGAAATGAATGCTAAGTTGGTGTACAACTGCCTTGATGATGATCTTGTTCTAAGAGGATCTTGGAATAATTTAGTTGCTTATTTCCTTTCTTTTGGTACCTTTTGAACCACATTTTACAAGCCTTTTGAATCTTTAAGGTTTAAATTACTTAGCTCAAGCTGTCCTTTTTCAATGATATCGTTATTACTTTAAACCTTTTATCTGGTAAGTCATCTAAAATTTCCTTGCATTTTTTAAGGCATCTTCCTTTTTCGAGTTAAAAATGTTTGTTTCATCAAAGTTAATGTGCAGGAACTCTTCTATTGCTAATGATCTTTTATTAAAAACTCTATATGCTTTGTTAGAGGAAGAGTATCCTAAGAAAATACCTTTATCAACTTTTGAAACAAATTTTTTAAGATTGTCTTTAGTATTTAAGATACAACACTTGTATCCAAAAACCTTGAAATAATCAATTCATGACTTTCTTCCATTTCATAACTCATAACGAGTCTTTTTGAATAGATGATGAATTAGAATGCAATTTAACATATAACATATTGTATGGATAGCTTCAACCTAAAAATATTTAGGTAGGTTAAATTCATTTAACATTGTTCTAAACATCTTTTATAAGGTTATATTTTTTCATTCAGCTATCCCATTTTGTTGAGGTACTCTTGGAATTGAAAAGTTATAGAAATTCCTTAAGCATCGTAAAATTTTTTAAAGCCCTCATTCTCAAATTCTCCTTCATGGTAACTTTTAATTAAAGTAAGAGGGCATCCTTTCTTAGTTTGCAATTGATTGCAAAGTATTTCATATGTTTTCAATGTCTTATATTTGTGTGTGAGAAACAAAATCCACCCAAACCTAGTATAATCATCAACTATGACAAATGCATAATACTTGCCACCTAAGGTGGAAACTTTAAATGGACCAAAAAATCTATATATAATAATTGAAGTCATTTGGAAGTAAACAATACCTTTTTGCTATTAAAATGACTTTCTACCTATTTGCCGATTTAACAAGCATGACAAAGTTTATCTTTCTCAATTTTTCTCTTAGGTAACCGTTTCATAATATTGTGATTATGTAGCTTAGATAACAATTTCATGCTTGAATGTCCTAAAATGTTTGTGTCATATCCATGACTCTTCATTTACAAAAGTGAAGTAAGTACTTAACATTTTGGTTAGTAAGGGAATGAAGATCAATGATATAAATATTGTCATATCTATTTACAATAAACAAAGTTTCATTTGATTTGGAATTAGAAATAACATATACATTAGGTTTAAAAGAAACTTTGTAACCCTTATCACAAAGTTGACTAATATTAAGTAAATTAAATTTAAAACCAATAACTAACGAGACATTATCAATTGTGGAAGAATTTTCCTTACTAATCTTTCCAATGCCAATTATTTTACCTTTTGCATTGTCACCAAATGTTACATTTTTTTTCATTAATAGTTTTAAGAGAAAAAACATTTTCTACATTACCTGTCATATGTCTAGAGCATCAACTATTTAAGTACCATTTGCTTTTCTTCATATGATTTTTCACATATACCTATATAAATTTTATCTAATTTTAGGTACCCAAATTTGTTTAGATCCTTTTAAGTGAGTTAAAGCTTTTTGCATTACTATAAAAATTTCTAATACTATGAACGCTTTTTCTGATATTACATGTATGAATCATATGTCCAAAATCACTGCAATAGTGACATATAATATGATATTTTTCATGTAAAGATAAGTGTAATGCTTTAGTAAAATTATGCATACATGGTTAAGAGGCATGAGAAAAGGTACTATTCATACCATTATGTACATGATGGTTATGCCAAAGTTATTTTCAAGTTGAATTATAAGGAAATCTAAGTTGTTGTGATACATGTGCGTACATAAATGCATAATTTTTACTTATATATGATAAGGATACATGTGACTTTTTGTGAATCCCTATAACTTAAACTTTATGCGAATGATATGAGTGATTAAAACTTATTCCAAATTTATCATTGATTGGTTTTTGAAAATAGAGTAATAAGTCAAGCTTTTCTTTTCTATTGACAAACTTTAAAAGGAAATTTTAGAGATTTTCATTTTCCTTCTTGAGATAAAGATTTTCCTTAAACTTGTTTAAAGTAACATAATGTGTTTTTGGAAAATGCTCATTCTCTTGAATGAGTGATTCATTTTTACTTGTTAGGATCTTATTTTCTTGCTCGATTACTTTAAGGTGAGTATTGAGATTGTTGAATTTGACTGCCTATTTGAACATTTCTTTGTTCATACATTCAAGCATGCTAATTATCTTAGTATTATCATATGAGTCATAATTAGAATTTACCTCATTGACTTTTCCTATAAAGCACATGTATTTTGTTTCATTATCTGAATTACTGAAGTCATCTTAAGTGGACTTGTCTACTTTCTTAGTTGGCTTTTTAGCCTTTTTCTTACTAAGAAAATTTGCTACAATGTGTACAGGCTTGTTATACTCATAACAAATAATTTTGTTTTCTTTTGTTGTGCATAATTTTTGATAGATCATTTAAATGACCTTTCATTAAGTTGCTTTTTCTTTTTTAAAATTTTAGCAAACTTTTGTGCAAGCATTACAAACTTTTCTTGATCTTATTCATTGAATGAACTATCATTCTCTTTATCTTCTTGATCATTTTCAGCTATTCTTATAAATAAGGTCAAACTCTTAAATTCCATGCTTTTCTTTTTCTCTATGAATTTCTTTTTTAATGTCATTTCATATGTGATCAATGAACCTAACAACTCATTCAACAGTAACGTGTTCATGTCTTTTGATTCTAAAATTGCAATCATCTTTGGGTTTCCACAATTTTGGGAGTGACCTAAGTAACTTTTTCACAAGTTCTACATTATCATGGTTCTTTCCAAGATTTTTCAAAGAATTAACAATATTAATAAACCTTGAATACATTTTAGTAATATTTTCATCATTACTCATTTCAAATAATTCATACTCATACATGAGAATAAATATTAATCTTAGTGTCCTTAACTTAGGTGGTTCCTTCATAAGTTAACACAAGATTGTCCCATATTTCTTAGTTAACTGATAAGAAAAGATACATTGTATTTGTCTAAGGTCATGATACAATAAAACAAGTATTTGACTTTTAAAATCTTTTAAGGTGTATTTAGTCTTAAGTTTATCGACAATGAGTCCATTTTTTATTTTGGTGATTCTTCTAGGACCTTAAGAGATTATTGGTCAAACAGTAAAGTCATAACATTGAAGGTATATTGTCATTTTATTTTTCTAATAGTTGAAATTTATATCATCAAAGATAAGAGGTCTAAAGGGGTTACCATCCTTAGGGTGACAAATAGGTTGAAATGAAGCAATAAATCAATTCTAAGTAGTGAAGTTAATGATTTAGTGATCTGGCTCTATTACTAATTATTAGTCTCAAAAATACCCAGAAGATGGGGTGAATTGTGTTGACAAATGACACAAGACTATAATATGTGTAAAAAAAAATTGAAGTGGTAACTATATCAGCCAAAAAAGGTAATGTAATATGTGAATTAATGCAATTTAAATGATGTAAATGTTAATTATAAGAGTATAAATTAAGCAAATTTAAATCAATGAATAATTTGTATAAAAGAAAGAGCCGTGCAATGATAAAAGGTTTGTTGAGTGTGTGAATTTGTAAAAGAAAATTAAATTTAAAAAGAGTAGGACACAATAATTTATAAATGTTCAAAACTTCTATTCCTACGTCCTTTTCCTAAGGTCATCGTTTTGGGAGTTTCAAATCCACTATTAAATTCCTTAATAGGGAGTATAGTGATATTGTGATTTTCAATCACAATTGTACTAAGGTCTATGATTATAGATTGATCTAATTTATGATTCAGTGTTGTCATCTCATAAAAAGAAGTCTGAAGTGCATACAATCTTTTGTAAGAGGTATACTTTGCATCGACGATAAAAATTTTAACGAGGAAAATGTGTGTATTTAATATGAAATTAAAATATTAAAAATGTATAATTATAAATATAATTATATAATATGTGTGTCTATGCTTACTTCGCATTCACGTAACATTGCTATTTATAATTATATATTGTAGGATTTCAGGCTTTAAGAAGAAAAATATAATTGCATAATGTGTAATTCTCATCCATAAAGCCTTCTATTGTATGAAGTTTTTATGTCGTCTTTCCTTATAGTGCAAGAGAAATCCTTCTCCTCTAGATCTCCAACGGGAAACTGGGGATATGCAACATGTGTTCTGTTTTGTTCAAAGATTCCTGCACCCAACAATTTTACGTCAATTGTAACTTGACCTGACACTGTCAGACAAATGGGCAAAAGAAACTAGGATTCTTGTATTTTGGGCTGCTAAAATCACAAGCAAATGACCTCAATGCAGAGACTGCCTAGCAGTGACCATTTTTGCTCATTTGCTTAGATTCCCTTGAGGATTGTTTGTTCGTGAGAAAACAATTTGTCTATAAATTACTTTTTATTTTCTTAAAAATATGATTCCTAATTTGTGTACGTGAAAAAAAGAAATTGTTTTTTTGTCTTTTTTGAAAGGGTATTTAGAAAATGATGAATACCCTAAAATTTATTCAATTTAAGTTTGCGTTAATTGTTAGAAATGTTTTTCTGTCACCAATTAAATCATTTCATAATATTGTGATTATGTAGCTTGGATAACAATTTCATGCTTGAATGTCCTAAATGTCTGTGTCATATCCATGACTCTTCATTTACAAAAGTTAAATACTTAACATTTTGGTTATTAAGGGAATGAAGATCAATAACATAAATATTGTCATATCTATTTACAATAAACAAAGTTTCATTTGATTTGGAATTAGAAACAACATATACATTAGGTTTAAAAGAAACTTTGTAACCCTTATCACAAAGTTGACTAATATTAAGTAAATTAAATTTAAAACCAATAATTAAAGAGACATTATCAATAGTGAAAGAATTTTCCTTACCAATCTTTCCAATGCCAATTATTTTACCTTTTGCATTGTCACCAAATGTTACATTTTTTTTTTCATTAATAGTTTTGAAAGAGAAAGTTTTCTACATTGCCTGTCATATGTCTAGAGCATCAACTATTTAAGTACCATTTGCTTTTCTTCATATGATTTTTCACATATACTTACATAAATTTTATCTAATTTTAGGTACCTAAATTTGTTTAGATCCTTTTAAGTGAGTTAAAGCTTTTTGCATTATTATAAAAATTTCCAATACCATGAACGCTATCAAATTCCTTAATAGGGAGTATAGTGATATTGTGATTGAAAATCACAATTGTACTAAGGTCTATAACCTTCTTACAATACACTCAAAAAATTATATTTTTTAAATTATTGATCTCTCAATCATACAATCTCTAAATGTCACACTTTTTTTCTTAAGAATTTTTTCTTCTTAATAGATATACTTTTATTATGATAACTCAATATAACCTCCTTAATGTGTATTACTTGTGTAATCTCTTCTGTTCCAAATGAGTTTATATAAGTCCAAAAAAAGTCATTTGAATTTCAAATAATATGTTTGTTGGTCCATGCGTAATTTATTTATTGTCAATGATTTTTATTTTCATCCAAAAGTAAGTAACTTTCTTAATGAAAAATAATCTCCAACAAAGACTTATTTTTTTTACAATTTATTCAAAATTAATTTGATAAAAATACAATATTTTAATTAAAAGTTGACCATATAGAATTAATTCTAATAAATTATAAATTAATTATTATGAAGAATTAAGATATTCATTTACTATATAAAAAATATAAGAATATATTATGACTTAAATAATTTATTATTAGAAATATATAAATTCAAATATTTGTAACACATGGAAAATATTACAAAATAATTATGTTGTTATGTAACATCATCGAACAAATTTATCCGTGAGAGTTCAGTAACTTGGAAACAAGCTCACTAACGCTCCTATCAGATGTCCCACCCTGGCTACAAGCTTCAATGGCCAACTCCTTCCATTTCTTGGAATTCTCGCGCATTTCTCTCCCTCTCTTGTCATCCTCCATCACTTCTCTTAAACAAAATTCAATCTCTTCTCTATTCACGATTCCATTCTCGTCAGCCTTAGCCCTAATCCCCACCTTCCACACGTCCTCAACCAGTTTAGCGTTCGTGGGCTGGTCGCTCCACAGTGGCATTGCCACCATTGGCACACCCAAGCTCAGTGCCTCGATCGTTGAGTTCCACCCACAGTGCGTAAGAAAGCAGCCCACCGCCGTACTTGCCAGCACTTTAAGTTGAGGAACCCAGTTCACTACCAAACCCTTAGCGGGCACCACCTCTTCCACAAGTGCTTGTGGGACTTTTGGTTCGTCGTCATCATCAGTAGCCTTTACTACCCACAAGAAATAGAAGTCGCTTCTCTTTAAGGCCCACGAAATTTCCTCAAGCTGCTTGTTGCTTGGACTGCCAAAGCTGCCGAAGGAGACATAGACAACAGATCCGGCTGGCTTAGTGCCAAGCCAATTGATTGAAACGGATGCTGCGTCTCCTGTAACGAGATCTAGACCATAGTCATCATCATTTTCAACCCCATTGTCTAGGTAGATGGATGGGATGGTTGGGCCAATTGTCAATAATGGACAAAATTTTGACATCGTCTCCACGACCTATTTCGGGGGGAAAAAAATAATAATATCATCATGTCCTTGCTAAATTAACATTCTAGCACGGAGCTGTAAATGCGGTTATGTATGAAGTGATACATCCAAGAATTAATCCTTGGGAGGGTACTAAGACCTATGTAAAAATTGCCATTCTACAATAATAATATTGACAAAACTTTAATTCTAAATATAATTAGACTGAAAATTCTAGAAAACAAATTTTTATGCATAATTCAAAGTTAAAATATTAACCAAAAGAGAAATATTAATAAACATTAAACTCTAACTCTCTATCCTGCGACGGTTCACCTTTATCAGTCATTATTTTCGGCACATAATTCTATTGACCAAATCAATTAATAAGGCTTGTGGGTGTGAGACCTAGGGTAACCGTAAGTGACTATATGGCATTGGAGAGCAAAGCATATTTAAGACACCCCAACAAAAGAAAAGAGTAAAAAAAAAAAAAAAAGGAACATGCTCATACCTCATGTTCCAGCTTATAGAATGTATTGATAAGGATAAAATCAGCCTTGTCCATGTTGGAGAATTGACTCATCGTCATATTAAAATTAGCAGGATATGATCCCGGCACTGCAATGAATGATGGCAGGTCCTGAAGCTCAAGCAATATCGGCAATCCAGTGATTGACACTGGCGTTGAGGTCACCGGCAACATCAACAATTTACTATGGACGCTGTAGAATATATAATCAACGACACACGCGTGCGTGAAAAAGGCTGCAGCAAGTAAGCCGAAGTGCTTGGCTATGTCTAGAGCCCACTTCAAGAAAGGCTCATATATCACACAATCAATGGGATCAGGCGAGCTTTGATATTTCTCGATGAGCTTGAGCAAGCTCTTGGGACCAACATCGTGCAGCCTTGAAAGATAGGCTTCCCTGTGTGCCGGTGGGACGCCCATCGTCGTAGCCGTCCGATATGGTGTCAATTTGTACGGATCCGATGGATGAACCTAGCTGCTTCGAAGTGGAAATGAAGTTGGTTGTTACAAAGGTTACCTTTGGCCCTTTGGAGACTAAGCGTCTGGAGAATTGGAGCATCGGGTTTATGTGGCCTTGTCCTGGGAATGGAACTACCAGGACATGGGCTCTACCACTCTTCATCTTCTCTTCCATGTTTCCTTTCCTCTTCTGAGTCCCAACTGAAATGGTACTGTTGTCTGTGTTTTGGGAGTATGTGTCAGTATGCTTGTGTGTTCGCGGATGTGCCCCAAGCAGTTGGATTAGCTTCTGATTGGCAAGTTGGCTTGTTGGTTCAGATTCACGTTTTTCATTTTTAACCAAGTCCCCTTAAGCTGATGGATTTAATTTCTTGATAACTATGACATGATTCAATTTCGATACACCCAAAAAAAAAAAAAAAGGCAAATTAAAGTTTCCAACTCCTTTTTGTAAGTTATATATACTCAAACCTTTTTCTTTTTATACTTGGTTAATTATAGGGAGCATTTCATACAAATTGCGTACGATTTATGTGGTATCCCGAGGCCAATTTTCATATATAGAAGCACTAGCTTATTCCACGTTCATATATAGAATACCTGTAAAAATATACTTAAATATCATTTAAATAAAATTTTATTTATTAAAATGGAATATAAAATTATGAATTATATTTTAAAATTAAGAATTGACTCTTCAAACAAATTATTAAATTAATATTTTGATTGTTAATATGCTAAATTGAACTTGAAATGATGCTAAGGTTCAATCTAAATTTAAAAATAATGGCCTAAAAAAAAAGTGAATAGTAAAGATCTTAAATTTAAATATTAATATTAATGAAATGTGTAAAAGAATAAAACAAGAAAATTTCTTTTATCTAATTTGGGTGTCTCAGAAAAGGCATTTTGAGTGGTAATGGGTGAATCAAAGGTACAATCTACGGCATGGGTTATTATCAACGATAATAATTAGTAGTATCAATGGGCGACAGCCACACACTTCGACTTCAGCGCGGCATGTCCTTTTCGTGGATTTTGTCTGCAAATTGCAATCCATTGGGCAATTATTACTTTTCAACTCAAAAAAGAAGAAGAAGAAGAAGAAAAAGAAGAAATGTTGGCCATTATTGCATGCCTTTTAAAAGGCAAACTCATCAGATCAAAAAAGAAGGATTTCTGCGGACGAGTGCACTGCTCTGCAACTTATTAGATTATTTGAAGAATTGAACTCCCATGAGCTAAAGGAGCAACATCTGCAGTGGGTACGTGCATGAAACGCTGCCTGATTCGAGCTTCCAAGTTTGAAGAGGACATGCACGTCCAACTGATAACAGAATTAGCAACTTTTTGTTTCCTTTTCTTTTATGCGCCGGTAATATTCATTCTTTGATCATCAAAGTGCAGACCATGGGATAGCCAGCACATGCTCTATCAGCACAGCTTCCGGCTACTTCATAGTCCGGATGTGTTATACAGCTTCGCAGAGTAACACTGCCCATCGACGAAGAACTGGACAATGAATCAACGGAGTTGTATCGGAGATCCTCCAGGAAAACAAAAGCTAATGGTAAAAATGATGCCAGTAAAAACCTGTAATTGGAAATTTCAGATTAACTATGTTAGGAGAAAATGGTATGGACACAGGACGGCATGGCTAACTTGGATACTCACAAGAAGCTATATCAGAAAGAGATGAAGCCATGATGAAGATAGTATTACTGTAGTCAATAAGCCATGCTTCACTCGTCTAGAAGTTGTAGACTCAATGTTAAACGTCAATTCAAGGACAATGCAAAGGCCCAACTTGTACCATATGATGCCAGAACTAAGAATCCTGTTTATTCAAACATTTACTTGTACTCAAATGGGAAGAAATTTTTAACGAAATTTATCACCACGATGGATTGTTTCTGGTTTAGGTTGATATGTGACTGTCTACCGTTCTCTCAGGCAAATAAAAACTGTTTCCTCTAGCTCACCTTCCAGGTGGAAGAACCTAATATAATGAGCAAAATATGGATAAAGAGTCATTAATTTAGCTTATTACGTGAATAATAGAGGATTGGCTGCATTGTGAACTTGGCATCACAAAAATGGAAGAAAAATGATAGAAGTCAATGGCAGAAAAACATGCTGATGACACTAATTGACCAGTGTTCTTATCCGTTAGCAGTTATTGCATCAGAAAGGAATCACAACACAAACCGAAGGTGTGACTCAACGCCTTTTCTGCACATAATTGACAGGTTGCCATTCTAAGAATGGATCAAATTAATGCCAAACAAAATGTTACTTAAGATATTTAGAAAAGCAAAAGAAAATAATTACGACCTGAAGTTCAAGCACAATATATTCACCTCTGATTGTGCACAAACTTATGGAGCCACTTGCAGTTAGTCAGTCAAGATTTTTGGGATATGGGAAATCTTGGACCAATCAGCGCCATCCTCCCTTGTGCACCTTTGCCTCAGAAGGGGACCACAATAAAGATACAAGCTTCTCAATTTGGAGAGGCGCAGTATGGCTGTAGGTAAACACGTCAGATTGTTCAATCTATTAAGTACAAGCTCTTGAAGAGATGAAAGGCTGCCCAGCCACTCTGGCAAAACATCCATTCCATTGAAGTTCTGTAACTTCAATGATTTGAGGACAGTGAGATGTTGGAGTTGATCTGGGAGGGACTTGAGATTATCCCACCCCCATATCCATAGCTCCTGAAGGGACGCCTGGAGGCTTTGAATGGAATCCATTCCAGGGAAAGCTTCTAACTCCTCAGAGAAAGGACCAAGTCTCAATTGCTCCAGTCTGGTGAGGCAGCCCACGCTACCTTCAGGAATAAAGGTCAAACTTGGACAATGAGTTATTTCCAGATAAACAAGAGAATGCAGCTCCTCTAAATCTTCAGGAACAGATTTCAGTTCTGTGCATCCAGATATGGATAAACGCTCCAGAGATGTGCAGAATTTCAGTCCCCATGGAAGAGTTGTCATTCTATCACAATGTCTAATGCTTAGACTTTTCAGAGAAGTGAGACAACTTATCTGAGGAATGCATGCCAGGTTTCTGCAATACTCTATCGTCAATTCTTCAAGAAATGCAAAGGCTTGGAATTTGCTGGATAAACAACTCAAGCTATCGCAAAAACAAATTTCCAGTTGCTTAAGTGAAGATAGATGACATATTGGTATGCTTGTTAACCGGCGACAACGAACAACAGACAATTTATCGAGGCGAGGAAATACAAATGGCCTGTCTCCTCCATTAGTTGCTGGTGCAATCCAATTTTCAAGATTGTCCATATCACACAACGAGAATACCTTTAATGCTGGAAACGGCATCATTTCTCCACCCCATCTGCTGCTTCCACCATTTTCCCTGCCACTGTAAAAATCCATTCCTATAGATCTCACTCTATCCATTCCACATATCTCCAGAACTTGAAGCTGGCACAGATGTCCAAGACTTGGAATTTGTTCACAGTTCAAGCAACTGTCAAATTTCAACTTGACCAAGTGAACAAGAGGACAATAATCAGGAATTCCAGTCAACAGCCATGATGGGAACCTTTCTCCCATGTAATTCTTAAACTCTAAGCTTTTTACCATTGGCTGAGGCTGAAGGTTTTCCAGCACATCCTCATCATTGTCAAAAGCTCGTCTTACACGACCCCATGAAAATTTCAATGCAATGATTTTTGTCTTCTCATGCAGTTTTGCTTTCTCAGCTTCCTTCTTATCTGTCACATTCTCGAGATTGTGCATTGACAATCTCATCCTCAGTTCATTCAAACATTCTAATTCCTGAATTTTACTACCCTCTAGGTCCACATAAAACTCTGACAATGTTTGAAGATTGGTTAAGCGCCCCACCTCAGCCGGCATCTGCTGACGATAACTAAAATAAAGGTGTCTCAAGCTGACCAAATTTCCAAAATTTTGGGGAAGCCTTCCAAGGTACGGACACCTTAGCAGTATAAATGTTTGCAAATTGTAAAGCTTTGTAATGGAGTCAGGCAATGCCTCAATTTTAGTCGCTGAGATATCAAGGTATCTTAAATGTTTCAATGAGCCTATCGATGATGACAACTTTTTGATATCGGCAGAATGCAGGTCCAGTGTCCGCAAACAGTGGAAACTCCATGACTTGACATAAACTCTTGAGAATAAAGAGCGCAGTCTTCTAGCCGCAACTGTTGGCAATGTTGGTGCAGATAGACAGATGAGACTAATATGATGAACACGAGAGAAGTCATCTGTGGCTGGAAACGAAGTCAAATGCAGTGTTTCAAATTTTGAAACGGACAAAGCAAGATCATGTACAAGATCATGCATTTTACAACTCGTAATATTTTCATATTCATCTCTTTGTACATCCTGGAAAAAGGAGCTCGCATGCAAGTGATCAAAATATTCATTGCCTACATCTTCCATTACCTTATTACTACCATTCGATGGCCCAACAAAACCTTCAGCCATCCAGAGCTGAATCAACTGTTCCTTTCCAATGACAGAACCTTCAGGAAAAATAGAGCAGAATGCAAAACATGGCTTCAAACATGATGGCAACCGATCAAAACTTAGTTTTAGTACATTCATAATTCTGTCATCAGCAGTTGCATTCCAAGCATTACTGTTTTTAATTGAAATCCAATCTTCCTTTTCCTTTTTAGAATGCATCATTCCACCTAAAACCCTTGCAACCAGTGGTGACCCTCTGCATTGATCCGCAATATCTTTTCCAACAGCCTGCAAATCTAAAGGCACTGGTGATCCTCTATTTCCAAACACTTTTTCCTTGATAATGGACCAACATTCATCATTTGATAGTTCTTTTAGATTGTGCCTCCACCGAGGAGCAGTCTCCATTATGGAAGCTACTTGCTCACTACGAGTTGTAATGATAACAGCATTCCCATTATTCCTGTTAATTTTTTCCAAATAACCCTTTAAATTATCCCATGTTTCAACATTCCACACATCATCAAGTACAAGAAGAAATTTTTTCTTATCCAATTTTTCCTCCAAATGTTTGAGTATTGCATTAATGTTGCTTATCCCACCTGCCCTTATATCAAGAGTTTCCAAAATTCCTCCTAAAATCCCCCGCTCTTCAAAACTATTAGAAACGCAAACCCATATAGTCACATCAAAGAGCTTTCTCCTTTTCACTGCCTCACACACCAATCTAGCCAAAGTTGTCTTTCCAACACCCGCCATACCCACTATGGGAATCACAGGGAGAAGTTGTTGATTGCTTGAGCTAATCAGCAAGTCAACAACTCTTGAGGCATCGACCTCCCTTCCAACAACTTCTGAGTTGTCAAGAAAGGAGCTGGTAGGGCAAATCTCAGGAACTCTATTCACAGACATGACATTAAGTCGAAAACCAGCTGCTTCATTTCCAATTTCCCCCAACAATTTATTGACCTTCTTAACTTTGCGAGCCATATTCAGGCGGAAGGCAACTGGGTTGGAATGGGATAAGAAATTACGTACCTTCCCACCGAGTCGGTCCCCAATCTCCACCTTTCTCCGAAGAAGCTCATAAGAAAACTCGTCCAAAACATCTTCAGCGGCATAAGCAGCATCCCTGAGCTTCTCCAACCAACGCCTCACCGCCCTGTCCCTCACTCCCTTTTCCTCAGCATCCTGCAACACCTCTTGGATCATGTTGCATGAATGTTCAAGCCTTTGAAGCTCTTTCTCCAATCCCCACGCAAGACTTATCTGTTGAACAGCAAGTGAACCCACCTTTTTCAGCACCTCCTGCACAGCAAAAGTTAGAATCTCTGCCATTTATTTCTTTTTTTTTTCCTTCTTCTTCTTCTTGTTTTTCTTGCTCTTATATTTCCCCTCCTATGGATTGTCAACGCAGGGACGAGAGAGTTGTCGGTGCTGCAAATAAGACAAGAAAAGACAAGTATTTTCTTTGGATTTCTCAACTATCAGAAGAAAGTAGGAAACTGAGGTGAAAGTGATGGCCTTTGTCCCACCAAAGAAATTTGGAAAAGGACTGCTGGTGTGTTCCCATTCTGGCCCCTCGGTTTATCAAAAGTTTGGCAATTTATTTGAAAAAGTCCAGTTCTTTTCGCGGTTCTTCAACCTTTTCCTTGTTTCGTAAATCTTGGTTAAACTTTTTTGATGGAAGACAACGGGATTAATTTTGCATCTTAATAAAGAATTTAATCCATAATATTTGAGATAATTATAATATATTTATAGGAATTTAAACTTAAAATGGTATGATTAATTCACACATTCCAAATTCGCCCTCACCTACTATCCTAATTTTTTTGTCTCTTCCTCCTTAAAAAACCAAACTAACAGATAATAATAACAAGATTAATCATGCCAAACAAGCGATGGTACAATCGCAATAAATTATGATCAACATGACCACCTAGTGGTCTTTGTGGCGGGGAGATCTATCAGATCAGTCTCCTCAACTTCCTTAAAAGCAGCTCGCAAGGTAACTCCAGGGTCCATCCGCTTTTGCTCAAAAATGAAAGCCCAGTAGAACTTTCTTCCGAGGCCTATCCGCAAGCCCCTAATCAGTCAAGTCAAATCAAGCTAAAATGTGATGTAGCTTTTGTTGAGAAAGGGAACTAACTGGACAGGGGGTAGCTAGCTGGCTTGGGCCCCCGTAGTCAGGGAAAGATTGTGGATGTGGCAACAATGTGCCTCTCCGGCAACATTGGCCGGAGATTGTTTGTATGACTAGTTGGTTTACCATGAATTGGTTTACCATGGACTCTTGACAACATTGGCCGAAAAAGATTCTTTTTTCCTTATTACTATATCGTCTTCATCCCGAGAGTGAATCATGAGCACTCTCAGAAAATCCCTTACCCGGGGTCTCGTTAATCCCGGTCCCAAATCCAAATCAGAATTCTTCTGTAATCCAAATCGACTGTGGAAACATCACCTGAATGATGACTTCCTTTTGCTAAATTCATCAAATCAACCGAAACCCACCTTAAGTTCCTCGATTTCTGTTCCAACATCTCAGAATTTCGTTCAAGAAAGATCCTTTTCTTGTTCAAGTTCAGTTGTTTCATTATCAAATGTTACTTTTCTCAATGAGCCCATCTTCTCTACCCACTTGTCCAAACTGTCAAGGCGACCAAGTCCCAAGTGTGGAGCCTCCTCGGATTCAATCCAAAGCCGACGCGTTCAGAGAAGAGAACTTTCAAGCGACAATTCAAACCCACCAGATGGGATTCCGATTTTTTCCGCCGTGAGCTCACCGCTCCAGAGCTCAGCACCAATAGATGCAGGCTCCTCCATCCGCAAACCGATCAGCTTGTGGCCTGGAATGTACCATTCACCAGTAACAAATGCCTTGTGGGAAGCCAGATCCATAATATTTGAGAAATCTGCTGATTCCCATATTGATGGGGCTCTGGAAGGTGAATTGGTAGCAAAACCACCATCAAAGAGCAGGACTAGTGTTCTTTATAAGTTTTCTTCAGATTTTATACTGCGAGAGCAGTATAGGAACCCCTGGAATGAGATTAGAATGGGGAAGTTGGTTGAAGATCTTGATGCTCTAGCCGGTACCATTTCTTATAAGGTCTGAACGACTTTTAACATTTAAAGAGCTTTTCAATGTCTTTGGTTCTCTATTTCAATTGTTCTGTGCGTATATGTATGTCGAGGTTGGTTGGTCTGTCTTTAGAGATAGCCATGTTATTTTAGTATTCATGAATTTTTCGAAGATCTGACTTTTATGGGGACCTCTCCTTATAATATTCTCCATTTTTTAAAGGAAAAAACAAATGGCTCTCCTTACCATTACTGTCGTGGTAGGAGGACAAATGGGTCTCCCAAAATCTGGTAGAGGATCAGACGCATAACAATACCGGCAAAAACTAGTTTCATGTTGAATATGTTGTTTATTGTTTGATGATGCAGACTGAACCTATTTCTAGCTGGTAAATCTTGATTTAAGTACTAATTGATTTGTATGACTAGTCTGAGTGGTTTAAGATTTTCGAACTAGAGGTTGTTACCATTGTTTCCTAACAACGGGATGGGTTGTATGCATTGCAGGTAATTAAATTCTACAAGTAATGATTTATTGGCCGTTGTATGTTTTATCAGTCAATGTTCTTTCTACTAATGGTCGCATGTCAACCATGGAGCAATAATTGTGTTTATGACATTTTCACGAACTTAATTCTTTGTTTTGATTTCCTCTTAACTAATAGCTATGATATCTCCTAATTATTATAACCTAGTTTTTGCTTCAGCACAGTTGCAATGATGATGGGACCACAAGGCCTCTGTTATTGGTCACTGCTTCTGTTGATAAGATGATTCTGGCAAAACCAATCAGGGTAGATACTGATGTGAACATAGTTGGTGCTGTCACATGGGTTGGGCGGTCAGCCATGGAGATACAATTGGAAGTGACTCAATGGACTGAAGGTAGTCCACTCTAACTGATATAGGGGTAGCAGAGTTGTCATTAAGTTTTTCTTTTCCTTTTTTATTCTCTGTAAAATATATAGAGGGTGGATGCTGCAAAGAAGAAATAAGTGCAAATTATTTAGATTGTCTGTTTTCTATGGTTTAGGTGGTAGAGGTAGTTAAAAGTAGAACTGAACGGGCCATTTAGCAGAGAAAAAGCTGTTTGGTCCAGAGTTCTGTGTACGGTATTCTGCTTATTAAGTCTTTTGTATATGACAGGTATCACATTTTTAGCTGTAAATGCACATTATCCGTACCATAGTCCTTGATTGTGTGATCTACATTGAGGAATACTGAGAGTGTATAGAATTAAAAATTTGTTGCAAGTGTTACTCAGCTTTATAAAAGGAAAATCAGGTCAGTTATTCTCACTAAAAAAGGCATTGAGATCCAAGGCTTTTGTTGTCATTGAAAATTGTGTTACAGTCAGTTTGCTAATAAACCAGGACGAAGGTCATGCAAAGGTGCTTGAATATGTTGTGTGCTTTATATTATTATGTAATTGTGCCAGTGGTGGCCTTTTAATCTGGCATTAGGTTGCAAATACAACCTTAATGTAGCTTTGATTAATTATTCTGTTTGATCTAGCTGCACCTGTGATGGCCTTTGTATCTTGCTTTAATTGAAACCAGAGGCTTGATTTTGATTGGAATCTTTGTTTCGGTTTAGGAGAACTGCTTTTATATAATATCAGTTTATTTCCAATTTCTTTTAGGCTTCAAAAGCAGCTTGCCGTGTATGTCACTTTATGCATTTTCTTCTTCTATAGAGGAGCTTAATGTCATTTGTACCCATGAGATCAGACCATTTGTGTCACTTTTTGACATTCTTCTCCTTTCCAGGAAGAAATTAACTGTAAGAAACAGTAAACCTTTAAAGCATCACATTGCTCCCTTTTCTATCAAAATTTCCGCTTACTGCTATGAAATTTTCCCATGACCAAGTTTTATGACCTGTTTAACACACAACCGAAAAAATGAAGGTTAAAACCTCTGAAAGCTTTTGTCCTCCTTATGACCCTTGAAATGTTAAATGCTTATGCATGGACAAGATGATCAACAGTGACTTGCTCTTTTCCTACTGTTAGATATAGAATATTTTGAGTTGGTGCAGTTTTCCAAAAAAGACTCTTTTCCATCAATAATATTTTAACCAGGAAGTTTGTTTACAGGGACATCCAATCCATCAGAGTCCCTTGCTCTTGTTGCCAATTTCACATTTGTGGCCCGTGACTCAAGGACTGGAAAATCAACTCCTATTAACCAGGTCTCTCCTGAAACCGATCAAGAAAAATTACTGTGGAAGGAAGCTGATGAGAGGAACAAGATGAGGAAAAAGAAAAAGGCAGAAAGCAAAAGTGCCCCTGAGAACAAAGATGTGGAAAGGCTCAATGCACTGTTGGCAGAGGGCAGGGTGTTCTGTGACATGCCAGCATTAGCAGACAGAGATAGTATTCTTATTGAAGATACTTGCCACGAGAACTCTTTGATTTGTCAGCCACAGCAAAGGAACATACATGGCCGCATATTTGGAGGGTTTTTGATGTGCAAGGCATTTGAGCTGGCCTTCTCCAATGCTTATGCTTTTGCTGGTGTGGCACCACGCTTTGTTGAAATTGACCATGTTGACTTCTTTAAACCTGTAAGTAGCAATGCTGCAGCCTATCGGCCTTCTCAAATGCTTGTCTATCACAACATTTGGAGCAACTATTTTTAAGAGCTGCGCATCATGGTATTTTAAATATGAACCTTTCTGGGATTTCCAAGGCATCTTTTTTTCTCTCTCTTGGCTTTTCTGGCCAGAAATAGATATTATGCTAACAAAAATAGTGATTTACATGAGCCGTTCGAGTGAAGCTAGAAGTGAGAACCCCATGGTTGGAAAAAGTTCTTGGCAAATGGCAATCACGATCTATAATCTTTCCAGCTTCTTTTGTTCATGCAAATACAACAGAAAAGGGGACCATTATGCAAATAGTTGATTATGGGATCCAGGCAAAGTGTATAATCCATTTTCAGTTGAAACCTGCAAAAAATTCACTGCATATGTTTAATTGAATGCTATCATTAGTGGGAGTTTATGCATAATTTTGATCTAAAATTGCAAATGAATGAGATTTGGATATATGTTTTACTGGTGCAGGTGGATGTTGGAAATTTTCTTCGATTCAAATCATGTGTGTTGTACACAGAACTTGAGAACCCAGCTAAACCACTTATAAACGTTGAAGTTCTAGCTCATGTCACGAGGCCTGAGAAGAGGTCCAGTGAGGTGAGTACCCGCTCTCAAGTAGACAAGAACAAGGTGTGAAAAATATACCATTTTTTACCAGTTTTAACTCAAAGCAGTTTTTCTGGTAAAACGAGATTGAAACTGCTTTTGTGGTTCAAATATGAATAAAGCAAATAAGTAGCTATGGAACGCATTGTTTGAGCACTTAAAATTTGTGCAAGAACTAAGTTTATCAAAATCTTTCTAATGCTATCAAGGAAATCCCAAGTTAATTACAATTCTCTAGAAAAAGAATTATGATGGTTCTTCGTGCTTTATTGGACTACCAATATGTGGTGCCTTACATCCTTACATGATATGCAATGTGAACAGGTATCTAACAAATTCTACTTAACGTTCACTGTCCGAACTGAGGCCATTACAGATGGATTCAGAATTCGAAACGTTGTCCCCGCTACAGAAGAAGAAGCTCGCCGGGTGATTGAACGTATGGATGCTGAAAGCTGCCAGATGACTAGATCTTAGAAAAACTCCTCGCCCTCTCTCCCAGCCCCGCCCCCGCCCCCGCCCCCCACCCCTTCTCCCGGGTGCAACGCAAGTAAGCAATTGAAAATAATAAACAATTCTACCGGCAATTACCAATCCCAAATAAAGGCAAGCCAAGAAATTATCTTGTAAGTTTCTAAAATACCAATTGCATTCTTTCTTTTCTTCCACTTCTTATTTTTATCTTTTAAGTAATTTGGCTTAAGTTGCTAAACAAATTAATGGCTGGGCATTATGCATTAGCTGTAGTTAATCCTTATGAGAATATCTGAGGTTAGCCATCACTCCTGGTATGCATATATTAAACTACTTTGAAGATGTCAAAAATTTACACATTTATGGGAAAATTCTCTGTCAAAGAAGAAATGGTCAACAAGATTTTATTTCATGCTAATTATTGTCGGTGCTTGAAAAGCAACGACATGGATAGGTAAACCTATTTTTCAAAAGTAACTTGTTGGGGACGTAAAGTGGTCACGTTTTTCAAAGATCTTCTCTTTTTTCTCTTTTTCTTTTATATGAGATTATGTCATATTTTTTTTTATTAAATTCATCGACCTTCGTTGTAGATTGGATTTTTCTATCTATTCTCAAATTTAGAGTACTTAGTAACAGACATTAAATTCAAGTCAAGTTGATTTTAATATTATTTGTCACGGATGATTATCTTATTTTGAAAGAATTTGTTAGGACGTGCAATGTTACTTTTTTCGACTTGAGATTCTGTCAAACATATATTAAGCTTCTCGACGACAGTAGGGCTTTCGTGCTTCCACTGCTCAAAAAGTGCCTTGAGGTCTAGGTTGGTGCAGCCAACAAGCCTTTACCACTTTTTTAACGGAGATCTTTCTATGTTTGTATTACATACAAACAATGAACAAATAACAAAAAAAAAAAAAAAAACCTTTTTAAGTGAACGTAGATTAGTGCAAAGAAAGGTCATCATCAGTTTAGAGCCTATGGACTTCGAGCTAAAGAAGCTTTGCCTGGATCAAGCACCTCGAATTTATAATTCCAGTGAGATTTTAACAGCATACTCGCATCTCTGTTAGCAGTCTCGGCACTAAGACCATGATGAACCCTCTGTCATCTGAAATGTCACAATGTGGCCTTCCATTGATCTCAGGAAATATTGGCAGAAGTGTTGGATTCATTGGTATAAGACGAGCTGAACTGTAGATGGTTCTCTCATTGATTTTCCCAAGTTCTTTGCATACATGATCGAGAATGGAAAGAAAATCCCTCACAACCATAAAGATCTGGAACGGATGAGCTTCTTCCTTAACCGAGTTCCCATGGAAATAATCTGTTATTTCCCTCACCGTGGAAAAAGCAACTTTCTCTTGGGCTTGAATTCGTCCAATTTCTTCCCCGCCCTTCTTCAAAAATCCGTTCATAGGCTCTCTGAACTGCCAGCTACTTTACTTAAATAAAATTTCTTCATTTAGTTTCAGAACTTAGTAATTTTTGTCATTCCCGAGGAAAGGTTTTTTATTTCATTGCTAAGCACATCAGAACCCATTGCAGCTGCTTTCTTTACATTGCTCTCCACTCAAACCTGCAACGACTTGCAGGCCAAGATTCCTAAATTCAACATCATCCTGGAAATCAGATGCAAATGCATGATTCTGATATGTACCAGAAAGACAGGAACCTTCAGATCTGATGATTTCCCGCACAACAAAATACAACAGTGTGGTTTTCCCATCAGTTTTATTAACATCAACAAGTTTAACGAGTGTGTCCACCTTGAAGGCATGAGCATCACCATGATTAGTGTAAACATGCATGTGGTTCCCAGTCTCGAGCACTGCTTCTGGAAGCTTTAGGAACATCCTGCTGTTCCTCAATTCTTCACAAAGCTGCCTGAGAAAAAGGAAAATGCATGAGCAGCAAAAGAAAAGCCTCATGCAGAAAAGATTATAAACTTCAAAGTCAAAGGGTACAAGAAGATGCTGCCCAGAGCCATTGCTTGCACATTAATCAACAAACATTATGGTCAACAACAATTGAAACATTCAACTCAAAGCCTGCCTTCCTGGAAATGGAAGCTAGCTAATCATTGGTAACATATTTGCAAAAATAACTAATGGCATCGTGCCTAGTCAGAAGGTTTAAATTAACATCCAATTTTAACTTTGAGATGAAATGGTCGTTGCACCATGAAACAAAGGTAAACAACTTCCTCTTCCATGAAACCTTGATGCCAACCTCCAAAAGTCCTCAGGGAATATCATAGCAACCCCAATTCCCAAGCATATAATCACAATAGCCTTCGTCAGGTAAACCATGGAACACCTTCGCCACAGTGATACGTGGTATGTTGACTTGGGCTCCTTTGTCATCGCGGTTATGGATCGTTGGTTGCTATATAAGCACAATTACATTCCCCAACCTCTAAGCTGTTACCAATTTTTCCAAATTAAGCTAGGTTCACGCTGAAAATCTTTTCCGCTGTTGTAAGCAAAATTCAGATCCACTTGTGTCAACGGGGGTATGAAATATCTAGAGCTTCGCAAACTTCATAAATGGTGACATTGAGTGCCCTTAACAAAATTTCAATGCGTCTTTTACGAACTTATATCTTCATATAAAAACGAAGATAACGTGAGATTTACGAAAATGAAGAAAATGTAAATAATCCTCTTGATGGGGGAAAAAAAATTGCAATGATTTGAATGATGTTTTGAGACTTCTTTGGACCAAGCACCAAGTCTCCTGGTTTAGCAAAGGAAAAGACAGACGCCTACACCATTGTTGTCTTTCACATTCAAATTTGGATTATTTACCATAAACAGTGTCTCAAGTCCTCATATAGCCTGTAATTAAACCAAAACGCTACAAATTTAAGAATAGCACAAATTCCATGGAAATTCAGTGGCAACTTTAAAAGCACCAAAGAAAAGCAAACAACTCCATTCCACATGCCTCGTCAAGAAACTATCAAAGATTTAAATCATTTCGCACAAAAAGTGCGAATGAGACACCAGTATCTCACTGAAAAGAGCCGGATTTAAAGTTGATCCGCTACCATACCCCGATCTGAGCTGGCTCTAACTTTATCCCAATGCAAAGGCTTCAGTTTTGGCTTTGGGGTCTCCTCACTCCTCTCAACGCTGCTATTTGGTTGCAAATGGTCACGGGTCAAGCTTGATTCTCCATTTTGAACCAAAAATGGTTTTGATGGCATGACAAGCATCGGCGGCCCTGAACTCATCCAATTCAAGTCTCGAGCTACCCCACTTGAAATGTCCCAAAACCTTGGCGGCGGAGGAGGTGGGGGAGGCGGTGGACACAGCTTCATTTGCACAAACGGGTTGGTAACACAAACAACACTCTCAAATCTCGTCGGAGATTGCTCATTCTGCCCTAAAAACCCCACGTTAAAGTGGGTCGAATTCTGGGATTTTGATTTCGAGCTTATAAGACTCGAACTTGACACTGCAGAGGGACTAGTTGATACAGAATTTGCAGGGGAAACAGAATTCGAATATGGGTAAGATGCGGTCCTGGAATTAAAACTTGTAGACCCAAAATTCTCTCCTTGTAGACCTTGAAGCTCTCTTCTTGAACTTGATCCAATAGGCAATTGACATTCTTGACGACATTCTTTTCGCCCAGATGACCCTCTCGGTGAAAAGAACTGCTCTCCTTCGTCATCATCTGTTTCGAAGTCCGCTTCACCTTCTTTGGACGGACCAAGCAACGCCTCGCCGCTTTTATACTGGGTGTGTAGTTGTGCCTAGGTAATGGCGGCAATGGTCTTAGCTCTGGAGAGCCTAGCTTTTGATAAGCCTGAGAGGATACTCCGATGGTGATTCCGGCATTGCTTAAGTTCGCGGCCTTCTGATGATCGTCAAGACCATTTGTTGAGTTCGCGAGCGTGCCCAAGTAGAGAAACTCGGAGCTGGTGTTGGAGATGCCAGGGTGATGCGTAAGTTTAGGAGGTTTTGGAGAGCCGTTGGACTGAATGGCGTTTGGCGGGAAAAGGCGGAGGCTGTCCGATCGGGATGATGACTTCTCGGAGATAGCAGCGGCGTGACGGTGGTAACGGCGGCGGCGGGAGTAGAGAAAGATAGCTGAGAGAGCAGCCAGGATGGTGGCGAAGAGAATGGAAAGAGAGATGGAGATGGTAGTGACGAGGTGGTGGTGGCGAGAGATGGCGGAGGGTGGTGGTTGGGGGAAGAGGAGGGAGGATATGTTGGCAGGGAAGGTGACGAGGGAGGAAACGGAAGGAGGCGGGGGCGGTGGAGGGGGGGAAGAAGGAGGAAGAGATGGAAAGTAAGGGAAGAATGGTTTTTGTTGGGTCTCTGGCGTGGTGGAGAATTGGTACTTCGGGTGGGTTAGCGGTTGCGGAGGGTGAGTAGGAGGAGGAGCTGCAGTTGACAGAGGAAAGAATGGTTGATGAAGAAGGCGGCGGTTGTGACCAGCGGAGGAGGAGGAGGAGGCGCTAGTGCTGCTGGTAGCGGTTGTTATGACAAGAGAGAAAAGGAGAAGACTTTTGTTGGCAGTGCTGACCATCATCTTGACTCACTCAACGTAGGCGTGTGAACAACATAGCTGTCTGAAAACAGAAAGAAGCACAAAGACCTGCAACGAAAGCCTGTTTCAAGTTGGTACATCCATGATGGAGACAGAAATTAAGCCTTAACAACGCAAATGGGTAAAAAAAACAAAAAAAAAAAAGAAAGCATTGGATTGAGATTATATGGAAGATCAATGATTGACACTAGATGGGGACTCCTGCAGCCAAAAACCGGGAAAAAAAGAGAAAAAAAAAGGAACTGTAAGCTGGTGATGGCAAGGGCAAAGCGAGGAGGAAGGGTAGTTCAGACTAAACTAGACAAATTAAAAAATAAAAAATAAAAAAGAGTGAGCAGCAGGCCATATAAGCAACAGCCCAAGCAAACGAATAAGGAGGTGTGATCACGGTTGTTCTTCCCATCATGGGGACGAATGGTTGAATGCTGAGAGGAGAGGGTAAAAGATGGCAGGAAAGGGTTGAAAAAAGCCGTAGACCTTTCAAGCGGATAAGAACACAGGAGCGTCTAAATTATCTGACACAAAAATGACACGGTGGGGTTTGCATCATTTCTCCTTTGATTATGTAACACACGAGGATTGGCATTTCCTCCAAAAGGAAATTATCAGTCCGTGAGACTTGGGAAAGCATGTTGTTCACTGTTTAGCATTTACTTCTTGCACTCTCGACTGTGTGGAGTGTTGGTGGTGGTGCAACAACAAAAAGGAATCGGCAGAAAGAGAGCACTTTGCTTCTCATTCTCTCTTGGTTTTCTTTTCTTTTTTTTTTTTTTTTTTTTGGTGAACTGGGAAGCCTGCAATTTTTGGACTAACTTGAGGGGCATGCATGGCACACAGCCAAAAGGCCTCGAAGAACTAGAAATTTACGACAGAGAATTTTTGGCTAGCACACGCCCTTTGCTGCGCGTCGTGATTTTGAGCAAATGTGTTTTGTGAGGCTGTGCAGCAACTTTTTTCTCTCTGTTACTTTTTAGGGTTTGTAATCTTTGTAATCCACATCGAGACTTGAGGGGTAACTTTTTTTCTTCTCCCTTTTTCCTACTTTAACCTCAACGAGAGTGGAGACCTGGCCATGCGACATTTCCAGCTCTGTTGATCAGAAAAAATGCAAAGGACACGATGGAAAATTATCTGAAAAAGTACTCACTAGCCCAAAAAGAAAACAAAACAAAACAAAAACAGTGATGGCCACCTGCCCCCTCGCATAAAAAAAAAAAAAAAGTTGTCACACCCATGTAATTCTATAAATAAATTAAAATTTTAATTTTAATTATTATATAAAAAATATTTCATATTAATTATAATTAAAAATTATTATTATATATTTATAAATTCATACATATATTTGTATCCATTTATCATGCTTGTAAGTTAAAAGTTAAAATCATGTGTCTTGCACTTGTTTAATTTTTTTTATAGAAAAATTTTATCGCTTAAATATTATTAAATTAAAATAAAAAATTTTAAATATGATATTAAAAATTTTCAATATTTAAATTTTTAAATTAAAAGATAAATAATTATAAATACTTAAATTTAATTCAATATAAATAACAATGCGCCAAAATATCCCTAAATTATTATCTTAAGAATTGTTATTTGTGCTTATATTATTAATTATTGTTGTATCAAATAAAAAAAGAAGAAGCTAATAAATATGAAAAATTATACATAAAAATAGTAAAATTATTTGTATGCAAACAAACGATATATATGATGTATATGTTAATAGAAAAGTGTTATGATATACCGTATTCATAATATGATATAAATTTATTTTTAATAATATAAAAATTAAATAATGTGTATTATTATTTTTTAATTTTTATTTTATTTTTATTTTTTGAGGGCATCGTTGCGGTGGGATTGAACTCAACCCTGAACATTGATCCCACCTGCCTAACTTCCACTTCAATGATCATGAACCATTTTATGCAAAAAGACATCTTTGAACAGCGTTTCAATTTCTGTCCAATCGATGGCAAAAGCCATAGAGCGCCACAGTCCCACCAAGTTCCTTGACATTGTTGCGAGAGAGTTTAATGCTCGCACATAACTTCTCCTTTTTTTTTTTTTTTATTATAAATTTTATTTTTTTTTTAAATGATGAAATTAGAAATTAATAAGAATTAGTCCTCCAATTCGAGAGAGTCCGAAAATGGAATATCTTCAACGCTGTTCTCTAGTGATTAACTAAAGTTGCGAAAAAAAAGAAAATTCATTTTACATCACAAAGTATCGCTATTTGGGATCGACATGGTAGAATTTTGAAATAAAACGTAATAAATTATTATTCAGTTTAATAATATAATATATTTTTTCTCATATTGTCCTTGTCGTGTTATATCTTTTAGTTCATAAAAATTTTATTTATGTTAGCGTTTTAGTTTCATAGTAAAGAAGACATTCAGGACAAACTTTAGAGGAATTTTTTTATAATTAAATAATTTTAATTATTTTAATTATTTTTATTTTTTGTGTGTTGGGGGGTGGTGTGGAGGTCGAGACCCGTCGGATTTCTGCCCGAGCTCTTGAACGACCAAGTTTCATCGTCGGCAGAAAAATCAAGGAAAACCAATGGTCAGAACTACAGTCAGGTGTCAATTATAGAGCGGCTGTACTAGCAGGAAGAGGACAAAATAGTAAAGCCCGTGAGCCAAGCAAAAAACCAAAAGGAAGACCCTGGGACTCGTGCAACTCTGCCACACCGTCTGATATCTGTCAGTGACCCGCAAACGTCCAGATGACTCCATTAAATTTCACATTTCATTTACCGATTTGCCCCCGACCTCATCAATTATTGCTCTATATCTATATTAAAAAAAAAAAAACCCTCCAAAAAACATTAGATAAAGAGAAGGGAAAATGGGAAATGCTCAAAAAAAAAAAAAAAAACAAAAACAAAAACAAAAGGAGGGAAATAAAGAATACCCAGTAAATGAAAACGCCGATTTGTCGAGTAAAAAGGATGGTGGGATGGATGATGTTTTGAACTCTTTGTTTCTTCGATTTTTAAGTGGATCGATCCTTTTAATAATAAAAAGACTAGAAAGGCAAAGTTTTCTGTGGTCCTTTAACTTTTCTTTGGTTTACTTATTTATTTATTATTATTATTTTCTTTTGACGTTTCGGTTTTGGAAACTTTTAAGAAACTCGTAAACGAGTCCCTGAAGCATAGTTGGATTCAACCGCTCAATTTAAAATTGTCAGTTATCTCCGGACCCTGATGTTCTGACATCATACAAACTAGCAGAATAAGGCTCAAATGAACCACAAACAGTTGCACAAACTGTCTTGTTCAATATGTTCACTAAGAACTTACTATACATACCTGTGAGAGAATTAAAATAAATCTATAAACAGAGATGTCCATTGCCAGAGTAAGGCTCAATTCAATGTAGAGACGGTAAAAAGTGCGTAGCCGCTACACCCACAATTATAATTGTCGCTAAATTCTGTTCGTGATCAATTATTTCAACTGTTTTTAGAGCCAATACAATTTTGGATCGAGCCATATATATACACGACGAACTAATAAGTCACCGAAAAATTGTAAACCGGGGGAAAACCACACTGATCAAAGCCACCATGAATAGACAGCAAAGACATAACCATCTCACTGATTCTGGTACTCGGGGTTGAATGCCAGCGCCTCTCGATAGATCAGCTCCCTCATTTGTTCTTCGCTTAGTGCATGTTGCTCAAAGTCAAAGCCGAATGGCGTCATGCACACTGGCTCATCACTTATGTCGTGCAGTGACGTTAGATATGGATGGGCGAGGGCATCCTCGACTGCAATCATTAAAAATGAAAGGAATTAAGGGGTGGGGGGGGTGCACTGATTGCCGTATAACAAACGAAATAGAGAAGCTTATCACTATGCAGTCTCATAAATCCTATTGCAGTAAATTGATTCCAAACTGCAACCTCTCAAAGGATATAAAAAAAAAAAAGAAAGTTGCAAAACAAGAAGGAAAAAAAAGACAACCTCTATTCTTGTCACAGATTCCTGACTTGCACAAAAACAGCAAAGGGTTTGAAGTTAAGTGCAATAAGACATAAGTTGTTACACAATTTCAACCACCAAGATGCTGGTCATTCCTTCCTCTTCCCATACAAGAATTTGTGAAGGAATGCAATGCTTTGCAAGAAATGCATACAAATCTAAGAGAACAATATCGTCAGAAATACTTATTATTAGGAAGACATTCTTAACATACTCCACCCAGCCACTAAAGTCAGAGAGGAGAAGAAATTGACACATGGCAGTGCAACCAGTGTGACTAAAGCTTATTGGTCCTAGGTCCAACAAATAAAGTTCCATTCACTGCAACATTTAAAATGCATAAAGGGCTGTAATTCTTAAAACTCCAAACCCTAAAGTATATGATCCTCAAAGTCACACAAGAAGACTTAATGGAAAAATGAATAATTCAGTATAGCATTTTAATGCAAGCACCAGACGCTCCATTTCCAAGTACAAACATATTTGACTTGAGCCACACCAAAAGCCGTGCAAAACCCATTATCACAAAAGAAAGATGCAACTTTAGCAATTTAAGTGGTGCTGCAAATTAACAGAAGAGGGTTGAAGTGTTTCACCTGTGATCCTTAGTCTGGGATCAAATGTCAACATCTTCTCAACAAGATCAATAGCTGCTGGGTGGACATTAGGAAATTTCTCAGTGAACGATTGACGTCGATAAAGGGGAAGCTGTCGGATATATTTCTTTGCATTTTCATTCAAAAAACCTAACTCAGCTTCAGAAGGGGTACCAATCAGCTGCAAGGTTCAGCACCAGGTAGTTACAGATGGACGTATACCCTTCAGTTCCAAATTTTATTTACATGGAATGACAATGCAAATCCCATTAACATTCCTTTTCATTTGCTTAATGACAAGAACATAGGTGATACCAACTCTTTGTTATACAGTCTACCCAACGTTAGTGAAGCATTTGAGACAAATAAAAGAGCAACAGAAATGCAGCTTGAAAAAATCTTTTTATTTATTTCTTTCTTTTTTTTTTCCCCAAAAACGAGGAAGAAATCTTATGCTAATATTCATGCAAATGAGATCCTATACGCTTGCAGAGAATAACAGATGTAATTGACTACAAATTACCTCCATAAGCAAACGTAGTTGATGAACATGATCTCTGCCAGGAAACAGTGGCTTCCGATCCATCAGTTCCATGAAAATACAACCCACTGACCATACATCAATAGCTGCAGTGTAATCAGACGAGTTCAACAGCAGCTCTGGTGCACGGTACCATCTTGTAACAACATATTCTGTCATGAAATCAGTTTCCGAGGTGACTCTAGCCAGACCAAAATCACATATTTTTAAATCACAATTAGCATTTAGTAGGAGATTGGAAGGTTTTAAATCTCTGTGCAAAACATTTGCAGAATGTATATACTTCAGTCCTCGGAGGATCTGATAAAGGAAGTACTGCAAAAAACATAAAAGAATTATTAAGTTTTGAAGTTGTTTGTCATGGTAGAATAGGAAAAAAGACTGACAAGCAAAATAGACGGATAAAGGATGTCGTTAAATGCTAATAGAGAATTAGAATATTCTTTAAGTTGAATTTCATAAAAATATGTCCAACTAAAACTGCAATAAGTTAAAAACCCACTGGTAAAATACTGAGAAATTGGTAACTTGCTCAAAGCTCCTCAATCAAATAAGGTCTTGCCAATCAGGGACAACGAAGCTAAATGACAGAGTAATATACCCTGAACTTTTCTATTGTGAGAGCTGATACTCTATAAATAAGGAAGCTTTATTAATGCAGTAAATAGTTTTAAAAAAGTAATAATAAATGAAAAATTAATGCATTAATATGGTAAGCAGCATCTGGCTCTTCAAACTACACACTGAATTAACAACTAAAAGCAGCTGATGCAAAACTTGTCTAATACACAGAAGTTCATATTTCAGAGTCATTCTATAATCAGTTTAGGCAGGTAACTGATTTTAAATTATGGTTTTAAAGTTAAGAAAGTAGGTTTTGGAAACAAGGGTTGAAAAAGTTTTATTTTGGGGCCGAGACTGGACCAACTTGCCAACCAAAATGTCTACAACAACTAAAGCTTGATGTGATGAGTGAGAGGGAAAAAGGTCCAAGAAGATTAAACCATCTTCTGCACATACAACAGCTAATGACTATATTCTTCTTTCAGAAACTACTTTCCCAGTAAATTCTATTGAAGAAATGGGATGCAGCCACAGGGGCACCTAGAAAGAGTTTGACTTTGTTTCACAACCATTTGAATTTGTTAGAACCATCTAACTAAATGCTTTCCATGGGAAAGGCTCTAGTCAAACTCAAGACACCATGGTAAACAAAATAGGTTATGTCAAAAATTTCAACCATAAATACTGCAGTGGATCAACCAGTTAGAACAAAATGTTTCCTCCTATCATTCCATCTCATTAGACTATTTCCTCTCTTCCATTTCCCACCTTACTTAAAGCATCCCATTTCCATAAATTAAGAAAGTGAACTCTTTCCTTACATTTTCATTTCTATGCAAACTATCTCTCTTAAGTGGTCAACTACCCTCCATATTTCAATGACAACAATTGTCCAAAGGCTACTCTGTTCAATCTCAGCCATCAAAACTACTTTGAATTAATGGCAAAATTTAACAATAGTCAAGCCATCCCCTCATTTGTAGATCAACTAAGCAGAAAGAAAAAGGTACAATATTTTTGCATTTTTTAGGTTAAAAACCAATACTGCAAGTACTAAATATAAACCTGGCAGTGCTCTTCTGATAATGCTTGGTTAGAACGAATGATCTGATGAAGGTCAGTGTCCATTAGCTCATATGCAATGTAAACATCATTAAATAACTCCCTTTGGGGAGGAGGGATAATATCCCTGACTGCAACAACCTGCACAAACAGTACAAGTGGCATTGGTACAGAGACAAAAATAAACAGATCTGCAGTATTAGCCTGCTTTGGCTACCAGTTTACTCCAAGATCCCACTCCTAGTACAGGAATTGGTGCAGATAACTAGACAGAAATGAAAAGAAGATAGCTGAGTGAAACATTTTCTGGTTGACCTCGTGTCCCAAAAGATAAAAGAGACAATCTTTTGAAACTGTCATGCTGGCTGTGCCACACTGCCAGGTCACCATAACTCACCACATTCCTAACAGCCTTGTTCAACTAACAGGTTTACAACCTTCCTTATCTCTCAAATAACAATTACATCATGTAAAATTTAAAGCTCAAAAGCATCAGAAACTAATCACTCACTGACGTTTTCATGATCCATGTGCCGAAGCAACTTGATCTCGCGAAGAGTCCTCTTGGCATCAATTTTGTTATCAAAAGCATTTGCTATCTTCTTCAGAGCAACATGCTCACCAGTCTCTGAATTCAATGCCGAGCTAACCACAAAATACTGAAAAAATCAACAATTTGTCCAGTTCTGTCCTAGAACTTCCAATTTCGTACGTAATAAATAAATAAATGATGTATGTAGGATAATTTTAAAAATTTATCTTTCGGAAACAGGGAGAAGAAAAACAAAGGCAAATTGCAAATAACAACGCTCAAATTTCTGTTTTCAATATTGGAAAAAAGAGCAAGTTCATATATTGAATCTCCCCCCCCCCAAATAAAAAAAGATTAAAAAGATTGCAGTAAGTAGCAGGCATTTACCAAAAATACCTAAAAATTCAAAAACGAAAAACAGGAATCCCAATTTCCTTAGAAATGATGGAACCTAAAAACATTGCATATTTATTCACACAAACTATAGATATATTTCTGCATATAAATTTAGAGGGAGAAGGACGAGAGAGTACCAAACGATGCCGTAAGCGCCCTTGCCGATGGGCATGATGGGAGGCTTATACTTAGCGGTGACTTCAAATATGTTGCCGAATATGTTGTACTGTATGAACCTCGCCCCGTGGCTCAGCATCGCCGGTACATTCTCGATACCTCCCGGCATCGCCACCTGCTGCTGCGGCTGCCCGGCCTCGGACATCTCGGCGTCCGCTGGCTGCCCCGCCCCACCTCCATCCATTCCGTTACTTGCTGGCTGGCTGGCTGCTGCTCTTTGCTTGCTCTCTCCGATTCGCTTCTTTTTTGAGTTTTGGTCAACAGATCTACGCACGCTCTTCTTGTGTGTCAAACTCTCTGTATCTGTGTGCACTGTTAGTTTTCTTTACCTCATTTCCCAAAACATACATACATACATACATACATATATGTATATATGTATGTATTTAACGCATAGGCTTTTTAAAGGGTGGGGCAGGGTGAAGTCCAGCACGTGGGAGGCTTAGACTGTAGACTCTTTTCATTATTGCCATTTTTCTTCTCTCTCTGTGTTTTTTTTTTTTTTTACGGTGTTTCGTTATAGTACTTGTCGTATTGGATGCTTCGTCATTATCCAAAGCAACTAACGGAATAATATAAGACAAATAGCTGAGACTGGGCAGCTGCAAATTAAGCATCACCACGCAACAACTCCTTCGGAACGAATAAAATAGAGATACAATAGTAGTGTTAAACAAAAGAACAAAAAAAAAAAAAAAAAGGCAGTCGGTTCTAAAATGGACGGCAGAGCTGAGAAAAAGATGCAGAATTCGAGGAAGGTGCGAATGATCAGAATGATAACAAATGGGAGAAGCATCTAATTTGAGCCGTTCTTGGCAAATTGGGTCTGCGGCAAAAATTGCTAACATAATGGGGCCTTTTCTCCCATTAAATCTCTCAGGAGGAAGAGGAAGGAATAGTCAGCGGTAGTTGTCAAGTAACCTCGTCAATCTTTCGTAGAAGAGTGAGTGGAAACAGAAGGGTACTACCCTCCCGAGAAGATTTGGTGGGGGGTGGTTGTTCATGAAGAAGTGTGTAGAGAGCTAAGTGCAAACTTTTCTTCTATGCTTAAATTGTTCAAGATTTACACTGCGCGGAAGCATTCATCATTAGAGCAATTTCACACGGCTCTTATCAAATACGGCAACGAGACATCCCAGCAAGGCACGGATGAATTTGTTCGCGCGGTTACCAACTCAGAGAATTATTCGAGACACGATGTTTCAGACTATAGGCACTCTCCATCTCCCCCTGCAGCAATGTGTTAAAAACAACCGTGTCAGTGCTGCTGGAATTTAAAACAGCGCAAAAAAAAAAAATGAAAAAAAAAAAGAGAAGGATACAACTCCATCATAAGCAGAGGCATGTGAGATTGATGATCCACAGATGGCTTTTCACTAGCTAGACATGTGAATTGCAAATAAGTAGATGTGGGACCCTAAAATACCTTGCAAGATTTTAGAAGAGGTTGCAAGAATGATGATCTGAAAAATTTGACTGACTTTCCCAGCGAGGTTCTACCCCATTCTGCAATGACCAAATAAACCACCAGTATTCAGTATAACTACCAAAGAAATTCCAAAACTGGCATTTCAGTGGAAGTTCACGTGTGTTAGAAATGGCTTTCTAGCAGCATTTCCCAAACCAAAAATTAAGCTATTCTCATTAGCCACTTTCAAACTTCCAGAAGTTTTCCCCAGCCAAGTTTCTATCCCGCACTTTCATCAGCCGGTGCAGTCTGACAACATGTGGTTGTTCCCAAAAGAGGAAAGCAAAACACAAATGCAGCCTCATCATAACGCTGAACATACCATTATCACCATCTGCTGTTGGTGCTCCCATGTTTAGTTCTTCTAAAAGCTGAAAACCCCATAAAGTTGAATGAGAAATCAAGGGAAACAGGAGAGAAGTTTGAAAAGGGCACTTCTACTCAGCAACATTTTGCAAGACATGTGATCAGACTAGGAAATACAAGGGGAAGTAGAGTTTCATGAGAAGAAATCAAGCACCAATAAGCAATGGGCTATATCTTGTCAAAAGCAAACCAAACTCTATAAGAAATTTGTACAAAAGTAAATTGCGACAAGGGAATCACACCTGAGAAAGTGTTGGAACTGTGGTAGGATCAAATTCATCACAATGGTTTGCATCAATTGGTACACAAATATGACCTAGAGCAAAGACAATAAATTAGTACAATAGGGTCTCCAAAATTTGGCATCATATATGTTAGACAAATTGAAATACCGCAAGTACAAACAACTCCAAGCACCGACCTGTTTTTGGATGCACACAGAATGGTGCCTTCAGCAAATGGTTCATGTGCTTTGAGACCTAACAGTCCAAACAAGTTACAACATAAACTGCTGGAGTGTGTGATTTGCATTTATACATGGTAAAAAACTACTCAAACAATAAAATAATTTATGAACATGATGGACAACCCCAAGGAGTTTTTCATTTTAAAAAGCTTGAGGAACAAATGAGAATACAAACCTCCATATCAATTCTAGGATACGAAAACGAGAACACAATCTCTTCAACACACCTACGTAGCCCTTGCACCTGCAATGAGGCACAAAATTAGAAAATCAAGGTAGAGTTATAAGAATAAAAATTATCCATGTCAAGTAAATAAGAATTCTTCAACTTGAGTCAGATAAAAAGACACCAAGCTTTCATCCAACCAAAATGGGAGGCCAGGATAAACATCATATATTTTGTAAAGGCATTTGTTATGAGAACCAGGAAGAAACTAAATGGTAAAGGGCCTATAGGCTTCAGCATCTTTGGTAATTGCTACAGCTGTCTGCTGACTGCCTACCAAAGAAGATTTTAAAGGCTAAATAAAATGTTGTTGATGCAGGGAAAGAAAATAAGTCATGTCCCATCAGAAAAGTAGCTTTCATCCAAGACAGTTTAGAACATCTATAATAATCCAATCATTTGGTACACTCTCCTTACTACATTCTAGGATGCAGAATGCCAAACCATTCCATATGATTACAGCTAGCAGTCTTCAGTATTCAAGTTTATTGGTGGCCTCTACACTTTAACTAGCCGTGAATTCTAATTAGATTCCCATAATGTCTTCATCAATCAAGGTATCTACTTTCCCTTCTTTTTCCCCCGAATCATCCCAATGAATCTGTTACCCATTTGCCTCAATTATAACTTCTTATATGTTTGTTTCTTCCTATTTTCAATTTCTAAAATCTTCTATCATTGCCTAAGAGCTACTAAGTGAACAGATGTCTATAAAGGAAATAAATTTTCTTTTTCAGAAAGACAAGTTAGCCCGTTCATATTTTTTCAAGCAATTTTATGCAGTTTATTCATAGCTCACATGAGTGTGAGGCTCCACATTAGGAAGAAACTCTCCAAGCAATAGAAATAAGATCTTTGTGCCAACAACCATTAACTTAGGCCTTTGGACAACCATTAACTTAAGATTTTGGGTGAAGAACTTATGTAGCATTTTACATCTTGGTATTGAGTTCTCAAAACCCTAGATATTGCATTGAATGTGATTGCAGCTAGTGCCTTCAGATGGTGCTAAAAGACATATCATTAATTACACGGAAGCAACGCCCCAATCTTCCTAAGAGATGCTGCCCAACTCCGGTGGAGACGGAAGCACTCTGAACGGGAGAAAGGCTTATGTGTAATCGACACTTGGGAACAATTCAAGACTGAAGTGCGTAGATACAAGAGTGGTAAGAACTTGATTTCTTTACCTTCTGCCTTCCAGATTGCAATGTATGCTTTAGCTGCTCCCAACGGACCTGATTAATGTCTTCCTTTGAAATGGAAGACTGCTTCATACTTTGCCACTTTCCACGAAGCTCAGAAGTGACAACTGCAATTATACCATGCCTTAATTAATTTTCAGGAAAAATATTGTCTGAATTCATATACTGAGAAGAAACAAAATCTCGTACATTCATCTGGTATCATCTCCAATATTTCCTCATATCTCTCTTCAGAATTAAATAATTGCTGACTAAACAGCAATTTTGACTCAAAGAAATTCCTAAGGACTTCATTGTATGATCTCCTGGCAAGAAGTGAAATCTTAGTAGAAGAAAGGACAGCTTCAGAAAAGGAACCATAGTCTCAGACTAACACAAGAAATTCTAAAGGAAAAAAAGAAAGTATACAACACAACTTACACAAGGAAAGGATGAAGAGCAGCACCAGTCAAAGAAACTTTTTTATTATTGTTTTCATTTGCCTGAACAGATTAAAAAAGCCAACAAATTTTGTAAAAATTCTTATTCCAAAGAAAAAAACTAGTGATCATTCTACCCTACATTCTACCCTACATTCTACAACATATGTCTTGATGCTTTTACATCTCTAGTCTATATCATTGTACCCACCTTGCATACTCTGAAATAATCAACAATTGCTCCCCTCTGTTCATTGGTCAACCTAAAGGAGAATCAGCAGTGCAATTAAAACTTGTGCCACGACAGAAGAATGTAACTAAACTAAGAGAAATTACCTTCTCGCTTTTGCATCACAAACCCAGCAATGGACACCACGACGTCCACTATAAACCCAGAGAATGTGATTGAAACCAAAGTCATCTGCACTATAGGAACTAGTTAAATTTGACATAAATTAATTCTTGTGATTTTTGTAGGGAGTGTTGACTCATCATCATGAGAGCAAAGCTGACGAGAATGACGAGAATCAGAAGTAAAAGGAAAGAAATATGAAGGTTGATGAAGTCTTAATGGAGGAGAAAAGTCATATTGAACATCCAAAAACAATGAAGCAAAGGTTTTCGGAGCAAATCCTTCATGATATGCACCACTCCTCCACAGCTTCTATAATAATTTTGATTCAAGAACTGTCTAGAAGCTAATGTTAAGCAAATTTGGAATGCAGGTGAGACAATACATATTACCTACCTCTGAGTGCAGTATCAATCACTTTGATGGCAACTGTCATTAGAGGCCAGCAGTCCAAGCAAACATCAGCTCCAGAGCAGCAATATCGAACATCATCATAATCTGTGATATCCTGGTTGTATCTTAAACATGTCAATAACAAATTAGACAACATCAGGTGCCAGGTCAGGCTCTTACAAATAACAACAGCAGAACTCCAGTAACTTACAATATCAAAAATCAGTTCCCTCTCAACAGGAGTGAAAACATTGTCACCTCTCTGGGCATAGGCATGTCTTTTGGCAGGCTGCAGTACACATTGTAAAATAGAAAGCATAGGTATGAAGAAAAGGGCTATCTAATTAACTTGCCCCAAAACAAGGGCAATAACTAAAATAACATGTTAATTCAAAAGCACGATGACTCCAAAGTGATTATGAGATTGCACTTGATTTGATAGAATCAAGCCACCACAAAATGCTTAAAATAAATGCTGCATTAAATCTTTGTGGGTTGATGACCATAGTAAGACTAACCAGCTTGTATTGTACATTGGCAAACCTTGAAAAAGTAAATATAAAGACATCAACCAAACCCAGAGGAATGAAGACAAGAAAAACTTACATCTACACTGTAAACAGGACCAATATCTATTTTGAATGGACACTTCTCTTTGATAGAATTTTCCAGTTCAGAGGCATTGTTGAAGGACTGGAACCGGAGATACACGTCATTATCCAGTGTGAAAGAAAATTCTCTCCGGCCAAAGTAGGACTTGTCGCAGGCAGGATGCTTCCCATCTAAAAGCCATCACAAAGGAACAGTTACAGAGGAAACCCATGTCACTAGAAGCATGGAGAAGGACCAAGAAGTATGCATGAATAACCCCTCTAAAATGCAACACTCAAAGGGCTTTGTGTTTTACCATTTCCATAGCACATCCATTTGAAAATATCAGCATAAGGGAAAAGCTTTCCTGCCATAAAACAGACCCATGGTGTGAGCAAAATATAAACCAATTATGTTACACCACCTTGTGTAACAATAACTGGATAATGCCTTTTTTGTTACTGTGTGCATATTATAGGTAAGAGTTAACATTTGAGGCAAGGCAACACTTAATATGAAAAGTTATGACATAAAAACAACCATTTTATCATCTAAAACGAAATAGTTTTATCACATGTTTTGTGAACTTCTACAAAACACAACATTCTTGAACAGAGTATGCAGCCAAAGAAGAAGTAACATAACTAAGAGAAAACAAACAAACTAAAAAGAAACAAGAAAATCAAAATTTACCATAGTACAATTTAAGATAATCGGCATTAAAATCGTTGGTGACTGAATTGCCTTGCCTCTGCCTGTCAACTACCCTGGCTTCCCTTCTATCCTTAACTTCATATGTTGTCATAATTAATCAGAAAACCTGTTTGAAAAATTTGTACCTCATTAAACAATGAATTATTTGACTCCAATCAAAAACTCAAATGGAAAAAAGGTGAATTAAAAAGGGTTCAAAAAAGGGTTAGAGTGTAAAGAGGAGAGAGATTGAATAAATGTTTACATCGAGATAACATGACTTCTAGGTTCTAGCATCATATGCAAGTAGGTCAACAAAGAAGGAGAAAGAAGATGAAGATAGCAAAGCAATCAAGATCCATGTATAGGCTACAAATAACAGAATCCAACAAGTAAAAATTGCATTTAATTCCACACAGATTCAACTTCTTGAATAAAGGTAACTCTGAGCAAAGACTAGAGAAATGGCAAAACTACAAAGACACTTAGTAGCCTACATCTTTCTAAGTCCAAACAGAGATAATCATAATTTTTGTGAAAGGACAAAACAAGGAACCTCTTTTTCAATTGTTACCAAAATAATTAACTTTCTCACACTTAAATATAAAAAGATGCCTAACACATGCCAAAGACAACAAACCAACTCACAAATCAAAATACACACACAAGATCACAAACCAAACAATAACATAATTCCAAGAAGATCTTTCTCTAGCAACAGAGACAAGGAAAAAAAAAAAAGATAAAAGAATTACAATGAGAAGCAAGCCAGTGTATTTTGCAGTAGAAAATAGGGCCAAATGAATTTAGTTCTGAACTAAAAACTGAAAAGTCTTTCCACCTCTCCTTTAGTTTCTCTTTGACTTCATAATTTTCATGCAATTTCTCAGGAACCAAACAGAAAGCACCATATAATAGAACAGCAGGACATGCACACACACACGATACATACATGCATAAAACAATTGCCTGAGAAATATGAAAAAGAAGACTGTAGAGGATTGAAGACTCACCATTGTTGAAGCTTCAATATGTGAAATCAGCGAGAAAAAAAGGATGAAGTGAAATGGAGAAATGGCTCTTATTAATATCTCTTTGCATCTTATGTACTACCCCAAAACTTAGTTGTGACTTCTGGTATATGGCCAAAATACTGGGAATGGCAACGGGGTGGGGGCAGGGACAGCCAACCGGATCCCATCCCCAATTCTAAACCCTATCTCCATCCCATCCCGTGCCATTCCCCCAGGTTCCCCCAGGGACTGGGGATCCCTGCCCTGCCCCATCCCCAACAGATTTTTGCCTTTCAGAGAGATTGAAGCACTACTGCCAACCACTTAAAATTAAAGCTTTACACCATGACCCTTCAAACAAAACGTCTAAAGGGAAAAAAATCCCAGAGAATTCCATTTGAAGCATTGTGAAGAACCTTAACCAGAAAAAATATTAATCCCTAAAATAACCTGAAACAAAGGGTGAAGGTGAAAAGGGTTTCAAATTGAAGCAAAAGCAAAGTTATCTCTGCCTTCAATAACACCAAATTGCAATTAGTCTGTGCACCGAGACAATGGCCATATGTATATGCTTTTTTCAATTCGGTCACGTATTTCTACTTCATTCCATTCAATAAAAAAAAATCCCAAAATTAAACCAAAAAAAAAGAACATTCGGGAAAGAACAAAGAAGCTGACCTTGTTTGCAATCGCTTCCAAGACAAATGCGGCAAGTAGGACTAGAACCACTCTCTAAATCTTCCACGTTAATCTCAATGGAACTCACTAAAGCAAGCGAGGAAGATGTGGACGACGGGATGATGAATCCGCCTGATTTTCTAAAAGAGGATTGGAGTCACTTGGCCTCAGCGGCGGCAAAAATGGGCGCGAACGGTATGAGCCGAAGTCAAGGCCAGGTGTCACTAAGTCAGACTGAGGAGTTTTGTTGTTGGGTTGAATGCATTTTGTTGGGCTAAGGCCCACGCACTGAGTGTAGATTCCACCCATTTCGGATTGCGATTTTGGTATAATAATACTAAATATCATGTGATAATTTTTAATAAAAATGATATTTTCATAATAAATTAATTTTTTCTTATATATAACGTTATTCATTTTGATAATCATGATTATGCTTATTATATAATTCATTGTTCAATTGATTGTTTAATAATGAAAAAAAAAGTCTCATTAAACAAATTAAAATCTAAAATTGTTTATTTAAAGTTTTAAAATATAGTTGAAAAATCATAATAATATGTATCCAAGTGTTACTAGCTATCTATTTACCATATATAAATGTAACCAAATATTTTTAAAATAAAAACCCAAAAAAAATATTTTTAGAATATTATTTAAAAAATAAATTTAAAATTAACTTTTAAAATGCGTAACTAAATCCAAGCAAAATAGAAAACATTTGACTTGGTTAGATTTTGGACTTAACTACATTTTATTTAGCGTAAGGTTCGGCCCATAAAGAAGGGCCCAACACCAAGCCCAATGAAGATAGAAACACAAGGCAAAGCCGGTGGCACCGTGGCGGACTGAGAAGAGCAAAAAGCGGAGCGGAGGGAGATAAAACATAACATAAAAAACGACGTAGGTTTTTTTGATAAACAACGTACAAGGGTATTTTGGGCATATGGCGAGAGTCACAACTAGGTTTCGGGCTAGTTGCATAAGATACAGAGCCGTTTCTCCACTTCACTTCGTCCTCTCTCTCTCTCTTTCTCGCTCTTTCTTTCTCTCTCATTTTGCAGATCCAAGCTTCAACAATGGTGAGCCGCGACTCTTCTAGAGTCTTCTTATCGTTCTTCTCAACATTTCTTGCGCTATTGTTTTATGTATGCATGTATACGTGCTTGTGTGTGTGAGCGTCATGCTGTTCTATAAGATGGTGCTTTCTGTTTGGTTCGTTAGAAATTTCAGGAAAATTTTGAAGTGAGAGAAACAAAAGGAAGGTTGGAAATAATTTTCAGTTTTTAGTTCAGAATTAATTTCAATTGTCTCTGTTTTCTACTGGAACAGACACTGGCTCGGTTCTTTTTGCGATTCTCTTTTTTCTGTTGCTAGCGAAAGATCTTCTTGGAATTATGGTTTGGTTTGGTTTCTGATTTTGTGCGTGTTTCTATTTGCCAGTTGGCTTCTTTGTCTTCAGCATGTGTTAGGTATCATTTCATATTAAGTGCGGGAAATTTAATTATTTGGTGCCAATTGATAAAGAGGTTCCTCGCTTGATTTTTTTTTTTTCATAAAAATTATGATTCTCTGTTTGGAAGTTGAGGAGGAAATGGAAGCAACGAAATTGCCTCATTGTTGTGGGGAAAGTTGTAAAATGGATGGTTTCGAGTGCCCAAATTTGGTTGCATTTTGGCCATCAGTATCTGATTGTTTTCTTATAGAAGTTGTTTGTTTGTGTGGTGAATATGTCGTTGATCAGAGTTGTTTCTATTTTTTTATGGCAGGGCTTTGTCAAGGCTCAGAAAACAAAGGCCTACTTTAAGCGGTTTCAAGTCAAGTTTAAGAGAAGGAGAGGTATTGTGATGGTGTCACTTGCTTAGGAACATATCTTCTCCCTTTTTGTTCTTCGCTGATTAAAATTGACATTTTTTGTTTTACAACTTCCTCCAGAGGGTAAGACAGACTACAGGGCCAGGATTCGCCTGATTAATCAGGACAAGAACAAGTACAACACTCCAAAATATCGCTTTGTTGTGCGATTTGTATCCTCGTGCTCATTCTGTTAATGGATGTTTTACTTGTGAGTTGAAAGCTAAAGAAGCTCTGTTTATTCCAAGATCACTTTTTTTTTTCCTCGTATGAAAATCTTTCTGTTAATGGATGTTTTACTTCTGAGTTGAAAGCTAAAGAAGCTCTGTTTATTCCAAGATCATTTTTTTTTTCCTTGTATGCAAATCTTGCCTATAAGTTTTCCTTTTTCTGCCATTCACATGTTATGAATTAAATGCACATTATCTTATATTAGTCTAAGTAAGCACTGGCAGTTTTTGCATTCGAAGGCATAACATAATGGTGCTGAATGTTGACAGTTTTGAGTGCAGCTGTTAGATCATTTGATGTCCTAGCTTGCTGTCTGGTTATTTATATGTACACATTTATGCTTCGCATTTTGAAGTCCATTCAACAAGAAATTACATGGATTATTGATTCTCTGGGACAATAGTCATACAATTTATGCTCTTTAAAGCCTTAACCTTTGTCTAGACCAACAAAGACATTGTTGCACAAATAATATCTGCTAGTATAGCGGGTGATATGGTTCTTGCTGCTGCTTATTCACATGAACTTCCTCGATATGGGCTTGAAGTAGGTCTTTCAAACTATGCAGCAGGTACGTTAATATCCATTTCTCCTACTATCCCCCACCAGAAAACAAAGTAAATCCGCCATCTGTCTGATATGCATCTGTATATCCTCTGAAATCCTGAGCAGCTTACTGCACTGGACTTCTCTTGGCCCGACGTGTGTTGAAAAAGCTTGAAATGGACGATGAGTACGAGGGCAATGTTGAGGTCTATTCTGCAGAAGCCTAGAATCCCACACTTTCATTCTCTCTATTTACCAAGCTAATAGATTAAATGAAATTGGAACCAGATTTTGTATTTTATGTAGCTAGTGATTTGTTTTATTCAAAATTTTTAAATGATTAATGGATGGATGTAATTTAACTTATAGGCTACTGGGGAGGATTATTCGGTTGAGCCAACAGAGAGGAGGCCATTCCGTGCTTTACTTGATGTAGGACTGGTTAGGACCACAACAGGAAACCGTGTGTTTGGGGCCCTAAAGGTATCTTTCTAAATGGCTACACTTATGATTTTGTAAAGGAATTTTTCTATAATGGAAAACCTTTTTGTATAAATGCTTAATGGAAAATGTTTTGTTGTCATTATCTTTTCTCATGTGGTGAGTTTTCTAACATGTTTTATGACATGATAAGGAATTGTTTTGCATGTTTTCCTTCAAAGCATCTATCACAATTCAAACAGTGCTATATTTTGTTTGTGGAGTTACCTTGTACATTTTCTTTCTTTTGGAGTGCTTTAGGAGAGTGGCTGCCTGTATGTTATTTTCAATGGGTGGATTGACTTATCCACTTTTGAATGAAAAAAAAAAGTGCAAATTCCATGAGTTAAGTGGGCAGTTCTTGCTTTCATTTCACTGAGAAAATTCACTTTGTTTGTAGATTAGTAACATTTCATTGCTGTGAAGTGCACATGCAGTGTTCAGTCATGATAAATTTATTGGGTTCTGGCATTAATTTTTCTCTCTTTTTAATTGGTGGGTTTGGAATGTCACTGATTTCAGGGAGCTCTAGATGGAGGTTTGGACATACCTCACAGTGACAAGAGGTTTGCTGGCTTTTCAAAGGATGGTAAGCAGCTTGATGCTGAAGTTCACCACAAGTATATTTATGGTGGTCATGTTGCAGCTTACATGAGGGTAATATTGGCTGGTTGAAGTTAATTACAAATTATCGGATGTTGGTGCTTTATGCCCATTGCTTTGTATGTAAAAATTTGACATTTACAAGATTGATATTCATGTAAATTTGTATGTAATGTTCTTGTTACCAGAATTTAATGGAGGATGAGCCAGAGAAGTACCAGTCCCACTTCAGTGAGTATATCAAAAGGGGAATTGAACCTGATGACATAGAGGGGTTGTACAAGAAAGTTCATGCTGCCATTCGTGCAGATCCGACTGCAAGGAAAACGGAGAAGCAGCCACCTAAAATACACAAGAGGTTTGTTGCTATTCACTTATGAAACACATATTAGTGCAAGCACATTGAACTACCTGTTGGTTGATCTCTTGGGAAGTGTTCTGTTTTCTAGCAATTTAGTAATGATATAATGTTAGATTGGCTGCTCATAAAACAAAACAAAAAAAGGTGTTTCATGTTAGATTAGAGTAAATGATAGAAAACAATGGCATTAATAATCGAAAAACAGAGATATGAATGGTTTGATTTCTACTTTGAGGAGTTGCTTTTGTTTGTTCCTGTTACTCTTGAAGATGTGTTTAGCTTAAATGCCTGAGAGAGAGAGAGAGAGAGAGAGAGAGAGAGAAGGGGAAAAAAAGACATAGGTGTTAAGAAACAAGTAGGAGCATGAACCTGAAAGAAAATTATATTTTGCCCCGAATTCTACTTTGAGGAGTTGCTTTTTTCTGTTTTTTGCGTGTGTGTTTTGTATTTTTGGGCTCCAGTATAACGCAAATTATCTTGCTTACTGCATTAATTTGTGGATCTCCTTTTCTTTGTGAGTCGGTACAAAAATTGAGCATTTTTTTATTTCTGCTTTGTTTGCTGTTTGTGCAACAGGTTCAATCCAAAAAAGCTGACTTACGAAGAAAGGAAATCCAAGTTGATTGAGCGAGTACAGGCACTTAACTCGGCAGCTGTCGACGATGATGAAGATGATGATGAGTGAAAATGATAATAGTAGGCAGGAATTTGAGCTTAAACATTGTCAAGTTTTTTAAGTAGGCATGCTGGTTAAGATTAAGATATATTTGGATCAAAGCTTCTTTTAAAACTTTGTTAATTCACGCAATTGTTGTTGCTTGGAATAATACATATATCAAGATATTGGGTTCTTTTTTTTTGGGGGGGGGGGGGGGCGGTCGTTATGAATAGATATTTCAGTTTTGAGGCATTCCAGTCGGCTCCGCATGACACAGGTTTTTATCGAGATGTCTACATGTTTTGTATTAAACCAAATAATGCCCAGGTTCGTTTTTATGTTTATTTGTCATTTCAACATGTAATGTCTAGATCGTGTCAATTTTTATAGTTGATTTTGCTCTTAATATGTTTTGCTCGACGGATAAATGGGTCCTATGCAGTTAACATAAAATTGCCTTGTTGATCTATATATGTAAGAGAGACCATTCGATCATGGTTCTATTTATGGCATGTGTTTGGCAATTTCCCGGAGGAAATAGGCATCGATGGACTGTCGATCCATAAAATATCCTGGCAGTTGCAAAAATGTCTGGCTTTACTATCCGTTGAAGAATTCTTCAATGCTCCGTGATGCGAAGAAGCCAAGCCATTTTGATAGGAACTGACTTCCATGGAAAAGAATCCGGATTCCATTTGTAATCATTTCGAGAACTCGTCCCGAAATGTTGTATGCTTGCCTGATGTCACGGTCCGCTCTTCGCGTAAGTAAGCTAAGTGCCCCACAAATTTAACTCCCTGACACCAAGGACCCTTGACCAATGACTGACGCTTGGTATGCTGTTGATATTACGATGGGTTTCTAATGGCCGGACTCTGGGCTTGGGTAGTGTAGTTCTGGGCCTGAACAATGGTGGTTTGAGTCCCATTGCCTCTAGGAGGCCACCGCCTCCTCCACCAGAGGAGAAAAGAGACCCAAATGTTAGTGGTGTACAAGCTGAAGTACTTGCCAGCAAGAAGAGGACGGAAGCCATGAAAGAGGCTGTGGCCGAGGTAAGAGAAGCAGGAAAGGCCGCAAGTGAAGCAACTCAGTAGCAATAAAAAGGCATATCCACCCGTTTAATTTTCACATGCTGCCTTTGAATCTTGAATTTTTGTTTTTTACTTTATATATATAGGAGCAGATGTGTTTTGTACTATATAATAAACTAAAGAGCAATTTTCCTCTTTTCTTTTTTTCTTTTTTTTTTCCCCTCCCTCTCTCTTTGTAAAGGTGTGGTAGAATGGTGGGGGAAGGGGTAGAAATCTGATCAAAATTGGATTAATGCTCCTTTGACTTTGTTCATCTAATCTCTGCTTTTATCACATTTATTATCAGTTTCTCTCCCATTGCTTTCCTCCCCTTTTCTATCCGCCCAAACCATAAGTTTTATGAAAAATTTAAGCAAAAATATCAACGAGAAGAATACGCGATCAAACTTGAGATAGTTCTGATTCCAATCTGCTCGATTCAGCACTTCCACTACATAAACTTCAGCAAGACGCACGAATGAAATCTACAAGGTTGCTTCAAAGATCAGAGACGCGGCCCCAGAATGCTTGCTGCATCAGTTCACGTTGAACCTAGTGGGGCAAAACAGATTTATGAAATACTCAGCCAGTATGCATTTCTTTCAAATCAACAGAAGAATGGTCAAATTCATCTATTTCATCGTCTTATTTCATTGTATTTCACCCTTTTATTGTCTTCATTTATTTATTTAATTTTGGATGGTGGGCAGGGGGAACAGGGTAAGAACGTGGTGATGGACGTGCAAATGATGCATCAGCTTTTATAGCTCACAGATAACTGGAATAATGTTAAAAGCTCAAAGCCTGGAATGGCAATGGTGGTCAAAATTCTTCGATAAAAATATAGTGAATTCGCACCTCCCGTCACCAATTGCTGTGGAATATCAATGAATTCAACACTATATTTGCCTAATATACAACAAAACAATACCCTGGACAACGCAATCACCACAAATTGCAATCAATGTTCATACCATTTTGACCATGGATAAACGAGATTCAAACTGCTGAAAGGCTAGCCCATGTTCCAAGTTCATTGGGATCAGCGTAATAGTATAACTTGATTCTGTTCGACAAGGATAACCCGGCTGCCAAAACCGGAGATCTTAAACCAGAATCATCTTGCTCTGCAGGGTCATCTATGAATGCCCCAACATCCCCCAGAAGCTTGAATGCAACTCTGCTAGTTTGTATTTGCCTTGGGAAATCAAAGTACATAACCGTTCCAGCCTTAGCCTCTGGAAGCCGATATTCACTAATGGTCACCATTTTGTGGGGTGCCTGCAAAATTATCATCTTAGGTGACTCAAAAGAACAGAGCATGCTTTAAGAATAAACTTTGGTCATGTTCATTAAGATAGACAAAACTAGACCTCAGTCCAAGAAGAAAAAAGGAAGAACATATGCCAGTACTAGTAAAATGTTTCCTTAAACCAGGCCCAATCTTTCTGTCAATCACGAGTAAAACCATCAGCAATGCAACACCAACACCCACCCCCCCCAAAAAAAAAACCCACCCAAAAACAACAGGGTTTTCTTTGGATATTTGGCTGCAGCTATCATCCTGCAACCTACGAATGGATCTTAAAAGAACAAAAAAAAATCCAAGTACATCAATGCCTATTTTATTGGTGGTTTAATTAGTACTATTTATGGTACTCATTAACCAACCTACAATAAAGCAGGCCAGATAGATGATACCTGTAGTGCAGATACTTGTATGTATAACACAGCTGGAGAAATGTATCGGTCTTCTAAAAATGTTAATGATGTATCCCATATGTCAGCACCTGAATAAGGAGAATGGGAAACTCTGGGCTTTATTGCACTGAAAGCATCAAGGCGAAATCCAGCAAGTAAAGGAGAAGCAGGAGACAAGTACTGTTCCAAGATAAGATCATTGTCCATTAAAGCCTCTGCCTCGATTGGAACCTGCAATAGACAGTAAATTGGCAAATATAACTCGCATTATGGATTTTAAAATCAAATTAGAGACACTAATTGACTAGTTATGCTTGCATACCTTAAATCTATTCAATTGTGGAGCTGTGTCCAGAAAACTGTTAACATTCATTTGGTCAGGACCTTGTGATCCAGCCATCTCCTCTTTCACAAGATTTCCAACAATCAGAAGTCTTCGTGCATGAAGACATGGATTATTTTCAACTGCTCCACCAAAAGAAGCCCGTCGATCTACTTGTGCAAAAGGGTTTTCATCTAGTGATAAAAGACTGAAATCTTTCTCAAAACTAAAAGAATTTGATCCAGGTCGCTGAAGACGAAGCATTATCCAAATGATTCGACATCTAACAGGATTCCTAAAGGTAAATTTGACATGCCTAGGTATTTCATCTTTCCTATTCAACTTTTCTGGTCCATATATTTCAGAAGAAGATGTGACCAGGGATTGCAGATCCCATTTTCCCATGCATGACCTTTCTTCTTTCTGTATGCTATTGCCGGCCCAGATTTGGACCTGTTAAAATCACAGGGAACTCATTAAATATGCAACTATTTAATGTGGATCAAATAATTGCAACAAAGACATAAATGCAATTAAGATGGAATAGATTCAATTGCCATTAGCTGGAATATAGTGATGATGCAAATATAACAAAGTTGAGCACATTGAGGACACAACAGAGACTAATTGTTAGTCATATAAAAATCTTATAGAAGCATTAATTTTCTTTTACAAAAAACATATTGGGCCACTCAAAGAAGATTGAAGTGGCTGTTGGAGGAAGGGCACTGCAGAATAATTCCAGAGGCAAAAGATTTACCTCATTTGGATTTTTTGATAAGCAGAACTAAATATTGAGTAGGATTTTCAAAGGAAAATTACAAAACATCCTATTTGGAAGAATCGTACCTTTGGGTTTGCCACAAAATATGTTGTTTTGGCAACTTAATGGATCATATTTGCTGTAAGAAATTTTTGCAATTTTCTCCTTTTTATGCTCCAATAGCATAGCAGTTGTTAGGATACATTTCATTTACAAACAATTGTTTTTATTAATGACCAGAAATTAAAAAATAGAAAGGGAAGCAACTGATTCAGAATTCAAGATCCAAGAAGGCTGTCTGGGTGCTTATATATTCTGCTGGCACAAGGAAAAAACAGTAATAGGAGAAAACTCCACAAAAGGAAAACAACAGCTAAGTGATGATCTTCAAATTTGACTAATAGCATATTTTAATTCAAACTTGTCATTATGGGGTTATTTATTTTGTTATGGGTATACATGTATATCCATGTTGCCACTGCATCAATATTGTGAACAAAGGCAGGGCTTTGATATAGTAAAGTACTTAACAAGAACTAAAAGAATGAGCACACATACTGTGGGAACATCAGATGCAGAGTAGCCACATGGACTGACGAGCAATATAACCCTGGTAACATCAGAGAGGGTGCCAAGGACAATAGCAAATTCAACAGAAGTAGCAGTTGAAGGAGCTTTCCAGTATGCATGCGGGGATTCAAAATCCAAAGGAGCAAGTAATGACAGAAAGGGTGCTGAATCCATTGCTGTTTCAACCTACAATGACATGATACATTGTGAAACACCAGCAAAAGAGAGCCTAACCAATGCCAAAAGAATACTCCCAAAAAGTCTTGAAAAAATATTACCAGTCAGCAAAATTAATATAATTATGTGCCACACAATTTTGAAGCACTATAAAATACATCAGCCAAAGGATTTACAATCTTTAGCCAAAAGTAGACCATGACCTATGCTGATTAACTTCCTCCATCCCTCCTTCCTTCTCAACAGAATGCGAGATGGGAAGAGATGATATGCTAATAAAGTTATGGGCAAGAAAGAGTGGAATGCCTCTGGCACAAATGGTCATGAATCTCAGTTTACTGACTAGTTCTTTCAGTTAGGTCCAAAAATCACCTCAGCCAAGTACTGCAACAAATAGTGTATTTAGAATATATCTCCTCCAACAAGATTACATGGATGGTTGAGTCCCTTGCAATCCAATATAGATGAATAAAAAGGGGAATTAAAGTGATGAGATTGTTAATATGCAAAGCATGAGAAGATAGATTCTCATATATTGTCATGTAATGTCAACAAAATGTCGTTAGCACAACACATTTTCTCATGCTGATTATCTAATACCGTATCTGAAATTACAGATCTTTGGATCACTTAATCTTCTTTATTCCCAAAATTCACCACTGTACTAGGTGGCCAAAACTATTTAGGATCTCAGTATGAAAAGCAAAATAACCAAAACTATATAAATTTCCGTTTGTCTCTGCTGATAGCAAGCATTTCATCTCGTCAGAACAAAGCAATTTGCATATTTGTATGCAACCAAGATAATAAACCATCTGACCAATTAAGTCAAGTAAAACATATAACAAAAAAACAGTAAATTGCATATTGTTAGAAGTCGCAGCAGAGGCAAACAGTCAGGGTTCTGAAAAACATATGTGATCAGAAGAAAAAAGAGAGGCCCCATCACATGCAAGTAATCCTTCCAATGCAAGGGCACAAACAGATGACTAGGAGAAGGAATGAACAATCTTAAAGGACTCAAATATATGGCAGGTGAACAATGGCATAAATGAAGAAAAAGGATGCAAGAATGTGGTAAATGTCAACTGAAGGTAATTGCTAGAGGGTGCAAAAGTGTTGCAATGTGTCCAGGTCACATGGGTCATACTTTAGTCCAGTAGAAGAGCCTAAGGGCTGATCTCTCCCTTAACCAGCCCATTCTAAGCCCACCAAGCCAGATAACCCAAGATCATCCCATTGAATTTGGCCTTGCTTTAGAATCATGACATCAATCATAAGATTAAGTACAGAACTTCCATAGATGACTAAAACAAAATTAATGATCTATAGAAGTCAAGAGAAGATTCATACAGCCAACCCCAATTAAATTTGAGATTGAGGTTTTGTCACTGTTGTACATAAGTCAAAAGAAATGTACAGATATTTTTGGTGATGAAATATCCTTAAGAAGGATTTACACAAAGTACATAAACCAGCAATATCCAGCTAACTGATTTTGACTGATCTACCTGCTATTTGAAGATTTAGTAAGAAGAAATAGCTTGATAAAGGCTAAACCTGGTGTTTATAAAAGGCAAGAGTCAAAGGCTGTACCGGATGCAAAAAGCTTGCAGATGGGAATTCAGCAAGTGATTCCTCATGGGAAACTAATTTTCGTAGAACCTTAGCATGTGCCAGGTTATCAGAACCACCCTTTTCAGGAGCAAAACCCCCCAAGGAATATCCTATAACCTGATCCAGAGCTTCATGTGCAGCACGATCTGCACGGTTACGTCTTCTCAAGCTCACCAAGGCCCTCACATGGTCCAAGATCAAAGCATCAAGCACAATCTTATTGCAGCAGTGTTTACAAAGAACATTATCAAATGCAATTAAATTATTCACAGAACTATCAACTTGACCACCATAGTTTGACCCACCCTGACTGGTTAGAACATTGTAACTTGTCACATCCCTTGAGTCATAGTTTGCAAGCAAAAGAGCTCCTCTCCCAGCACAACAAAATTTGCAAACCTTTTTCTCACATCTGGAGCACAACAAGATAGACTGTGATGTTCGTACAGAAGATGGAGTGGTTGTTGCCTTTGATTCAGCACGCACCTGGCACATGCCACCAGAACAGATCTCCCCAATGCCAGCAATATTCCAGAAATCTACCACATTATCCTCAGTGGTCCCAAGACCTATGGCGCCATTAATTTTATCTTCAAGCAAAGTTTGCCCACGCAAAGCAAGGGTATTAGCAACTCTGCATAGTCTTTCCAAGTATAATTCATCAACCAAAGAATTTGGATTTATAATAGCAGGATCAATTCCAACTGACAGCAAAGCTCTATCCCTTTCAGCAGCGGAGAGATCTAGCTGAAGTCGTTCAATTTCTAGTCTCATAGCATCTAAAAAGTCTAACTTCCCACCCTGCAAAATCAAACTGAATTAATAGCACCAAGTTTTCATTCCATCAGATTACAACATGGAGACATGTTTTCTATTTTATCCTGAACACCACATCGACCTCTTAATAACCAAGATTAATATATTCCATTCATTACATAAACAACTATGAAAAACAATCATTAGTTGCTGCACAAGTTAAATGCATTATGGTTGATCAAAAAGCTTTGTGCACAATAGCAATGAAATATTGCACCAAACAAAGTAGAGAAAGAAGGCTTGTGATAATTTACAATCAGGCATATTTGCCACGAAAAATCTAAAGAAAAAGAAGAGAAAATACAAAGGAGAAGGAGGAGAAGCCTACAAACATGGATATCATGGTCAAAATGCATGGTTAAATTCTGAATGACTGCTCACAATGCCACTTTGACTATTGCAACTTCATCTAAGAAGCGTACCCTCCTCAGCTACTTCTTCCATATCAATTAGCAGTAATATGAAGAAATCATTTAAAGGGTAGTGTATTTTGATGCTCAAAATCACAGCCGTTATATATTCGTATAGACCAGCACTTGGCATTGCATCACAAAGAGATCCTAGCAAACTTGTCACATCACATTCAAGCACCAAAAGTTTTCATATTTTGGTGTCCTATCATTGTAAGGGTAATCACATCTCATATGCTATTCTTACAATTGCTTTTCCAAGCAGGCCTTCCTATTAGATCACAAATAGCCCTCATTTATGGATTTCTAAAACAGATCCACATCATGAAACAAATTTGATGGAGTTATGGCCTTCTCCAAGTAAAGATCAAGTTTCTGACTATTTCCCTAAAAATATAATCACATGCATCCATTCTTACTCCCGCTTCATAGTTTAATTTCTTTTTCTTATACTAGAAAGGGCCAATGCTCTATGGCTAGCATTAGAAAGGCACATTCATTGGTTTAATGTCACGATTATCATTCCACTGACAATTTTCTTGAACTGCCGTTGCTTCCATCCCATTTGTGAAATTGTATGACTTACTACAAGATGTGTAATTGACACAAGTTTCTTGGGAAAAAAATTCATACAGAAACACATGAATTAACCTTCCAAGAGACATAAAGCAAGCAACAGCATAGCAACTCAAAGAAAAAAAAGAAAAAGTACCTTTTGCAACCCCATAAGGGATCTTAAGCAATTTATGTACTTCTGGGCACTATTGTCCGGAGAACTTAAATCCTGAGATGCAGGTAACTTATGGTCACTCTTAGCATCATCATATTCAATGACAGCTTCATCCAAAAAACCAAGCATGTCAGTTCCCTCATGTGCACATTGTTGTGTCACTGGAAGAGAAAAAGGTTCAGAAAATGCATCATCTCCTGTCAAAAGATCAAGACAGTTTGTGGAAGCACTTTGCTGCCCTGATCGCAAGTCGATTTCATTGAACAAAGGGGTGCCAGAAAATGAATTGGTGTCTGAACCAGGAAAAAATGGGTTGTTTGCCTTCTGATACTTGTTGGCAAGTTCAGTTATTCTTGCACCAGGACCTTCATTAAGAAACACACCCTTCCATGGCAGAGAAACTCCAAGGATCTCAACCTGTGACAAAATGCACTAGAAAATTATTAAGCCAGAAGTAGCAAAAAGCAAATTTAGCCTGTCAGAGCTTGCTTAAAATGAGGGTCCCTGACCCAGAAAAAGGTGCATGAACTTTGCAAATTTGTTTGTATTGAAAAACAATTATAATGTCAATCAATTTAGCTCTCACTAATTTTTATTTCAATTTTAGCATATAGCATATTGTCACATAATCAATCTGAGTTTTGCTTCATATTGAACAACCATAAAAAATTATACAAAGTACAAGGCAACACTTATCAATATCTATATATATATAACCACAATCAACTTGAGAATAAATCATTGAACTTGAACAAGCAATTGATGTTGAAATGAAATAAGTGTGTATGTAACTAAAATATCTGATACAGAGCTTACCTTACCAAGGGTCATAGGACTTTTTCCAGAAACAGCAGGATAGAATGTAATTGCAACTATGCGAGTTAAAAAATCCAATTCCCCCTCGACTTCTTCAAACTCATACAATAATGGACGGGAGTGGGTATCTTGGGCATGAAGGTGCACACCAGCTCCAGTGATAGCCATATCCTCTGCACTGATAGGTCCTGGCAAGGGTATCAAAATGTTTGTCCCCTTATGCACTGAGGTATAGAAGCAGCCTGTAGACAAGTGTAAAGTAAGACAGTGAAGTGAAGACAACTGAGTTTATGCTTTACATGCATGTGTCTGTTGCTTCTCCATATTACCATTGTAAGTATTTGACAATAAACAAACTCATACGAACCAACAAAAATTATTCTTTTGCCTTTGGCTAGGTAGCAGCTAACAGTATTTTAGTAAAACATAGTGTCCCTAAAGAAAATTTATTAGTTCCCAAGCAATCAAACATACAGCAGCAGCACCAACATGGATCGAGATCTCCCAGAATTACAAGCCCACATACAACCAAAGTTTATTACATAAACTCCATTCTACTCTTCCCTGCAAACATAGCCAGATAAAAGGCACCTCCCATCAAGACAAACAAATGCTAAATCAACAACCATCCAAGCTAATGCTTTGATGGCAGATTTACCAGAACTGGACAACTCCATATGAATTTTGGTATTCTGGCTACTTCTAGGTCCCAAGTAATAGTTTTCCAAAGAAGCCACATTAATCCCAGTTTTTGGACTTTCCAATTTCCATTTCATTTGCCTATAAACTTCATTAAATGATCATGTAAAAAGTAAACCACACCAGCAATTTTTTAAAGCTCTTTCAAGACCAGAAACTCCATGTTGATTTTACAGCTCTGGGCAAACTTAGAGGTCACTGGGCAACAGCTCTCTAATGCAGCAGTCTTAATTCCAGTATTGGAATTGTCTCTGCCACATTTTTAGTTTACTTAGCCCTTTCTTTTTTAATGCTTGTTGCATGTATGCTACATAAAGCAACACAAAATAAGAGGCAACGAAAAATACTTAGCACACATTACCTTTTTTTTTTTCACCTGATTTTGTGATGATAGTTAATGTGACATGTGACTTCAAACAAAACAAAATTTTACCATAAAGAAAAGGAACAAACTCTCAATGGGCATTTAAAGAAAAGGGAAAGAAAACTCCCAGAAATGAACACTGAAACTACCATTAAATTCAAAGCACAATAGACATGCAGAAAAAGAAAAGGGAACAGCATCCATTGTTTTTGAAGAATAACACTATCATCTCTGCCAGTGGAAGGTTGATGTGTAGAGATTATCTTTATGCAAAATGTATGAAGGAAACAAAATCAGACCTCTGCAACTAACTTAAGCCCATCAAGGTAGCGCCCAGTCCTGACATCAACTGCTGATGGAAAGGTAGAACCATCTGCCCCATGAAATACTGTTAGGAGAAGCTGACAAACATGGCAAGGTTCACCAAGATAGACAAAAAGTTCAACAACATCTGCTTGCCGGCAAACCTGTTAGACAAACAATCATGAAGTTGAACCAAGCAAAGAATTTAGTGATCCTAACTTGCATTGTCACTTTCCCAACAATTAAAGATAAAGGAAAAGGAAAGACTGATTAAAAGGTACCCATGTTAGGCCTTTTTTTTTGAAGCTCAGAAGACTAGAACCACCATTGGAACTTGGAAACATGTTGTCAACTGGCTTAAGCAAGAAGCCAGATTGGTGAGAAGGTACCTGCAACAAAAAATGTGTATAACCACAAATCAAATAACCTAAAGAGCTAAAGTGGTAATGAATTAGTCCCTATAAGTCTGTCCTCTACATCAAGCTATTTTTAAGGAGTCATGGACTTCAAAATAGAGGTTGTCAACTTGTAACAAATACTCTTATGTGCTACTCAAGTCATGAAGTAGGCAAAAAGTATGATGTTATCCAATTCATAATCCATGCATACCATCCATCTCTGAAAATTATCTTCATGAATAAAGGAGCTTGAAACAGAGGCACAAGTTCAGCCCAAGGCATTCTCTAGCCTAACCGAATCTATAACTGCTAGTTCATCTTTATAATGACTTCTCTTTCACACTCTCACTCTCTCTCCCTCCCTGCCTCCCCCCCCCTTTCTCTCTCTCCATATATATCTGTAAATGGAATGATTTCTCACTCCCTTTTTTTGGGTAAGAATGCCCCTGCACCTTTAAACTCCAAAATTTCCTACAAAGAAAAAGTCAACTTTCTATCTTTGCTCATGTCCTCTTTTCTGTTAAGTCTGTATGGAGTTAATGTGCTGTTATAAAAGTTCAAAATTGTTTCATAAATAGTGCTACATTCTAATTTATGATTGGCAACTTTTACTCCACCATTTCCTACAGACTAACAGTTTTCAGTCTTATAGGCTAATTTTGCTAATTTAAAATGTCTCTAACCAACTTGGTGGTGGACCAGTTTGGTCCACTCTAGAACCCAAACTAATAGTTCAGACTGTGAGAGTGTCCATGCAGGTGTGCATGGGAAAATCCAGTACAGTAAAATTTTACAATAGCCAATGGGAAAGGTTAACCAACACCATACAACAGGACTGGTACAATCAATATGCAGCACATAAGGTATGGTTGCTGATATTGATTGTTTCATGGGCACCATACAACATATTTGAATTTCAAACTCTAGAAAACTTTTCACACATTTTAAGGTTGAAAACTAATGATCTGTAAAGCTTGCCTAACTATGCAGATGCAGAACCTTCTTATAATCAAAGAACAAGCTGCAATATAACTTCAAAAACCAAGTTTTGCAAGGCTAAAGAGAGTGAACTTAACATTAGATGCCAATAGATATTATATAGGAGTGAAAACATGACAGAAAATAATGGAAAGTGATTTCAAAGTAAATTGATAGTTGGTGCCAAAGAATATGGAAACCATTCAAACAGATGAATAGAAAAACTTCAACATGAGGAAAAAATGGAACAGCTAACCATGGCTAAATAATTAGATTTAAAATATTGAACAAATGTCAAATAAATTGTTAAAAGAAAAGAACCAACTACAATCATGACTGCTATGGGGAAAGCCAGATTACTCTAGCTAGCACAGACAAATCACAGAAATGGCGTACATGTAATGGCTGCACTGGAACTGATGGAAGATGCTTGAACAGTCTCAGTCCAAGAAACATTTCCAGCTGCTTCTGACGAGAGCTATCCACAACTACATTTTTGTACCTCCTCTGTAGGGTGATTTTCATATTCTGTGCTGCAGAAAACTGCTTGAATTTTCCAGCTTCTTCAGTAAATATGCTGAGGATTTGGCTGTGCATAGCTTTAGATCCAGTGTAAAGTGTTGCGTGGACATCCCCAGCAAGAAGAAATAGATCAGCTAGCTGAGACACAGGAGATAAAATTGTAGAGCTCTTGAACTCTTCAAATTTCATATCAAATCTCTTCCAAGGTTTATCTGGACAGGGATGGTTCCATGTTGTCGTTCGTGTATTATGATCAATGTAGTACGTTTTCCCTGTTACAGCATCAGAACGTTTCTCCCAGCCTGGTGGCAATGGAGCAGTGTATCCACCATAGCTATTAACTGACTGATAACCATATGCCAAATTACTATCAAGAGATATGGCCAACCTCCGGCACTGTTCCACAAAAACCTGGAGGGAGCCAAAGTAACTAGCAGCATTGGTTCTATCCAAAGAATCCGCACAGTTAAAACGTATGACTCCACTTTGATGTGATCTTAAGCAGAATGCACCTGAGAAATCATCATTATAGATAATTTCACCTCTGCAATCATTGAGTCGCTGTCGTGAAGGAAGACAATCCCCTTCAGAAATTCCTATAGCAACAGTGGGCACTTTTAAAAGTTTCCACAGTCCCTCAATTGTTTGCTGTTCACCTTTTAGTTTTATACTGGCATGCCAATCGTAATTTATAAGATGTATCCTAGTGTAAGGAAGCTTCCCAGTTGATCTTATATAGTTCAAGGATTCCTCAAAATGCTGAACCAGAAGAGATTCTGACTTCCCTACTTCATTCCTAAGCAAGTTAACACATACAATTGGAACAAAAACATTTTTCTTTCGAGCTTCCCCAACAGTTGCATCCACAGTTCGGGCATCATATCGTTTACTCAATCTGTGATAGTATTGCGAGCTCCCCTTATAAGGATCTCGATCTGAAACATAGATTTCTGCTTCTTTAGAAGTTATCTTTAAGTCTGCACCCCACCAGATTGGAATTGTGCCCCGTCGCCAAACATATGTGTTGAAAGGAACACTCTGACCAGCTCCCCTGGGTACCCACACAAGTTGCTCACACTCTACTTCATTTCCTGTGTAGATTGTCCATAACAAGTTCAGTGTAATTCTACAAAGTGAAGTGCAGGAGATGAGTTGTTCAACCAAACAAGCACAATTACATTAACAAGTTACATATATCAAACTGTTACATGGACAACTTGGAGATCTACAGAAGCAAGATAAAACAATTTACTGCCTTTGAATTATGGTCTATATTTGAGATAAAAGTATAATGTATACAGCTTACTTAGGTACTGGTTCAATGTACCTACATTACTATGAGGAGAGTTTTTAATTTTTAGAAGTGCTGGAAAGGGGCAGCAATTTAGCCTGTCCACTGTCATGTATGTACTAAGCAGTGCATTGGAGTGGTTCCAAAAACAAATGGCATAATACCAACAGTTATCCAGCTCATCAGTGTAATGCTGAAATTTCACTTTCATTTTCACAGTTCTTGTTATTTTTCACATTAGATCCAAGACTGGTGCTACTATTAACCTAGTTGCTGAAGTTCTCAAACTTTGCTAGATCCTCAACCTAGAATCTCTTCAACTCTCATTCTACTTCAAATGGAAGTCAAAATCATGGTTGAAAGTAAAAAGAAATGAGAGGTACTCCAATAAAAGAAAACTGTCCTACCAACATGTAAGCTATGCCTAAAGTAATATATCCCACTGAAATTAATTCATCTCCATTCATGACACTTTGTTTTAAAAGCCAAAATCCAATCACCTGCCAAAAGATATGCCCATGGTGTAAATACTCAAAAATGACAGCAACTAAATTTGAACATTATAGGCTAAGCAGAAGCAATTAGCACACATAATGTCAGAGAGAAAAAGGAAAAACAAAAACCAATTCAATCAATATTAACAACTAATGATACCTGTGCTAAAACATGAATTTAAACCCCTTGCCAAGTATCGAGTACCAGGATGCAACCGACTACGACGAGCTGTGTGAGCAACTATACCCTCTAACTGACCCAAGCTTCCAAAGCTTCGACATTCTGCAAAGCCCTATACATTAATATCAAGCAACCAGCATCAAAATATAAAGGGTAAACTTTAGAAACAATGTGTTTATTCTCTTTTTAAGATCTGAAAAATAACTGAGATCAAGTAGAAAGAAAAATGCAACTAAACAAAAGCACAAAATTGAACAACAGAGCAAGATAACTGGAACAAAATTCACAATAGATCCTAATTGAAACAAATTCATCAAATCACAGATAAAAGAAACTATGGCATGTTGTGCTCATGGCCATTTCAAGCTAAGAAGAAACAAATTAAGAAAATGGCCCACCAGTCATTTGTACACTTCTTAACCAAAATCACAACCAGCAACCAAAATTATGAAACCCAAATAATCATAATCAAATTATAGATTAAAATAGATTAAGTAATTCTAGTAACCTCAAGAAATGTAAAAAGTAATAGCAGTTAAATCAGAACTAGAGTTTTAAGAATACAAAAATCCTACAAGAGGCTACACTCCAAAATCCAAGATGATTAGACCTAGACAAATTTGAGAAATCAACTTTTAAGCCCAGCTAAAAGCCAATAATACAGTCATTATACACTCAGAGATTAGCATCTAAATGCCTGTCCAAGGAAAAGCCCCTTAGTACCATCAATCCCTATTAAGCATATATTAGTTCAGTCCATACTGTTACAAATTGTGTGCAGAAGGATATAGTTATGGTGCAAATCGGGCTGCATCAACCAGAGAAACTTTCTTCTCTTGTTTGTCTTAGTTGATGCTGCTTTCAACCTCCATACTCCCACTAGGTACATAAACAGGATGCTCCTATATATTGGGGCCTAGAGCCTATTCATTTCAATGCTCCTCTAAATGGGTTGACTTTTTCTTCTTGGGCACTTTTACTTGCCTCTGAATGGATGAACAAACCCAATAAATAAGTAGAATTACAAAGTACAACATGCAAAAGACTAACTCCAAAAATATCCTTGTGAAACAGCTGCAAGACACCCTAACAGAGAGAATGAGAATCCTTATTAGAGAAGGCCGGTGGGTAGATTCAATAACTACATCACTCCTATCCCGGCCCAGAAGGTAACCCAGTTAAAACTTACAAGAACTCTGCAAGAAGAGAAACACTGCTCTATGTAAAAAGGGGTTTGTTAAAACCAAGATTTCAAACCCAAAAAAAAAAAAAAGGGTAGTTTGAAAGACAAAATGCAGATCTGATTGGCCTCCTTGTAATCATGGTAGTGGGAGAGAAGCAATCTCTTAGATACAATCATTTTCCCAGCAACAAATAATGTCAAAAATGGGTAAGCCTAAGGAAGTAGATCCTAGATCAGCACAACAGCCAAAAATCAATTAGTTATTTCAGTTATTCAGTTAGCACCAATATCATTTCATAACATTTGATATGAAGTAGCTCCTAGCTCCTGGGTTAAGGTCATAAAATTAGAATTTCAAGTAAATTTGCCTGCATTTTTATAAGGGAAAATGGCTATGAACCAAACAAATCCATGTGTACTAGGTCCTAAATATCCAACATATTACTCATAGTGTTATCAACAAGTATCATGAAAAGAAAACAATTTCCCAGGCACACCAGGCTCTAAGACAGTGTCTTGGTCAGACTTTGATTCCAATATGCCATAGGCATGTTGGCATACACACAACTGAATGGTTCAATGTAGTCCCCTCAAGTCAGATGCTTGTGTGGAATGGGATATCATGCAATTACTTTGAATTGGCAGCAAACTAGCAAACAAGAAACAAAGAAGATACTGGGTTAAAAGCATTTATAATCAAATAAGTGTGAATATGAAGACATTGAGAAGGCAAACCTGCAAAAGCGTGACACAGTGCAGTGGCAGCCCAATGTTTTTAAAAGACATTGAAAACCATTCATTCCAAACAAACTCATCATCAGGCTTTTCCAAGGGCATACGGCTTGGAAAAGGTCTAGTAATATCTCTTGTCTCACAAAAGTAGTGCTTCCCATCAATATCAAGATCAGTTAACTCTTGAATGTTCTTTACTTCTCCTTTACCCTGCTGCTGAGGGATTTGAAGTGATATCTTGATCCATTGGGTCTCTGTCACTGTATATACACATCCTCCACCGGGCAAGTTTGGAATGCTGGCAGTTAACTTTGTAGCCACAAGAAGCCGCCCAAAACTTCCTAGAGCAGCATAACCTAATATCGCCCTTGCATAAGTTATACTCCTGCAATGCCCCTGTGATCCATTTGTAATATAATCTAAAGCTTCAGCTTCAGATTTTAAAACATCAACACCCCATTTCCCACCGTAGCGAAGTGCACCAGTTGTTGGATCAATATATATCAGTTGAGTGTCAGTCCTGGAATATAAGCTGGCAATTATGTATACTTCACCAGTTTCCAATGTAGCAACCACGATAGATGTGTTTCTTGGACCACCAACTGCTACAAAACCCAAATGGTTAAAAAAATATAAAAGCAGGATATAATATTAAAAAGGAATCAAAGACACACACCCCCTTCCCCCCCCCCCCCCAAAAAAAAAAAAAAAAGATGCGAAGACATGCTATTTTTTACTTATAGCCCTGGATAAAGAAAAATACAACACAGTTGATATGAAAATTTTCCTTGTGGTAGAGAACCTTTAAAGTCTGCTTATACAAACAATAAAAGCAAAGGCAAACAAACAGATTCAAAATAACGGCTTTAAAATGTTTGCTCGATACACAACTTCAAAAACAAGAAGTTTGGGAACCATTCATAACCATCTTCAGCAGATATATGGCTGCATAAGTAGGTTTGCGTCATGATCAATGCTCAATAAGTTAACACAATTAGCTTCAGCAGGGACATAATAGAGCTTCACAGGGCAATGCACAAAAGTCAAGCAGACAAGTAGTTAAGCCAAATGATTGCCTTCCATTCAACAATGTGGAGCAACCAATTCTACACAATTTTATCATGTCAACCAATAATATTATCCTTTATAGCAAATCGTTCCACTTTGTCAGCTGCATCAGTTCACAATTTCTATATAGACAGGATCTGATATAAATTTCAACTTGTACGTGGACCAATCATCAATAAAACGATGATACATCAACCATATGTAGAAAGTAATGGCATCCAGTGCATTAAGCTGCATGTCAAGATGAGGTATGCAAAATTGTCTCTCGTGCATCAGAGGGACTTGAGAAAACACAGAAAACATGGGTACTGACCAGGTGATTCCATGCGCACCAAACAAAGCTGATGGTTTCCAAAAGCCGCAGATTTCAGAATCGCCTGACAGAGAGAACAATGAATAACCTAAATCTGCCAGAACATAACGAAAGTAAAAGGCCGGGAAGAGATTGAAAAGCCTTAGTCATCTCTGGAAAACTTTCTTCTGCTTTTTTTTAAAAAAAAATTTTCAGACTGCTTTTGCTTGTTTGCACTCTAACACACAGACAACACTATTACATTCCGTGTCAAAGCCTAAGTAATGTTCAAATGCAAAGAGAAAACAATAATAAAAAAAAATCTTGAAAAAGAGCAAAAAGAAATGATGGGCCCATTTAAAAACGAAAAGTGCAAGATTCAACAAAATCTCGTTCTTGATCAGATGTGAATCTTTCAATAGATTCTTCACAGGATCTGATTAAAGAGGCAATCCAAGAAGCCAAGAAACAGCTTCCTCTCAAAGATCCTACATAATTTGACAAAGAAACTCCAACAAAATAAATCAATAAACAAATCAATCAAACAAATAAATGCATCGAAATGGAATGAAATTCTTGCTATGCAAATCGCTTCCAAGAACAATTAATAGTTGATTGATTCGAGAAGGCACGCGAGAGATTCAAGATTAAGCTTCAATTAGCCAATACTGTTGCTTCGTGTTGCACAAATACTTTTCTAGAGAGATAATGTAAGAGAGAAAAACTAGAACTGACCTGAAATGAGTGATGCAGAGATTCAGGCGCGAGACAGAGACGTCACGTAAAGAAATGGCCAGAGGCGAGAAGAGAGAAGTCAAGATCGTGTATGGTACGGTCCACACAACATATATTATACAGGCTATTAGCTGATCACACGTGGCGGTTAATGCCAAGTTTGACAAAAAGTAGCTTTCACCTGTCAATTAAAGCTAATTACATGAATTAAGATTAGGATTAATAATAATAAATGATACTTTGTCATGAAGTAAGTCAGTCAACCACGGTCTCTCTCTTTTGTTTTTTTTTTTTTTTTGGATTTTTTCGATCTTTTTTTTTTTTGTACAATGAAAATTTCATTTTGATCATTTTGTTGCATTGGAAAATTGAAATGAATTATGTTTTCTTCGCTCCAAACAAACTCAAATAATGCAACACCTAAGGTCATAGCTTAATTGGTGCTTCGCTCGTATTAAAAAATATACGTTTATAGATTTCTAACATATGGTAGTAGGAATTTTAAATTTATTAACATTATAATTAGTTATAAAAAAACCTATTTGAGAGTATTTAAATGATAAATTTTTTATAAAAAAATATTAAATAAAAATAATACTAAATAATTTTAACTTCAATGACACAGTGTCTTCTATTTTTAATAAAAAATTTTAAAAAAATCACAACTATTATATTAGTTTCAAACATAATTGTTAATTGAAATTAAATTAAATTATAGTTAAAATTAAACTAAAATTAGTTAATTTGATTTTAATTCAAATCAAAATCGTGAAAAAAGCAAGTCAATTAAGATTTTGCTCTTAGGAGGATTCTGAGTTATGAGTTTTTAAAATAAAATTAAAATTATTGGCATTTAAACTAATAATTCTTTTAAATAAGATAAAAAATAAATTAATAATAAAAATTTATTTGATATAAATTTTATAGAAATTTCGTTTATTAAAAATTGAAAATATTTTAAATTTAAAAAAATCAAACCAAATTAAACTTATTCAAACCTATTCAAACTAAACAATTTCAAATCATATTAATTAAAATTATCTTAAAATCTTGATTAAATTAAAATTTATAACTGAACTGAAATTAGTAATTCAAAATCAAACCAATAGCATGTAATTGAATTAAATTTTCTCTTAATCCTAAAACTAAAAAAATGATAAATTAGAACTAAAATTGAAACTAAATCAAATCAAAATTATATTTAATTATACTTAGTAAAGAATGATCGTATTTTTTTATGAAATATAATTTACTCTTTATAACAAATAACAAACGTCTTAAACAACTAGTGGGTGCCATTTAAAATGCATTATACTACAAAAAACAAAAAAAAAAAAGAATTAGAAAGAGTATTTTAGTGCAATAGAATAAATTTTTTTTGGTAGATTAAAATATATTATATCATATTCAATTTCTTTTTACAACGGGCAAATGCTAGGGTGCCTTGCACCTCCATCTCTTCTTTAATCGTAAAAGGACCCTTTACCCAAAACCAAGGCAAACAAATATAACCAAGTGCTAATAACATAACCAAATAAATATATATATATATATATATATATATAGACGAATAATATATCTATATACATTATATTGGGTGTGAAGAGATTGTGAATTGTGAAGAACAGTTGAATTTTTTTTTTTAAATGTAATCAATGTCTTCCTAAAAAATGTGTATTATAAGATAGTTTAGTTTAATTTTGAATTTTTTAAATTCTTAAATTTGTAATTAAATAATCAAGTAAGCTTCATTTAAATTATAAATTATGTCAAAATTGCTTTCAATAATTTTGATAACTTTAATTAAATTAATCAGAAGATGGAGCGAGGTAAGCAACTTGGTGAACAACACTCTTAACGTTAGTGTAAAGATATTTTAAAATCAAAAGGACGGAAGAGACCGTGGGCTTGAAGAATGAGCCGCGGCAGAGGGCTCAGGCCCCACAACAAGCTTTGGGCCTGCGACAAGGTGGTTCTTCATCAAGTCTAACTTGCCCTAAATATGATTGCTACGTGTGTTTTGTGTATATATATTATTACATTTTTGCTCGTTCAATTTATTATCAAAATTAACAGAGACCTCAAGAGTATAAGGAGGCATTCGGTCCAAGCGTTTTTTTAACTTAATTGTGAGTAATTTTATTTAAAAATATAATAATAATAAATAAATAAATAAATTATTTAGGTTGTTGGATGAAATATAATTTTTATTTACACTCTTCTTAATACTGTTATTATGTAATTAAATTATAATTATTAAATTATGTATTATAATAATTTTTAATATTTAAAAATTATTATAACAATTAAATTGTATAAATAATTATTATAATATTTAAAAATTATATATTTTTAAAAATTTTGATACAAAATATATTTTAATGGCAATAATGATAATCCTTTTACAGTAACATCCATAAATAAAAAATAAAAAATATAAAGATTAATATAAAAATTTTATTTTAATAATAATTATTTGTTAATTGATAGTTTAAATATTTTATAATTTTTATTTTTTTCATTATGACACTGTTGCTTATTATTATTTTTAATTACTAAATTAACTCTAGATTACAATATAAAGGTTTTTTATAGTAATTTTGATATTATATTACAATATTATTTTGTATTTCGTTATTTGTTTTAATTTCAAAAATATCTTTGACATATATATTTTGATTTCGAATTTTTAGAATAAATTAAATATATTTTAAAATGAATTATTTCGGTTTGAATTTTACTAGTTGCCCGTTCTTATTTTGGTTCTAATTACGAACCATGAAGAATTAAAGCGTCTCGGGCTTCGTGATGGTTTACGGGCAGTAGAGATCACCTCAACCGTCCCCACCCGAAGAAACGAGAGGCAAAAGAAGAGCCAAAAGAGATGAAGCCACCAATCAGTGACAAGCCATGATGCCCATACGATTTTCCAGCCCCATATCTTCTGCTTATTCTTCCATTGGACGCATCGCCGCACAATATCCAAAATCCCATTTATATTTCTTAATAGATAAACCAATTCTTATGTTTCTCAACTCTCAAGTGAGCATCCAGCTTCATGCCACACTTCCCTTTCATTAAAGTTGTTGGCTTTTCCAAATTCTTGCCTTCTTCAGTCGGCACAAGTACTTGAGTTTCAAGAAACTCACCTCAAACAACCGCTTTATGGTGGGTCTGCTTCAGTTTGGCTTTGCTTTGATCCAAATTCCATGGATGCACATAATAAAGTATGCATAAGTTTCTAAAAGTTGCACTATATGTCCTTTTTTTTTTTTGTTAAAATAATGCACGTGAGTCAGATTTTACTTCTCACCGACTGCATTTCAAGAAACCCCAGTTGGCTAATTGATCTTATATTAGTTGTTTTCTTTGTAAAATTGCTATCCTGATCCTAATTATGATTGACAGTTGATGTTGATGCAAGAACTTGAAGTTCTGGCAACCAACTAAAATGAGTTGGTCTCTTTGTAATTTGTTCAAACCAACTGGGTATATTTTAAGCGTTTTTTTTTTTGTTCTCTCGTTTTCGCTCCTTCCATCTGGAGCCGCATTATTGTTATTTGTCATTTAAAAGTTGAAACAAAACAAGATGTAAAGCAGGGAGAAGATGAGACTGTCTTTCTCTGTTCTGTTTCGCCATTTACTTTTTACACTTGGAAGTGGATTCTATTGTCATTTCAGATCCTTCCCGTTTCACTTACCTTATTTGAGTGATGGGTCAAATTGTTGGAATTTGTATTAATTTATCTGGTTTGTCAATAGAAGATGAGAGCTTGGTGATTTTCATTCAGAGGTCCATTGAATTGGGAAAAAAAATGTTGCCTGTTTGCACTGCTACCCCAAGTCTCCCTTCTCATCCTCAGGTGAGATTTCAGTTTCTATCTGACTTATTCTGCAGCGTAAATGTTATCAATTTGTTACCTTTATCGTGTGTTGACATAAAGTAAATGATTGTATTTTTCATTAGAGGTTGTGTTCTTTCAAAGCTTGAGCTTTAAGCAGTTTTGCTGAAACATGTTAGGATCTGCCATTGTATTGTTTGTTGTCCACATGCCATTTATTTGAAGCCCATGCATGAAAGGGCTCTTGATTTCTCCCATGTTATCTGAATTTGAACTTTTGGCTGGGTCTTACGTGTATAGGTGACAACATTTTCTTTCTTCAGTGATGATGAAAATTTCTACATATTTAACACAATTTATTCAAATAGAAATGAAAGATATGAGAACTTAAAAATGTTCTTCAATTCCTAGGAACCTCTTTTTCGAAGTGAACGTCTCAAAGAAATCAACTTCCAGGAATTTAGATGCTAATTTCCTGTGCCATGAACTCTTGTGTGGTACTTTTTCCCACACAGATGTGACAATTCAAATTCCTGAAACTGCTACATCTGCAGATTTTATTTTATGGAGGTTCGCGACCCATTTCAAAAGATTTGGAGGTCAGATGCACCCTGGAAGACAGAGTGGTTTGTGGCTTGTTGAATGGAACACAGCTCCAAGGAACAACCTTTAAGACACAAGCTGCAAAGTCCTTCTATTCCAGTGTCTTTGAAAACAATCGACAATCAGTGGCCATAGCTCTCACTGATGATGCTTTCTGCCATAGTGAATTAAATGGCACTAGAAGCAGGTTTTATAATAACTGGGGTTATTCAGTTGAAAAATTGAATGAACACAGCTCTATAGGAACAGAAGGAGCAGAAACACCATGGCATGCTGAAGGTTCCATCTTATCCTCTGCGGAAGGAGTTGTGGACCCTGTTGACCAACTGACCATAAGTACAGATAATTTGGTAGGACCCATTGATCCTGAAACCATGTCTGCCACACAAGTATCAACAGAGACTCCCAGTTTGGTATCTAACTCCCTGAATGTTACTGACAATTCATTATCCAGCACAAGGGCAAGCTTTGATGATGTTTTAGCTGGAGCTAAGGACTCCATGAGCAATTTGGTAAATACAGCAGCAAATGCCATGAAGAGCACACTAGATACAATCACTTCATCAATAACATCCATTGCCAAAAATGCTCCTAAAGCAATGGACGATGCCTTCAGTACAGTATCTTCAACTGTGGATCAAACAGGAGCATCGGCCGGCAATAGATTGATTAGCCTTTCAAATGTCTTGAAGGAAACCACAAGTAAAGCAGCTACTATTTCTGTTGATGTGTTGAGAGGCACTATCATTGCAGTGGAGGATTCTATTGTAAAAGGGACATCTTTTCTTGTTTCTTCTTATGGAACTGGGAAGGAATTGCTTCCTCCAGAGATCAGGGACACCCTAAATGTGTCTGAAGAAAGAGCAGCACAAATATTGGAGCCAGTTGGCTCTGCTTTTCAACAGGTATAAATATCTTCAATGTATGGATTGCTTTCACAGCTTAATGGTCTTGAAAATTATAGAGCAGTCTTCATGATGAGAATATTGTACATACATAATGAAATTAAAAATCGAATTCATCTTTCTGATACTTTTGTTTATTGATGGAATTAGAACCTAGGATACCCTACTTGAATTAACTTTGTCCATGTTGGAATTTGTTTTGGGGTCTTGTGTCATTTTCACTTTGCAGAAATTCTACATGAAAAATCATCATAGGATTATAATATTAGTGCTTTTGACTCAGTATTTTCTGAGTTATGGGTATGCTTTTTTTCGTTTTTCCTTCTCTTCCACTAGCAATACTGAATCCTTTGCACCATAAACAGGTTTACACTACTATTGAGGGGTTGGAAGAAAGTGTTGGCTTGAATCCAAATGATCCAATTGTTCCCTTCGTTCTGTTCCTTGGGACCTCAGCCACTTTGTGGTAGAGATGTCATTTTGCACATGAAAGGTTAATATATCTAGTATATGTTGTGCGAGAAATTGAATTTCTTTTCAGATTTGTACAGGGGTTTTTATTGGGCTTGGAACTATAGTGGTTATTCTGGAGATTTGTCACCTCAGTCAACTTTAGAGCTCCTGAAAGGGAAGGAGAATGCTCTACTCATTGACATCCGGCCTGAGGCAAGGGACTGTAAATTTTTCTGGCCTTTTAATTCAATGATTGACCTTCACAGGTTCTTATACCAGCATGAGAATGTTTGGATGACAAAACTCATGTTACTTTGATTTTGGTTATCCTCAAGGATTTCTGCCTTTTTGAAAATCTTCATTTTTTTTCTTCTTCTTTTTGGATTCTTGCATCAAATGTGAAGGCTGCCTTTGTCACTTATTGATCTTTGTTAAACTTTGTTGTGGGGTATCATCTTGGTCAAGGCTGTGAGAGAAATGAGTGGCATTCCTGACCTTCGAAGAGCAGCCCGCTTCCGTTATGCAAGTGTAACTTTACCAGAGGTTGGTTTTTAGTTAGGTTCTACCTTAAATCTGTGAATGGAGGAAAGCTTCTGTTGATAGAATGATGATATACTTTTAGAACAGTGTCACAACAGCTAATTTTTAAATAATGCATTGGATCACCAAGATGCAATAAAGTGTGCAATTGAAGCTTAAATATGTCATTGTTCTGGAATTTTTTATTACTTATTTTTCCTTATTCTCTAGGTTGATGGCTCACTTAAGAAGATATTGAGGGGCAGAAGAGACATTGATGATGTCTTGATTGCGGCAGTCATTTGCAACTTGAAGGCAGTTAAGGTATGTAACTAAATGTTTGATTGACCTTTCTATCTTCTGCATGGCTTTACTGTTTTGAAGCTTTCTGAATATGGAACTTTTGAATACTGAAAATTGGTCTCACTGAGCTCTGTGTCTGAGCACTAGGGCTCAAGAAACTGTTCTTGCCATGCCATGCTCTCGTTTCAAAGGATAATTCAAAGGATCCCAGAATATTTATTCTATTGATGGCATTCTATGATAAAAGTGGGCTATCTGTCTCATAGAATTTGCAGTAGGTGCTCAAATGTACCCAGTAATATGTGAGTGGTTGATGATAGCATTTTTTGAGGGAAATTAAATCTGACAGCACAATGCCTTGTTATAATTTTTAGGATCCCAACATCAAGCCCCTATCATCTTTCCTCATTTCATATTGGCTTGAAGGAGGTCATCTCTCAGTTTTGTTTTCTATTACTTGTAGGACAGGTCCAAGGTCATAATTATGGATGCTGATGGTACTCGGTCAAAAGGACTCGCAAGATCCTTGAGAAAACTTGGGATCAAGGCAAGTATTTCCCATTCTTTGAGATTCTTCCTTACTTGCAGAAAGAGATTCTTCTTTGTCTGCATGGTTGAATATTGTATCAGAAAAGAGGTACAGAGAATTCCATATAGTCCAGAGGATACTGCAATTCAAGTAACATGTCTTTCTCCTCTGTGTTATGAGTTAAGAACTGTAGTAGATGGTGAATTCTAATATCCAGTTGTAATGATCAACACCATATGCTTGTTGCTTACAACTCAAATTACCAAAACAGATTTGGTTGTTCATTTTGCTTTTTCAACAATATAGAACTCTTGATTAGAGAAACATATCCAACAGGGATGTACACAAGGGCTACTTGAAACAATTACATAAAAAATTAAAGGGAGAGAGAGAGATACATGGAGGTGAATCTAACAACAACAATAACAGAGCCTTAATCTTCAATTTTATTAGGCTTGGCTTCCGTTTTATTTGAACTAAGCTTGTTGTGAGATCCAATTGTTCTAAATCTATCCTAATCAAAGATCCCCAAATCAACATAGGTTGTCCTCTCCATTAAATAAAATTTACAATGCAACGTGGCACTAAAACTGTTAAAATTTATGTATCAGAGTGCTTACTTGGTCCAAGGTGGCTTCCAGTCTTGGGTGAAACAAGGTCTTAGAGTCAAGGAGCTCAAGCCAGAAACAACATTAACCATTCTCAATGAGGTACTTTCTGTTACTGCTGCAATGTAAAAAAGTAGATATGCACATTTATATCTGCTGATTTTCATCAATTTCAACAGGGTAAGGTTCTGTACATATTGTACTTGCACTCTTTTATAACATTCTTTATGTTAGCATTTCTATCATATCATGGCCGCATTCCTCAAATGGTCAATCAAGTGTGCATCTGTGGAAATTGTTGCCTTCTTTTAGTTAAAGGTAGAAATCTATGACCCAAATGCACTGAGTCTGTCTAGCAAAGTCCAGCTTGAAAGAAGTATCTCTTACAGATAAAAAGCAATAAACGTAATGCACGACCTAACTTCATCGAATCAGCTGTTGAGCAGAGAGTTCATGCATGATTTCTCATTGGAAGTGAATTCATGAATCTGACTTTTGTGGATTGAAATGGAATGAAAAGAATATCTATATATTTTATGAATAATACATTATTTAAACATCTTTTTACATATTGATGTACTCTTTGGAAATGTTTGCTTTATCTGGTAACCATACCTGAGTTTTTGGCCAAGAATCATGGGAGTTTGTGGCAATTTCAGGAAGCGGAGGCAATCCTAAAGGATATCAGTCCTTCTCCAGTTCGAGTCCTTGGTTATGGAGTGGTATGATTAGCATTACTTTTAATTACGCCATGGGATTCTGATTTAGGTATCAGGTGTTTGTTGCCCTTCAAACTTTTTGCCCTGGCCATATCATTGAAATGATTTCTTGTATCTGTCATACACTGATGTGGAGGGCCACATGGGTGCAAATCCTAGATATCTGATTGCATCAAGCCTAGACTGTTTCACTGTAAAAGATCTGATATTATTAACTAAGTTAATTCGCTCATAAGGAAAATTTTCATTGCATCTATAACTAATTAAGGTTTTTATGTCATTGGCAGGTATTTGCTGGGGCATTTTATGCATTACTAGGTGTGTAAAATGAACTTTGATTTCATTTTGTTATTCTCTTTGTTTTTTCCCTTGTGATTCCAATGACAACCAATGTGCAATATGCTTAACAAAACAAATAAATACTGGGAGCAGATATTATTCTTTGTTAGGGCCATCCTTATTCAGAAATTGGAGAAAAATGTCTGCAAAACTCAAGTAATGTAGCAGTTTCTTGTCCAACTAGGGATGCATATGGAAATGATTTCCTTCTTCCTCTTTGACTTTTGGTTTGGCATATGTTTTGCTCCTTTTGGGGGACAGGGTAAGTGTTGCTCCAAGGGTAGTTAGTAGATTATGCTATCAGTGAATTCACAGAGGATGCTTAGGGACATAATCTCAAATCAGCCAAAATTGGCAGATGTTTGTGGTGTATAATGTCTTTTTGGGCACATATAAACACTCCCGTTACTTAATAGCAATAGAAATCTTGGATGCTTGAATTGATTTCCACCTCTATTTGCTCATACTCATCTTGATAAAATCCCAGCATTGAATCAATATCAGGCTAAGCTGATTTATTGCTCCATGGATCTGCATGGTGATGAGCTTATTATATTAGTTGGCATCTAACAGATTCTTATTGTAATTTTCTTCTCTTGAAGTTTCTTATTATTTCCATGGATTGATTTTTTTCTTTATTCTGGATGATATTGCTATTCTTTGTTTGCAGTCATGTCCTTGTCAACTAAACATGAATTTTCATTTCAGAATGGGAGATGACATTACAACTTATTGGCATTTTTGGACTTGGTCAGGTATCTAGGCTTTCCATGGATGTAGTTCGTTGTTCCAATTTTCCTTCTGTGTATGTCATTAGCTGCTAATCCTCTTTAAAATAGACTCTACCAAACATCCTACTGGAATTCTGTCTGTGTGAAGACCTGACCATGTGTCATATCTCCCTATTTCTAAATGCCGAAGTTCTTACATGAATAGTTCATTTTATAATAATAATAATAATAATATTATTATTATTATTATTATTATTATTATTATTATTATTATTATTATTATTAGTTTACAATTTAAGGGCTTGAATTTTGAGCAAACTATGTGACTAGACTCTGGAAAAGTGCTATTGCTTGTCCATGAAGTCTGTTCTTTGCTAAAATAGTCATGACCATATCTGACCCTTTGTTGAACTAAGTCCTTTTTTTTTTAATTATTTTTTAATCTTTTTGTTATCCTGTAGTAAATTTTAAATTGTTATTTTGTCTCCATTGTGTTTGCACTCTCACATTGTAGTGATCTTCTGTGTTACTTTTCCTTTAGTTATCATACTATCTAAGAAGAAACTTTAGTGGTGATTTCATAATCTAGATTGAAATAATACACCAAATGCAATGCACGTTAAGCAATTAAGAAAGGAAAGTGGGGTTGGGGGTAAAAAATAATCATAGATCATTTTAACTTATTGTATTTTTCCATAGCTAACATTTTAACCATTTGTCAGTTGGATTCTTCTTTATGTTAGAGGTTCCCGTGCTAACTTCCCTCTGCCTAATTTCCACTCTATGTTTCATTCTTCTATTAAGCTTTCTAATTATTGGTTCCTTCTACTTAACCAGACAATATATAGGCGGGTCGCTTCATATGAAGGCCCTGAAGATTTTAGGAGAGATGTGAGGTAAATCTTACACCCTGAATCCCTGTGCGCTTGATAATTTAAGTCATTTACTCACTTGGGATTGGATATTTTTTGTAATTTAAAAATTGGGGTTGAACATTTGATTAATTGGAAATTTTACTTCACATTTGCAGGCTGTTGCTTGCTCCTATTAGAGTTGGAGCTCAGGCATTTTCATGGGCTGCTGGAAAATTAGAAACCAACCGTGTTCGACTACCTACATCACCATCATCTTCAGATGTTCAAAACCGGGTGCTGCAAGCTGCTGCAAAGCATGAATCTCAACCATCGGATGCCGATGGAATTCAAAGTTCGCAGCCAGCAGAGTCGATGGCTCCAAAAAATGAAAGCATAGATCTATCAGAAGCATAGGCATCAGGCCTTTTTCTTGAACCAGGGCGCTAAAATTTGATAGACTTGCTGGGCTCCACAATGTACAGAGAGAAAGAACATTCCCTGCAGACTGGCCTCTTGGAAAATGAATATTGTACATCTTATTATCACTGAAACAAGTTTTATATCCTTTCCTGAAGTCAATAATCTGTTTTAAGAAGCCATGGATACGTTGGCTAAAACTCAGGAGCATGCAATTTTGAGTGCTTTTTGTGCCGGTCAAATTTTTCAGCTTGGGAGGAACAGAGTAAAAGGCCATTGATTTGATGCTTAAGAATAGGCAAGATATGTTGCTAGATGACTGGCAACAATTAGAAAACATTCAGGCCAACGCCAAAGTGGTACATGGGAAAGTGATAATCTAAGAGTGGAAGAGAGTGATTTGGCTTCAGATATTGGAGAGGAAAGATGTAAACATTGGCATCTATAAATTAGAATTGACCAACTGTGATGACTTTGGAGTGGGACTATCGGTGGTATAGGACGATTGAATAGGGCCGCTGACAATGAACTTCAAAAATTTTCTATACGAGTCTTTTTCTAGATCCTGCAAAATGTAAGAGTGGCTCTGACATTTTTTTTTCCTTCGTCGAGCTGAGCTGCTCGCTAATTTCATGGATAAAATTATTGACAAAATACCAAGAGCAAGTAAGGTATGGTTTATCAGCTGAGAGTGCCAATATAGCGTTTTCAAGAAGAAGAATAAAAATCAGTGCCAAGTTCTTAGGAAGGAGAAACCATATATTTCATTAAAGCCAAAATGGAAAAGAGCAAGATAAATCTCAAGTTAATTGTTAATTCAACAACCTCATTGTGTCGCAAATACATGAATCGAGTTCTACAAATCCGAACACTGTAGAAAAACGCCCAAGAGGCATGTTTTACAGGGTAATCGACTTCTCATCTGGATCTGCATTAGGATCAACAGGAAGTGAGGCAGTCGGTCCACTTTTGTCTCCCATTGCCACCATTGCTGGTGGGGATAGCAAACCTGCTTTGAACAGAATCCGTTGCACAGGATCTGAAGGCTGAGCATCAACCAATAACCAATACCTATGAAGTACCACGGGCAAAAAGTAAGTAAAGAACAAAGCACATGGATGTTGCACAAATCCTGAAACGAGAGATGCCTGATCCTAATGCCCGCCAATGTGACTTATGCTTTTGGCAAAGAAGAAACAAGTGGCTCGCGTGCACATAGTTTGCAGGTCGCTACTCCAAGCCCGGAACTCAAGGCAATGGTCTAAATGATTCATTTCATCGGTAAGACATCTTCTCCACGTATTGATGTTGAAAACCGTATTGCCATGCAACGCGACACGGCATTTCAGTAATTATGAAATTGCCTGTTTTGCTAGAGTGACTACCAACCAATGCCTTTTCCACCTTCTGTAACCTCCAATTCCCAGTATTATTGCTTTCTTGTAAAACTTTAAGCCTTTGTAGAATATAAGCAGTCCCTGTAAGTCAGGACAAATGCTACGACACTTGAAAAAAAAAAAAAACACACAAAATAGTACGCATCTGAGGCGAAAGCAAATTCGAGTACCGCCATTAATCAAATTCCCAAATACCCACATCAAGTCAGCACATTTTACCCGGAAGAGGGTTTGAAAGTAAAGAAGCAACAAAATGGCCATACTTCTTACCCACGTACTTATTGGCTCCATCTTTACCTATAAACAGAAAGCAACCATATTTATCTTCAAAAGACAGTTCCATGGGAGCATGCAGCTAACTTTTTTGTACTTCCAATTTCGTCCCCATGGTTGGCTGCAGAAAATACAACCGATACTGCTGACAGGATTATTGGATAACGATTTTTGATTGGGCCACGTTCATCGATAACAGAACTATGCCGATTCCTCGGAATACAATCACAACTGTTTCGCTTTTGTCTTGTTAAAAAATACACATTTGATTGTCAAACAGTATATAACTCGAGTATCGGGTGGAGTCTATGGTCGGTTTTTGACCGGCTTGAACCAGCCAAACCAGAACTAAATCGAGATTGGGTTTTGGGGGGTTTTTTTCCATTTACCGAGAGATCAGTGCAATAGAACCCTTTGGGGTTTAGCAGGGATATCTCCAATCCATTCTCCAGGTAGGTACTCCTCCTCTTCCTATTTATCTTTGCTCTTCTTAACAAAAGCAAAATTAAAAAGGTTGATTAAATTGAATGTTGATCACAGTTCACTTTCTTAGAGAATAAATTTAAGCTTACCTATGACAAATGCGATCTGGGTATTCCTTTTTTTATTATTATTATTATTTGAAAAAGAGAGAGAGGACGAAAAGAGCATCCGTTTCAAACTTCTATCATTAGATGTTCTTGGTGGGAATATACGCTTATGAACTCTCACGTTCAAATTTCATCATGGTTTGTGCTTCTCGCTTTTGGTGTCAGAGTTGACGTTGATGTTGGCCTTGTTTTGTTTTAACTTTTATTCCATATGATTTTCAGCTTTTCCCTTTGTCCTCTTGTACTCTGCAGGACTATTATTTTGTGAACAAGAAAGAAATAACTATGATTTTACTGGTCTATATTCTGAAGTAGTTATGGCTTTTCATTGATAATGCCATGTAACTTAATCTTTAGGCCTTGTTAGTCTGTAGCTACAATACAAGTTTTCCCCGATTTCAGCTTAGTAATTTTCTTTGACCAAGCTAAATTTAGTTCATCACTATCTTGCCAGAATAATACAGCCCAAGATGCAAGTTGTTCCTAGAAAGCATGACAGTGCATTTTGTCTGTCCCTGGTCCAAGGCCAATGGAATGGTCTCCTGGGGGCCCAAGCACCTGGGACAAATGGAAAGCAGCGGACGTTGAGTTTAGAGTCACCAATCATGTTATTGATCGGTCATCAAAGTGCCATTATACAATGAATTTCAATCCAACTGGAAATGCGGTTGCATCCGGATCTCACGACACAGGAATTTTTATCTGGTATGTTTTGAAAGGGCACAAAAATGCAGTTCTGGATCTTCACTGGACTACTGATGGGTCCCAGATTATATCGGCCAGTCTTGACAAAATTGTTAGGGCATGAGAGATTGAGACTGGGAAACAGATAAAGAAGATGGCCTAACTCTCATCCTTTGTGAATTCATGCTGTCGTTAACGGAGGGGTGTGCCACTTGTTGTCAGTGGATCTGACGATGGAACATCGTCAGATGAGTACCAATTCACAGCTGTCAGTTTCTCCGATGCATCAGATAAGATCGTCACAGGTGGTATAGATGCTGTTATTAAGGTTTGGGACTTAGGGAAAGGGTGAAGTAACAATGAAACCAAAGGCCATCAAGATATGATAACTGCTATGGCATTGAGTCCTGATGGTTCGTATCTTCTCACCAATGGTATGGACTGCAAGCTCTGTATTTGGGATATGCGCCCTTATGCACCACAAAACCGCCGTTTGAAAATCTTGGAAGGGCATCAACACAACTTTGAAAAAAACTTGTTGAAATGCTGTTGGTCACCCGATGGAAGGAAGGTTACTGCTGGTCGCTCAGATCGGATGGTTTATGTATGGGATACAACTTCTAGACGTACATTGTACAAGCTTCCTGGCCACACAGTTTCTGTCAACGAGAATGTTTTCCAGCCAACCGAACCTATTATTGGATCTTGAAGTAGTGATAAGCAGTTCTACCTCGGGGAGATCTGATTACCCGTTTCTGCCGATTTGCTGAAAACAAATTGTTTGTAGTGTTGAGATTTGTTTGAGGGTCCGTGGAACTTTTTTTTCCCTAATCTGAAAATGGCTTGATGGTAATGGGATAGATTTTACCTTCCTGCTCTTGTTTTCCAGGAACATTCCAATTCTAAGTTATAAAACCTGTTGCTAAGCTTGTTCTATATTGATCGGTGTGTGTGCCTGCATGCTCGTTCATCCATCTGACTCTGGATTTTCTTTTTTTTTTTTGTTTACACAGATTTTATGTATTAATCTTCGAGTATTTTCCCAATCCAAGCATCTTCTGGTTCTTCGAGGAGCAATTTTTTGGGGTTGTGTAGCTTCATATGGTAGACTGGGGAACTGGAAAGAGAAGTAATTTTATCCGTGTCCTGTGACTTGTTTGAAGAGACAGGCCTGAGAGCCTTTGTGGGCTTTTTATGTTTGCCTTAGGCTTGAAGGAAGACAATCACACTCGTTCTGCCATTGGATCGATTAAGAGCTACTTTGACATAGGAATGCCTCGATGTGCAACTTCGTTGTATCCAATCAAATTCCCTTGAACTGATTTTCTCCCCACAGCTTGTCTCCCCTCTCTGTAAAGTTTCTTCTTCGTTCTTCTCCACGTCGTTGTACGCATAACATAACATATGTTGGGTTACGTCATTAACGGCTATATCGTTTTATTGACTTTTTGTTTTGCTTTGTTTTGTTTTCTAATTTTAATAGTATTAATATATAAATTACTATTAGACTTATCTCATGCTTTTTATTATTTTTTAAGAAGTATATTATTTATATTTTATTTAAATAAAAAATAAATTATAAGTATTTTTTGAAATATAATAAATAAATTTAAAAATAATTTTTAACAAAAATAAAAAATTTTAAAATGAATATTGTCTGTTTATAAAAATAAATTTGAAAAATATATATATAATTAATTAATTATAAGAATTTGTATTGTCTAATTTAGATATGTACAAAAAATTATTAATATAAATTTGATAAATTATAACATATATTAGATCACAATGAAATGAATTATATATTAAAATTTTAATTTTATTAAAACATTATAAATTATAAATTAAATATTTAAATTATTCTTAAAATTAAAAGACACAACTACATAAATATTTTTTAAAATATTTTTTTTGTAACATATATGTATATATATATTTAATGGATATAGATGCAGGGAGATAAGTGTAGAATTGAGACCATTTTAACGCGAGAAAACAACAAACACGAGAAGAGGTGGTGGTCGAGCAATTTGTTTCCTTAAAAATCTCCTCTCTTAGAAGCAAAGTCAAAAACCCTCCGAAAGAAGTCTTAAAACATTCTATTGTCAGTGGTGTGCCAGTGTGTCTCTTTGTACTCAAGTTGTGAGCCCGGGGAGAGAGAGAGAGAGAGAGAGAGGTGGGGTCATCGTCTTCTCTGACAATGAAAACGTTGGCTTCCCCGCTTTCCAAATCTTCCTTAAGGCCCGAATCACGTTTTCTCTTTCCCCAATGCTTGGTGGGTCCCGCCACTGCATCATCATCAGCGGCGGCGGCGGCGGCGGCAGCACCCTCACAACCACCAACTGCTGGCTTGAGACTGAAGCTGAAGCCCAGTCGTGGAAACAAGGTGACCGTGGCATGCAAGGCCGTGTCTGTCGAGCCACAGACTGAGGTTGAAGGCCTCAACATTGCTGAGGATGTCACTCAGGTTTGGTTTTTTGGATTGGTTCTTTTGTTTGTTAAAGGAGTTTTGGCATTGGCTACGCCCATCTTGACTTCTTTCATATTCTGGTGGAAAAAGCTTGGATTTATCGTCTGTGTAGGCAGGTGAACCTGCTTTTTTAGGAGTAATTTTAAGGGAATTGTGATTTGGGCTCTGTTTTATAACCTTATTTCTTGAGAATTTTAACTTATTCCCCTTTTTTGATGTTCATCGGAACAAGAACAAGCACGCACAAAAAAAAAAAAAAAACACAGAGAGAGACACACACACACAACACGAAAGGAAAACACCTATGGTTCTTATGCTTTGGTCCTGCTTTTCTCTAGCCTACAAAAGAATACTTACGTGCCATTTGCTTTATGACACAGCTTATTGGGAAAACACCTATGGTTTATCTAAATAATGTTGTCAAGGGTTCTCTTGCAAACATTGCTGCCAAGCTCGAAATTATGGAACCATGTTGCAGTGTCAAGGACAGGTGATCGATAAGTACTAATGTTAACAAACATTTATTCTTTTCATTTGCTGTTGATTGGTGAAGATTGGAGCTTGAACTTTTGACCTTTTGGTCTCAAGATCCAACCTTAACCATTTTGTTTACTCTTGTCCCAGAAAAAAAAAAAAAAGCCTTTAGGTCAAAGCTAAACCTTTAATGATTGTGTGATAGCTTCTATATATAACCAAGAAGCTCAGCGATGGGATTAAAAGTTGAAAGAAACCCCTTTTATTTTTCTTTAGTGAAAAAGGCTGTCAGATTGATTTGCTTATACCACATAAACACATATTACTACATCATGCAGCAGGAGTTGTGCAAAATGTTTGCCAAACATGGTTGAATCTAAGAAGTCACCTTAAGTTAATGTTCATGGATGGCTAATTCCATTGAGGAAAATACTGTGCATTTGTAGGTTCTGGTTTCTGTTTTGAGATGTTGTGGGACTATAAAATTTTAATTAATCATTCTGTACTCAATGTTTTTGGTTTTTTATTTCAGGATAGGTTATAGCATGATTGCTGATGCTGAGCAAAGGGGACTTATATCGCCAGGAAAGGTAGTGAAATCCAATGCTTCTATCTTGGACTCTAATAATGAATAAATTCAAGTCTTGCTCATCTTGTGGAAGACTGCCTTTTTCACTTGATTTGACACTGAAGTGAAAATCTCCTTAAAAGTGGCATCCAAACGCTGCATACAAGTATTACAGGCACCAATGCTTTGTGGCAAGTTTTGTTCACCAAGAACAATATATGGATCAATGATTGACTTAACTTCTTGTAAGTTGGCTAGTTGTGGCACATGAATTATTGATCGTAGGGCTACCCCATGCAGTCTTACTTGTCATAAACAGCATGTTCCTGCATTGCACTCAAATCTACAACATTTATTGATCATCCTTTGAGTTGTGTGCATGTGTCAGTTCTTGATCTTTTGCTCTCTCTTGTCTTATTTATTGAAAATGTGGAGATATTTGGAGAAGTTGTGATTGAGACAACATGGTATTATTCAGGAAAGACTTCACATTTCATCAATTTACTGATCTGTTTTATTACTGATATGAAACATTGCATGAGAATTTGTTCAGTAAAAATTGATTTGTTCTTTTTTATATATCATATATATAGTTTTTCTCTTTAGAAATTTTTTTATTTTTGTATTTTATTATTATGTTTATGCCTTCCATCAAGGTGTCTATTTCAATTTCCTTGTTCTTGTTAAAGTGAGTATTCATGGCAAATGCAACTCTCTCTACAGTTCTTTCAGAGCTTTTCTGGTCTTTCTAATGGAGCCATCTGTTTTTTCAGAGTACCCTTGTGGAACCTACAAGTGGAAACACTGGCATTGGCCTTGCATTTATAGCTGCTTCAAAAGGATATAGACTCATCTTGACAATGCCAGCATCAATGAGTTTGGAAAGAAGAGTGCTTCTGAAAGCATTTGGAGCTAAGCTAGTTTTAACTGAATCAGCAAGGGGAATGAAAGGAGCAGTTGAGAAAGCTGAAGAAATTTTTAAAAGCACACCCAATGCCTACATGCTTCAACAGTTTGATAATCCAGCAAATCCGAAGGTTAATAAGTACCCTTTTGGCTTTTTCACTACTTTGTGACTGTAGCAGTCTTTCTTATGCTTCATTGATTAAATTCTTGAGCTAAATGCTTTTCCTTCCAAAGTCAAGCTGGCATGCTTTCACATTATGTGCCTACCTAGAAAATGAGCAAGATACTATTGGGGTGCTCATGCCTTATGTTCACGTCAATGGCAGAAACATGGTGCACATCTTTATTACTGAAGGCTTTTTAGGATCTAAATTTTCTCAGTCAGTAGACTGGATAGGACTGCAATTATCATATCAGTGATCTTGGGGGCCAATCTGTTTCTTATTAACTTCTTGCATGTTCTAACCAATTATTCTAGTTGATGTCTGTTAGGCCGTGTTTCTGCACTGATCTGGAAATCCATGATCTGCAATCCATGTTCCATTACAGATACATTATGAGACAACTGGGCCAGAGATCTGGGAAGATACAAGAGGTAAGGTAGATATCTTTATTGGAGGTATTGGAACAGGAGGGACCATTTCTGGAGTTGGTCGGTTCCTCAAGGAGAAGAATCCCAAAATTAAGGTGCTTATTTCTCACTTAGTTTTTTTTTGGTCAAAGCATGTATCCACTTATTCCATACTAAGCATTTTAGCTTGCTGATCAACCAAAATTGGGATGGATCTTAAATGTATGTACAGAAAGCAAATTATATTGGCACACACTAGAATTTGATTGTCCTGGCAGCAAAGTTTCAAACTTGAAATCAGGATTGGCTCTCTTTTTCAGGTATCTCAGTCATTCTAATTTCATTGTATCAGGTCATAGGCGTGGAACCTTTAGAAAGCAACATTCTCTCGGGAGGGAAACCTGGTAAAATTAAGATTTTTTTATTCCCTTAGCTGTGAAGTAACATGGTATGAGGTCCTCTATCATAAACAAAAGAAATCCCACATTACATAGAGAATCCCACGACTGCATACCCAGTGCATGCTTAAGGTTGTGTGGTGGATTGCTACCACATGTGTGGCCTTCCTTCCTGGCAATTATTCATGCAGTAGTCTATCTCTATCTCTGATATAAGAGAGAGAGAGAGAGAGAGAGAGAGAGAGGGCCTCTATTGCTTTGGGCAATTTCTGGATCTTGTTTTTAACTTGAATATACAGGTCCTCACAAGATTCAAGGGATTGGAGCTGGGTTTGTGCCCAGGAATTTGGATCAGGATGTGGTAGATGAAATTATGGAGGTTCAAATCTTGATTTTGCTTAGCATATTACTTTACTTTATCTTTGTTTCTTGCTTTTTCTTTACTCTCTACACTAGGATTCCTGTTGTGCCATTCTGCTTATGTAGGGATAGCCCAAGTTGATGGCATACAATAATTTTTTGGTTCATCATTCATATTCTTCTGAAATCAGTTTGCTCATAGGTTCTTCATTTCTGATTTTGATGTTATGCAGTCTTGTATGGACAAGGTGTTCTTCTGGGCCCAGCTGTTTTACTGGATTAAAATTCATAGGGCAATGCATTTGGTTTCTACTGCTGCTGTCATCAGCTCAGATTTTTTATGGATTTTTTCCTCTAAATTTTTGTTGAAGAAAATCCATGGAAACACCTTTTTCCCTTTTTTGTTGTGACCATAGGAACATAAAACATAGCTTATGTGTAATTATGGATTGCTTTGCTGTTCTATGCAGTGGTTAGCATAAAATGGCCTAGACAAATAATGCATGTTGCCAAGTTGGCATGATTGTGGATGTATAAGGCTTGCATGTATGTTTAATGGGACCAGATACACCTGCTCATAGTTTATTACATGCATCAATAGATTATAGTATAAGTGTTCCTATCCTTATTGTTTGTATGCTTGCAGATATCCAGTGATGAAGCAGTGGAAACAGCCAAGCAATTAGCACTCCAGGAAGGCTTATTTGTACGTGCTTTAAATATATCTTGTGGAAGTTGTAAACAAAATGCAAAACTGAATGCCCTCAGTTCTGGAATTTGACTATGAATGCATTGCTACACTCATACTGCATCGTTTCTGTTCTTTAGTGTTAGGTTATAAATTTTCATATGATTTAAAAGAATGCAGCGTTTCTATTGTTTCGTCCCTCTTTATTTCAAGTCCAACCCAAGATGTAATCTGGTAACAAATTGCTGGATATTTGTCAGATTAAAAGGGGTGCATTTTCTGATGGATGCTGTTGCAAGGGATACTTTTCCTTTTTATTGAGAAGATAAACCGTCACTTTCTCATGTTCTATAACTTCTTGAACTTATTTTTTTTTTAAATGATGCTTAAGCCCCTTCCTTTTACTTGCATGTCTCCAGATTTAAAAATAAAGAAAAAATTGAATTCTGCCTCAGTTTATGTCTGTTGGCCTCATCTTTTCCCTTTTAATCTTTTTTTTTTTCCTCAAATTAAACCAATATCAGGTTGGCATTTCTTCTGGAGCAGCAGCTGTTGCTGCACTGAGGGTTGGTAAGAGGCCAGAGAATGCAGGGAAGTTGATTGTGGTAAGTAGTTTATGTAATATTGGTGCAAGTGTGGTTTAATTCTCTGAGTTTGGCCACAGCTTTGAAATTTCTAAGTTTTTGCACTATCTTTAACTGTTTGCTGGATACATCTTGATTGTGGTTTTGTGAAGCAAAAGGCTAGGCAGACCAAGTGGTGGTTAGTCACACTTGGTTTCATTTTATTAGATGCTGTCAACCAAAGGAGCATAATGTGATGGAATCTCACATCGGAAAGGTAGAGGAGGTCCTTGGACCTTATAAATATGGGCACTGTACACCCCAATAAGTTAGCCTTTTGAGGAGGGGGTAATGGCCACGTGACAAGTGGTATCAGAGTCGGCCCAATCTGAATCCGATGTCCGCCACCAAGTGCTCTAGGGTAGGGAGTATGCAAGGGAGTCCTGGTCCATGACGAGAATGTTGATGGATTCGGTGGGGGAGAATGTGACGGAATCCCACATTGGAAAGGTATAGGGAGTTCTTGGACCTTATAAACGTGGGCGCTACACACCCCAACAGGTTAGCCTTTTGGGAGAGGGTAATGGCCCCGTGACAATAAGCTCCTGCCTGCTAATAGTCCTGCCCCTAGTTAGGGGCTGCACAAAAATGCTTTTGTTGTGTTTTTTGAGGTGGGGACGAGTAGGGTATAAAGCATTGTGGATTGTTAGAATGGGGACCACTGATGAAGCATTGTTTTGGTTATACAAAAGCCTTGATGCATATTATCTTTAACTTTCTTACTCCAATGATTAAAAGCAGAGTATTTGGATCAGCTTTGACAATATATGGGCTCTGAGGCTGCATTATAGACAGACATATCTGGGACTGTTCTATCCTTATTTTCTAGTTGGCACATCAAGAATTATGAACTTGCATTTCTGTATCATAGCATTACCGACTTTCAACTTTTGTTTTTTCCTTATCATGTAAACTTATACGAGGATGTGGCTCTCAGGTCGTGTTTCCAAGCTTTGGAGAGAGATATCTATCCTCTGTTCTATTCCAGTCAATCAGAGAAGAATGTGAGAAGATGCAGGTCGAGCCATAGTTTGCTTCTTTTGAGTTATTCAAGAAAAGCAGCTTTGGATCTTGGGCTTTTTGCTCCATGTTTATTTTTATTGCTCTCAGCACAAAATATTGCATACGGACGAAAGATATCCGTTTAAGCTCTCGACCGATTTCTTGGAGGGGAAAGGATTAGCATTTATGCGAAGTTATTGGTCACTGATCTGGTTGGAATCAATTTATAATAAAGCTTCCTTATTTTCCCAGAACTTAAATGAAGTTCTTATAGTCTGCCATAGATTCTGGAAGTGATGTTGAAACTCCAATGGCAGTCAAAAAACTTAAACTCACAGTATGATTGAATGTTGGTTATGGGAGCTTTACTCTGATTCAAGACCATAGATATTTTTTAAATAATTTGACAATTATGGACGCAAAATGTGACATGGTTTGATGTTTTGTTGGCCATTTCTCTTGGAGAATAGCAGCTTCAAGCTTGTCTCTGGCAGACTATCATTGACCTACGCAACCTTTTCTTCATTCAACAAAACGTGCTCATTGAGTCAACAATTCGAGAGATGCACTGGTTTGACACAGCACTTTCTGACATGTCAGAATGTGTTCAGAAAACTATATACGGCTCAAGTATTTTTGAGCAACAGATCATTGATTTAAAATTTTGTTGACTCGTACAGTCGATCCTAATTATTTTGAAAACAAAGTTTAGCAAGATTTGCGAACTCTATGCCCCTCTTTGCTCAAGCGATTCCGAAATTAGGTACAGTTGCGTGTGTACGGGCGACCCACAATATGATGCCATGTTTCTTATCTTGTTGAGGAGCATTGCAACCAAAATATTGGGTGAATAAATTATGCCAACTAATAATTTCTCTGCCTAACTTGCATTGTACTTTGAAATTTTATTGATATTAACAAAACGAAATCATCCACTTTCGCATCCTGTAGATTGGAGGCCAGGTTACCAAAAAGGGTCATGACTCATGATGTTGGACTCGTGGGACTCATCTCCACCATCAAAATTGCGAGAATTATTGTCCTTCTTTCACAGTACACACACAATAATCCGCAAACTGGTAGAAAGACCATTTAAAAGGTACACAACAAGACTACAGCTGCCCCTGTAGGCATACCCACAAGGTGAAAAAACAAACAAGCAACAACTGCATCTACAAACTTAGTAGATTAACTTAATTCCCTGCTCATAGACCTCAAACTACTTTTGACTGGACATTCTCAACAATTTTTGGGACATATCGCCAAGGAAGAGAGTGAAGCTTACTATTTCTCTTCCCTTTGGCACTTAAAGTCTCACTTGTCTGTCAAAAATCCAGCTGAAAGGAATGGTGGTTGCTTGCTTGGCCAGCTCTTGAGCTCTCTCTTCCAGCCTTCTAATTCTCAGAGGCAACCCGCAGACGTAATCCTGAGCTTTCCGTCCCCCTGCTGAAAGTCCAGTTAACTCCTCCACTTTCCATCTGGTCACCAAGAACTCCAATATATCTGCATAGTCTCTTGCCGTGTAGACTCCAAGACGCTGTGCAACAGCTGAAAAATGCTCAAAAAGGTCGTCATCGCGGCTGTCGTACATCAAGTGAGCAGGCATAGAGATTTTCTTCCTCATCATGTCAGCAAAAGCCATTACCGTTCCATCAGGATCAATCTCAAAGAGTTTTTCCACTATCTTTGTATAGGCAGTCTCATGGCGCTTCTCATCTGAGGCAATTGTACCACAAATTTGAGCCAGCTTTATGCCTCCATGCTCCTTGGCAAGTCTGGCAGTGTTCCCATGGGAAATAAAGGTTGCCCTTTCTTGAAATGAAGTGTAGATGAACCCCAGGTAGGGGCTGTTTTCTGTCCGTGGATCCTATAAAAAGAAATTGAGAAGAAGTCAAACAGGCATCTATTACTAACCTGTTGGAAGGCACCCAGGACCAGAACATCCGCTTTCACAGCTTGAAAAGAGCAATTTGACATCAGCAAGCACTCATGCTTGTGCAACCCGCTTGGCCCTCTGTGCCAAGGATTTGTGATTTACGTGCTCATTTTGCTAAAATGAACACCTGGTATGTATAATTTCATTTGGAGAAAAAAAAAAGGCAAAACAAGAACAAAACTGCAATCCAAACTGCAGCATTACTGCTAGGTAGCAAACCAAACCGCTGCCAACAACATATATTCACCTGTATGCTAGAATATGGATGTCAATAACTTCAGCAGCTTTTACATGTGTGATGATTTAACACTAAACACACATCATTTATTGATGCATCCATTGTAATCATCCCACTTTCATAAAACTAAATGTCATGGGAATCCTGCATTTAAGCTTTGCATATATTATAGGATACGTTTTGTCTTTGTGCAAGTGTCAACATGTGCACTTGCACTTCAGACTGCCAATTCTAAAATGTAAGCAATTTCTGTGACAAGAATCTCACCATTCCCGAACCAATCAAATATTGAATTGTCTTTTCAATTTGCCTCATGTCCACACGCCCACTGAGGTAGAGATATTTGTTGAGAAGGTCACCGTGCCTGTTTTCCTCAGCAGTCCAAGCCCTTGTCCAAATTGCCCAAGAACTAAGGCTTGCACCTGTTTCATCCCGAACGCCATCTAAGGTATTCAACATTGTCTGATAAGTTGGAAGTGCTTCTTCAGTTATCATGTCTCCAACCAAAACAATAAAGTAGTCATCTGGAATCTCCTTTGCCCTCTCTCTAAGTTCCTTGACTTGTTCATCAAATCCATTGGAGGCAGGATCTGGCAGAAAATCTTGTGGTTGCCAACACTTTTCAACTGGCTTCAGATGAACCAGGATGTTCTGTTCAGCCCAATCCTCCATTGACTTAAAGATCTCAATCTTTTGGGGTGGCATAGAGTGGGTTACTTGAACATGCACCTCTCGAGGAGGCATGAAAGGCTTCTTGAGACTCTCAACCTCCCTGCATTACTTAAGAAACAGATTAGGATTCCATGGTTAACCACTTAAAAATGTTAAGCAGAAGATCGAGAGGTCCATGTCCTACTAGAATTGCACCATTAACCATAGGTTAGGACTATCTCCCAAGTTATGTTCCAAAGACTATTTCCATTGGGAACATAACTGAGCAATGGTGATTACCATAATATGCCAACAAAAATAGATAGACAAATACATAGATTGATTGAATGATAGATAGAAAGTAAGAGCAAGAGAAGGTTATTAGGTGAACACTTGGAAATGCTTTGAATGATTCAAAAAAATTAAATTACCATCAGAATCTTACACAAAAATGAAAATGGAAAATACACCACTAAGACAGATAAAAACACAGTAGCTGACTGATAATTACTAGAACAAAGACAAGGAGAAAATATGGCAGCTAACTGTTAACAAAAGAATTCTGCGGCACTTGCAAACTAAAAACTGCAGCCACAAGTTAATATTAGTCAAGGATTTCTGCCTAAAGGGTCAATAGAAAAACTATAGACTACCACCAACCTATGTTTACTGACTACATTATTTCCCTGGAGAATGGTCTGAAAGTGGATGAAGAGGGCTCCAATAAGCTGAATAAAAGATTCCCAGCAAGGGAAGTAAACTTGTTTAGTCCACAAAGTGGAAATGACAACGTAGACGATAGACAGAATGCAACCCATGCAAAGATCACAATATGGAAAAGAGAACCCACCTAAGCTAGAAACAAATAGAAGAATGATAATTGAGTTCACAGAACTTGAAAGTTAAAGTAGAATTTCTTCGCCAGCTACAAATATGAATGAGGAATCATATTTCTATAATACATGTCAGATAGCAGCATCTAGAAGGAAAAGTTGAAAATTCACCACCTATCAACAATGCAGGAAAAGGAATATATATAACAAAGCCCCCAAACTACTTTCACCAACTTGAATCCCTTATTTCTACATGTAGATAAAATCACATTCAATGAAAATAAACTGAATGAGACAAAACAAAATGCATGAACTCACAAATTGGTTACCAATCAAAATGAATCCATCTTTGTTTAAATTAAACTAGCACATTTGAAATTGGCCTTCATGGTTTCTTTATCAACTGAATTGAGGAATAATGGGGAAAAGAGCAAAGAAGATCAAAGAGGAAATGACACATAGATATTATTCAAATTCTTAAGCACACTTCACATCAATAAAAGTGCAATTATTACTAAACAACAAAAGAACCCTAAACCAAACCAGAGAATGACCCATCACATCAAAGTAAAAAGCACCCATCATGCATGAAACTTCCATGTACAAATAAATCTCTGCAGCAGAACCAAAATCAGCAGACAACAGGTGGACAAGTATACAACCATCAAACGCCAAACATAACATTATGGAAAAATCCACTAAAAACAAAATTCTTGAAAATTTCAACAACATAATTAACATTAGCATTTGGGAATACTTTATATTTTGTTTCCCAAATGGATGCATGCATTACATACACACACATTGTGTATTAAATGCCAAATTTTATAAAAATTGCATCCAAAATTCTCAAAAGGGGAAGAAAAGTACGAAAGAAAGAAAAAAACAAACTTAAATGTAAAATTGGAAATGACCAAAACAGATTCCTTAAAAAATGACACAAAAGATAACAAATACCCCAACCACCTGCCACCCTCTACCTAAAGGAGACAAACAGAAAGCTGAGCTGACCATAACCACTGCATTAACTAATACAAGCAATTAGAACCAAATGGCCCTGGCAAAAAAAATTTTTTAAGTTTTCGGACTCTCACGATCCTTGATGTTTCCAAGGAGACGGCCAAAATTTTTTACATGCCAAATTCTTTTTGTTTTAGTTTTGAGGGCCGTTCAAAGCCATGCTGAACACCCCTTAATCAAAACCAATACGTGTCAGACAGAAATATTTATTCAATAAACGACTTCAAGGCATAAATAAAAGACAAAATCTGAAGGCATAATACAAGTGAACAACATTTGCAAGCACCTAACTAAAGCTGAACATTAATAATGAATTTAGATGTTAGAATCTTTTCCTTCTCAGCAAATACATACATACAATCGAGAAACACGAGTTTAAAGAACTCAACGAGATATTCCATATACTCATTAAACAGAAATAAAAAAAGACGCGAACAAAAGAGCCATCCTAATTGATTAGATAAGAAAGAGAGAATGAAGATAGACTTGCAAGCAAAGGCCCAATTTGAAGATAAAACGATATGGAATTTGAATTTGAAAAAAAAACAAAAAAACAACATTCAATGCATTTAAAGAAATCAAAAGGATTCGAATTGAAAACCTCACAAGAGAAAACCACGTTTTGAAGACATAAGATTTCAAGAAGATCACAAAATTCAATGAAGCTAAAAACCATTAAAAGGAAAAAAGAAAAAAGAAAAAACCCAGATCCCAAATGGGCTCAAAAAGCAAGCAAACAAGCAAAGATCCATTCTTTGATGCAGAAAAAGAGCAAGAAAGGCCAAAAAAAACAAAAGAAGAAGAAGAAGGACAAAGAAATCCGTGTCATCCAATGGACCCAAATGAAGAGAAGAGGATCTCACTTGGAACCAGACTTGAGGGTGGAGGCCATGGAGAACTTGGGAGATCTAAGGCTGGCAGCCATTGCTGGAACTGCAAAAGATTGAAACTTTTGGGACTTAACGTCGAAAGCATTGAGCTTTAGAGCCATTGCCTTTGTGTTCTGTTTTTTGGTTTTTGTGCCGAGTTCTGTTTCCTCCACAGAACCAGAGAAAATGCGGGCATTAGAGACTAGAGAAAACGGATACGCGGGTAGGTGCACTATTCCAACCCCTATAAATAGCATGGTACAGTGGAACAATATTAGATGGACAGAATTTTGTTTTGTTTTTTTTTAAACACGAAATTAATTAAGGTAACATTGTAATATTATGCATTTAATCCAACACTAGTGATCGAAGATTATATTTTTTAAATAATATAATAATAATAATTTTAAAAATTTTATTAAAATGTATCATTAAGAGTAAAGTAGTTTTCTTTGACCCATACTAAATGCTATAATAAATATTTAAATGACATTACATGAATTGTAAACATTGTAAATTACAAAATAATAAATTACAAGACAAACCAAATATATTAATCAATGCAAAGAAAATTTAAAATATAATAGACACCCTATTTTCATTATAATGTAAATTGAGAACCCAATTCTTTCTTTTTTTTTTTTGTCGGATCTCTCCTTAATATTTTTGTTCCCGTTATCCTTGCTTTTTACCCAAGTATTTTGCTTCTGGTCCTTGATCTTTTATGTTCTCTAATTTGAAAAGATATTTCGAAAAATTAAAAAAAGAAAAAAGGAAAAAAAGAAAGGCAGGGGCAGTGCGTTTTGGGCAACAGTTGATAGATATATTTGAGGCACAATGACCATCGAAATTAGCCATGAATTGTCCAATTTATTAAAGTTTGATTCAAATATTTAAAGACAGACCACTATAAAATATTAAGAGACAAATTCACTGAAACTTACCTATTAATAGTTTTCACTCATTGAATTAAGGAGAATTTGAAAGAATGATTCAATGACGATTACAATTTTACTAATGAGGACCTCAATAATTATAACAGTTACAAATTACATCGAGCAAGCAAATGAATATAAAGCATCGAGTTATTATTCAATGAATCGAGATAAGATTATGAAATATCAAGTTATCATTTAGTAAATTAAAGACAAGATATATGAAACATCAAGTTAATTGAAACTAAATGCACATTCATTGTCTTTAAAAATGAAGGGCATCTGAGATGAGAATACAACACTTCAAAATGGCTAAAAAAATATATCACTTGACAACTCTTTGTCATGAATTAGTGTGTGTATATATATATAAATATATAGTTTTTTCTTTGTGTTTTTTTTGACAGAAAAAATAAAATTGATCAAGTATAAAATGATGTAACTATCATATCTATAAATAAATTCGAGCAAACGCAAAAAAAAAAAAAAATTTGGGGGGGGGGGGCGACAACAACAATATCTATTTAAAGGATAGTCTATTTTGATGTACAAATTGAATAAAATAGGTGTATGTTTTTCATTGGATTGGAGATTTATTACACTTTATTAATGAAAAAGCTATCAAAATTAACTAATTAAACCAACATTTACTAACTTTGTCAATCCCCTTTATTGGATAGGTAGGGTAGTTGCTTGACAAGAGGGAGGCTTTTTCGATGTTTACATGTATATGATGGGTGGGGGAGGAGATAACGTGTATATGTTACACATACAAACAATAATTGTGAGGAAGAACATTGTGGTTGAGAAAGGTGGCGTCTTTAACGCTGCTACTCCTTTAGTGTATAACCAAAGATGATATTTTCTTGTCTTCCACCCTTTTCTTTTTCGTCAAGAATGAAGATTACCACTAAGCTTGGATGATTCGCATGTAGTCTTCCTTTGTTTTTTATTTTATTTTATTTTATTTTTTAGCATGTACTCTTGCTGCTTCGAGGAACTCACGATAAAAATAAAAACAGGCCAAAATAAAGCAATCTTGAGATTCTTTTTGGTTCATTCTTAAGATTCTTTTGGGGAGAAAAGATGGCATTCGAGATAAACGTTAAAAGATGAAAAATCTACTACCCTTTTGTTTCAACTTTCTTCTTGGAACAATCGCATGCTTAGCTGCCCAAAACGATCGATAAAAATGATGCATGCAACACGAGCAAAAGAGAGAGAGAGAGAGAGAAGGACAGAGAAGAGAGGGAGGATAATTAGTAAAAGCATTACTTGAAGAATCTTATGATTGAGTTTTTGTATTATTATATTGTTACTAATTATTTTACTCAAAGAATCGGTTTAGATTTAAGGGCTTAGTAAGAATAAATAATTTTTTTATTAAAGAGAGAGAGAAAGAGAGAGAGAGAGACAGAGAGAGAGAGAGAGAGAGGAAAGACATTATATGGTGAAAGCAATCAGGAGAAGAAAAAAATTGTCATGAAATGTTTCAACCGTGTTACACTCAAACCATCATTTCCTATCTGTTTCTCTTCATTATTTTACATCAATATTAAAATATCACCACGCACTCCATCAAATGAAACCAAAGTAAAAAAAAAAATCACACAAATCGGTTAAATGGCTTTCTTCCAACTGCAGCAGGCATAGAGAGAGTTGAATCCACGCTCAAATTTCCTATGGATTGAAGCGATTGTTGCTTATCTAAAACCTTTTGAGAACTTGAATCCCTAGACAAGGAGCCTTTGTTCCACTTGAAAGACCCGATGCCTTGTGCTAGAGGGAACGAGAGTCTCCTCTTTTCGCTGCTTGGGGTCCCCGGAAACCTTTCCTTGGGATTGCTACTGGCTCTGGCTTTTGCCTTAGCTGAAAGCGTCGGAACCATGTAGTTTGGCACGGAAAAGGGCGGGCAACTGGTTAGACTATCATCATCCTTCAATGGCAAGTCAAAAGGCGACTCAGCTCCACTAGCTCTTGCTCTGGAATACTTAAACAAGCTTGGGGTGTTTGCCTGGGGAGTTCTGTGGACAGGAGTTTGTGCCAGCCTTGAGGGCACAAATGCTGCTGACTTTGAGGATCGGGGCGTTGGCGTATCCATGACATCAAACCCAAAATTCTGTTGCTTATGATTACTTGACGCAGGCCTTACGCTAGGCTTCAGCTCAGAATATGGCCTTGGTGGTGTAAGTTGGAAACTCTTCAAGGCTTGGCTTTCGGGAGTATTTGTTGAAGGTAGCTGGCGTTCTAACCAGTTCCACCACCATGGAAATCCATTGGCTCGGATATCCATTAGACCTGATGGCGTGGATTTTTGGGTGGCTCTCCACAACTAATGATGAAAAGAGACCAAAATATCAGATTGTGTTCTAGTTTCACAAAGCAACAGCAGACTTCATGCAAATATCACTGGTAACTGACTAAAAGTCAACTGAGTTAACTCTATTGTCGGTGTACTAGTGTTGTGCATGGATGCTACCAAGGTTCTGAATTTCACATATTGTGAATCATTGCCCCTGCAGGCCATTTAACTTGGAACTTGAATTTTCAAGGAATGTGTTGGCCTTTACCCTCACTAAAATATATGTTAAGGACGATCATTAGCTTGAAGCTATTCCCATCTTTTTGTCTAATTTTCATTACACAGATTTTCAACTCTAAATTACTCTAGGCATCCAGATAGAAACCTCTTGTCCAAAGGTGTCTAAATGCAAAAAACCCATTTCACACAGGATATGTAGGAATATGACAGGTTCAAAAGATGAATGATCCAAACATGAAAAAAAATATGCAACAGGAAGTAAAAGCCAAATATTGGTAATGAAAGAAATCACAGTGGATCCGGAAAGGAATGGTCTGTGACTCGTTTACCACAGCTACCTGGTGGGAATAGCATAGGCCATGGCTCTTTCTCTCTTGATCATTGCTTCCACCTTTCTCTGCATCCTGGTCTCTATTTCCTCTTTTGTTAGCATGCTATAATCCCAATCTTCATGGTTACCTGCCTCAGACTATACCAATGCTCTCAATTATTATAGATGCTCATCTTACCAGGAATATGTGCATGCACGACTGCAAGTGTGTGTCTATATACTAAAAAAGGTTAGCCAACACCCTGAAACAAAATTATATTGCAAACATACAAAAAAAGTTTATGGCCACAATTTTTTCAGACAATAATCTAATTGTTGAGTCTCTTTTGGTATTACTGAACATCATGCCACTGATGTGTCTACAAAGTTAAAAGCCATGCAGTGTGGCTCTAGATTAACAACTTTATTGGGAGACACATATGAATCTCAAAATGTTCCATTGAATACCTTGTTCTACATTGGCCAAACAGAGACATACCAGCTTACCAGTTCATGCAGACAAGGCAGAGACCTAAAATCATGCTAAGTAAAAGAAAAAAAAAAAAAAGAAAAAGAGGAGAGAAAAAAGAACCTAAAATTTTTTTTGTAGATATGATGCTAATTTTGGAAATCAGACCATATTAAACTGCTGAAGAAATTGACCAAAGCTTAAAAAATGAGCAGATTATAACGTCAAATGGGAAGGTTATAGATACATGGCATTGCAGCTGCTTGCAAGACAGGAACTACCAACAAATCAAATGGGACTTACTGTCTGACTCCATTTGTGCAAGGTGACTTCCGCTTCTTTATCATCCTTGTACTGAGCTGGATTTCGTGCTTGGTTTTCTAACATCTGGATCCGCCGTGATTGAATCTGAGATTGGACCCGTACCAAGAGCTGCATATGTTTCATTGCATTCATTGTTTGTCGCTTCACATTCTGTCCTCTTATCACTCCTTGAAGTCTGACAAGACCCTTCAAAGCTCTGAAGCTCCTCCTTCCCTGCATGTTTAGTTATCCATAATGTCAGAATTGTAATGGCCCAAAATTTGTAAAAAGCAAGAAAGGAGTCTATCCAAATCCATAATATTTATCCCTTTCCCACAGGCTGCCTGTAATGTTCAAATTTGCAACTCTGAACAGCAAGTTTGTCTAAATTATCAAATTTTCCAGGCAGAAAGTGGCTAAAATATGTGAACCTGTTGGAATGTCTTTGCATATGTGGGAAGTTTAGTAATTTTGTATTTCTGTTAACATACATATGTTATAATACCAAAGAGACCAACAACTCAAATTGGTATGTTCTCAACCTTCCCAAAACACTTCCTCGACAGAGACAAATGCAATAATGATTGATATGTAAGGAATTAGGATAGAACATTTTTCTACCAGCTGCAATACTTGTTATATCACTCCTCGTCGGAATGCTTGAAACATGAGATCTCATTGTTGGGCATACTTCACTACCAGAGTGAATGCATTTTGCAGATAGTATTGTTATGAGTTCTTAAACTTCCAATTCATGTCTGTAGAATTTCCTTATGAAGCAAACGATGAAGGTAAAAGAAAAGCTTACAACATAGCCTCTGTAGGCTGCTTGAATCTTAGTAGCTGAAGCATGGTGGTTCCTCAGAGTTGGTTCTGGTCTATGGTATATCTCTTATGACAGTTAACATTCTTAGGAGAAGCTGCTCTAGGGGTAGCAACCCTTGGAGATACAGGTCTGGGGGAAGCAGCTCTTGGTGAGGCAGCTCTAGGGGACACAACTCTTGGAGAAGCAGCTCTAGGGGACACAACTCTCGGAGAAGCAGCTCTAGGGGACAAAAGTCTTTGAGAAGGAACCTTTGGAGATGCAACTCTTGCAGGCACAATAAGAGGTGCTTCCTGTTGCTCGGGAGGCAAGGGAGGCGTGAATTTCAACTTATGTTCTCTTTCAGCATCATCCAAGATTTTCTCAATACTGCTCGGCTCTCTGAAGAGGGGAATGAATGAATTGGTCTCTCCACGTTTCAGCCTTGTTAGTCCCTTCTTTTTCTTTTCTTTTGTGCCTTTTTCTCAGATTCCTGTAATGTGGTCGATAAATTGTAAATAAGCCAAGTTATATTGCCGTTATCATTCTGAAAGTACAGATTATTCTCCTAAAAGAATAAAATACTTATAATATCCAAACAAACATAATGGAAATGACATATTACATCATCCAAAATACAAAAATTAGGTGGCAAGTACAAAACAAGAACAGTCAATCACAGGCTCCAGCCCTTAACATTCTTTCTTCCCCAGCACACAAGACACCAACAAGCCTACTATTATTAAAGGAAGCAGCCTAATGAATATCAGATTCTTTAACCCAAACTGATTTTATATGTTCAAGCAGACAACCTTGTCAATTGTTTTTGACTATGTCTTCTGGTAATATTGGTAACTGCATTCATGTTTCAATGTCACGGACTTCCCATATAGCCAGAACCGCCAGTCATTTAGGAAGACAGGACAATGGTTAATTACAGTTACATCTAATCCCATGCTAACAGTGACAATCAAATTGTTTCCCATCAAAGTATTAGAACATTAATAACCATTAATCCAAGAAAGATTCTGAAGAGAAACTGACATTTTTCTGAAGGTATGAGAACACAAAATTTCAGAAGAGACTTCCAAATGCACAAGTAAAATATACACTTACATTGGCTAGTTTGTCCTTGGTTTGGGGTAAAAAGACCCTCTTAATGGCAGAAAACCAGCTCCCCCTCCTGCCCATGTTCCTAGCATTACTGCCTCCACCTGAATAAAGATAGATTCTACAATTAATTGTCTGCAGATCCAAGAATGTATTAGTCTGTTATGTGCATGCAGGTGTCTATGTAGAAACAAAAATCAAGATTTTTACATACCAGGAAAGATCTTTCACCAATAAAAGAAAAGTATGCAATGAATGATTCAAACTACCAAATGAACACATGATTGACAGCCATCTTCTCCAGTTCCTTGTTTTGAAGCTCTCATATGACATACAAAGTCCAGTCAACCAGGGACATAGGGAAATAAATTCGATTTGGGACAGTCATCTTCTCCAGTTCCTTGTTTTGAAGCTCTCATATGACACGCACAGTCCAGTCAACCAGGGTCATTGGGAAACAAATTCGATTTGGGACAGGAAAAGGAAAAACAAAATAGTACAAGAATGAAATGAGCTTGACGATATGTTGGGGAGCAAGGACCAAGTCAAACACGGAGACTAAGAAGAAAGCAGAAAGATTCTTAAATTGGTTTCTAGTCATTTTGTCATGAGGCAAAGGAAATTTCCATATGCTTAATCCAATTAAAAAAAAAAAAAGTGGGTTAAAGTCCAACTTTTCAATTAAGGTTCAAATTTAGAGGCCATGGTTAATAGAAGAATACCAAAAAGATATAGAAACAAATAATGCTGCCAGAGCACAAACACGGAGAGAGATCAGAGACAATCCTTGGAAAAAAAAAAACGTTTGCAGGCTAAACAGCTTAGAGACAATTGCAAATCTCCAAAGCAAGAGAATTGTTTACAGTCTTAAAGACAATAATACCTGTTCAAGAGACCAAAATCTGACATTTGCGAGAAAAAGGGTTTCGAATACAGGAGGAATTTGACAGGAAAATCAGTTGGAAAATGTTTCAGACAGCATCAAACTCTGCGAAAAAAGGGGAAAGAAATCACCTTTCAACAACAAAAAAATTCCTTTACATCTGCATATGATTAAAAAATTAACACACCCAAAAAGGATCAAAAGGCCAACTATAATTCCATAATTACGCAAACTGAGAACACACACAAGTACCTTAATTGAGACCCCAGTTTAGCAAAGCCCTTCGAAAAGCTGTTTACAAGACAAAAGGAAGAGGAGCAGCAGCAGCCAGAGGAGACTCACCGTCCCTCTTTCTTTCTTTCTTTCTTTCTTTCTCTAGCCTCCTTCTTTCCTATACAACATGCTGCTGCCTTCTTTGGAAAAATTTTTCTACCTGGGTTTTCTTTTTTCTTGATAATATTTCTTCCCTTCTGTCTTTCTTTTACAACTCAAACTCTCTCTCTCTCTCTCTCTCTCTCTCTCTCTCTCTCTCTCTCGTACGCACACACCCACACTTTGAACCAGGTGCTTGGTCCTATGGAATTACTTTTATTTTCCTTTGCCACTTTCATCTTTTGGTGGATTTATAATTCTTTTTTTTTTTTTTTGTTAAACTTGACGATCATGAGTTGGACACATTATTTTCCTTGCTTTTGCATCGGTGATCATGATTACAAGAGAAGGGGAGAGAGAGAGAGAGAGAGCGAGAGAGTTGGCCACCTTCTCACTCAACGCAGCCAACTTCAACAAACCAACTTTACTTAAATGGGAAGACAATTTGGACAACAGGCAGCAACAATTCCTCACTTTGATTAAACCATTGAGTTTGGTAATTTGGTGCACATGCTATTATTTCTTTATTATTTTTGGTTCTTTTCGACGTTACATTATTCCATTATTTATTGTGCAAGCATGGTTGTGATCTAATAATGAAATCTTTATAGATTTTTTCAATTAAAGATGTTTTTTTTTTTGTCAAAGAATTCCTTGTTGGGTTTTTAACCAAAAAAAAAAAAGAGGGCGCTTTTCTTTCTTGGTGGGTAAAGTGGATTCTTATTCTATCCACCCCAAAGCCAGAGTCTCTCCCACAGTCAAGTTTTCCTAATCCACGAACACTTGCATATCATTATCATTATTGGGGTTGGGCCTTTTTCAGCATTTAGAAACTTGCTTAAGTCCCATACCACCTTCTTTTGTTTTTTGTTTTTTGTTTTTTTTGTTTTTTGGATTATTTGTCATGTAATTGAAGATGGACAAATTCAAAATATTCTCCATTACCTGACAATAATTTGTCGTTAATATACGGCCAAATGGTCAAAACTTGCTTCAGCCCAACGTACGCCTGTTTGATTCCATCTCTTTGACCTAGCAATACAATTAACCACGAACGAGTCAAGACTCAAGAACCAAAATCCATTTGTATCTCATCATGCTAGAATATTATAATCACATAAATTAACATAATAATAATAATAATAATAATAAACAGTGACATATTTATGTGACGGTTAATTTTAAAAAATTAAGCACTTAATTTAATTTTAAATTTTTTATTAAATTCCTATTATTATAGTATTTGACATTAATTTGTAATCCTTTTAGCATCTTAATAAAATTAATATTTCAAGATATATCTAATTCAATCGATTATGATCCAACATATGTTATAAGTTATTTCATTTATATTAATAATTTATACTTATGTTTAAATTTTGCATAACATAAATATTTATAATGAAAAATAAAATATACTTTAAAAATAATTATAAAATTTTCTTTTTGATTTTTGTAGAGAAAAAAAATTAAAAATACACTTTTTACAACAAAAAATATTAATAATTTAAAATTTTGCCTTTTTCTTACAAAATTACTATCAAATTTAATTTTATGTTAGAAAATTATTGTAATGCAATTATTATTGATATTAAAATATAAATATATTTTTAATAAATACAATAAATTTGTTGATGACTCTCATTCAGTTGTATAACTAAAGTTGAAAGTTTGGATTTTTGTTTTTTATTTTTTGTTTTTGCCCATCTCCGCAGAGAAACTCTTTCTTCCCCACCCACCCCATAACTCCCCTTTTCTTTTCTTTTTTTGGTTCCTTTATCGGGTCTCTTTGTCAAGTGCAATTGCGGTTTTGGTGCTAGCTGACCCATGTTTCTTGCAATTTTATGGTTCTTGTCTTGGATTAACTAACAAACCTGCCAAACTTGTAACTACCAAGTGCACATTATCACGTACTACGCCATTCTACTTAAATTAAACTATTTTAAAATTAAATTTGTGACAATATGCACCGAATTTATTACTCTCTTTATGAATATACCATTAGAATAAAATTGCACTCACAAATAAAATTCAGAAAATGTTAGATCCTTTTCTCTGCGGAACAATTCTACATGGTGACACAATTGCTTTTGTTTTTGATTTTTTTTTTTGAATATTGTCACAATCTAGCTAGTTACATAATTGGAAACTAGACCTCGTCCACCTACCCACCTAAATTCTTAATTTTTAGTGAAGCCCTAAAGCTCCTTTCGTCCGATGAATCTCACAATCCGGAGAACAAAATGATAGGCAACATGTGAATGCAACAGTTAAGAAAAAGAAAATTGATATAGAGAATTATCTAAAACAATACTTTAATTAATAATTTTTTTTCGTATTAACTTGGGTTTTATCTTTTTTTATTTTTCATTGTTATCCATTCTAATAATCTTTAACAATAACAAATTATTTTCAAGTCAAACGGTGTTAAATTTAAAATTTGTTAATATTAAAATTAAATGTAAAAAATATTTCTTTGAATTTAAAAATATTCAAATAATACATTTTTAAAAAAAAATAATAACAGACAAACTTTTAATTTTAATCTATACTTATATATGAAATATTATATTATATATAATAAAAATACCAGCAAAACCCCGCACTTTTTTTTTTTTGGGGGGGGGGGGGGGTGGGTGTCATTTTAGGATTTGATTTCCTGGGTTTATGTCAGATTTTGGCGAGTGGTGGCTGGCTGACACGGATAGGCCAACACACCGCAACGCGGCGAGGACTTATAACTGGGACATCCGATGTTTGCTTGGGCCTGGAAAGATGACGATGGTGGACCCAACTTGAAATCAAATGCCGTGGGTCCATATGATGTCAGCCGTCGGCAGGTGGTGGCCGAGCAAGCATGATGGTGCCGTCCACAACTTGGGCGTAGGTATACTTAGGATGCTTATTGCTGTACCATAATCACACTCTGCCCTAACGCACGTGAGATAGTTCAATCGCCATTGGATATCCTGTCCTGTTTAACGTTTTGTTTGGGCTTGGCACAAAAACAAAAACAAAAAAAACAAAAGTTTTGTTTGGGCAAAGCGCCTAATTGACACAAGTGCAGCGTCCACTACGGACTTCCCAAAAATAATTTGTGAACAGAACGAACACCAAGGCTTACAGACATCCTTCATTGTTGTTGTTATTATTATTATTATTATTATTAATAAGTAAAATGAAAAGATGGTCAAGAAAAATTGTGCTAAATATATAATGAAGTTAGAATACAGGGAAGCAAATTTTACAAAATAATAAGAATTATTGATCATTTTTACACTTTAGAGAATTAGATATCTATTTAGTATTATTAAATGTCTTGATAAATATTTAAATTATAATTTCATAATACAAATTAATAGTTAATTACTGAATTACAATGATTGATGGGTCCATCATTGTCATTAATATCTCTTTACGTGATTAGGTAGCCATAGCAGCAGATTATGCTTACTGATTTTCAGAAGGTGAAAGGTCTTTATTTTTAGGTTTTTTTTTTTTATATATAAAGAAGGTTAAAAATTAGATTAAAAAAAAAACTTGTCCATTAAGACTAGAATATAAAATCAAAACATTTTAATAAAGTGGACTTATGCGTTATACAATCTACTTACTCCTTCCTTTTCTATTTTTCATTAAAATAGGATCAAGTGATTTTTTAGCCATAAAACTAAATGAAAAGCAGATACGTAGAGTTATATTCAAATAATTTGTAAAATTTTTAGATTAACAAACACCGATCGATTTAATTTTAATTTTATATTTCTAAGTTGGCTATGTTCCTGATGCTGTGAGTGTAATATAGCTCATGAAATTGTTTGGCTGACCTTTTCGTAGGTAACATTTGCAAAATGAAAGAGAAAAAAAGGAAAAAAAAAAAAAAAAGGGAATATCTTTAAGTTGTGCATGGTATTCTAGGTTTACCAATGAAAGTTGAAACAACCGTCCCCCGCACCCCGTTTTAAGACTTCTATGTGGATTGGGATCTTTGATTAATCAGCACACGTCAAAGTTTGATTTTGTTCATATAAGATGGACGAATAATGCTCCCGATGGAAAGGGAAAATGGACTTCAAACATATTCAACAGCGTATTATCGTCTTCTTTCAATTTTTTTATTTTTTTTATGGGAATTCAACAAGATAGACTTAAGGCCACTGACAAAGGATGGTTTGCAAGTGCAAGGTCATCGCGAACAATCATTATTTTGAGGGAAATTGGTTTCTTCCCCAACTTTTCTCCTACCACCCCAAATGAGAATTTGAGGGAGAGTCAAAAGGAATTTGAGAGAATCAAGCTTTGAAGTCGGGAATAAAGCTAATCAAACAACGGAATATTCAGGATTGAAGTTTGGAAATTATATGGTGACTTGAACCCTTCAATCTTGTGTTGTATTTGGATATAATTTTCAATTTGCAGTTAAAGATCATTGTAACTTAATAAAAACGCGTTAAGTTTTTCATTTATACGGCAAGAGAAATGATAGGTAGACAAAAATATTTAATTGTTAAATTACATATTTCTAGTTTTATCATTGTGCGCAACGTTACATCATATTCTAATAATTTCAACATCTTATGTCTTGTAAGCAATATAATCATCTTAACAGCCTAATAATCTTCAAATGGCACGAGATGCATGTACCCCATGGGAATTTCTCAGCACATGATGTCAAGCTAGCTGGAGTAGGAATTAAGATAGCCCATCAAGGCCAGAAAACTAGATTTTGCAACTTGAGGTGACTAGAAACTACTTCAGGCAGTGGCTCAGAACCTAAAAACAAATGATTACAGGGGAATTGAGGATGAAGCATTATTATACACGGTGGTTGACAAGCAACAAGAAGGGGGCATCTAATGTGTCTGCGTGGAAGGAACACAAATTGCCACAAAATAAACTAAATTTGTATGGTGTGATATGGATTAAATAACTGCTACCCTTGCTCCTAAAGTTCCTCGACGGTTGACTGATTTGAAGGTGGCGTATAAGCAAACGAAATGAGACAGAATTTAAAAGTAGGTCGCTAGCCTTTGCTTCCATGGCTGTTTGATCGACGTTTGATTACAAACGGCAAAAGGAAAGGGGAAGAAAAAAAAAACCCCAGAAGCCGAAGCAAGAATAGGAAAGTCACAAAAGCCTAAACAAGAATGCTACAATGTTGGGAATTATAACACTTAGATGTTGTGTCTCTCTAATTAAGGTATTAAGAATTTATATTTTTATTTTTAAGGTGTCAAGTTTTAATTCATATAAAATTTATGAGAATGAGGGAAATGAACCTCCTACTGACATTAAAAATAAAAAAAAAAAAACTCGGAAGTTCTTAGTCATTGACCCTAATCACGTCTCACATTGGACGCCATTCTTTCTTGGATTGTCACATAAAGGCTTTTTTTGTTTCCATCGCTCAAGCCAATCCAATAGAGATAGCCAAAAAAAATGTGACAAAATTACCAATCCAATTGGGTTACTAATACCCACCGAAGAAAAATTGAAGGGGGGGCTTTCAAAATTTGTTTGAACACAAGCAATCATTGAGAAAATTTTCACAATTAATGAGTTTCTCCTTGCCGTTCTTCGGCCATTACCATTCTACTAAGAGGGCTCGGCCCAAGCTTTTTCTTTCTCGTCATTTGCCTTTTCCAAATAGCTTCCATTTGATTTCTTCTTCTAACTTGCATCATTGCTTCTTCTTCCAACACAAATCTCCTCATCAAAACATCGTCTGTTAAAGATTTTCCGCGAAAAACCCTTCTTGCTCCACACTAAGCCTTGCACTGCTAATTTTTTCCTGCGTTGCAAGGAACGACTTTGATCTTGGGTAACTATTGCTTCTTCTAGGCGGAACATCAGCTCGAAAGACCCCATTATTGTAAGAAGAAATGGGAGCACAGAGACAAACCCTCGTAAACGAAGTGGCAACCCTAAGAGAAGTGCATTTCCTTAGCTTCTCCCTGTTGGAGTTGGAGTTGGAGTTTGGAGTAGGAATATTAGCTGTTGTTTTGGAAATAGTCTTGCATAATGTTGCACTGTTGGACTTGGAAACAGTTTTCGATAACGTCCCATCACTGCTTGGGCCGCGGATTTCTGCTGACTTGTTAACGGGTTTCCATGGTGTAGCCATCTCCATTGCTCTTTGAAACCAACGCTTCCTAGGGAACAAAATTTGCGTGTCAAGCATGACTTCTCTCTAGACAATCAAATATGGAATGTAAAGAACAGACTTTGGTGTCAAAAACTAAATTGATTAAGAAAATTGACATTGACATTGTGACATTTGATGTGCGGTTTAGTTGTTGAAAGTTCATGAACTATTCAAGTGCTTTAGATACTCTCACCAAATTCTGCCAATAGCATATCTTTCTTTGGCAGATAACACACCCCCCCCCCTTTTTTTTTGTTATAACATGACACTTTAATCTTTGGTGTTGTGATATGTGTTTAATAGTTGATCCTAATAGCGAAATCTCATTAGAGTACCAATTCAAATGGTAAGCTAACAAGGTCAACTCCTGAAAGTTGTCATGAGTAGTTTTGGTTGAAACACATGTCAATGGAGTTGCTTAAAAACAAAAAGTTACCTGTAGCCACATCAGAGACTGGGTCTATTTACCAGCAAATTGAAGTACTCGGAATGTTTTCTATAGTACAATACTTGCTTTTGCTAAGTAGGGACATACCTATGTGTGGCAGGTTAGTTTATTTTAATGAACAGAATGCCCATTTTTAGTTGGTAAATCTTGGGCTCGCGACCCTCTAGTTATGGCTATGGACCACGGATAATCTGGCCTGATATCCAGATAACTCCTATCACCAACTATGCCTAGATTTGAACCCTGAACCATCTGATATCTAGTGCTTTCTGCTTTGCTACTTTCATTTCTCTTATAATGTGCCCTGCGTTCATCTTAGTCAGATACACTATAACCAAATATGCATCTTGATGTTGAACACCACGTTGCACATTTTAAGTCTCATAACTATGTACATCTTCGGTGGCTTTGGTATATGAGACACAATATAATAGTATCGGATTCTATCCCATTATATATACAATGGAAACAGATTAGTCTATTCTATAGTATCCTATTGTGTTTTGTGTATCAAACGCACATCATGGACATCATCACTTAAGTCATATTTAAGGATCAATTATGTAACCTTATAATTCTAATTCTTAATTGTGGTCAGCTGGATAGTTTTCTAATCTTGCAGTAATCCCCATAATTCCCACATTTATGGCCTCTCCCCCCCAAGGCCGAGGGCTTAAAGAGGCAGCTAACTACAAAGCTTAGTCCCATAATTAGGAAAGAAGTACGAACTAAGTGGTCAAATTCAGCTGTAAAATCAGAAACGCTGCACGTTTTGTTTGGTCGTGAAGATAAGTTTAATTCCATGATCACGATTCATAATAGGAATGGATGAGAGCAGTGGCGGGTGTGTGTGTGTGTGTGTGTTGGGGGGGGGGGGGGGAGGTGGGGAAATAGGAGAGGCGGAGACAGAGATTGTGGGCATACCTTGTGTGTGAATTCTTTGGATCCTGCATGAAAAATGCCAACGGAAGTATGCCACAGAGCAAGAGAACAGCGGAGGAGGAAGTTTCATTTGGTTGGTGAAGGGAAGGAAAAGCCTCTTTTTTGGCCTTCAATTTTGTGACTGCAATGTGGGCTGGCAATAAGCTTCTTTTCTTTATCTCTCTATTCTTTATTGCAACACTCTCTCTTTTGCTTTGGCAGCATGATTCCTATTGATTTAGAGAGTATGCGTGTGTGAAAATTTTAAATTTTGAAAGGCAAAGTGAATTGTTGCTTTTAATGCAATTACTGGAGCACCCCTCTTGGGGTCCCTTTGAAAAGAGGTCCTGATCCAATTGATTGCTTTCTGTAAAACGGAAAGCAAATCCGTAGTCATTGACTAACTGCAATTATCACGGTTGAGTCTAAGTATGCACTGAGGGGAAAGCATTTGGGCCACTCCACTAATTCATCCTGGACATACCTGGCCAGCCTTTCTCTGTTGCAAGAAACATAGACATGTAGGGTAAATACACCTCTTGGTTTCTGCTGCTTATTGTTCTGAACCTCACGCACATACACACACATGCAAGGATTCTGATCAGCAAAGTTGATCTCATGATCCTGTTCTGTCTTTTAAAGTTAGGATTATTAGACCATAGAACCACTTGAAAGGGCTAAAGATAATGGGTCGATGCAGCAGGTTTGCTTTTACTTAATTATATCACTTTTCATTTGCCATTTTTAGAAAAGAAAACTAAAGAACCAACGGGACATAAAAGTGGATTGCCAAAAGGTTTAGTTTCTTTCACTCTATTGCCATCTGCATTCTGAATTGGATTGTTATGCATCCCTCGACAAGCTCAAAACTGGGTTAATTGGACAAGTGAAATTCGTTTAGGTCTATGACGTTGTAATGCATCCAAATGAGAGACACAATAAAATAAACCCACAAAAGAAATTGAATGCCATGACATCTAACAAAAAATGACCAAAAACTGTATGCCTCTGCTACAATCCTCAGAAGCGGTTCTGTCTGTTTTCTTAATGACGGTCACTAGGGTCACATGCTGAAAGTTTTTCCCTGGCCAAATCAGAAGCCATTTTGATTTTACGCTAGTGCCCTTTCTAGTCTACATGTGTCCCTGCTGTATATATTTTATGAGAAGCCGAGCTCAGAAATGGGCAACTGGGCATGATAATAAGTTAATGGATGGCATCATGATTCGGGTTTGTTGTGTGTGTGTGTGTGTGTGTGTGTGTGTGTGTGTGGGGTGTGGCTCATATATCTAGAACCCTAAAAGCAGCTACAAAGAGGAAAAGACGTGCTGATTGGATATTCTAGATTAAATATGTTTTTTTTGTTTTTTGTTTCACGACCCCATTGCCTGTCCAAACTTACTCGGTTATATATACGAATAGATCAAGCAATAAGATTGCATGCCATCGCATGTTGAGCATACCAATCAATCATGGCTCTAAATTTAATTAGACTTACCTTATGTTTTATACATTGTAATAGGGATCTATAACAAATTTCAACGGGGTTAAGCTTTATAAGCAGAGTTTGAAAAAATAAAATTAAAAAAACATTGTAAATCTAAGTATCGAACTCAAGAACTAGGAGGAACCCAAAAAAAAAAAAAAAAGAGCATGCGTATATAATACAAAAAAGGGGTCAGGCAGCGCCCTAGATGCGCCCATAAATGTAATGGAAATGTAACCGATTGAATTTTCACAATATTGATGAACCGGATAGACACAATAAAATTTAAGTTGTTAGATTTAATTACAAAAATTAAAAATTATGATAATTAATTATAATTGATGTTCTAAATCTTATTCTATACATCAATTTTATATTTTCAATTATTTTCCTCTTTTTTTTTTTTTTTTTGAGGTCTCTTATTGAACAACATTCTACTACATCATTCTAAACGCCAAATTAAAAGCTCAATTATTACGCATGTCCCTTTGCATGCCAGTTGTAATTAGTTGATTAACTCTCCTTGTTGTTGGTCTTCTAGAAAAGACAGTTTGGAGTTTGGACTTGTGCATACTTAAGCGGAAAATAAGCGTCTTAGAAGGAGATGACCGGCTAGTTGCTCTCGTTGCGTGTAATCACGGAAGTAAGCCTCTAAACAAGAAAGCAAATATAGTGTTTACATTTTTCTTTCTTTTCTTTTTTTTTGGTTGCAGGACGAAAGGCATTAGAGCTTTGCAGTCGTCTTTTGCTTTTGTGCGCTGTAGACCATCGGCATCATTGGGTCCTCTTTGGATTGGAAATGAAATCTACCCCACCAGCAACACAAAGGTAAAGCGACCAATAACATCATGAGCTTTGGAACTTAACCAAACTAGTTTCATGGACCCCTATAACTTGATATAATTTGGGTGGTAAATTACAAATGAAAATCAATATTTACACACAAATTTTAGTCTTATAAACGAAAAAGATTGTTACCTCAAATGGTTAATGTAACAGTTTTTGGGTGCATGAAGCCAAATTCGTCAGAACTTACATACATGCGTAAGCAATAATAATTCCCATTGCGAATTGTGGAAGAGAAGCAAGAAATAATGCAATTGCTGTCTCATCCCAAGTGTCCACACGTGCAGCTTCTGACACTACTCCTGTGTTAAGTAACCTCCTGAACCCACGCCAAGCGCTGCCCTGATGACACACGCACAGAGTTTTCGAGCTCCAACTTAGCTTGGACCACAATCCTGAACAGAGCCTGACAATTTCGGCCCATGCCCAATGTCCATGTCCTCTTACAGATAACATCGTCCGTCAGGCAGATGTAGGCAACAAGTGGAGTTGGTTGGTTAAAGGAGAAAAATAAAATCACAACATTCATAACTTCAAAAATCAGAACATTTATTAAAACTAGAGTATTTCAAACAAGATGCCGAGTCATTCCGAATCTAAATTCTGAAGAATAATGTACAGAGCAACAAAGCAAATGTTGCCTTGGAAAATTGATATGGGGAGTCTTTTGCGTCATTCCGAAACTAATTCTGAGGAATATGCTGGCGAATGTTAGAATACTAGTAGGTTTCAATTTCCCATGACTTTTAGAAAAGATCAGCCTGTTCGATGTAACCTATAGTTTTCAGAACATTTATTAAAATTAGAAGTCTTTCGAATGGGAAGCTAAGTCATTTATTAAAACTAGTAGGCAGTAATTGGGGTTAGTGAAATAAAAACAAAAATTCAGAACATTTTATTAAAACTAGAGTCTTTCAAACAAGATGTTTAAGTCATTCCGAAGAATAAACGTACAAAGCAACAAAGCAAACGCTATTTCGAAAAATTTGTGAAACTTGATTATATAAAAATGCAATGAAAGATATATAATTTATATGTTATGATTATTTTTTTAATTCAATCATTTTTTTTTATTAAATTACATCACATCGATGTGCAATAACTGTTTTACCAGCCACCAAATTTTTCAATTTTGATTTTGGGAGTCTTTTAAGTCATTCCAAAACTAAATTAGGAGGAATAGGCTGCCGAATACTAGAATACTAGTAGGCTTCAATTTCCATTGACTTTTTACAAAAGATCAGCCTGTTAGATGTAACATAAAATCTTCGACTAGAACTCACGTCAAGCTGCATAACAAATGGACCTAAACTAGGCCATCATATAGTTTTAGGTTACAAAACCTGAATCTTATGTGGTAGTGGTTCAATTGGCATGTGTCATCGACTGTGGGGAGAAAAGGAAGGTAATTTCAAGTTAACTTGATCTACAAGACTAAGGCACATTTTAGATAATGGTCCATGAGGCGTTGCTAGCATATTAGAAACCTCATGGATTGCAAACTTGCTGGACCGCAAATGACTGGCTATCGGGGCAACCAGGGCATTGCTTGCTCCAAAGACCCGAAACGGCTGTCCGCCGCCCTTTTCTTTCTCTTATTGATTGGGAATTGGAAATCTGAGGCTGTAGATTGCACTTTGAAGCTCCATGGTTTTCGCCATTGGATCAGGTTCGGAGGCTGGGATTGGACGAGGATCAGATCCATCTTCTTCTTCAGCTTTTTCTAGTTCAAAGTGCTTCTCTAAGAGATTGTTTATTCATCATCTCCATGAAGGTCTCTCTCCATTAGCAGCTTCGTCATGTACCAGGACATTGTCCATGATCTGTAAATTTTAATGTTTAACGAGGCGTTGACAAGGGTCAGGAATACAAAGTCATATTCTAATTTATTTTTTTTTTAACACAAACATTATTTCTATATTGTGACTGTTACATTAATGGGCAACTTATCAAAAGGTTTACTGATTGAAATTAAGATATCTAAACAGGAACACAAGAAACATCTTCATGTGTAGTATTTTTTTAGAGAGAAGATTATGAGCTTGGGAATTAGAATTGACTTCGTGAATTTGGAGGGCAAAACGTGATAGGGAAGAAAGAAGAAGCTTATAGATGTTGGAATGAGTTACTTCTTTAACTCCCTCTCTCTCTTCTCCTCTCCTCATAATGTGTTCTAATGTTGCCAATTCTGTGGCATATTTTAATTGTTGACAATTTATTTCTCTGATTTTCAATTGTCCATTTGTAACGCCACATCGGTCTGCGTAAAACTCATGTAATTCATTCCAACAATGCATGCTCCCTCTCTCTCTCTCTCTCTTTGTCAAAAAACAATGCATTAATGTTCAATGTACGTATAATTTGCTAACTTCTGTAGAATGTTAGATTTCGCATTCTAAGTTCAGTTTAAGTTTAAGAGGCACGAGAATCGTAGTGCAAATTGGATTATACTTGCATATCATATCATAAGAGATTTACACAGTGAAATTTTACGCAATCATATGATATATTAAGTTAAAATAAATAAAAATATTTTTACAAATAAGAGTTTTTCAATTAAAAAAACACGTGATTTAATTGAAATTTGAGAACGAAGTAACTACAATACTATTTAAAAATTTATAAGTCTTTATAGAACTTAAAAAACATCTGTATTATAATTGTAAAATCTAATGTGGATTGGTTTCCATATGGTACTTTTAAATTCAATATAAATGCAGTGATAACAAATGAAGGTTGTGTGTCTATTTTCCAAGTTGGTTAAGGCTACAACATCAATGAAATGAATAGAGTTACTTGCAATATGAGAGGCCATACATACTTAGAGTCTAAAAAAATATGGTGGAATGGCTCTACTCATTATTGAGATTGACTTCTAAATTGTAATTACATAGATTTACAATAAGAATAAAAAAATTTAAAAACTTATATTAGTATTTTACAAAATCATCATTAGAACAAATAATTGAGTTTCCTTTGTATTTTAATTTTAGGGATGTAACCAATTTACCATGCATTGGCAAAGTAAGATATAGTTCATTATACAAATCTAGTAGAGTAGTTATAAGGGAATGATCTCTACTTTATATTAAAAGTTACATATAGTTAATTATATATGTCTTTTTAGTTTTTTTCTCAATTAATAAGTTATCATATATATAATCTTATGTGTTACACACATTTTTTTATATATATATATATAAAATCTGAGAGCAAATTTTACATTAAGGACAACGATAAACTTAAATGACTTAAAGGCAACTGTTATTTTGAGACTATTGTATGGTAGCGATGTTATACTTATCTCGCTTTTATTTCATTTGTGTCATAACTTGTTTATTATTAAATACAAAAATATTAGATCTTGCCGTCCCAATTTGATCTCGAGGAATTGATTGGTATTGTACAAGCTATGCATTAAAAAAGTTTTGTTCCCGAGTGCCATACGTATTATTGTATTTGGAGGTTGAGTCCAATCCACTCCATTATCGTACGCGGCGTATATGGTTGAAGTAAGCTCTAGCGTGTGCTTGAATTGGGCGTAAACTTTGAGGGTATGATTAAAATATCCGATGGATAAATATTTTTGGATGCCTTGGATATTCGAATCATCAACTTTAGATGCCTACAAAAGGGGAAAAAAAAAACTAAAATAAAATAAAATAAAATAAAATAAATGGCATGTTGAAACAATTACAAGACTGTATTTTTCATCTACACGAAAAAGACCTTAGACGGACTTTGTCTTTTGGACTCTCCCATCATAATAATAATAATAATAATAATAATAATAATAATAATAATAATAATCTTAAATGACAGATACAAGCGGCAATTGTCAATCATCGATTTTATAATTTATAATTTAAAAGCAAGTCGCGGTCATGAAATGAACACAATTAACTAATTTTCTAAGTTGTCTTAATGATGTAATCACCAAAGTCTGTCAACAATCCTACAGGCTCCTTTTGGACTTGTCTTCCTAGTTGACGTTTTCGAATATAATTTCTTAAATGGCGAAACAAAACACATAACAATGCCAGTCAAAATGGGGAATTCTTTTTATAATCATTGAATGAAATTGTAATATTGGCTAATTAAAAAAACGTGTAATTATTGTTGCCTGCTGCTTAGTGATTATGAACATGAATGCATACATTAGCAGCCAAAGGGAATTTCAATTGTACATGTTATTTACATATGTGTATATATATATATATATATATATATATATATATATATATATATATATATATAAATGGCTGATACAATAATAAAATCCACAGGTCAATAGGATTTCTGCAAATAAAAATGGATAAGGACATTTTTTGGACGAGAGAGAGAGAGAGAGAGAGAGAGAGAGGGGGGGAAGAAAATGGAAAGGGCAATTTAGTCATTTTAGCAATAATCGGAATGGAAAGGAGTGGTAGCTTTTCAATAATTAATGTCGGAGGATAATTATTAGTAATTATAATCTCCTTTTCGCCCGCCCGCCCGGCATCATTGAATATTTCTCTCTCCGGGCAGTTACGACCGTGGAAGGTCCACCAAAAATACCCTCCATAATCACTCGAACTGCGACATTATTACTGGAATCTCCTCGTTGTTGGTGGCACTCGTCGAGGGTATTCCGGTCATTGAAGAAAAAAATTATTTCTTTAGTCTCCATCGCCGCTGCGCGTTAATTACCACTCTGTCCACGTTCAACGTGTTCCCAACGGTCCGCGGCATATTTGTTTATACTTTTCAATTTTCCCCTCTCTCTCTCTCTCACTAGAAAATTTCTTAACTCTCTCTCTCTCTCTCTATAGAAATGCGCCTTCTTTGTTTTACTCTTCAGCTCTTCCCTTCTTCGATTAATAAAACCCTAAAACCTGTCAACCATTGAGTGGCATGTGGCCGGGGGTGATGGACAAGGCGGTGGACGTGCTGGTGCCGTCTTGGTGGGAGATCAGGGTGTCGGTGGCCGCCACCGTGTTTGTGATCGCTGCCTTTTGGTTTTTTGCGTATAGCGGAGGAGGGGGACGTGATGTCGACGGTGATCGGGAGAATTCCGGTAATTCAGCGGATGGCATTGATGATAAAGACAAGGTCAGTTCGGCTATTTTTGTGAATTTCTTGTTCTCTCTCTCTCTCTCTCTCTCTCTCTCTCTCTCTCTCTCTCTTTCTTTTAACAGTTGTCGAAGTTTGGAAATTTCCATTTTTTCTTGATAAATTTTGGTATGTCAGGTTTATGAATCATTATTGTCGTCATTAATTTTGTGAAAATTCTTCTTTTCTTTTTCTTTTTAGACGTGGAAGCTGAATTCATGCAACAGTTTTCCAGTTTATGTTTGTTTATGTTTTTCGGATTTATTTTTTGGTTTTTTTACTGATATTCCATAGCTTTTCTTATTGATTGGTGGTTATATGACACTTTTTGTCGTATTGAAAGATGGGAAGTCCAATGGCCTGCTCGCGATAATGGGAATTCATCTGACTTCTAATAATTATCTTTTAACTTGGGTATTAATTGGGGCTAAAACGGGGCGATGTCAACTTTAAGTGAGTTTCTATTTATTAATGTCTTGCTTATATTGAGGGGTGCCAATTAATGTACGTTTTCTTTCGATCTATCATTAAATTTGTTGCATTTTAAACGGAACCAACTGCAATTTTTTTTTTTGTCTTAGATGCATGATTTCTTGGATTAAGTTTGAGTCATGCTACTTGAAGTAAACAACATTGACAACGTTGCTGAAGTCATTAGCCCCTTTCTGTCTTCATACTTGGAGAAATATTGTAACGATTAAATGATCTTAGGTGCTGCTTGTTTCATGGAGTAATTTTCCACTTCTTTGACATGCAGTTCTGCACTTATTTTGTAGATGGGCCAGTTGAAAGGAGATCCACAGGCCAATTCTGCATATATAGTCAAGGTATCTTGGATCTTGTGGATATTCCATCATGGAATGTATTTTATATTTGAATATGCTGGAATCAGAGACATACATATGTATCTGTTTACTAATTTAGGATTATTGTAACCAATACTTTTACCCTTTAAAAAAAGGGATATCTTGGCTTTGGATCAGTTGTCTGTTTTTTTTTTTTTTTATATATATCAGATTTCCAATTTTATCTGACTATAAAATGATGTATTGTTTTTCAGTTGGAATTATTGGCAGCTAAGAATCTCATTGCAGCAAATTTAAATGGCACATCAGATCCTTATGCTATGATTACTTGTGGTTCAGAAAAGCGGTTCAGGTTATTTTATCTGCCTTTTAATGTATACCCTTATGAGTGGCTGGGGCTTACTAATAATATGCCCAAAATTTAACTTTTGATTCTGATTAATTATCATTGATGCTTAGAAGAACAGCATTGTTGGGGCTTGGTAGGGTCATTTTTCAAACAACATCAGAATCTAAATGAGAGTATTATGATATATATGCCTCACCTGTATGCTGGTTTAATCCCCCGCTACTTTTGGCTTATTGTTAGTTTGGTGCAACCCTCTGGATTAATGGTTTATGTTTCAGAGTAGTAGTTACTGTTTAGAATTTTCAAGGTATTTGGCTGGTTAGTGAGTTTGATTTCTGGCTTTTTGATATGTGGTCATGCAATGGACAGTAAGGGTTGCAGGCAGTCCTCTGAAATGCACAAAAGTAACAGAAGGGACCATTTCTGGGTCCCAATAGCAAGCACCATGCTTTCCATTGATGTAATAAAACCAGATTTTGAAAGCTTCCCATTTGCAAGGATTGACCTTGTCCTTAATATGTCTCCTTGACCAACCAGTATAAATCCTGATCCAAAACTTTGTCTTAAGGAGGTATACAGGAGCCAAATTAAACTGAAGAAGTAGCCGAGCACGATATTTTTGCATTTTGATAAATTGGTGGTCTTACTTCACTGTTCGGTTGATGATAATTTCATGCCTTCTATTAGTCCTTGTAGCCTCTTACTTGGTCATAAAGCATGGGTTTCTTAAATTTTTAAACTGGGATGGTTGATTATTTCTGTACTGTGTCACCTTGTTATTTTTGCTGCTGCAGTTCAATGGTCCCTGGTTCTAGAAATCCCATGTGGGGTGAAGAGTTCAATTTTTCTGTAGATGAACTTCCTGTTCAGGTAACTATTGTGATTTGTCTTAGTGATAGACTAGTAATTTTGAGAGTATTATAATCATACATTGAAAATTATTGTGGATAGCCAACATGTGGCTAGATTGCGAATTTTTTGTTTCCCGGACCATTCCTTAACATACTCCAGAGCATAATTGTTTCATATTGTTACACTCCTTCATTGTCTTTCCTTTGGCAGTTGTTTTTAGTTCCTACTATGTGCTGGATAATAAAGGTGTCCTTAGCTTCAGGTTTAAATTGAGTGTGCATATGGGTCTTTAGTGCTAATCATATGTTCGTAAAGTCACTCTTTTACGTTCTTTGAAAGTTTGGAATTCCTTATCCATACGTATTATGTGTATGACCAACTTTACATTTTTGTTCCTTGTAATGGTATTTCAAGGACATGTCGTCTACCCCTGCTCACACACCTTTTCCTTTTTCTCTTAGTCTTTGTTTGAAGTGATCATATTATGTATGCATTGTTATTAAACTTTGAAACAATGTTTTCTTCAGCTTCCTCTTCAGAATTGATAATTTTTTTGAGGTCATGAATGAAATGTGGTATATCAGTTATATTGAAGAACAGAGTTACCAACCAAGAGTTACTAAACATACATACAATGGCATGTAGCTGGTTTGATGGGCCAGGAAGTGGTTATGTTTGTGATGGTGGAGGTGGATGTAGAGAATTTTCTGTATGCTGACTTACAAGGTTTAAATATTTGGATAGTTGACTGCTTTTTCTAAAGATAAACTTGAGTAGGGATGAACAATTGTAATTTTATTTATATTTTTGGAATGGCCATGCAAGGAAAGTAGTAGTAATCTGAAGAGTCAGAATGACTCAAGAAATCAGGGTTACACATTTTTGGATCTCATGTGTTGTTTATCAGTCCAAGGGATATAAAACATTTGTCCACGGGTTCCAAATAGTGCCTTTGTGGTTGTACTTACTTAGATATAAACTTGCTAAATTTATTCCAAGAAAATGATTGCTCTTTTTGAAATATATGTGCATATATGTATGTGTGTGTGAATTATTATTATTATTTTTTTCTTGAGATACTGCTATCGGTAAGATGATAGTGTCTTAATGGGAGAATTTGATTGAGTGTCTGCATATCTCTTCACATTTTTTGAACCTTACCTTCCCATTTAGTTTTGCTTCCTCAAAATAATATCATTCTTAACTTGACGGCAGATAAATGACAATATATGACTGGGATATAATTTGGAAGAGTGCTGTTCTTGGTTCTGTCACTGTGCCAGTGGAAAGTGAAGGTCAGTCAGGTGCAGTATGGTACACACTAGATAGCCCATCAGGGCAGGTAACTTTTCTTCTTGAATTCTTTCTCCATATTTATTCCTATCTTTGTTTCTTATTTTGCATCTTGAGCTTGCTTTAAGAGGACATAACTCTTTTGCTATGTCAGGTTTGTCTCAATATAAAGACAGTAAAACTCCCTGTGAATTCAACCAGGTGATCTTTTTGATTTATTAATTTGTTGCTAGTTTTCTCCATTTGTGTCACCAACTTGTGCTGTTTATTGCCTACCAAGTTAGAAAATTTTCTCTTTAAGCTTGCTTATTGCTCAAAGCTATTTTTTCTTTTATGAGATTTTTCATGAATTTGTCATGATATTTACATTAGAAAAAACTGGCATTTTGTTTCGAGGTCAATTCAAACCCTGGATTTAAAATCACTGCTATGTGACACCTTAACGTGACAAAAGAATTCCCATGTTGATTTTTCTCACCACTGAACTAAATGATTGATATTACATTTATTCTGCTAGTGACTTGATCAAACACCTCTTGTTTTTTCTTCCCCTCCCCCCTCCCCAAAAAAGGAAAAGATTATCTTGTCATGTAACCATTAAAAATTTTGATTGCTAAAATATCCTTGTTTCCTTAATTTCCTTTCTTCAATTCCCTCTTACTATGTCAACTTGCTTTCTGCAGATCCTTTAAAACAAAGAATATCACCTAGCAAGACATCACCTTAGTGATTTTAAGCTTGCAAACCAGTGGACATGATCACATTTCATCATTAATCTTTTACAGTGGATGGCTGTCTTCAAAATTCAACCTTTTAAGTAATGGAAAAGATACCTCACCCTTTTATAACATTAGACTGTTCAAGGTTTAGGATGAAATCATGAATGAGATATTGGTTGACATCTGAAGAAGAAATCTCAAGCTCAAGTGCCTTTTGTTGGGTTGAAATATTATACCATTTCTTCACCCTAAATATTTTCTCTATTATATGTTATAGACATAGACTAGAGCACAAGCATATCCCACTGAGGATCTGAATAATTCATTATTTTAGAATGAATCTTGTTTTATATATTGGTGGAATAATAATTCTGCTTTTTCCAACCTATTTATACAATCAGAATTTTAGCCATGCAAGACTTGGTGAAATAGCATTATTCATAAGGAATTTGTTTGAAATATTGTTGGTAGGGTTATGAATGGATATGCTGGAGCTAATGCTCGAAGAAGGATTTGTTCAGACAAACAAGGGCCTACGGTGGTCCATCAAAAGCCTGGACCTTTGCAAACTATGTTTAAGCTTCTTCCAGATGAGGCAAGTTGTAAAAATTTCATTCCACATATAGTTGTCAGTCCACTGGCTTATAGAAGTGTTTAAATGTGAGGAATTTTCCTTTTTTTATTCCTTTCAAATGTATACAATTTTGGTCTAACAAACAACCATTTGTCTCTCAGGTTGTTGAACATAGTTATTCATGTGCACTTGAGAGGTCATTCTTGTACCATGGCCGTATGTATGTCTCTGCATGGCACATATGCTTCCATTCTAATGTGTTCTCCAAGCAAATGAAGGTTAGCCTGTCTGTCACCATACATCAATGTTATGCATATGATATGCTGCATTATTTCTTCAAAAGGATTAGCTCAGTCAAATTTTTGAAATTAATCTGTAAGGCCTATTTTGTTTTTGTGAGATTTTATGATTTTCCTCTGTTTTCTCCCTCCTTCTGGTGCTGCCAAAAAAGGCCCAGCATTTAGTGAAGCACATTGTTAGATATTAGGTTGTTATATCATTCTACAGTTTGGGGACAGGAAATGCTCTAAATATTGGTCAATGTGTTGCCTTGTCATTCTCCCTCTCATCACATAAGTGCTATGATCTCTGTTATGAAACCTTCAAGTCCAAGCTAAAAGCTTAATTGAATTTAGCTGGCTATTTTGGAGTTTTGCTAGAGCTATACTTGATATCAATTAGAAGATTAGATGATGCTCCACTCATCTTATTTTATTAATAATTGGCTAGTTAACTTAGTTCAATGAATCATTGTTACTGGTTTTTGACACTTTACAGTTGAAAACTGACTACTTAAGCTTGGATTGAAATCAGCCTTTTTGTTGCAAAAATATGCCTGAAGTTCCAACGTGAAAATCAAGCTGGCTTAGGCTGCTCAGCTTGTCCTACATTGCAAATGAGCATTTTGCTTGGGTCGCCACCCATACTATTTGTCTCTGGATATTTGAAACTCTCAGATTACTATTTGATGCAACACATATAATCACCTAGTGAGATATTATCTGCCACATGTTTTGTTGGTTGAGTTATCATAGAGGCCTTTTGTACATACTGGTCACTGGAATTGCTTTTTCCTCCAAACAGGTGGTTATACCATTTGGAGATATAGATGAGGTATTGCTGTCCTTTGTGTTTGTAGTCTGCTAATATTTTGTCGGTCAAATTGCACGTGAAATGCTCACATGCAACTATCTTTTCTCCATTCTCAATTTTTTCAGATACGTAGGAGTCAGCATGCATTCATTAATCCTGCTATAACAATTATTCTGCGTATGGGTGCCGGTGGACATGGTGTTCCTCCTTTAGGAAGTCCAGACGGTGAGTGAGTGAGTGAAATTTTTTGGATCTTTATATACAACTGTTCTTTTTTATCTCGAGAAGAGAAGTACCCCTTGTTTGTGGCCTCATTTGTTACCATATTTTTTAATGATTGTCCACCAGCAAGAGGCTTCCATATTGCTTTTAATTTCATAAGATAAGCTGTTATTGTTGCTGATCGGGTTCTCAAACTTATTTTACATCTATTTTGGTCTTAAAGTCAAAAATTTTGCATGTAATCAATTCTTCCCTTGAATTTTTTTATCAGTTAACATTAAGTTTGATAGAAGGGTCAGTCTTGATATAATGATAACATTACTCAATTGTGATCTAAGAGGTCACATGCTTGAGTTACAGAAAGTCTTTTTGTGAAAACAAGGGTAAGGTTAAGTTTATCTAACCCTTCCCCAGAACCTGAAGTGTCGGAGCCTCATACAGCAACTCAGCCTTTTTAACCATCAGGTTTGGCAGCCAAAATTATTTTTTCAGCCAAATAATTATTCTAAAAATAGAATTATTAAGAGATTCCAAAACCATTTATTGAAAAATTCATGTTTGTTTCTTCAACAGAAAAGATAATTGTTGTTTTAATACTCAAAAAAAAAAAAAAAATTCATGGTCGTTTCCTCAAAGATAAATTATAATTACATTCTATTTTTTTTTGGTGAGATTTTTTTAAATAAAAATAAAAGTTTTTGGATTGAAGAAATAAACTTCATCCTCAAAGCTAATGGTAATTGCCTAAATAAATGGGAAGATTGATTGTGTGCTAAATTTTGTTGTTTGCACCAAAATAGAGTTAAAATTGGAGTTTGAAGACCCAATTAATTGTGACAAAAGTGGACCAAATTAGAATTTTAACCACAATTGGGAGACCAAGTTATGGTTTTGGCATATTTTTAAGTGTCCCTCATCTACTTTTTGTTTCATGCACCCCAAGAGGCAATTCTTGTACCATAACATTGACTTGCGTATAAGAAAGAACAGCAGTTATGTTTTAAAGGAATGGTACTATAATATCTTCTGTAGATATTTAAATATGTGTTGAGTGGTCACTATATGAGAGCATTCACATCTAGGATTATCTATTTACCATGGATTTGAAAGTTGTTTATATACATTTTTTTTATTTTCCTCTTTTTCAGGTAGAGTCAGATATAAATTTGCCTCATTTTGGAACAGGAATCATACATTAAAAGCACTGCAACGTGCAGCAAAGGACTATCACATTATGTTGGAAGCTGAGAAGAAGGTTTTTCTGTGCTCTATAATTTAATTCTTTCTGTGTTACTTACTTTTGTGCTAGTTTTATTTTACTATCAACAATTGGAACGAGGTGGTAATAATTTGAACTTTATAAGGATTTCAAGGACTAGTCTTTCATTCAATGCTGAAAACAAAGGGGAGCACTTATTTACTATAAACATTTGTTTGTTGTAGCTTGGTGGTTTACCCTGGAAATAGGCTTATTTATGCTGATGCTTTCGGGAGTTTGGAAAATGATTTCAATTATTTCATAGCATGCTAAGCACAATGCCTAACAAGTGCTTTCTTCAGTGAAGCTTTTAGTAATTGGTTAGTGTGGGATAAGGTTGTTTTAGTTGCAAGGGTATTTGGGTAGACCAGAAACAGTGACTTTTACCTTCCAATGAAGTGTATTGACACTGTCAACTCTTCATCAAGTCCACTAACCCATCTCTTCCTTTCATTATCCCCACCAAACTTTACACTCTACATTGCCATTATAAGTATCTTCTGCTAAAGATTGTCATTTGTTATATACTGCTGTGTAGGAGCGGGCAGAATCAGCACTTCGCGCACATAGTAGTTCTGTGAGAAGTAGTAAAAAGGATGCTAAGACTCCTGAAGATACCGTGCCCAAAAGTGAAAAACTTCAAGCTTTTATCAAAGAAGAGGTTCTCGTTGGTATATATAATGTAGGAAACTATATTTCTCTGGATCTCACTTATAAGAGATTTAATTCATTAGATTGTTTCATCTTGCACAGTGTGATTTTCTTGCAGGACTTATTTCCTTGCACAGCTGAGCAGTATTTCACCTTATTGTTAAGCGATGACTCTAAGTTTACAACTGAGTATCGCTCAACCAGGAATGACACAAATCTTAGTGTGAGTTAAAGTTGTACTCTTGTTCATTTTGTAAGCACCCTTTATGGTTGGTCAACTAAAAACAATCCTATTGTTAGGAATTGATTGCTAAGCTTACTTTTATTTCTCGGGGCATTGGCTCTTTTGTTTTTGTTTTTGGGATCTATGGATATCTAGATTACTTATGGGTTAACTGGTTAAGGGAGATGCTTTAGCACCTATGATATTATCATTGGATTGCTATGTGCACTTTTTAGGAATTATTGGCAAATGGTTTTGATTTGTATAGTGCCTTACTATTTTATAATATTTCTAGATTGGGCAATGGCATCCCGCTGATGAATATGATGGTCAAGTGAGGGAGTTAACATTCAGATCCAAATGTAATAGTCCAATGTGCCCACCATATACAGCCATGACAGAATATCAGCATGCTGTTCTATCACCTGATAAGAGAATTCTTGTACGATCTTTTCTCATGATTTTTATTTCAATCCTAATGAAAATTCGTGAGGTTGTTGTGCTGCTATTGTTTCCAGTAGTCATATTTGGTCTCTCTCTCTCTCTCTCTCTCTCTCTCTCTCTCTCTTCCCCGCATGATGTGGTTATGACTTATCACAGCCTATAACAAAGCATTCCCCATTTTTCTCCTTTTATCATTTATTTCAAGTAATTTTGTACATCTGCTCCTCCTTTAGGTATTTGAAACAGTGCAACAGGCACATGATGTACCTTTTGGATCTTACTTTGAGGTATGTACCATTCAACATCTTCTGGGTGAAGCTTAACAAGTGGCATATGACATATATGAAGAGAAACAAAAGACCTGGCAAAGACTAATGGAGATCCTGAGGCAATTGTAATAATCTCAACTGTCTTTGGATCCTTGTCAATTTAGCCGGGCAAAAAGTACAAAGTAGGATAGGTGTTGTTTGTTAATTTTACCTTTTGGATGGAAAAGTGAATAATATTGGGGGTTTAGTCTGAAGAAATCTTTTAGTTATAACTACTTAATTTATATTTTTGCTTAGCAGGGCCATAAGCTTAATGATTACCAATTTAGTGATAGATATGCTTTACCCTATTAATTATATGGCTGGTCTGCTTCAGATTCATTGTCGCTGGAAATTGGAGACCAATGATGAAAATTCATCTGCAATTGACATAAAAGTGGGTAAGTTTACAGCTTCCCTTATCGCTTTGACTTAGCAAGCATGATGAGATTTGCACCGCTCTAAATTTGCTTCCAGCCCATTTTTAACATGCATGGCACCGATGAATATGCTGTGCTATTGTGGAGTGTACCATGTTGTCACCAGTGATGTTGCATAGAAAAATGCAGGTCTGCAGTTGGCTTTTATGGTTCCATGAGTCATAGACCATTAGCTCTTTACTTTATATTTTTACTCATCTAAGGGTTGTGTTCCTCGTAGGAATCCAACAATCGTATGTATTCCAACCCATCGTGCATTACCATTTATTTATTTGACCTTGATACTCAGCATTTGAAGCCTAGAAATTAGATATTGGTCCATGCCAGTTGGTATGATGTTCTGACATGTTAAGCAAATCCAACAAGACGATATAGCTCTATGTTAGGCAACGTGAGATATTGTGGATAATTCATACCTTGATGCTACATCTGAATGAATTTGTTCTTCGTGCATACACACAGCATGTTTTTTTATTTTATTTATTTTTCTAATAATTTTCTATTCTAGAGGTTTATTGTTTGGAGAAATGACAGGACATTTTATTTTGCTATTTCTGCAGGTGCACATTTCAAAAAATGGTGTGTGATGCAAGGTAAAATTAAGGCAGGCGCCGTTGACGAGGTTGGTTCAACTTTGGTTAACTCTGATTCAGCTGCTTTTTCCATTTTCTTTTTGCACGTTTAGAAGGAGGAGCTCCCCCCTCTTCATCAGCTTCTTGTCATTCTCCATTGAGCGCTGTTGCGATTCCTAAGATAATGAATCGCGTCAAGCTGTAACTTTCAACTTGCTGAACCTTGAAGCTTAAATATATTCCTTTACTCCGTGCAGTACAAGACAGAAGTGGGATTGATGTTAGAAGCGGCACGCGAGCACATCAAATCACGTGCTTCCAATGGTGTAACGGACAATCCTGTTTCCTCTCCCTCTGTAACGCAAGATATCAGTTAAATCAACACCTCCCCCTCCCCTTAACGTTAGTAATTGTCCTTTTTTTATTATTATTATTTTCAATGTCAAGGATAGGGCCATCGACGACGGTGGCAATAGTTGTTTTTGTACTTTATGCGGTCGTAATATCACCCTGTCTCGTTGTAAGAGAACACGCGGTGTGCTTTGTAATCTGTTTTTGTGCAATGGTAATATCAGGTTTTCAGATTATATTTAGTAACTGATGGTTTAATGTCAGACTCTTTTTAACTGATGCAGCTTACGAAATAAATTGGAACCATTCTTTCATGCTGGTTTCCTGTGCAGAATCCGAACTACGTAACAAGGAATGTTTCCAAGGGTATGGCTAGTACGTTCAATGAGCTTATGTCCCCATGAAAAAAATTTATTCCGTAACAGATGTGGACGAATAATTGACCACACAAACGAGGAACCATTGCAAACCCAATCACGGATCATTGCGGTCTGAAGGTTTGAGATATTTGTTTGTATTGTAAAATCATAGATTGAGGTTGTAGGATATCAGAATAATTGGTAATTGTTCTCTCTTACTTCAGTGAAGTAATTAGATGTATTATCAAACTATTAGATATGTAATGCAGTTTTAAAACATATAGTATAAAAAATTTAAAATATATCTTGAAAATATATATTTTGCTACATGTTTTTTCTCTCACACACATTAAAGGTTAAAAAATATATAAAAATTCTCTGTACGTTTAATCGAAGAAATTGAAAAAAAAAAAACGGAGAGAGAGATGGGGGTGTTTAATTTGAGGTCGTTGTACAAAGGGGGGCGGCGAAGGCGAAGGTGGTAGGGTGTGTTTGCTGTTGGCGCTTCTTGTGGTTGGTGTTGTATTGCCAATACAAAATGTAAATCCAAAAGAGCAGCCGAGCTCCACCGAGTGTGAGGATCTGGGCTTTACTGGCCTTGCCCTCTGCTCTGATTGCCATACTCTCGCCGAATATGTCAAGAACCAAGGTCATATTTAACCCTCCTCTGATCTTTGGGGGGGGGGGGTGGGGGAGGGGATTTGTTATTGCTTCTATACTTGTTTTTTTGACTTCGGGGTTCGAAATAAATGGTTTTGTCAGAGTTCTAATTGATCTACAATTGGGATCTCAGGGTTAGTGTATTGGATATTTTGAATTGATATATTACCCATACCATCTGTTTTTATGTTCCTATATGAATTATGATTTGAATGTTAGGATCATGGTTGATTCCTAGGTAAGTTTCTTTGTTTAAGTTTGAGGTTTTATGAGAATCCTGAATGAGAGGCAACATTATATCCCTACTTACTTGGCTAGGACAAAGACATAAAAGGTTTGTTGCTCTGTAGTCATTATTCGATTTGACAAATAAAGAATCTCTTTCCCCCTAATTACGAATGGGCAAGGCAAATGAAGCTCAGACCTTTGGTTGGAAGAAAATAAACATATTTAGATATTAGCCAAATGTTTCTAACCATTTTAAATTACGGGAATAAATCAATTTTTCATTGGATGTATTCAAGATTGTGTTATATTTCAAAAAAACGAATGTTTGGACATTAGAGAGAGAGAGAGAGAGAAGCTTTCCAGGCGACATGTGAATTTTGGAGGGAATTTACAAAAGTATAGAAATATTCAGTTGTATTGTGGATGAAAAACTGAAAAAGTACTGTAAAAATTTTTGGACCATGTAGTGTCAAGCATGTGCCAACAAAAGATTGAGTCAAAGTACATGTGACAGTTAAAGAGGTTGATAATAGATTTGTGGATTGGACTTAAGTGCTAGGTAGATATGGTTTTTAGGATATCTAACCTGTTATATGGTTTTGCCTTCTTGCATGAAAACATGGAAGCTCATTCAGTCAGTTGCATGACTACTGGATGGCTATATGAAGGCTTTTTATTTTGTTGTGGAAGTGGTGTCTGAGTGTTTAAACTGTTGCACAGAGGACTCTGATAATTCTAGGAGCAAGGTATGACATCATAGGATAATGAGAGCAATATGACTGTAAAACTTCTCATGTGAATATCTTGCACACTAATTGCTGGTGCAGCCAGGAAGAACAGCAACCTTCTTGCTGGACCTAATTATACTTGGAATTTTTGTTATTTCCCATTTCTATCATTTGTTCTATTTCCCAATGAATGGAAAAAAAAAATAGAGGAGCAAAATGGAAAAAGAACCTCTGTTGAAGGGTGCAGCTGGCAACTTAATGTTTCCTCTTGAGCTTGCCCTATGGATGCGCTTAAAGCTTATGTCCACTTGTTTCAACTTTCTTTGTATGCAAAATCTTTTTCTTCAGTTGTCCTCCTGAGGATGTAAGACTTGAACAAAGTTAATGAAATTTTCTTTTAGTGAATAGAAAAATTTAACAGTATATGAATCTGTAAAACTGCAGATTACCTATTCTGGGCAATCCTGCAGATCTGCATGAGGAAATTGGTGTTTTATCCTGAAATTGTTGGTTTTATTGAAGAGGAGAAGGACCAGTTCCTACCATTAAGGTTCAATATAGTTTCAATTCTCCTCCAAAGTTAATCATGTTGGATGATGAGGGCCAACATAAAGAAACCATTTGGTGAGCTTTCCAATTACATTAGGTTCTGTTTTTCCATAGATAGAACAACCACATGGATTTTAGATTGAGAGGATCTCTTTACTTAACTCATCATGTGGAGTGTGTGTTTGGACTTTTGAGCTCGTTAGCATCATAACTTCTTCCTGCACCTTAGCTCATTGCTGGGGCCTGAACATGTATTATAATTTCTACAAATTCTTCCACAGCATCCCATTCCCCCAACATTCTTCCAATGCAATCACGGCACAAAGACCAGATTTGGGTTTTAGTTTTGTAGTTGTCTTGGACAGCTTAAATTGAGTTGCGTTCCTGCATTTGCACACACATTATGCAGCATACGTCCCCTGTTGACCCAATCTTAGTAGCTTTCCCAAACGATGTATATCTAATGAGCTAAGTGAAAACAATTATCAATGAAATGTGGGTGAGCTTGTTAGTTCTCTAACGAGCTAAGTAGAACAGTTATCAATTTGATGTCGGTGCTTCATAATTAAATTGTGTTTAACACTGAAATGGTACAACTTATTTGCTAAAATGATCTAGCAGCAGGGAAAATGGTACATGAGACTTTGTTTAGATATTTTGAAGGTAATGGGAGTTCTCATTCAGGGTTGAATCTTGCATATTTTTGTACTTGGATAAATGATGAAGTTTTTAGCAACTCTTTGTCTTTCATGTTTTTTCCACTGTTTTGCTTTTGCAGAATTGACAATTGGAAATATGAGCATATTGTGACGAGTATATCAAAGCAATAGGTAAGTCTTTAGATATGACCTAACTCTTACATGAGATAAGAAGAAGGTGATTTTGAACTTTATAAACATGAGCACTGCACACTCCTGTTTTTTGGAGAGAGGGTAATGGCAACCCAAATTCCGACTCCGATGTCTGTTGCCAAACGCTTCACGAGAAAGAAGTAAGCGATTTTCGATGAAAACATTGATAGATTTGGTAGGGGAGAAAGGTTTTTAGATATAACTCAACTCTCATATCAGATAGGAAGAAGGAGATCTTGGACCTTATAAATATGAGTGCTATACAACTCAATAATCCCATGCTACAGTTGCTGCGGGAAAAGGTTAAGCCCAAATCAGCATATTAAGGCTGCGGTTTATTTTCATTCTTCTTACTCAGTTTGATTCTTCCTCCTCGGTCCGACTGCTCTACTGCAATTTTAATTATATACTTGGATTCGAGAAAAAAGTAAAAGAAAACTGGTGATCAACAGATCTGTTACTACTTTTTTGTCATTACACATAATAGTCCTCGCCAATAAGAATCAAAATGGGCACAGATTGATTCTCTGTAGATTCTGAGAAATATTATTCCTTTCGTTCGGAGTTTCATCAGTATGCAGTATAATACATATGGTGAAGATGCACATGCACAACTCTGGGAAGGTCCAAGCAAATTGCCAAAGTTCTTGTTTCAACAGCTTGGCGATTTTTCATTTCCAATAAAATCTAGTGTGCTGTCCAGGATCAACAGCGCAGAACACAATCGTCAGTCAGCTAAGTCTTTCAACCCAAAATAATATTCAGGTAAGCCAACAATTTCCCGTATCCCTCCTCTTCCTTGCTATTAGTTATTGAAGTCGTGTTTAATTACTTCGATGTGGCCATCTGGCCATCGGTCCGAGCCATGAAGGCAGAAAGCAGAGTTCATGATAAATTGTGTTACTTATTGACAGGAGCTCCTGCCATAGATTGCCAGTGAAGACTGGGTACTCAACGTTACATTCTATGCAATAAAGGTATTTCTAACACAGATTTGAGCTCCTGTGGCCAATCATACGATGTGTGGTGCTGGTTAAGATTTGTCACTAACAACAATCTCACCGAATCTAAGATCTGGAAAATACATTGGATAGAAGAATCCACTTGATCAAAGTACTTGCAATAAAGACAGGAGTTAACTAGATAAACCAACAAATGCCCAGCCATATATTTTATTAATCCTCCATTAGGGTCATGATACGATTGAGGCTTACAACATTTACATTCCGCCCATCCAACAAAAAGGCTGGCTACATTCCATCTCCAGTGAGGGACTAGCTAGCACGCGCATGATAAATCAATTTCTTGTGCAAACAAAATTTTTGTTAGAGACCTGCATCAGCCTAACAGGAATTTGCCAGGCATTCAATAAGTTGGTTACCCCGCTTTCTGAAACCCATGAATTCTATTCCCAGATTGTTAAATAGCATTTTCAAATTTAGATGTGGTCTTGATAGGGGCCCAGATATCTGCACCATTGCTGCGAGCAATACCTGCAGTACAAGAGATTGGAACGAGGCATAACCCCCTGCTTCTTAGACTGCATTGCTCTAGTTCCTGCATAAGCAAAGAAAGCCTGTAACTTGATTCACCAAATTTAACAAACAATGTCATTCATGGTGGCAAAGCAGCACAAGCTACAGAGTGCACATTGAACATCCTAGGAAAATCAAATGACACACCCTCTGTTTGAATGCATGATAAAAACGTCTTAAGAAGATGACAGAAACAGGTTACCAGTTACCGATTGACTAGTGCAGAAAAGAAATTAAATTAATTGTGTTTCTAAGCCAGTCTTCCTTACATGCATCTGATCTGCTGGCATGCATTGCAGGTATGGAGCGCTCAGCACCTGCAACCACCACATAAAGGTAATTGATTGATTGATGAGATCTAAAACCACAATGAAGCTGGAGTCATCAGCATTTCTCAACTCCAAAGTGCTAATACAACAAATAGAATAATCATATGGAAACACTAAATGATAATGTGGGTCCTTTGAAATTTTATAGGACTAGTAGAGATGAAAATGCTTTGTAAGCGACATGATTCATGAAAGATTACAGTGCAACTACATAAGCCATGTATTATTCCCACATATAAACTCAGCAGATGTATGAAAAGTATGCTCTGGTTGCCAGTTTGACATCATAATTTGCAGCTACATGTCTACAACTCCAGTTAGTAAAGGTATTAAGCAGATAGATTACTTATAATGCAAGTGAAATAAGAATAGGCAACAAACCTGTACTTGTTCATGAAGAAATTGTATGTATTCCATTGCCTGCAGAAGGACAGATGCAGTGTCCGTCTGCATGAAATCAAAACAGTTTCAGAATGATAACTTGAATGGATGAGCTATAAAGTGAATTGTGTGAGGAACATAAACCCACAAAAGTGTTATCATTGATCATAGATCAGATTAAAAGGAAAAAAATATTTCCCAATTCAATCTGCAACTCCTATTATTTTGAAGGGAGATTGAGTGACCATCCCCTAAACATAAATTCAAGTGCTTATGGACTGTTGGCTCTCATTCCACGGTTTCCCATCACACTAAACAGAAAGAGTTACCATTGGTACCTTTCCATATGGTGAGACAAGCTGCTGCAGAGCCGTAATCCGTTCACCAAGCTTCACATTTTTCTCCTATTCCCAAAACACACAAGGAAGACATTAGAAACTTACTTTTGAGATGACAAAAAAAGGTGCAAGCAAACTAGTTCCTGTAGAATAATACCGAAGAGTTAGTAGCATGAAGATAATTATGATGCTTTAAAGAACCTAATATGGTTAAACATCATAACAAAACCATTGGAATAAATCACACCGTGATAGGCTCAAAAGAATGAATAAAATTGAAAGCAAAGCGTCCACTGCCATTTTTAACATGTACCAAAAAGCTGTCCACAGTCATATAGGGTTCAATATAAAATTTTATTACACCTTTTACAAAATATCTGCTAAATATGGTGGATTTCTCCACAATAACATCTCTATTTTCCTAGATTAGGGGAAAACAATTTTGGTAAGAGGGGGACTAGCAACCCTTGCCCAAATGGCCAGAGTGTAGATTAAACGGAGTGTACTGATGGCTATAGAGTGCTTGAACACAGATAAGAAAATTCAAGTGATTTTTCACCCCCCAAAAGAAAGTTGGTAAAATTCAAGCACAAAAAGGTGTAAGTAGTCAGAGATTTAGCAGAAATTTTGCTCCAAATACAGTGAAGAAATGTAAAAGATCTATAAAACAGATGGCATGATTTTGAGTTATGCACACATAATACTTGAATCAATATTGACAGTCATTCTCTCTCCAGCAAACTCAATAATTGTAAAAAGGAAATGAGAAAATTTACTATCTGTATAAACGAGAAAGAGGAAGGTATGAGGAAAACCTTTGGGGAGATGGAAAGATCAGCCTTGGGTCGTTTAGTTGCAAGACAAATAAATGTGCCTTGGTCCAAAGAACAAGAGCTTCTTTTGTTTTCCATCATGTTTTGAACCTTTATCCTTTGCTCTTCCTGCAGTGAAATAGCAAAGAGATTACAAGAGTAATCAAATTCAAAAGAAAGGTGATCTAAATTCAGGCAGCAACCCCATGAGCGCCCATGGGAAGGAGAAAAAAAGGGCATCTAATCACTTCCAAAGACATCCAACTGAGATCATGCTTTCAACATGCTCATAGCAAGAGGTGATCACTTTCAATAGAATCAATATCTAATTCCACGGGATTGATTCAGTTATGAATGCTAAGTGATGATTAAAAAACAACAAAAGGTGCAAAATACTAGACAACAAGAATATCTGATAACAAAATCCTTTTGTTGATAAACAAAGTTAATTGCTAATACAAACCAAAAGATTTGAAAGTCTAGCCAGGTCTGGAAACTGAAATTCCAAAAGCAGTAGAGCACAATCATAAACAAATCAAAAAAATGCACTACTCTGGTCAGTGTTCAACTCTTCACTCCAATGCTGAAGACATAGACATAAAAATGTAACCACATGACAAAATATCTAGACAGAACGAAGTCCAAAGAAGAACATCGCCATAATTAAATAATAAGATACCCACAAACAGCCAATAGTTCCGTGCGATGATAAGACACAAAATCACCTAACTCCGTTGGCCAAAAATTAAACAACAAATTGACTAAACATATAATGGATGAAGTTTGAAAAAAACAAAAAACAAAAAAAACACCCCCAATCCTCTGAAATTGATAAATAATAATGCAAAGAACCTATCATTTCACAGGGACACGAATCACATAAGACTCAGTCCAACTGGTTGAGAATAGCACCAAATAAACCGATCAACACGGAAAAGAATTAACAAAGTTTTGTAATGACTTTGTGGGTGTGACAGGATAGGGAACATAATCAAATTCTAATAACAAATTTATTGTGGGTCCAGATTGCAAACGCATACTATGCATGATCAATCTGTCTAAATTGTTTATGTAATCTAACCACCCAACCCCATTTTCTTCCGCAAACAAAACATAAAAAATACCATATTCCTTAGATACGTCCAAGATAACCTTCAAACAAATAGACCAAGAGGAAGATACGTTAAAAACGATTTTTTTTTTAAAGGCTAAAGATAGAAACAGTAGAATTGTTAACAATTGCTTCAAAAGAAATATCATATGGTTAATCGGCTGACTAGCAATCAAAAAGTTTTCAATAATAATAGAAAATAATCTGACGGAGGAAATAACAGAAAAGAGTTCAGAGGAGTCACCCAAAACTCGGAGAGTTGCATTGCCGGAGAAGCTCAAAGGTAAAGCTCAAAACTTTATAGCCGACGTCCTTGAAAACCCACCTCCAAAATCACCAGATTTCAACCATAGATATGAGTAAAAGCCAAAAGCAGTGGCTTTAGTTGCGGTTTTCGTCAAGCTCCTCTCTTTGACTGTCTCAGCCTCAATCTATAAATGCCAGTGTGCGTGTGAAGACCGAAACTTTCTGCCAAAACTTTTGTCAGTTTTTTGAGCGCTCAATAACTTTTTCTTCCTATTGCTTATTAGAAGCAACGGGAATTAACCAAGACACCACGCTCTTTGATCAGAAAAGGAAACGGATTATCAGATTTGAGAACATTTCAGCAGTGGCCTGGTGGATGAGTAGCGGAACAAGCTGGAGCAAAGCCAAGGGGTGCAAAGAGAAAGAAGACAGACAAGGGGAAATGTGGAAAAAACAAAAAAAAAAAAAAAGAAAAGGAGGAAAGTTTCGAGACACGAGACTGGTGTTTCTGAAACGGGGTTTTATAGTACTTTTCTGGGAAAACAACATTCCGATGCCTGAGAGGGAATATATATATATATATATATATATTTATTTATTTTGTTCATTTTTTCTGTCCTTCTGTAATTTGACAGCTAATATCCAACCATGCGACAGTGACTCGGGGGCTCGATTCAACTCCCTAGATATGATCATCACCATCCTCGTGGTCTGTTAATAAAAATAATTGTCCATTTCATATACATACAGTTGTAAGTTTTATCCTTTCAGGTATACATAATTCGAAAACAGCTGATTTTTATTAGGCCCATGGGGTATGCAAATTAATTAATTTTTTTAAAAAATAAATTTAGACTAATAATGAACTTAAATTATAATATAAAGTCAAAGTCTTTCTTATTTTATAATACCCAAAAGAAAGAAAAAGAAAGAACAACTATATATGGATTAGTCAATTTTATAAAAATGGTTGAAAATGACGTACGACTTAGCTACTCTAGGCTCACCTTATCGTTTAAGATATTTGCCTGAAATTTGTACTAATCAACAAATTATTGTCACAGCTTCTTCTTAATTAATTATGTATATATATATATATATGTGTGTGTGTATAGTTATTAAATATAATTATGCCAATCGTGGGCTAAAGCAAAGTCTTGCTGGGCAGAAATTACATGTCCTGACCATCAATTTCACATGTGTCTAGGTGTTATAGAATTATTACTCTCTTTTCAAAAAATTAATTTGTTAATGTGTAATGTCCAAGTTTATATCGATGTGAAATTCCGTTACATTTTTTTCACTGAATTTATCGACGTTCTCATCGTAAATTGAAACCCTCTATTTTTGGACTTAAAGTGTTCGGGGCAGTTATCGAATTTGGGATGAGTCGGTTCTGATACCACTTGTCACGGATCAATACTCTCTTTTCAAAAAATTAATCTATTGAGATGTGTAGCGTTTATTTTTATAAGTTACATAAATCACCCGACGTTGAATTCCGTGACACTAGGGGTAACACGCTGAGTCAAAAAGTCTAGCTTCCTAATTTTACTTCAATGATTTTGAGGTTTTTTTTGGAGCGTGTCCCGTACCCAAAACATTCCAAATCTCGATTATTAGCATAAAAATTAAATTAAATTAAAACGAGATGGTGTTTAAATTTAATGGAACTTGTGTGTGTGTGTGCGCGCGCGCGCGCCCATGTTTGATGGAGGAAGCAAAGAGACAATCGAAACAAAAGATGAATCCCTGGAATTAGGCATTAGGAGGTTCCTTCTCAACGAAATTAATAAGAAATATGCCCACTTTTTTTTTTATTAAAAAAATGTCTTGTGTACTTTTAGCAAAAAAGAGATTAAAAAACAAAAAAAAATGATTAGATTTATCCCGACAGGTATAACAGTAATGGTGGGGTTTATAAGGCTACAGTGTGGGGATATGGTAGGCAAAATCTCAGGGAAAAAGAATTTCTTTTTACTGCTACCTCAAAAAAGGATTTGTACAAATTTTGAATCAGGGCCCTCTCTCTTGGCATGTGTAAGAATTTTCGTTTTGTTGTAAATGTATAGATTGTTTTGACTTTTGCAGATGAGTTCTAATGTTTGTTTGACTTATTTTTCAAAAATATATTGTAATTATATTAATTATTGTATTTGTAAATTAAAACTATAAATTAATTATTGATTATTAAAATCATTAATTTACTAATTTAATTTCACCTATAAAAATACTGATTAATTGAAATCATTAAATTTAAACTAATTTTTCGTTTGTTTGATTTTAATATCAAAAACTTTAGAATGTGACATTATTATTACGACAAAATTTCTTATATATTAATAAATAAACATATATATATATATATAGGCTTCCAACTCGGACAGTACTCATTCTTTGACAAGAGTCGGTAAAAAGAGAAAAGAAAAGAAAAAACAGAAAGGGAGATCAGATGCGGAAGCGTCGCGCATTCTTTCCTACATTTATATTATTATAATTATTATTTTTATTTTTATTTTTATAAAAATTCAGGGTTAAATAAATAAATAAATAAATATAAAAGAAGGGGTGACGTCATTGTAGCTGTTTTAGATCCTGCCCCATTGATGAAGCGGGGGGGTCCCAGATCTGTCCGAAAGAAACAAAGAAAGAAAGAAAAGTCAGTATTGAAACGTCGGCGTGGCATTCATATGCGCCGTCGCGTGCCAAACACCTGCAGTATGCGGAAAGTACGGAAGAAAGTGTTAAATTGGGCACTGAGTTGAGTGACTGATTCCTGTGCAATGTGGGCCCTCCCGCAAGGACTCATTCCCACCGTGCGCGCAACTGCACATGGAAAAACGGATGGGACCCACGCGGTTTCGATATTTGTCTTAAAGTACCGCCCGGTTGGTAGTCCAAGGTTCTAGTTACTAATTCATACATAATAATAATAATAAATATGCTGAAATAAGATAAAATAAAATTACGCCTCCTGGCATTCTGGTAGCGGAAATCGTGGCAAGAAACCTGGGCTCGTACGCGGAATCATGAAAACGACGCCCCCGGGGCTTCGATCGCTCTTTGTTATCCTTCCCTCCCCCATCTTTGTTTTTTTCTTTTCAAAATCGGAGCTTTAATTCAATGTGAATAATCACTGACAACCCCCCCCCCCCACCGCCACCTCCCCCTCTCGTCTCGGCATCCAAATTACAATTCCTGTACCGATTAAGATATCATAAATTTTCCATATTTCGTATTGCACCTGTGCATATGAAAGTAGACAAGTGACATTGTAATGATAGAAGAAATGTAAATTTTCCACAGGATTCAGGATCATACTCCAAACCTTCCTCTAAATTAATTACAAATATATATATATATATATAAGTGATACCCTCCCTGTAATTTTATTAAGTTGCAAGAATTCAATCTTGAAATGAGTTGTCTGCCAACAACGATCGATTAATCTACCGTTTAAACAGCGGGATCAGTGGTTCTAGAAAATTTGGAAGAGGAACGAATCCACTGCGTAAAACAACACGTTATGGACAAAAGTGGGCTTCATTTTTCTTTCTTCTCCCCCCACAGGATCAGCGGCAAGATTACAATGTTCCCTTTTTGTCGCTGCTTTTTCTGAGAACCTATGAAGAAAATGTTTTGTTTCCCACGTGGATCGCAAGCCTTTTTTAAAGGCCCAAGGAAAAATCCACCGCCCCCGCCCACCCACCCTCCCCCTCATTCTTTTCTTCTTCTATTTTTCCTCTTGATCCCCACAAGATATCTCCATCTAATTAACCGTCTGCACCATGAGCTTACGATGGAATGGGCTGACATGGGACACACACCTGTCTTTGAAATTTCGGTTAGGACTGCATTATTACGTAAAAACAACACGTTTTGACAACAAAAAAAAAGTTGGCTCCATTTCCTTTCTTTCTCTCGACAAGATTAGCGGCAACATTACGACGTTGCTTCGACCTTTACCTTTTGTCGCTACCCTTTTGAAAAACCTCTGAAAAATTGTTTGTTTTTTTCTTTTTCTTTTTTTTTCCCTTCCCGGTGGGTCATATGCATGACCATGAACTCTCAATTTAAATCAAGACACGCAGCATTTGATGGTAATTTAATGTTTTCCTTTTCTTATTTATTGGAGTTTGGATGTTGAATTGAACACTAATAAATCACTTTGAGTTAAATTTACGAAAACAATGATTAATATTTCTAAAGGATCCCTTAATTTAGTTGTCAAAAATAATAATAGTAATGAGGTCAATCAGCGTCTTATTGCAAGGAAAATTTCTTTTGGGTTATCTAATATATATATAGATGTACTCTATCCACATAATTGATTAACGGAAAAGTTAACACAGTGATTAGTCATATTGGTTAAATGTTTTTGATTTTTTTGATGCATGATACATAATTAAAATTAATAATGATGAAAACAAAAAGTATTAAACGTTTATTACGCAATTAAAATCAAGTTGAGCACGTTCATGTATTATCGAGTTGGTTCATTAGTGTGCTTTGGCTCGAGTGTGCTTATTAATTGTTGTTAAAAAAAATGTACAGCAAATTAGTGCAATCTTGAGTGCCAGAGGGTGATTAACTCATTATTATATAGAGGCTTGCGTCATCGTCTGAATCCGCAAATATCTGCATGTCCTCAATATAATTAATTGAAGTATAAACAAAATAATGGGTTCGAAATGACCAAATATCAGAAGTGCAGTTGCATTTTCAGGGCTGAAGGGGGGTCTCTCAGTGCCTTTTGAAGCGTGAGAATTATTGAGGTTTGAATTTGAAGTGTGTTTGTAGAATCAAAAATAGAATTTTTTATTTTTATTTTTTCCTAATTTGTAGAAACAACGAATCAAACTTTCGGACTTAAAACGAAGAGTTTTAAGTTACTTAACTGTCGAAAGACTTGTCTAACGCACCCAGGAGACGCTGAATGGTGTGCAAGTTCGACTGGGAATTGTGTGATGTTTAATTTAGCTCAGGTGACTTTGGGCCGGGTTAAAATGGGGCCACATTTAGTTCTGGCGAGTTTTGGGTTTATGCAGTTTGATTGTCGAGGGAACGGCCTGCAAAACACCGTCAAGCACCCTACTGGGACTCAACCCGCATCTTTTGTGCTTGTAAATCATGTTAAGGCCAGAACTCCGGAGAGAAATTCTGGCCGACTAAATCTTTGTTTCATGGAAATTGTTGCAAAATTTTCTGATTACAACAACCACCCCCACTCCCAAGTCCAAAAAAAAAAAAAAAAAAGTTAAAATATAATCAAGAACTTGCAAAACCAGAGAGATAAAGTTGAGACTGTCCGAACTGGATATTCTTGCATGTAGGCAGCTTTGTGCAGCAAGGAATTGGATCTGATGATGCCAATTATCTTGATATTGTGAGTTTGTATACTGGTGTTTCCATATTGGTGGCCACTTTATTCTGTTGTGTTAATTGCCAGGTTTTCCTTCCATGCAACTTCTCCAATTGTCAGGATACATTTGTTAAGAATGCTTTGGCACAGTAATTGGTTGTACTTTGCATATTTAAAACCAAATGCCAATCACATGCTTCACTTCATGGATCTGAAAGTGGTAATCAAAATTGAGGAGGAAAAAAAAAAAAGGTGGTCGAGAATAAAGCAAAGCAACATAGAACACATTGATTTATGACTGGTTACATCATCTCACCGCGAAATATGGGTAACAAGAAAACGAAACCAGCCTAATCTAATTGCCTCACGAGTCCCATTGGCCCATTGGGAGGCATAAAGGTTTGCCAGTTCCACTACCTGGAAGTGAAAACTGCAGCATCGTTTTGGCGGCAGATGAGATCAAGCGACCCGAAGAAGATGGCACACACAACAACACTTAGAGCCAGTACCAGGAGAGCCACGGCAGAAAGCCTGGAAAACTTCTCGTATTTTGCATACTTGGGCCTGTCTTGCGTTAAGAGGGAATTAAAGGCACCAATGAAAGAGAAGCAGATGCAGATTACAAAAGCGTGAAACAAAGATGGCAGGCCTGCGAAGATTATTTTAGGAACTTTAGTGTCGCCGACGTTTTCGCTGGGAAGAAGATGCAGCGAGATACCAGTGATTCCTGAAACATACAAAATCAGCCAGGAAACGCGGGCCTTGCCTTCCTTTGGTGTGGAAACCGTCGCCGGAAAAGGATGCACGGTATACTGTTTGCCCGAAACCCTTGTAAAACATAGAACAGAACAAACCAGTAACACCAGAATTTGGGTTCTCAACATCGCTCTTTGGCAAGTTATGTTGGTGGAGACGTTTTAGCATGCTAATCAGGAATCCAAAGGGATGACGGCTATGAGGTTAATCAGACAGACGTGAGAGAAACGGTGCAGGAAATTTTGCCAAAAGGAAAAGCAAGGACTTTCGAATATGAAATTGCAGAAGCGACTTGGTCTTTGTTAGGAAGTTCCGCTGATAAGAAGAAGCATGAAAATGACAGCTTGAAGAGGTGGGGGCAAACTAGGGCGAAACTTCCAACAAGAATATAAGACAAAGATTTTATTTCCAATCAATGCTTGGAAAAAATTAAAAGTATGCAACTTTATTCAAAGTTAAGGTGAAAGAAAAAGCGTATTCTATGTTCCATAGAAAAAAGGGAAGCATATTTGGGAAGCTTCGTCTGTGGAAAATAGAAGAGCTTGGCAATTGGCCGGAAAAGACTACTTTGCCTTAATTTTTTTCATTGTTAAACCTATATTTATCGGGCTCCTTTGTTTTTTCCTTTTTTGTTTTTTTGTTTTTAATTTGTGCTTACCTTTTTGTTACAAGAGATTTCCTTTCTTATCTTCCTCCCCGCATCTTCTGTTTTTGGTAGCTCTTGAGATGACCCCTGTCGTCATGCAAACTGATGTGCAGATTGATACTCCAGGAGGGGTCGGCTCTCGAGCACTACCTGTCTCTCAAAATGCCATGGGAGAACCAACAACACATTTTGGATCTGAAGGAGCATCAATCATTGGGATCGAACAAGCACCCCTTGAAATACCATCAGCACAAGCACCAGCATTGAATGATGATCAGGTCCAAGTACAAAGCCAACGTGGAAGTCCAAACGCCCAGATTCCTCGTAATGCCAGGCCAGGCAGAGGATTTGAATATCCTGCAATTGTGAATACAGACGCGAATGCTGGCCTCCACTATCAGAAACTGAACAAGTTGTTCTTTCCTGCTGCAATCCAATTTGCTCTCACTATGACTGCTCTGTTGAGTGATGTGAAGCACTCACTCTCTGTGAGTGCATGGTTTTTGCTTTACTTTGCTGCTGGATGCAATATCATCTGCTATATTTGTTCTTTCAGCAGTATATTCTTGGTCAGAGATAGCACAGGACTTGCCCCAAGAATCTTGAATTTTACTGTATATGCATCATCTGCTTTTTCTTACATATCGCTCATGGGGCTGCTCTTACCTGATACGCTTAATCTGGGACTCACCTTCCTTGGTTGTGTGGCTTGCTTGCCCGCTCTGGTTGTGGCATTCAGGGGATAGATATTATCCCATAGTTCTTAGGATAGGTTTTTTTGTCTTACATTGAATTAGTACTAGAGAGGTCATGGGTCGTCCGAATGCGTGCTAAGGAGATCTTAGTTCACTACCGACGGTAGGTCCCCCTCTCATGTGACGACACACCAACAGGAATGTGGCATTGTGGATGATTATACAGCAAAGAGGTGGCAGACAGTTGTAAGCTAATCAAAGGTGGTGAGTTGGGATAGTCTCCCGAACGAGCTCTGCTGGTTGCCATATCGACTAAATGGACGATATTGATTCTTGTGTGTTAAGTTCCTCTCGGCTATGCTCTTTTCTCTTCCAACTGGATCTCATTAATCAGATCTTGTGGTAAGAGTCAATGAGCTTCGCTGATTAGGTGCTCCGGGAGTCAAGTGGGTTCCATTTGGTTGGTCACCTGCCAAATTAGATTGATAACAGTTCCATTGCTGATCACATGTATCCCGAGCTTCCCTCAAGAGTCATGCTCAGACTAGTATTCTTCCCTGTGCATTCATCAATGTATAGATGCTTGCAGATGTTGAAGAATATAACAAGTCTAAGCACCCTTTGAGTAGTTGCTCTGCGTGTATTATGAGATTTTGTTGGTCTGTTTGGTTGGGTTGTATGAACCTCTGGCAATGTGCTCCATGGCACAAGAGTAACATGGACATAATGAAAAAGCTTTCTCATCCCCGACTTCCAGATTTCTTGTCTTTGCACTATCTGCTGTCTCTACTCGATAGATTATACAATTGCAAGTTACCAAACAAATAACCAATATTATTTGAACAAATATGTTGGATTCAGACAATGTTAGTTAACTATCACATTAATAGTAATTTAGACAAATGAGAAAACCACAGAGCAAACACAAGAAAATAAAAAAGAACAAGCAAGTTGACCAGAAGCTGCTGCTAAAGTTCCTTTAGGGTCTCCAGTTTTATGGGATCTTGCGAGATTCACGTACCAAAATTGGATCCTCACCCTAATTCTTGTTCTAGGTGTTACTGTAATCATTCTGGGAATTGTCCTATGGAACCGAGGATTGTGAAAGTGACATAAGGTTCGGCAAAATGACAGTGAAGCCGTATTTTCTCTCAACAAAAGCGCATGCTCCTAACCCCTTTTCCTAAACCAAAATAGAGGATGCTCAAAAGGTCCTTCATAAAGAGCTTGTACTCCAGCTTGGGTAGTATGCACATATAAGAAAGTTGCTAAGAGCTGTGAGTGAGATTTTCTTCATGTGTTTTCGACGTTAAGACATGCCTGGCATGAAACTCGTGATGCCAATTCAAATTTACTTTTATAATTGAACATAAACAGCTTCATTACATCAAAAGTAAAATGAGCAGGAAGGATAGATCCAAATCTTTTGAAAGTTTTAACTTCTAATGATGACAGAATTTCAGGCCAAATGAAGCCATGACAAAGCATTTTGACCAGATTCTGAAGATAATTTTCCACATTTAAGTCCCCACAAATACTTAATGAAACTACAAATGAACAAAGCAAAAGAATGCCTGTCACATACTTCTCATTCCTCAAAAGCTGATTTCAGTTGTCCATGTACCCTGCACAGTTGGATGCTTGGTAACATGTCTTGTCTTTAGTTTGATCACTTTTCTTCCTAATGCATTTCTTAGCCTGGTGGCATGCAGGAGTATGTCTTCTGGAGCCATATTCTTCACACAGACCACCCGCTGATTCTTATTCTCTGTACATGCAGCAAAAGTAAAGACTTGAGTAGACTCTCAGCATTTGGAGTGGCAAGGGGGGGGGGGCAGCAAGAGAACAAATGAGTGAGACTTACTGTAGAAGGCCTTCAAATGTGGATGCTGGCCTCGAATGAGTTCAGTCATCACTTCCAGTTGAGGATTCTGCTCCTTAAAAGCTGGTATGTGTGACTGCATAAATGCCCTGTCAATTTGACACTCAACCCTTAAAGCATTACTATTAAAAGTGTCAAGTACCTACAATGCACAATTAATCATAAAGCTCATTTTTATAATTATTTCTCCAGAATCAACTATAGATAAATTTAACATTTGAACAAAGGACTGCCACAATTATACAAACATCACATATAAACTTCACTCAATACAGTCACTATAGTCCAAAAAACTTTTCTTTTACCACACAATCTACAATTGACAATAACATACTGTTGCCGATCTCTAAAATTTGGGAAAATAAGGATTCAGCTTGGATAAAGATGGCAACATTTAAAAAGCATTAAGCATCTTATGAGAAGAATAATCAAGAAGGTGCAAAAAACACCAGCAAATCAAGCGTAGGAAAAAACAGTCATCTTATGAATCCAAGATACATGCTATTGCTCCAATGCAATTGCAGTGCACAATTTTCCCAATATGAACTGGTAACAAGATATTTCTCTTGCAATGGCCGACAGAATGACCTTAGGACAAGGCAGCAAGATCTATATGTCAA